>CM031236.1:389756372-390356372 GCA_018340775.1 Taxus wallichiana var. yunnanensis
TTTTGATTTATTTTGCAAAAGTTATTACAAATTTAGGTTTTTTCATAAAATTGCTCCCTAGGGTGCAAATTGTGGAATTTTTTCAAATTCATTACATTTTCGGAAAGAAAAACAAAATTTATTTGGGGTTTGTTCTTTAAGTTTTTTTATATTTGGCCGAATTCTTATCGAAATCCAAAACCCTAAAATTTGACCGTGATCCCTACATCCTACTATTTTGGGGCATCATGGCGGGGCCTTCCACAAGGGGAAAAAAGAATCCCATCACTCCAGGTAAAACACCAGAAAAGGATGAGATAGTAGTTGAGGAGTTGGAGACAGAAGATATAACTACTGATTCCTCAGGGTTAGGGTTTACTTGACAGACCATAAAGTAAGCCAACTTGAGTTTAACTTGAGAGACCTCGAATCTAGGGTGGCCAGCAAAGAAGATGTGGATAGGATTGGACATAGATTGGAGGATTTCATGCAAAAATTCAGTACGCATATGATGGGTAATCATACTTATGTCAATCAAGGTGGATCCTCAGGTCAACATAATAGACACATGAGCCAGAGTGGATCTTCGAGTGTGCACAATCCAAATACGAGCACTTTGCAGGCCCGTACTATGTTTCCAAAAGTGGAGATGTGCAAGTTTGATGGAAAGGATCCACTCAATTGGATCAACCAAATGGAGAATTTCTTTGAACTACATCAGATTCCATCAGGACAAAAGGTGACCATGGCATCTTTGTATCTCGAACCTGACCAATTCATATGGTATCGATGGTTATGTGCTCAAAGGCAGAAGAGTGGTCTTAATGTTACATGGACAATCTTCACTGAAGAGTTGCAATTACACTACAGTTCTAGTGTGTCAGATAATTACTTCAGCCAATTAGCAAAGTTGAGGCAGACAGGATCTATTAAGGATTACATTCATCACTTCCAAAACCTTTCTCTGCGGGTGGAAAATATTACTGAAGAGAATTTGAATGACCTATTTCTTGGGGGTCTTAAGGATCACATTGAGCATGAGGTGCGTATGTTTAATCCTCATAAGGTTTTTGATTCAATGATTATGGCAAGAAGGGCAGAGGAGAAATTTTTTTCAAGTAGGAGACAACATTTCACTTTTACTAGAGATCGCAACACCTTGGCCCCAACACTCCCTTGGCCAGTTAGATTGACACCTCAACAAATTGAAGAAAAAAGAGAAAAAGGGTTATGTTTTAACTGTGACAGTAAATTTGGACCCGGACATAAATGTGCTGAAAAGAAGTTGTTCTACATTGATGGGCCTAGTGAAGATGAAGAGAATAATGAAGATGCAGAGTCAGAGGTCTTGGTTGAGCCAGAGGAGGAGTCAAGAGATCCTTAGCCAACGATCTCATGCCATGCAATTTCAGGTATTAGCACCCCCAAACCCTAAAGGTGGTTGGATTCCTAAAAAAACAGAGGGTCACAGTGTTGATTGATTTAGGAAGTACTCACAACTTTATCAATCATAAGTTAGCAGTGCACCTAAACTGTTTCATTTATCCAGCTCCTGAATGTCAAGTAATGATTGCTAATGGAGGTACTGTTACTTGTTCTGGAAAATGCCATAGCATTAAGCTTTCATGGGAGATTACATACTAAATAGTCCCATGTATGCCATTTCTATGGGAGGAGCAAACATTGTGTTAGGGGTTCAATGGCTTACCACTTTGGGAACCATTGAGATGAACTTCCAAGACTTGTTCATGCGATTTCACTCTGAAGGAAGGACTTTTGAGCTAAGAGGCTTAAGAGAAAAGTCTCCACAAATAGTCAGTTCTCATCAGATTGGATAGATGAGGCAAGGTCCGAATGGAGGAATGACCCAACCACACAAAATCTCATTCATCATCTCCGAATGATCCAAGCATGTCTGAAAAATTTGTATTGAAAGGGGATGTTTTATGGTATAAAGATAGATTATACCTATATAAGAACTCCACTCTTAAAAATAGGATTCTATCTAAGTTTCACTCTTCTCCAGTAGGGGGGCACTCTGGATTCTTGAAAACTTATCATCGAGTCAAACAAGATTTCTTCTGGGAAGGGCTCAAAGGGGATGTCCAAAAATTTGTGGAAGAATGCATCGTTTGTCAGAAAAATAAGGGTGAAACAGTTCGATCCCCAGGTCTTCTACAACCTCTATCTATTCCTTGTCAAGCGGTGGGAAGAGGTTTCCATGGACTTTATCACATGATTGCTTAAATCTGAAGGAAAAAATGTCATCATGGTTGTGGTGGATAGACTCACCAAATATGCTCATTTTTATGCCTTGGCACACCCATTTGCTCTGCAAGCACAGTAGCAACAACCTTCATGGACATAGTTCAGAAGCTTCATGGGACACCGAAGATTATAGTAAGTGATCGAGACCCTATATTTACTAGTAATTTTTGGACTGATTTATTCTCATGTTTGGGTACTCAATTAGCTCGTAGCTCTTCTTATCATCCCCAGTCTGATGGGCAAACAAAAGTTGTAAATAAGTGTTTGGAGGGATATCTTCATTGCTTTACGTCAGATAAACAAGCAAGATGGGTCCAATGGTTGCCACTTACAGAATGGTGGTATAACACTTCCTTCCATACTTCATCTAAAATGTCTCCTTTTTTGGCACTCTATGGGTACCATCCACCATCCATCACATCATCATTGAGAGGAAAACCGCGGGTTAGAGCAGTAGAAGAACACATTCGATGATCAACAAGAGGTCCTCTCTAGTCTCAAGGAGAACTTGGTCATGGCACAAAACCGCATGAAGCAATAGGCTGATCAACATCGCACGGAAAGGCATTTTGAAGTCGGTGATTGGGTTTTTGTGTGGTTACTGACCATATAAGCAAATGTCTTTGAAACAACAACAAAAGGATAAAAACTTTCACCAAAGTATTATGGCCCCTATCAAGTATGAGAGAAGATTGCATTTGTAGCATACAAATTAGAACTTCCACAATCACGGAATACATCCAGTCTTTTCATGTTTCTTTCTGAAGAAAGTAATTGGACAGAGAGTATCAGCCCAAATAGTGTTACCTGAGCTCAATGAGGATGGGATGGTCATCTTGGAACCTGAATGCATCCTTCAAACACGCACTAAAAGATTGAGGACACGAGTTATTACTGAGTACTTGATCAAGTGGAAGAATATGGACAATGAAGATGCAACATGGGAAGATATGACAATCTGCAGAAGACCCAGAGCTTCTCAACATTGGGGACAATGTTTCTTTGAAGGGGAAGGGCATGCTACGCCCTTAACCTATTGCTTGTATTAGGATATGAGTAGCCGACTTGTGGCTTACCATATCATTTTACTATATCATTTATACTTTCTCATGCTTAGTAGGTCGGCCTTGGTGATGGCCATAACATATGAATAGTATATATAGGGGATTGTAGGTAGTAATTCATCATCATTGGAGCATTTGAGTATTATTGTATGGTTTGGAGGTTGCCCCCTCAAAGTGGCGAAGTGGTGTCACCTGCATTTAATCTCGAAATCTGCGACTACCCTATCCGAAAAAATTTCGTACTTTTAAAATAATGGGTCGTTTTGTGTTTTTATTGCCTGAAAGTTCTTGTATTGTGTCAAGATATTCCCAAAGAGCCATATTAGCCTTTTTCGCCAAATACCCAGATGCCCAAAATTGTTATATGCATTGTTGTGAGATTTGTCTCATGGAAATTTGTATTTAATTATTTTGAGCCCCGTATGAGGCTATTTGCGCTCTGTTTTAACTCTGTTATGATCGAATATGTCATTACTCTTATGTACCAGAAGGGTTTTAACTTGGAATAAGTTTTGGGATTTATTTGTAACTTTTGGCAATTTTTCGTGTTTTTGTGTTGTCCCGTTTCGTTTTCTGTGAAATTTCTCTCGAACAATTCGTTTGCCGAGTAAGCCCAATTTTTGGCCTGGAGCAGCTGGAAAACATATACGCACATTATGCCCGGAGGAAGTCGCCATCGAAGGTCTAGATCACTGGGAAAAAGTGAAGTCGTGCACGGAAAAGCCCCTGCAGGGTTGGGCGCATTTTTGGAAAACAAAGGATTTAAGCTGCAATGGGAAAAATACAAGTAGCAGGCAAGTTGGGAATTGTATACCTTCCTAGCAGGGTACTTTTCCCGTGTTATAAAATTCACTTAAGCTGCAGTGGGAAAGTTAGAGGTCAAGAGTGAGCGGGAATTTATTACTCCGCCTGCAGGTGAAAATTCCCATAATAAAATAAAAGTAAAGTGACTTAAGTGAAATCATGGGATTTTAGTGCCTACCTTGCAGGTAAATAATCCCATTGTCAAAGTCATATCACTTAAATGGATCGCGGGATTTTAGTGCCCGCCTGCAGGTAAAGAATCCCATTGTGAAAAATTCTTCAAAATAGAATTATATGTGCAAAAAAGTGCGCCCCCTTTGGTGAGATGATGGCAGCCTTGAAATGATTATTTTAATTAATCTATTCTTCTAAAAAGTGTGCCCAAGCTTGGAGGAAGTCAACAAGTCAAAGAGGGAATAAAAGAAATGGATTAAATGCATTAAATTTAATTTATTTAGTGGCTGCCCCCTTCCTTTCAAAAAGTGCGCCCCATTTGGGAGTTATTTAATGATTTTTAAGGCATTAAATCATTAAATTAATTTCTATTTTCAGTGGCTATGGTCAAGGCACACTGTGAAGCTTAAGTGAAGTGATGTGTGAAGGATTAAATTGGATTAATTTAATTTATTGGATGGCTGTCCTTAAACATGCTATTTTTAAAAGAGAAGAGCATGATTTTTAATTAATTAATTGCCTTTAATTGTTAGGGCAATTATTAATTATAGAATTGTGAAGGTTATATAAGCATGGGCAGCCATATGGGTGAATTATTTAATTCACAGGTAAAGAATTGCAGCCAAGAGGAAAAGTGCACCCCCATTTGAAGAAGGATTTTGCTCAGGCAAGGTGGCAACAAGGCTAAAAGCTTCCAGATTTGGCGCATGCTTTGAAGGAGGTGGATCTTTGTTTGCATAATTGTTTGCATAGGTGTTACAGGTGCTCAGGTGTTGTTGAAAGGATTCATGCTCTCTTTGTGCAAATTAAACACCAATTTTTGGAGCAGCAGGGCTTGAAAAGTACAGATTTTTACAATTAAAATTCACTATTCATGCTCCGGTGGCCATTTTTGTCTGAATAAATTGCAGGAATTCATTACAGGTGTTTTACAAAGGAAAATGAGCTTTTATCAATATCCAATACATTGCATATATCCTACGAATCTGAAGAATTGTCCACATCTACACCAGTATTGAAGAAATCCGGCCAAGTAAGAAGAAAAAGAATTATTCAGACAAAGATTGACAAAGCCATGGCAAAGAGAGATGAAAAAGAAAGCATGATAGAGTCATGCATCGCTTCCAAACTTGCAGACATAGGAGACACAAATCTAGGCCTGGAATCTCTTTCCGATTTGATTGATAGATCCAGAGCGGGAAAGACTTCACTCATGTGTGCGGTTAAAAGCAGTGGAATTATCCGAGCCTGCACTTTTCCATGTACATGACCAAATTGCGAGAATTTGTTATGCAAAGGCGCTAGATCTTACCATCCTTCATCCAGATCAGTGCGTGACGCTATGGGAAAGACAATAATTCGTTTGGACGTAGAGTTCATCAATTATTGTTTGAAGATTCCAGTGCGAAAGGTGGTGACTTCCATTAGTCTTCAGGATGCCGAGCAGGTGGGAGAAGCATAGAGCTGATTGCGTGAGCATAATGAATAGCCGATACATGAAGAAGCCTAGATCTCCTTCAAAGTTTCGAGAACTCTTCCACGGTCCAATTTGGTGCAGGAGGTAGATGATGTCGTCAAATTGCTATGCAGGATGAATGGCGAGGCGAATGCTTACACTTTCCGTACATGGATGTATGCTTTCATCAGGACCATTGAAATCAACAAGGTTGATTCTATAATCAATTGGTCGGAAATTATTAGCAACAACATTGGTGAGCAACTCCTCAAAGCGTGAAGCGTACTTTCAGCTTGAAATGACTTCCTACTTGGTGTATGTTGCAGCTTCACAAGGCGTCTTTTCCAAGTTGGATAGATGTGGTGTTCTTTCTAAGGACCCCATTTTCGAGTGCTACCCGCGGCTGACACTGTACTGCGTGCGAAAGATTCCAAAGTGGTCAACAATGAATTCTTTTATGATTTCATCTGCAGTTGACAAAGACTTGAAGGCCAACAGGGTAAGCAAGGAAGCGTGGGAAGTCTGTGTCCAAGATGTGATCTATTCATTCAATTTGCAGATTTCACATACCTCGTGGTTACAGGCTTTTCGGAGAACCCAATAAAGATGCCCGTGCATCCGAATGATAGATTGATCGCCATGGAGTTGAGCAGAACTTGTGGAGTTACACGACCTTCAATCAAAGCGGCACAAGTCTACGGGCTTCTTCCCAATCACTGTGGGATATTACAATTGCATTAGCATTCACAGAGCTTGGGAATGGAGGCGCAAATGTTATCCGAGTATGAGAAAGAGTTCTTCCCTGCACGGCTGAACTTCGATCCATTTGGAGTAGCCAGGAAGACAATCTCCCAGGAGTACGCACATGTGCCTTCATTAGAAGATTTTTGGATGAAGTGCAAAAGTGAGTACGAGGTTAGAAAGAGAGATTTCAGCAGGCTATTAGCAAAGCAAGTGTTTGACTTTGGACTAGTGCGGATACCTGCGGATCTTAAAGATGATGGGAATGTGGTACTTGACACTTACCATCAAATGGGAGGAGATAAAGCCATATTGCAGAATAACATAGGAGGCTGCAACACAATTGAAGAAAGGTCGGGAGCTGTGTTGGTGAATACTTCAAACTGGTTGTTGACGAAGGGATATTGCCTTGATGAAGCATTGATGAATCAAGTCACGGGAAACTTCGGCGCAGGAGATTCCCTCAAGCGAAAGCACGGAGGAGAAAGCAGCAGGAAAGTCGAGAAGTTGAAAGTGCATAGAAGATCTCAATCCAAGGAGAAGATCACTTCTACGACCATGACTTTAACTCGGTTTCTCCAGTACTCAATACTTCACCAACTATTGCACCGCAGCAACAGACACTTCCATGCCTCCACTGAATCCAGCGACATTCATCTTCTCCCCTCAGCCACTTCGTTCAGCGCCTGTTCCAGAGGATATGTTGAAGCTGTAGATGGTGGAATTCGAAAGGGCTTTGTCCTTGGATGATTCAAGATATGGCAGCCATAACACTGTGGCACTTTCTGATGGAGAGGATGCAGAGCGGAAGATGGTAGTTCACTCAGTGACTTCTCATTCTCCAAGAAGTAACTTCTAGGAATGGTTGGCTTGCAGCTTGGTTTTGAAGTGAGAATGGAGATGAATTTAGAGGAGCACGACTTGCAACTACTCTAGAATTTGGGCGGAAAGACAGAAGGCCTAAAGTTGCCAAAGCAACTTCTAGGTTGATCATTGAGGATTTGGGAGAGAAGATTTTGAGATATCAATTTTCAAGAAGGAAAGATAGAGGAGGAGCTCACGGACAGAGGATGTGACAAGAACTAAAGTACCCTCGGGCCAAGCCACCACCGAAGGATTGAAGCAGGACACGCAGACATTGATGGATGCTTTATTCCTTAGGCTTGACAGTGAAAAGGCGGAGAAAGAAGAGCTACAGAAGCAAGTATATCAATTATGTGAGATCATAGCCAAGGTTGCTAAACCTTCCATTCAACCCATTTTAGAGCAGGTGAGTGATCATCTTATGCAGGAAATGGAGGACACAAGCAATCAAGTAAAAGCTATTGACGAATGAAAGGATTTGATTATTCGTCAAGCTTCGTACAACTTGGAGAAGTGCCAGCCCTTTAAAGGTTATGGATGATGCAAAGAAATCAATCAAGCAACTGATGGCAAAAATTCAAGGCATGAATACAATTGCAGAGAGTAACTCGAGTTTGGCCGAGATCAACAAGCTACAGGAGGAGATGTATTGATTCGGAGAAAGTATCAGATCGGACGGATCACCGAGAAGGGGAAGAATAGAGTTTGCAGTATCTTTCCGTTTGGAAATCTGCAGAGTTTTGCTGAAGAGGATGCAGGCACTTGAGAGTAGGACATCAGACTTACCAGACAATGTCATTTCTTTCACTGAGGAGAGAGTGGACGGGAATGTCACTTCATACGTGCGGATCGTCTCAACTAAGGTGCCTAATTCCCTGGAAGGATCTCTTCTAATGATACAAAAGAGAATTGATAAAGCTACCAAGCCTTTCACAATGAATTCTATCGAGATCGGTGGCGTTGTGGAGGCGCATATCATGAGGTTTGGGCCGAGTTTGGAAGATGTGAAGGCGTGCATCAAAGTGTTGAATGAAGGGTTCTGCAGATTCGGAGAGAGAAAGAAGCGAAGGCATAAAACAGATGGAAGGATTTGAATTACATGTTCGACAGGTATATCCGATATCAAAACAAGAAAAAGACATAAACATTACAGTGGCATGACTTCTATTCTTTCTTCTTCTATTTTCTATGTTCCCGGATGAAATTGTAAAACTTCAAAGTTATTGGTTTTGCAACCATTACTTAAAGTCATGTGGAACCATTCTATTAGTTAAGTGATACATGTGTCACTTAAGGAGAAGATAGTTGAGGATGATTGCGAAATGTCATCTTTATTTGTTGTTTATGTTTTAGTTCAGTTTGAGTTTTCCATTTGTACTTTCCCTCCTACATTCTATAAGTAGGAGAAGAACCTTCGGGTTAATCATCGATCAAAATTTGTAAGCAGCAATCTTGTGTTCTAGACTTTGTGCTGGACCCCTGAGAGCAACTTGGAGCAAAGGAATACAAAGGAGCAAGTTTCCGGAGAACTTTGTGTCACGGTGTACTTTGTTTCTTACTTTTAATCTTAGATCTCTTAATAAACTTTGTGTTATTTTAGATCTGGATCTAGAGCTGCCTTTGTTTTATAATTCGTGTTCATATCTATTAAGTTTCTTCTATGTGCATGCAATTAGCTCTGCTATCTACTAATTGGGATGCACATCTTCCCCATTTCTTCTCTATATTTCCTTTACTTCCTTCTTCTATAAAATACTTCCTTTCTTGAATAGCTGCTTACTTGCTGCAGAACTTCTTAGTTATGGTTCATGAACTAAGTGGTTAAAGTAAAACCCCTGATAGATAATAACACATTTTTATTGACAAATCTGACACGGGAGCCTCACCGGTTAAATGAGGGAGATTTATCTCATGACTGCCTAGGTTTGATGCTATGCAGAAAATCTAGCCAACACGAAGCTATTCTAATTGCATATTGAGATCATTATTCGGAATATTGTGTTACTTGGTGTTATATTGCTGCTCATGATCTGAATTATACAAGTAATTTTATTACACTTACCAAGAAGGAAATCCAGCTGCGGATTTCCTTACCAATTCGGTGTATCTCAAAGCCCCCTTTCCCTTTCAGCCAATGATTGTGGTGAGTAGGCGGGACTGGCCGCCTTTTTGGAGAATGATGCACTCTCTCACGTGGCAAGGTAGACGTCAGCGACTCGTGCGGCGTTCGATTTAATTGCTTTCTTTGCCCCCTTTTGTTTCATCCTGCCTATCTGTCTCTAGCTTCTGCGAAATTTTCTCTCTCAATATGGAATTTGGACCATTTCCTAGTCTTTTTTGAGGGGCGAAACACAAGAAATGGGGTTCTACTGGCCTGTCACTCACACCCGGTTGAATTATGTGTTCTAGTTCGATTCCATTCAGGTTCGCAGGGCCATTGAGGCCATTATCAGGATTGATTATCTTCAGAGCTCAAGACGCCCTCGGGTCAATGCAGAAATCACTTCTCTTTTTGTGACCCACCTGCTATTGATTGGTGAAGACAAAGCTGAGGCAGTTAATATCGCCTGCCGTTTCATTCTTCCCCGTCACTTGGTCGGGTTGGAAGAGGTGGTTTGGGGGTTCTGTTTGCCTTTCTACTTCATGCTCGATGGGGAAGATGTGTGCTCGAAAGGGGTGGACAGGGAGCTGGTTCAAGAATTGCAGAGGAGAAACAAGGTACTGTGGAGGTTTGTTGTAGCAGTACATGTGAAATGCAGATCCAAGGCGACGGAAGGTGCTTCCATCTCACAGCTCGATTTGGAGGAGCTAGACAGGCCTATAGGTCCGATTCCCCGCGCATGACTCATCTTCATGAGCGTGGTGTATCAGCATACACTCTTCTCCTTCAGGTCTCCCAGCAGCAAGCTCCTGTCTTTTGTAGCAGCTTCAAGCTTCGCCAAGTTGCTCCTGCGGAAGAGGAAATCTTATGCCCCAAGACTGAGATTGTTGATGTATTTGGCTAACGGCAGCAAGGCCTGTCAATATAGTTATTATATATAGTTTTTGGTTTTTTGGACTAGGGTGAGATAATTTCACAATGTCATTTCTTATCACCCTGTTTTCTCTATAGATACTGGTTTTTTTTTGTATTAGGGTGGTATGTTTTTATGGTTACATTGTTAACCACCCTGTCATTTTCGGATCTTTTATACATACTGTAAAAGGGAGGGGACCCAAGAACCCCCAGTTCATAGCTCCGGTAAAAAGCGTTTACCTTATAAAAAAATTAAAGCGTTATACACATGATTAAATGAGGATTTGGGGAGAATCAAGTAAAAAAGAAAGCTTCTTGATTAGAAGTGATTACAATGGGTATGATACTGGTGATGATGGTAGAAAAAATCAGTATGAGTTTCGAGGGACGATAAAAGATTTCAACCAATAACTGTTCTGATCATTACAAACCTTAGAGTTTAATCATAAACTGATCCTTAATTAAAATACTATAAGAGGTCAATGAGCCATGGGCTTATGTAGGAAGTTAGAATCAAATCTGAAGCCTTGTAAATCACATAAATCAAATAGACGGGATGTTTTTAGTAAGAAAGTTATTGCTCAATAACAAGAGATCACCTTGGATAATAACATTTAAGATTTACCTAGGCCAAAGATAACAAGACCTTTAGAAATCTATACGTAATTGATTTTAACAAGAGCAAGAATAAGTGAGCTTACATTTATTACGTAATCCTTTTTCTAAAAGCTTCAATGCAACCAGAGGTCTTAGGACCCCATGAGTGATTTTATTTTAAAGTTTTAATCTTTTTCTAATTTTTTTATTTTTAACTTCTAAATTTAATTTTTTGATTGGTAAGTATAAGGTTCTATTTGGCCCCATGCCCTTTGAGAAAACTTGGAAAAATAATTAGGCAGGAGAGAGAGGTAAAGAGGAGAGGAAAGGAGAGGCAAATATGCGGCATATTAGCAGACCAGCATGATGTCCTCAAGAAACAAAACAGAAAACCCATGAACAGGTCAGCAAACAAAGCCCATTAACAGGAAAGAGAAATAATTAAGCCTACAACTGTTGTCCATTGCTACAAATAACCCAGCAATATGAAAATCAACACCAATAATAAAGAGCTGTCTTCCTTCGGATTAAACACCAATGAGATGAGAATAAAATAATCTGCTCAAAAGCGGAAAGGAGCATGCTCAAAACAATTAACTTCAAACCCAAACACCTCCAAAAGCGAAGAAAAAAGCTAAAGAGTGTCCAAGAAGGAGAACCGTGCCAGCAGTTACAGCCCCAGACACAACTATCAGAGAGGGAAGTTGGAGGAAAGGAAGAGGACCTCAATGCAGCCCTCTGATCACAGCCCAACAGTCTTCAAGAACCAAAGCCAAGCAAAGGGATACGAAAAAGAAGAGAAGTCTTCCCATTGCAGCTTCACCCACAGGAAGAAGCAAAAGCATTGGAAAAAGAGGCAAACAGAGGACTGAATCCTGAAGAAACTCTCAAGAAGAAAGGATACAGACTGCTATGCAGTCCTCCAAACACAGTCCCACATCTTTCAACAGTCCAAGCCCAACAAAGGAAATGAGAAGAAAGAGAGGTTATCTTTGCAGCTTCGCTCACAGGAAAGAGCCAAGCCATAAAGTAAAGGACAAACAAAGAGGTCTGAATCCATAAAGAAAACTTCCAAAAAGAAACTACTACAATCCCGGAATAATGTCAGGGGAGTGTAATAGCTTCTACAAAGAAGCAGCCAGGAAAAACAGATGAAAATATATAGACCTCAAAGTGGTCCTCCAAACCCAGCCCAACGTCTTTCAAGAGCCAAAGCCCAGCAAGGGAAAAGGAAAAAAAAGAAACTTTCCCTTTGCAGCTTCACCCACAGAAAGGAGCCAGACCATAGAAATGAAGGACAAAGAAAGAGGACTGAATCCAAGAAGAAATCATCAAAAAGACTGCTACGACCCTAAGAATGATGGGGGAGCACATCAACATGAACATGACCCAGCACCTACTCGAACCAAAACCCAACTGAGAGAGGACTTCATGGCTTTAAGCACAGCCCAACAGGCTTCCTAAGCCAAGACCCAGAAGAGGGATTGGCTTTAGCAACTATGCAGCCACAACCACCCAAAAAAAAAAAAGAAAAACCGGAATCTCTCTTCAACACTTCCACCTAATCTTGACCAGATGATGTGTTGCGGAGTGGACCCCAGGTAAAGGAAGCCCAAGGAAAATCAGCTGCCATGGGAGAAGAAGAAGAGGCAGCATAAACGTATCCAAGGGTTGTAGCCTCAACAGTTGAGGAAAAGGAAGCCACCGAGAAGATGAGAGACATTGAGCAAGAAGAGGCAAACAGCCCAAAGAGAAATCTCCACCCTGACCGACAGCAAGCCTTCCTACACATCCAGCAAAAGTCCGATAGGAAAGAAAAAGAAAAATGGTTGCTGAGGCTTCAAACACCGAGCAGCCCAAAACATGAGGAGGATAGACCCTTGAGGGCAGGGGCATCTAAGTGGGAGAGAACTGTTAGTGCAAAATCACAGCACCCCTGGATGCAAATCAAGGTTCTAAATGATGTCTTAGGCATCCAGTGTGATTGCACAACATGGAAACCTCTCTCCAAGTGTGGGACTTGTGAAACTGAGAGAGGAATCTCAGATTAGAGGCTGGTTCCTCAAACTCCTCTGATTTAGATCTATATTTGCACAACTACAGAGGTTCAGATCCTAATCCTACTCTAAATTGCAAGGAGACAGGGATAGAAATGCAAAAATTGAAACTAACTAAAGATGGTGATGCACCAAAAGGAGTGGTGAATATTTTTGTCATGCAAATAGACACAAACCAAAGATTGCAACATAAAACATACACAGGCTGATAAGATATAATTTAGGATCTGAAATGAAGCAAATAATACAAACAAAGGACTGAAACCCATTCACAAAGCTTGCATTATCATCTCCAATGTCAAAACCACTGCATTACAACCTCAGAGAGGTAGAAAACTTGTTATAATCTTTGAAGAGGTCGATTCTTGCAACAATCACTTCTTTGGAGGTGAAAGAAGAAGTTTTTATGCCAAAAAGTGTTCCCCTTATAAAAATGAGCCAAATCGGCTTTTACATTGCATGGGTCGAGCCGGGAGAGAGAAAACATACAAAACGTGGGAGCCCATTCCTCATTATTTATGCAAATGCATTAAATCGGCATGGAGGACCTTACAAACCCATACCCTGTCATTTTTGACCAAATTGGAGGAGAGTGCGACCCATTCTGCATTAAATTTAGTCGCTGAAATGTCATTTCTGGCCATGGACACGTACCAGAGCCGTTTTTGAATTTTCCTCTTCAAACTGAACCAAAATTAGAGATTGACCATGGAATCTTGTAGAGAATTTCATAAGCTTTCCAATGATATGAAGAACGTGCAAATCGAGCTCTGGATCAAAAGATATGAAGGTCTGAAGTTTTAGGGCAAAACGGCCCAAAAAACGGATGTCGGGCAAAAAATTTTAAATTTTGACCTTTTTGCATTTTGGAAATTTTTTTGAAAAATTTCCGCGCTCGCTGGTCGGATGCCACGTGTCAGGTGCTGGTTCGCTGAGCAATTCTCTCTCCTCCACCTTTCCGCGGGCTTTCCTTTGAAATTTTGACCTTTTTAACTCTTTGAAAATTTTCCATTTTTTCCCCGTGCCCCGCCACTTGGGACACATGGCACGCTTTGGTTGGTTGACAGGGGTGCGGGGGCATCTTTTACCTTTTAGTTTTTTGGCCAAAACTTTTGCCAAATTCTCCAAGTCCTCCCGAGCTCCGCACTCCCCTTCTCCTTTAGGACACGCGTCCTCTTCTTATTGGCTCGGGCCAATGCTCCAACTCGCTCCCTTTAAAACTCGGCCAAAACACTTAGTCGAAATTTTTTTAAGTGCCTCCCCTTGTGACACGTGTCACACTCGATTTTTATTGGCGGCTCTTTCGGCTCTCTCGCGTCCCCGCGTACTCTTTGTCCCACTTGTCCCGGTATGGGACAAATTTCCGATTCGCCCGCTTCACTTCCCTCTTTGGCCTTCGCGTCCCCCCGTGCGCGTAATCTTGTCCCACTTGTCGGTCCCTGAGCGTGCAGGACAAATTCTTCCGATCGCCTTGCAGCGATCGGCCGGCGGCGTCGTCCGTCGCGTCGTCGCGTACTCTTGGCCCAATTGTCCGGACAAAACTTGCGATTTTTTGCACCTTGGCGGTTTCGCCCCTTTCGCGTCCCGTCCCCGCGTCCGGCGTCCCAATTCTTGCTGCGTGGACCGCTGGCGGCTTTTCGGCGGTTCGCGCCGCCCGTCCCGTCCCAATCTTGTCCCCATTTGCTGGACTAGGACTTAGCCGATTTTCATGATTTTTTCTGCCCCAAGCTTGGTTTTTGCAACTTTTTCACCCTTTTTAGAACTTGCTCTTTTCTTCTTGGACAGGAGAGTTAGAAAAAAGCCGAGGGGACCCCAGAAACATGATTTTTTGCCTTGAATCAATCTATCTTGCTCGGGACCGAAGAATTTAATGCATGTTATCAAAATTACCTTGGGGGTGAATTTTGGATAACAATTTGATGACTTCAGCGGGGTCATCACTCTTTAGATGAAGTTACCGATTACTGAAAGCGATCCATTGGGCATGGAGTCATCAAATATTCATTTAGAACCTCAAGTGACTTAGAATGTGCAAGGAGGAAGATGGAATATCACTGATGGAAGCGAGGACTGCAAAACATCTCCATGGACAACAAGTTGTGCCAAAGCACTTAGGAAAACAAAACTAACCTACAACAGAAAACAATGTGCACAAGCACTTGGAGGAATGAAAATCTAATCTAATATTTACAAGGTGATAAATTTCCCTCTAGAAGCGGCGCTTGAGATAGATTCCATTTCTTGGAATCTGCGGTTCTTCACCATCAATGGGGCCGAT
This sequence comes from Taxus wallichiana var. yunnanensis, assembly GCA_018340775.1. Lineage (NCBI taxonomy): Eukaryota > Viridiplantae > Streptophyta > Pinopsida > Cupressales > Taxaceae > Taxus > Taxus wallichiana. The sequence goes on from CM031236.1 coordinate 389,771,671, forward strand.
TGGAAAGCATTGTTGTTCTTGCACTTCGTGACCATGTATGGGCCACTCCAAATGGCATCAAATTTTGAATGCCTTCCCGGTTTTGCTCTATCCACATCCCATTTCAACACTAGATCTCGACCTGAAAAGATCTATCCTTGGCCTTCTATCAAAGGTCTTTTGATCAAAGCTTGATCCTTTTCCATTGCTTGGGATGCACGATTTCGATCTCTTGCAGCTCCATCAACTCTGCATACCTCACCTCCATGGGCTCAAACTCTAGCAACTCCAGCTGCTTCATGAGTTCCAATGTTGGCAACTCAAGTGACATGGGCAAGATTGCTTCTCTTCCATAGACAAGCTTGAATGGAGAGTTACCTGTGGATCTCTTGGGAGTTATCCTATCAGCCCATAAGGCTGATTTCAGTTTGGTATGCCAAGACCTCTGATTCTCGTCAAGAGTCCTCCTAATGATCCTCAACAAGTTCTTGTTTGTAGACTCGGCCTGGCCATTACCTTGAGGGTAATAGTTTGATGAAGTGCTTAGGTAGATCCCGTTCTTGACAGCCCACTCAGTCACCTTGGAAATGAATGCCAATGCATTATCTGAGATTATTGTAGCAGGTACACCAAATCTGGTTGTTATCCCCTCATAAAAGTCTAAGATGCTAGACTCATTTGCCTCTTTGAGTGCTACTGCTTCTATCCATCTGGTGAAGTAGTCCGTGGCTGTCAAAATCCATTTGTGCCCTTGGCTTGAATTGGGATTAATGACTCGATGAAGTCAAACCCCATTGCATGAATGGCTGGTCAACTGAGATTGGATGTAATGGAAGGGCAGCAAGTCTCTCTTTTCCTGTGAAGAATGCACAATTCTTACACCTCTTGATCCATGCATAGCAATCATTGAAGATTTTAGGCCAATAATAACCAGCCTTCATGATTTTTAGAGTTGTCACTCTTGGTGCAAAATGACCACCAGCTGGTCCACCATGGAACTCTTCCAACACCCTTTGAATCTGATTTGTGCTAATGCATCTCAGCAGCACTCCATTCACATCTTTCTTGAACAAAACTCCATCAACAATGGCATACGGGACACCTGCAATCTGAAGTGTCTCCTTTGGGTCTTGTTCATCTCCGGAGGGCATAGGCCTGTGCCTAGGAAGTGTATAATACCTTGGGTCCAGCAAGGAGTGGGGGCAGCATTGTCTTCTTCTTGATTGCCACTTGGCTCATGGCTGTCCTGGACTGTCAAAACAGCCTCTTCTTCGTTGCATACTTCTCTTTGCTTCCCCAAAACCAGCTGCTCACACAATCCTTTCCCTCTTACCAGCTTGGTGATCTTGATCTCAATGTCATACTCCATGACACGGGTGATCCAACCTGCCCTTTTCTCATTCAAATCCTTGTTGAGGAGGAAGTCCTTAACTCGACCTGTTGAAACCAGCAACTGGACCTTGTTGTTTGAGATTAAATGCTTGAATTTCTTCAAGCTTCTGATTCTTGCAAGTACATGCTTCTCAATAAAAGAGTACCTCACCTCATAGTCATCTAGGCTCCAGCTGAAGAAGGCAATTGGCTGCTCATCATTATCCTTGTTCTGCTGTACCAAAATGGCAGAAATAGTGTCATTACCTCCAAATGCATAGAGGATGAAATCCTTGGAGAAGTCTGGGTTGATGAGAGTTGGTGCTTGGGAGATGGCTTCTTTGATTGCTTCAAAACTCTCCTTGCCTTCTGCTGTCCACTTGAAAGCCATGCTCTTCTTTAACATTTTGGTGATGGGCTTGACAAGGGCTGCAAAATCTGGGACAAACCTCCGAACAAAGTTTATCCTTCCCAAGAAACTCTGAAGGGCTTTCTTGTGGCTTAGCGATGGTAGTGCTCTTATGGCTTGACCCTCTCTGGATCAATTGCTAATCCTTCTTTGGAGACAATATGGCCAAGGAGCTTTCCTTCATGTGTAAGAAAGATACACTTCTTAGGATTCAAAGACACTCCAAATCTCCTGCACCTCGTGAAGACTTGCCTCAAATGAGAGAGGTGGTCTGCTGCATTTTTGGAAAAAACAGTGATATCATCAAGGTAAATCAGCACCACATTGTTAATCAAACCTTTGAATGCCATGTCCATTGCCCTTTGGAAGGTAGCACCGGCGTTGGACATCCCAAATGGCATTTTCTGTATCAAAAGTTCCCCATTTGGTTGTGAAGGTTGTCTTGGCTGGTCCTCTTCCTTCACCATAATCGATTGTAGCTTTGAGTAGCCATCAAGTAGTGAAAACCTCTCGGAGCCGACCTGACTTGCAAGATTTGCTCCATGGAAGGGAGTGGGTAATGGTCCTTGAGAGAGGCTCTATTCAAGTCTGAAGTCAACACACAATCTGATCTCTCCACTCTTCTTTACATTTGGAACTAAGTTGTGACCCAACTAGAATGCTTGATTGGGAATATGATCCTTGACTCAATCAGCTTGTCAATTCTTTCCTCATGAGAGGCTCCATGTGTGGATTGGTGGTCTTTGTTTTACTTTGTGAGGCTTAGTATTTGGATCAATTCGATGGTATCTTTGAGCTAAGTTGGGATTGAAACCTTTCAAGTCTTCATAGCTCAGCAAACACGTCGGGGAACTCTTGACACGGTTGTATGAACTCATACCTTTCTTGTTCGGTTGTCATCCTTCCAATTTGCGATGGTTTGTTCTCTTACTACCAAGATGGATCTTTGAATCCTCTCTCTTGACTGAAATGTTTGCTTTCTCCTTTCTAAAGCTGATCATTGGGGTTAAAAATGGACTCCAAAGTGATAAGTCCCTTGGGCAGCTTGTTAGTTCTCATTTGTACCACTTGGTCACCATAATGCTGTTCTAATCTTTCTTGATTCTTGGCTGAGAACTCAGCTTCTTCTTGCAAGAAATGGATGATTTGCTGGTCATTTTCAAACACTTGCCAACTGACATTGTTATCGGCACTGAAGGCCTCACAATCACGTGGATGTTTGGCTGTACCTTGTCTTGTTGAATGCTTTCCACAATGTCAAAGGCTGCCCCCACTGCTGCAAGCCTGTCAGTAGCTTGATTCTCTTTCCTAGGAATGGATTTGATGCCAAAACCCTCAAAATCTTCCATGAGGTCCCACACCCTGTTCTTGTAGCACTTGAGAAGATCATTCTTGGCAGCATGTTGTCCCTTGACCTGATTTACAATCAATTCACTGTCCCCAAAGACTTGCAAGTTCTTTATTCCTCTCTTTATTGCCCAATGCATCCCTTGCACTAAGGCTTCATATTCAGCAGTGTTATTGGAGCATGCAAACTGAAATCTAAAAGCTGAATAGTACTTTACTCCTTGAGGTGAAACAAGCATAGCTCCACCTCCTGCACCTTGTCTACTCCTTGATCCATCAAAAAACAGCTGCCATACCTCATTGTCATCTTTGTGGTTTGGCTTGGTGATGCTAGGAATAGGCTGATTTTCTTTGTGTATACAATAGACCCCTAGCTCAGATTCTTCTACTTCTTGATAAGGATCAAAAGCATGTATCTTGTTTGCCCATTCATCAAGAGTTAGATCTGGGATGCTTCGACCTTAGTGTCAGCCTCATCGGTGCTTGGGTGATCTTCTTGATCAAATCTTTGAGCAATTGGCATTAATCGACTTGGAGTGTAAGGCTCGATGTGGAAGTTTGCGATAGGTTCGACGACTGATTGTAGCCTTAGTTCCATACCTCGTTACGAGCAGCATGTGTGACCAATCAGCGGGAGACAAATATCCCCCGATCTTGGTTTGTGAAGTCCCTTGACAAGCATAGGGCGAAAAGAGTGGTGGAAGGTCTATGGTGATACATCTTGTAAAACAACAACATTTGGACATGCATGCAAGAGTAAGACTCAAGTTTCTAATCACTCCAAGCTGTTGCTATTCTTGCTGTCCCATCAGCTGCACTACCCCTTTGGATGTTGTTTCATCTTTGGAGCCCTAGTGATCAGCTATTTGTTTAGGCATTCTTGAGCTACTTTGCCCCGAGTCTATCATGCGATTGTGCACTAGCTGATTTCGATGATCAATGAAACATAGAAAGGAGGGGGCTTGACATTTTACCTTCTTTGTCCTCCATGATTTCCCTCGGTGGGCAGCATTTGTAAGTACCTTCTCTTGCCTTTGGATTTGTTGATTTGAAGTTGGCGAGTCCTTCATGCATGGCAGCTTTAGTGAGATCTCTTTGGCACAGGATAGATAGGGATTCCCACATTGATATATTAACATTTGTCTTCTTCATCGATCAATGATCTTGAATGGTGATGAAGGATCCCTTTGTTGTCCCTTGGTTTGCACATTCACTCCTTGCATGTGGGCAGCAACAAGTATTTGAGTTGGCCTAGGGGCTGTTCTTGGCTGCCCTTGTGCATTTGAAGTGGATTTTGTTTGCTGACCACTTGTGGAGCCATAGAAGGTCGTGGATTGGTTGGGGCTAATGGTTGTTCTTCACCCAAATTCCTCCTTTTTGACCTTGTGTTGGCTGCTGACACCTTGAGAAAGCTGCTTGATTCATGCCACAAAATCTCTGCTTGCGATTTACCAATGTGGTGTCATTTGGGGCTGATTCTTTGTTGGAATGTTTCTTGTTGTTGGTTGTTTCCTTGATTTGCCCTCACCCTCCACACCGATAGTTGTCACCATTAATGCTTGATTCAAAGCACCATTGAAGCACATGGATTGGTTATGAGGCTCATTGCATGGAAAACACCAATCATACTCTGAGCAATGTTGTTTTGTGTTGGCACCAATGCCTTAGAGCGAGATATGGCATTTGGATTATAGGGCTGAAATGGTCTATTGGCGGGGAGGCCTTGTTTGATTCATATTTGCAGCTGGATTAGGTGGTCTTTGTGGTTGGTATGGCTGCTGTTAGGTGAGCTTGGGGTTGATAAGAAGGTCTAAAACCTTGGGCTTGTTGCCTCTTGAGAGTAACCAGCTCATTGCCTAGGTTTTCAATTGCTTCATGACTTCTTGAAGCTCATTTGGGGCACTTGGAGATGAAGTGGAAGCTTCATTTGAACTCGATTTCTAGGAGTGGGAGAAGGAGCCAAATTAGGTGCTTGATTGGTGTTTGGACTCTCTAAACTTGGAAGCTTGATGGCATGGGAGGTCTAGGGGCAAGTTTGCCAGCTTGGATCAAACAATTTTCAGCCCTAATGGCAATGCGTTATAAGCCATAGGGATAGTTATGCCTCCCATGGACTGAATCAACATAGAAATATCAGAATTTAGAGCTTTGAGATAGTAGAGAAAAGCACCTTTATTTGTTGGCTTTGATTGCCCCTTGCTTGGAATTCTCTCCCAAGTCTTTTGAAATCTGAAGTTGAAATCGGTCAGCTGCTCATTGGGAGCTCTCTTGATGGTTGTTAGCTGCTCCAAAAGAGACAAGTTGTCTCCCTTTTCTCCAAATTGCTCATGAAGTGCTATACACAGTTGATTCCAATTTGTGATAGAACCCGACTCAAGGCTCTAAACCATTGCAATGCTTTACCCTTGAATGAAGATGCGGTAACTTGTGACCACTTGCATCTCATTGATTTCATGGATTGCACAAAGGTTAGCAATATCTTTAACATGATCACTGGAGTAGTCGATTTTCTCCGGTGAAGTAGGGAATGTTCTTGAGGCTGCAATAGGAATTGGATGTTGTGCATTGAGGGCAAGTGGGCTGCTGCCTGTGAAGTTGACATAGGGGTTGTTTTGTGCCATTCTAATTGGTCTTAAAACCCTTGTATACTGAATGAAAGGCCTACCAAGTGGAGGAGTTGAGAGAGTTCTGTTTGGTGGAGATGGAGACCTTTGAGTCCTTCTTCCTCTTTGCCTTCTTCTTGGAGATAATTGCAGGTATTCAAACAACACTTCTTCTTCTCCAACTCTTGACCTTGTGGTGACTCTTCTCATGAGTTTTCAGGCCTGCACTGCTGAAACCAGTTGATTCTTCCCCTTGGAGTCGCAGATATGCAAATAATAGCTCTTTTCAAGCAAGAAAATTGCAGCGAGATGCACATAAACTTTGCTGCTGATAAAAATGAGACCTCTAGTGTCCCATGAAGGCGTGCAAAAGCTGTTAGTGCAAAATCACGGCACCCTGGATGCAAATCAAGGTTCTAAATGATGTCTTAGGCATCCGGTGTGATTGCACAACATGGAAACCTCTCTCCAGTGTGGGACTTGTGGCGAGAGAGAGGAATCTCAGATTAGAGGCTGGTTCCTCAACTCCTCGATTTAGATCTATATTTGCACAACTACGAGAGGTTGAGATCCTAATCCTACTCTAAATTGCAAGGAGACAAGGATAGAAATGCAAAAATTGAAACTAACTAAAGATGGTGATGCACCAAAAGGAGTGGTGAATATTTTTGTCATGCGAAATAGACACAAACCAAAGATTGCACTGACATAAAACATACGAGTGATAAGATATAATTTAGGATCGAAATGAAGCAAATAATACAAACAAAGGGTGAAACCCATTCACAAAGCTTGCATTATCATCTCGATGTCAAAACCTTTGCATTACAACCTCAGAGAGGTAGAAAACTATTCTGATCTTTGAAGAGGTCTCGATTCTTGCAACAATCACTTCTTTGGAGGTGAAAGAAGAAGTTTTTATGCCAAAAAGTGTTCCCCTTAAGAAATGAGCCAAATCTGGCTTTTACATTGCATGGGTCGAGCCCAGGAGAGAGAAAACATACAAAACGTGGGAGCCCATTCCTCATTGACTGCAAATGCATTAAAATGGCATGGGGGACCTTACAAACCCATACCCTATCATTTTTGACCAAATTGGAGAGAATCGACCCATTACGCATTAAATTTAGTCATTTGAAATGTCATTTACGGCCATGGACACGTGCAGAGCCATTTTTGAATTTTCCCTCTTCAAACTGAACCAAAATTAGAGATTGACCATGGAATCTTGTAGAGAATTTCAAAAGCTTTCGATGATATGAAGAACGTGCAAATCCGAGCTCTGGATCAAAAGATATGAAGGTCTGAAGTTTTAGGGCAAAACGGCCCAAAAAACGGATGTCGGGCAAAAAATTTTAAATTTTGACCTTTTTTGCATTTTGGAAATTTTTTTGAAAAATTTCGCGCTCGGCCGATCGGATGCCACGTGTCAGTCTTTGGTTCTTTGAGCAATTCTCTCTCCTCTACCTTTCATGGGCTTTCCTTTGAAATTTCGACCTTTTTAACTCTTTGAAAATTTTCCATTTTTTCCCCGTGCCCGCCACTTGGGACACGTGGCACGCTTTGGTTGGTTGTGAGGGGGTGCGGGGGCATCTTTTACCTTTTAGTTTTTGGCCAAAACTTTTGCCAAATTCTCAAGTCCTCCCCGAGCTCCGCACCCCCTTCTCCTTTAGGACACGCGTCCTCTCCTTATTGGCTCGGGCCAATGCTCCAACTCGCTCCCTTTAAAACTCGGCCAAAACACTTAGTAAAAATTTTTTTTTTAAGCGCCTCCCCTAGTGACACGTGTCACACTCGATCGATTTCTGGCGGCTCTTTCGGGTCTCCGCGTCCGCCGCGTACTCTTGTCCCACTTGTCCCGGGTATGCTGGGACAAATTTCTTCGATCGATTCGATTCGGGCTTCTGTCCCTCTTTGAGGCGAGACGTAATTTCATTCGCGTCGCTCCGCGTAATCTTGTCCCACTTGTCCCCGGTATGCGGGACAAATTCTTCCGATTCGCCCGATTCGGCGGTTCGCGTCCGCCGCGTACTCTTGGCCCAATTGTCCCGGACAAAACTTGGCGATTTTTTGCACCTTCGGCCGGTTCGCCCTTTCGCGTCCCGCGCGTCCCGACGTCCCAATTGCTGCGTGGACCGCTGGCGGCTTTTTTCGGCGGTTCGCCCCGACGTCCCATTTGTATCCCATTGCTTTGCACTGGACTAGGACTTAGCCGATTTTCATGATTTTTTCTGCCCCAAGCTTGGTTTTTGCAACTTTTTCACCCTTTTTTAGAACTTGCTCTTTTCTTCTTGGACAGGAGAGTTAGAAAAAAGCCGAGGGGACCCCAGAAACATGATTTTTTGCCTTGAATCAATCTATCTTGCTCGGGACCGAAGAATTTAATGCATGTCGAAGAGTCCCTAGCTGAGGCCGAGGAGGAGAGGAGGACCCACCAATAAAACCGCTGGGAGAGAAGCGGTATATGCAGAAAAGGAGGCGTACCACAAGTTTCTTTGTTGGCTTAATATTTTACTTCTTATTATGTTTTTTACTATTCAACTTCACCTAAAGTTTCAAGGTTTTAATATAAAAACAAGTGTGTGTGTGTGTGTATCCCAAGGCAGGAGACAAATTGTTTCATGAGACACCCACAAGAGATGCAAGAGACTTCAAACAAAGTCTCCGAGACTCAAGAAACATCTTCGTCCTCATCTCGTGCCTTCAAGATCATGTCTCCAAGTTTTTACGGTTTATCCACATTAGTAAGGTGCTGAAATATGGATTTGCACGCATGCAAATGACATGCAACAATGTGGGAACGAAGTCCCTCCTCAATGAAGGTGAGGCTGCCTTTATTGAAAACCAAAACTGTATTTACATCTGTACATTCAAAATTGTATGTGGGGGGTATTTTGGAACATCAATGGAAAGAAAAGTGAATGAGGGAGATGGAATGGAATGAAGGAAAGGAGTGGAATGGAATGAACTGAAAGCGCATGCAAGAGTTAGGTAAAAACAGAGCCTAATATTGCATGAAGAGGAAAGATGAATAACCAACACAAATAAAACGGAGTTTGAGTTAGCCAAACAAGAACGTGTAAAAGGGAACACACATGAGCAAGTAGATAATCAGAGCTTGATCAATGTGAACTAGAACAATCGATTAATAATGTTGACAATAAGATCAAAGATAATATTTGCATGCAAGATTCAAACACCTAACATCTAATGAACATAAGAACATCAAATGTTACAAGAGACAATGAATGAGACACAAAGTTCGTATTTCATTAACTCCAAAATGTTTTTCACAAAAGAACACAAAGTTTCTTCCTAAAGAAAAGCTTGCACACAAGTATTTCTTCTCCTCTCTCAAAGTCACCCTTTACAAATGAGCCCCTCACTTCCTTTTATAACCCAAAAGTTGGTTACAAAGTAGTTAGGGTTTTACATGATCATTAAATAAGGCACTTAAGTGACCTTTGACTTTTTCAACAACTTTATTAAAGACAACCCAAAAATAGAAATTACTTAAAATATCCATTGTTTCCGAAAACAAATAACAACACCTTTTAAAATATACAATAATAACCAGTGCCTTATCCATTGAAATGGGGTCCGCCTATCTCAAGTGTATGAGAAATGGACTCTCCCACTTCATTAGATATCAAGAAAATCAACTTCTGAACCGCCGGTGAAATTAGGATCTGCCGCTTTCTCTACAACTCCAACCACCATCCCTACTTTGCCTTCCCCTATCTCGGCCATTTGGTGGCCTAGGAAAACGGCTTGGAGGTCCACCCATGGGATTGTTGATATTATAGCCATTTCCACCTGTTCTTGCTGCAATGGACCTGATTGGAGGAATTGAATCTTCAACAAGATCATTACTGTGCTTTTGAAAATAGGCAACAAGCTTGTCAAGATTGTCAAACATTCTCTTTCTGAACTTAAAACCTTTAGGATACAACCCAAAATACTCATGATGATGATTAGTACCCCTGACATAGGAAAGCGAAAAAGCACCAGGATGTTCATGTGAAACTGATAGACAATATGAAATGCTTGCTGGACTTGTGTAATTTTCTTTCCTCAATGCTTCATCAATTTCTGCTTTAGTGCCCCTTCTGAATTTCCCGTGGGCAAGGATTGCTTTCAAATTGCTCACTAACGGATCTACATATCTATCTATGACCTCGTCAAGATCTTCGAAAGTCTCCTCCCCAATTGAAAGAGCTTTCCCAAGTCGAAGGAAACTCGCAAAATCCCTGTGATCCTTGCGTCCCTCAACAATATCTTTGTGAGCGTAAACTCCATCAAATACTTTCAATGTTAATGTCAAATAGGATGGCCCTTTTGAACTTGGACGAATGATGCTCTCTCCTGCATCCTTATCTGAAAGATTCTTGATGGCCTCACTTTCTGATATATTCTGGAACCGTGGGTGCACAATCACACGAGGTTTAAAAGTTTTCTTTGCGAGTTCCTTTCCTTTCCATGCTTTCTCCTGTTGACTTTGCAAAACGCATTCATCTTCTGCATAGTAATGATCCTTACCCTGTCTACTCTGTCGGTGATAAATCATTAACTCACTCGGTTTGCAGGTCAAATCAACCAAGTATTTTGCTTTCTGTAAACTTTTCACCCGACAGATAAGGATGTCCCCTTCAGTGATCTTTTCTACAGGATCTGTATCTCTATCATCAGAAAGCTCCTCCTTTACAATCATTCCTGTTATGCCCGACTCCAGACCACAAATAACATGTTGATTTAGGACTCTGCGAACAGTTGCTTGCACAATCCTCCCCTCTAGAAGGGTCTCTTCATTTTCTCCCGTAAGTAGAAGAAATTCTTCATCCTCGTTTAGCTCTCTATATGGCGGTCGGCAATCCTAAAATCCGTATAACAGTTCAATCTTTATGTCATTATGGGTTTCCCGTTTTTTTTTGCCTGATTGTTGTTCCACACTTCTAGCATATTCATCAATATCAAGGGTCTTTAGCAGATGTGGATGACTTTTGACATGTTCAATTGCCATTTCTTGTTGTTCTTCATCCATGTCATCTATATCCTTCCCCACATCTTCACAACAGACATCTTCAGCCATTTTTTTGGCTAGCTCATATGATTCCGGATGAATTCTAGTGTCATCTAATGGATCCATGACATGGCTACCAGGGACAGCTTGTCCAGTCCCTCTAACCCTCAAGAAACCAGCAGCATTTATGAACACAAGCCGCTTCATTGCTCCTAGAGTGGTCAACAATTCTCTATGTCTAAAAACCCACCCAGCCCTTAAAATAGCTCTCTAAATGGAAGCAGCTTTTCTAGGCCCAAGGCCTGCTACAAATTGCAAAGGAGCTAACATCCATTCATGGAATGCTGCTAGGTTTGTGTCAATTCCAACTTGGTTCGTCAATGTGATCATCACCTGCTCAACAGCTTCATATCTATCATCCTTAGAAAGGAAATGCTCCAGCAAATGAAGCTTCAAGGATAATATTTCTCTGTCAAGACCACATAATGTTGCGACCATGGCCACTGGGTTTTGAAGATACCGACCAAGAGCCACAGCACGTTGCACAATGCCTGACATTCAGATGAATTATAACCATGTCAAGGTTAATTTCTCCAGCATACCTCCTTGTATTGGTAACTAATCCCGGAAGATGCGAGAATTTTCATAAAGGCACGGAAGAAATTCATCTACATAAACAACATTTAACGAATCCAATCCCTCTGCCACATCACGTGGATGTTCCGCCATCATCTTACTTACAGCCTCACAGATGTCATCTTTCAAGTATTTACCTGTGAACAATCTTCCTCCAGCTGATGCGTGGCCCGTGATGCCTGGAGAACTCCTAGTGAAGGTGTGGGAATTTCTTCTAACTGTGTGAACTATTATTTCCTTGCATGCATGAACAACTGCTCATTAAAATGCATTTTGGACTGTTTCTTGGCTTTAGTGTGGCTTTCTGCTTTTAATTTGTTTTGAAACCTCCTGGACTGTCCTCCTTTCTCCTGGCGTGGTGGTCTCCTTCAGGCTGGGTGCGGCTTCTTGCTTCCTCTGCCCAATGCACAGCTTTTGGTGTGTAAGAAAACAACCAAACAATTTTTTTTTTTTGGACAGTTTCCTCTTTTATGCCTGGCGCCTCTTTTACTGGCTGCAGCTTTTTGAGTTTTTAATTTGCTTTGAGTGCTCTTTCTGCCTTGACATGCGTGGGAAGCTGTTTGATCTTGGCTGTTCCTTCTCTCTATAGACAAATGCGTGGAAGATTGTTGGATGTGACAAAATATTATGTCCTTCAGAAGAAATAAGAAGCAAAGCTTCGCATGACTTTTTCCAACGGGTTTGACGGAGGAAGTTATGGGGATTAATCCAACTTCCTCTCTTCCCGGGTAGTGGGCTTAAGTGCCAAGGGGAAATGGGGAAAGCAATGGACAATTGCCAACGGGAATGGCAAAGTGGGTTGGCAATCCCTGTTCAATTTCCCCATGTGGGAAATTGGGGAATTTCTTGCCCGTTAGCCAATCCATGATTTGGCAATTGGTGGAGAAAATCCCACGTGCGGGAAATTGGAAGAAGATTGCCAGGAAAGGGGAAATCCGGGTTTGGGAAGCCAAATTGGCATTCCCAGCAGTTGGAAGCATAAGCTTACTTCCCGGCAATTAAAATTTGTCGAATGAACTTTTAATTTATATTTATTTAATTAAATACTTCTCAAGTTATTTAAAAATCAATTTTATCAAACAAGAAGCAATTAATTAATTAATTTTAATGTATTTTAACGCGATTTAAAGCCTGGCGGGAAGAGTTCTTGCCCGAAAAGGACGAAACGAAGACCAAAACGATCACAAAAATGAGATGATCGCAATGAGGGCAATGAACCACGCAAAGTAACACTTTTCAAAATTTTCAATTTTTTCATTTTTATTATTTTTAAACAATTTTGCGAAGTCAAAATTGGCTGATAACAACTGGCTCTAATTGGGGACAAGGACTTCATGGATGCAACAACGGACCCAGACCAAAATAGTCATGAACATGATCTCAAAATGATGGGGCACAAAAATGGGGCGACACAAGAGAGGAGACCGAAAAACAAGGAAACAAACAAACCAAAATCCTAATTACCTATGTACATATGGGGAACAACCCTGTTTTCAATTTTGATAGTGCTTGAGATATTGCCCACTGTAGGGCAAAGGCAAATGAGTTCCATTAGGATATGACAAGTAATAGGTACTATCTCCACAAAAATGCCTTATTTTGAATGCAGTCCCAACCACAGTGAGTCAAACTTCCCATGCTTTCCTTTCGGCTCATGTCTTTTGTCCCAGAGAAGAACTAAGTCATTGATTTGAAATTGTCTCTCCCTAGTTTTCCTGTCAAACAATTTCTTTACCTTGGATTGATGTTCCTCAATCTTGTTTGCCACTTGACTTCTTTGTTCCTCGAGCTTGCTTAGGAACATGATCCTTTTATCTAATGCATTGGTGAAGCATTCATCATCAACTGCCTGAGCTAATTTTAATGCTGGTAACTCCAGTGTGACGGGAATTTGAGCATCGGTTCCATATAAAAGTTGAAATGGAGACATCCCGATTGCCCTTTTGGGAGTTATGCGGTCAGCCCACAATGCATCATATAACTTTTTGTGCCAAGTTCTTTGATTTTCTTCGACTAACTTGTGCACAATAGTAATGAGGTTTTTGTTACTGGATTCAGCCTGACCATTTCCCTAAGGGTAGTAATCTGATGAATGAGACAAAGATATCCCATATCCATAACAAAAACCTATCATCTCTGCAGAAGAAAAATTTGAGGCATTGTCTCGTCACAATCTTGTGTGGAATTCCATAATGAACCAATATATTTTCTTTGATGAAATCACAGATTACCGGTAGATGTTTGTTTCACCGGTATAGCTTCCACCCACTTTGTAAAGTAATCAGTGGCGGTGAGCACGTGAGTATGACCAGCGCTAGAATTAGGATTCAAAACCCCGATGAAATCTAAACCCCATTGTTGAAAGGGTTCTTCAATGACAACTGGCTTCAAAGGAAAAGCTGCCAACTTGGGTCTTCCAACAAATTGTTGACAGGCTTCACATTTTGTCACCCATTTCTGAGCATCGGAAAACATAGTGGGCCAGTAATAATGTGCTCTCAGAATTTTATGGGCTATTACTGGGCCAGAGAAATGACCACCGCAAGCATGATTGTGGAAAGCTTCCAACAACCTAGGCTGTTGCTCTTTATCAACACATCTGAGGAACATGCCGTCAATTCCTTTCTTGAACAACGTGTTATCCCAAATGACATACCTAAAGCAGCTCTTAATTTGATAGCTCGTTTCTCTTTAGCTGTCAGATTATCTGGACACTCGCCATATGTGAGGAAGTAGGCAATATCAGAATACCATTCATCTGTGGTACTGACAAAAACTACCAATGGTAAATTTTCTTCAACTGGTTCTTCCTCGGAGTTATCTTGTGGTTCATTCTCTGCAATGAGTTGGCAGAGTCCTCTTCCTCGAACCAACTTGGTAGGCTTGATGTCCAGATCATATTCTTGGATCTTGGAGACCCAATTACCTCTTTTAGATCCTGGTTCTGTTGTGTCAACATTGATTTCACTGCGGTGTCCGGAACTAAGACTTTGGTGTGAGAATTCAACACGTAATACCTGAAGTGTTTCAGGGCTCTTACCACTACGTACGCATGTCTCTCAAGAGGAGTGTAATTAAGTTCATGTTTCTTGAATCCCGAACTCATGAATGCGATAGGAGATTCGATCCCCTCTTGATTGTGCTGAGTCAAAATGGTGGAGATTGTGTGTGGAGAAGCATAGCAATAAATTATAAAATCCTTTTTAAAATCAGGACATACCAATGTAGGAGCTTTTGCAATAGCACCTTTGATTTGCTCAAATGCCTCTCTACCTTCCTTTGACCATTTGAAGGATTCTTTTCCTTTCATCATATCAGTGATTTCTTTAGTCAGCTCGGCAAATTTGGCACGAACCTTCTCAAAAAGTTCACCTTCCCAAAGAAGGAGTGGACCCCAAGCTTACTTGTAGGCAAGGAAAGATTCTTGATAGCTTGAACGCGTTCAGGATCGATCTTAGTTCCTTCCTTAGAAACAATATGACCTAGGAGTTTCCCTTTTGTAACTCCGAACACGGACTTTTTTGGATTCAGAGAAATCTTATGAAGTCTGCACCTTTGCAATATTTTCTCCAAATCCCTTAGGTGATCTTCTCGTTTCTTGGAGAACACTGTCAAGTCATCTAGGTATATCACAATGATCTTGTCTTTATAATCTGCAAATGCCATATCCATGGCCCTTTGAAAAGTTGCGCCGACATTGATCAAACCGAAGGGCATTCTTCTATACACGAATGTACCCCAGGGGGTAGTGAACGCGGTTTTATGTTGATCTTCTCTAGCCACTTCAATCTGATTATAGCCAGAGAAACCATCTAGCATAGATAGCATTTCCGATCTAGTTACTGCCTACAAAATATGGTCCATCACTGGCAGTGGGTAGTTATCCTTCAAAGAATCCTGATTAAGATTGCGGAAATCCACGCAAATCCTAATTTCTCCATTTTTCTTGCGAACCGGTACAATATTAGCTATCTAGGTCGAATGTCGAATAGGAAACACTATTCGTGCATCTAGCATCTTTTGAACTTCATGAAATATTGTCCCTGTAATCTTGGGATTATATTGTCTTTGCTTTTTCCTGAATGGAACTACACCAAGCTTTCAAGGGTATGGCATGCTCCATTTCCCTAGGTTGGAAAGACTTCAAGTCTTTGTATGAATAAGCCAAAACGTCAGAATATTTGGTAAGGAGATTTATGAATTTCCTGCGCTCCTCAGGTGAGCAACACTTACCAATATTGATCAAGTGAGGTTTATCCTTGGTACCGATATTAACTTGCTCATAGTCAGCAGAAATTCGCGCAGTCCTACCTGCTCTTTCTCTTTGATAAACCTGTCATGTTTGTCAAAAAGTTCTTCAAGTGAAACCAATCCTTTGGGAATTTTATTTCCTTTGAGTTGAATGATGCCATCACCAGGATCTTCGTTCTCAACTCCTTCCTGAATGGGTGAGGTAGTTGATTCGCGAAATGCCAAATCACTTCCTTCAAAGTAAAACTATTCAAAATATACTCTCTTTTCCAAGAAGGCAATAATTTGTTGATCATCATTAAATACTTGCCAATTTTCTGCATTGTCAGGAACACTTGGCCTAAAAACCATTTCAATGGTGTATTTGACTTGATCAAATTCTGAATGAGGAATCATTAATGAAGCTGAGACTGCTAGAGAATCCGCTTTGTCATTCTTTTCACGAGGGACAGATTTTATGGAAAAAGCATCGAAGACTTCTATTGCATCCCACACTTTATTTCTGTAGTGTCTCAAACGATCATTCTTTACTTGGAACTGATTTCTTACTTGTTTCACGATCAATTCCGCATCTCCAAAGACTTCCAAATTTTTGATCCCTTTCTCCTCTGCAGCTTGAAGGCCAAGGATTAATGCCTCATACTCTGCAGTGTTATTAGTATTTGAAAATTCGAGTTTGTAGGAAAAAGGAAATATTTTACCATTTGGAGATATGAGCACCACTCCTGCACCAGAACCCGTTGAACAACAACTTCCATCGAACTCAAGAGTCCAGATCTCATTGGAATCTTGGCAAGTGATCTCAGGGGTATGAATTTCTGCAGTCATCATATAATTACCCATACTTGAGCCTTGGAAAAGGATCTATGCACGAGGATCTTCGGTTTTAGTTACCGTGAACTTTTCCTGAGCTTCCGGCATAAGCTTTTTCATTTCTCCATTGATAGGAATCATGGCGTGAGACCAGTCCATTTGAATCTCACCACCCAAATCCCTGTAAAATTTCTTGCTCAACAACATTCCATACAAGGTGGGAATATCAGCAACTAAAATAGTTACCTTAACTCGCTTTTGAGGGAATTGGGCTAAAACCATTTGGGCGTCTTTAATCTGCCCGATTAGAGGAACTTGCTTGGTTTCCATGGAGTAACATGATCCGAATGTTCTCATACAATTCAAACCAAGAGCATGTGCTACTTTTGCCGGCATCACATTATCCGAGGCTCCAAAGTCTATAATGCAATTACTTAATTTGCATCCGTTGATCAGAAAAGACACAAAGAAAGGTTCAATATTTTCATTTGAAGGTGTAGTGGCCGCCACAATATTTTGGGGTTTTCAGAATTCCTTTGGAGGAATGAACAGTAGAGTCGCCTTTGATAAACTGGACCAATTTCTTGAGCTGATCCTTGTTGGATTTCAAGTACTCTGCCTGTGACATGGAAATTTTTGTTTTATTGATATGATCAATGATATCAAATTTAGGCAAAGTAACCGCACTTGAAGTCTCAGATATAAGTTCTTTCGAACTTGATGATGGCACACTTTTGACCTTGGCCTCGGGCTTGGTTGACACTGATGTGGAAGAAGGAGCTTTCTTCGTAGTTGGTTTACCAACCGATTGATCTAACAAAGGCCCTCCTTTCTTTAAGATAGTCTTGACCTTTGAAACCTCAGTCACCTTGGACTCTTTAGGAGCCTCATTTGTCTTGGATTCTTTGGGAGTTTCCTTGGAAACCTCTTTATCTCCTGCCTTAGTGGTATCCTGCTCCTTTTTCTGAGAGCGTGTGAAAATGGCGAAAGATTGACTATTCATATCTTCTATAATTTCTTCGTATTCGTCTTCCTCATCGGAACGGTACTCAAAGAAATGATTATTACTTTCCCCCTCAGGATCTTCAACTTCAGGTTCAGATGTCTCAGAATCTAGCTCTTCCTCATCAACCTCAACGACTTCAATCTCATCATCGCTTTCTTCAATGACATCACATTTTGAATTAGTTGCGGGAGTTGCTTCAATAGCAAGCCTCGTTGGAGCACCTACAATCCTAGCTTTGTTGGGAATGTATCCTTTTCTCGGGATGTCTTTGTAAGGAGCAGGTTTACTACTTTGAGCAACTTGCTTTTTCAAAGCCAGCACATCATTAGCCAACTTAGTGAGTATAGTTTTGAAGCGTTGGGAGTTTCTTGACTCTTTCCTTTGAGGGAATTTTTCTTGAATTTTCCTGCCATGATTAAGTCATCTTCAATTTCTATGGCCAAAGATTGAGCAAGTTCCAAAGTAGCCACCCTAGCCCTTCTCAGCTGATAGCACACTTCTGGTTGTTGTGCGTTAATAAAGAAACATTTTTGTCCATCAAGGTTTGGACGAATCCCGGCAGAACTTTGTTCACCATTTTGTTGAATTTAGCCACAAAATTCCTCATGGGTTATGTTGGCTCTTTCTTCGCTTGAGATAGTTGGGCAAGAAGAGCATGTTCATCTTCTGCCGTCTTGAATCGATTTTCAAACTTAGTTTTCATATCATTCCAATTTGTGATACATCCATTGGGCAGATGATGAAACCAATCTGCAGCAACATCATGCAATGTTTCGACGAAGAGATGAATAGCAACATCTTCATATTCTACCGACAAAACAGCACATGCAGCGAAGAAGGCAGAAATATGATCATCTGGTGACGTCTTCCCATCTCCGTCGAACTTGGGAAGAATCTTTCTTGATCCTCGTGGGAGTTCATGTCGAGCAGGTAAGGCCAATGGGCCTATGGCATTTCCCCATGGTACATTGGCTGCCATTTGAGGAAAGGTGGTATGCGAAGGTAAAACAACGTGAGCAAGGACAAGTGCTTGACTGGTAGTGATTCCTTCCTTGCTTGCTCTTTTAGGACTTGATGCAAGGCTTGCAGATCTACGAGGTGTGTTCTTCTTTGGAGGAGATAACTTGAAACCAAATTTTCCTTGAAAGTCAAAAGTGGGGTCAGATCGACCTTTAGCTTTTTCTCCTCGCGTAAACCTCTTTCCTTCCAGTTTGGAATCTTTATGGTGAAGGGATCACTGGCGTGTTTCGACCGGCTCTAGCCTTCTCTCTTCACTCTCTTTCTTGAGCTATTTGCTCTGAATAACTCTAGCAACTCTCGCGGCTTCCTCTTCTTCGTATCTAAATGCGATGCGGTGAGATGAAAATGATGGTTACTTGTGCGCTTTTCCCAAATAGCTTGCCTCAAATCTGATGATATGTCTTCTTGAGTATCTGCAAAAACAAGATTTGGTTGCAAGATAGGTGGGTTCTTGTTCTCAATTTCACCCCCTAGGGTTGAATTGATAACATACATCGGGATTCTCAAGTATCGGCAAATTGATTGATCCGGGGCAAAAATCATGTTTTAGGGTCCCTTGAAATTTTTTTAACTCTCTGTCCGAGGTTGAAAAGTACAAGCTCGAGAAAATGCGAAAAGTTGCAGAAAATAAGCTTGGGCCAGAAAAAATTGTGAAAATCGGCTAAGTCCTAGTCCCCGGGATAGTCGGGACATTTGGGACGAAAAGGCGCGGATCGGCCGAAAAGCCTACAGGCGGCCCAAACAACAAAGGGACATCTGGGACAAATGGACGCGAAATGCCCGAATCGGCCGAAAGAAAGAAAATTTGTCCAAGTCCTTTATCGGGAGCAAGCGGGACAAGAGTACGCGAAGGACCCGAACCGGCCGGTTCGGCCGGAATGGGAAACTTTCGCACAGGGACATCTGGGCCGTGAGTGCGCGGAGGACGCGAACTTGGGCCAGTGGTTCGCCGCAAGCAGAAGCTTAGCACGGGACAGTCGGACGGAGGACGCGCAGGCGTGAGAAGCCGACCCGGCGGGAGAGATAAGAAAATCGACCAGCTGCTTTAGTACATGTGGGACGAAAAGGCGCGGATAGGCCGAAAAGCCTACGGGCGGCCCAAACAACAAAGGACATCAGGACAAATGGACGCGAAATGCCCGAATCAGCCGAAAGAAAGAAAATTTGTCCAAGTCCTTTATCGGGAGCAAAGCGGGACAACGAGACGCGAAGGACCCGAACCCGGTTAGTAGGCGGAGCGCGAAACTTTCGCACGCAGGTACATCTCGGGCCGTGAGTGCGCGGAGGACGCTTGCCCGGCCGGTTAACAAACGCAGAACCGTAGCACCAGGACAGTCGGACCGGTAAGGACGCGCAGGCGCGAGAAGCCGACTCCGGCCGGAGAGATAAGAAAATTGACCAAGCTGCTTTAGTACATGTGGGACAAAGGAACGCGAACCGGCCGAATCGGACGAGGCAGAAGAATTTGTCCCGGACATCCAGGACATTTGGGAACAGATGGACGCGAAGGGCCTTGAACCGCCAGTTCGGCGAAGCAGAAACTTCAGCATTGGGACATCCGGGACAAAAGGCACGGTGGACGCGAAAATCAGCGAGCCCATGGGACGAATCACGGCATGACACGTGTCGCTAAGGAAAAAGGTTCAAAAAGTCAAAGGGGCAGGTTTGAAGCGCTAGCCGAGCCACAATTAGTACGAGACACGTGTCAATGGAGCGAAGAGCCTACTCCGCGCCCGTGTCGACCCAATCAATGCATGCCACGTGTCCCAGTGGCGGGCGCGGAGGAAAAGTAAAAATGTTCGAATCATCAAAAGTCGGTTTTGAGGAAAACCCGCGGGACAGTCGAGATGAGAGAATAACATATCCAATCAGCACGTGCCACGTGTCATCCAAGAGGCAGAGCGCGGGAAGAAATTTAAAAATCCGGTTTACTTTGTTTTGTGCCCTAGATCTTGAGATCTCCATATCTTTGATCGAGCTCGGATTGGCACGTTCTTTATATCAAGCGGAAAGCTTGTGAAATTCTCTACATGATTTCGGGGTTAATCTCGAGTTTTTGCAGTCACGGAGGAGAAAATCGAGAAGCGGCTCGGCGTGTGTTCATGGCGAAGTGACATTCCAACGACGCATTTAATGCGAGAATGGGTAGCCTTCTCTGTATTTCGGTCAAAAAATGACAGGTATGGGTTTGTAAGGTCCCCCATGCCCGTTTTAATGCATCTGCGATCAAGGAGGATGGGCTCCCATGTTTTGTACGTTTTACGTCCCCAGGCTCGACCCTTACCTTTGTAAAAGCAGATTTGGCTCATTACCAAATGGGGAACATTTCTTTGGATATGCAACTTCTTCTTTCACCTGTAACAAGTGATTTTTGCAAATATTAGACCTCTTCTAAAATGGTAACATGTGTTTTACGCCTTTTTGATGTTGTAATACAAGGATTTTGACAGTGGAAATGACAATACAGGCTCTGTGATCAGTTTTCAGTCCTCTGTTTGTGTTGCTTGTTTCATTTCAGACCTCTGATTACATCTTATCAGCTTGTGCATGATGTTTTATGTTGCATTTTTATGATCTGTGTCTATCTGTAGAACAAGAAGTGTTCACCACTCCTCCTTTGGTGTATCACCTGTTAGTTTAGTTTCATTTTTGCACTTTCTATCTCTGTCTCCTTGGATTTTAGAGTAGGATTAGGTTTCAAACCTCTGTAGTTTTGCAAAATATAGATCTAAATCAGAGGAGTTTGAGGAACCAGCCTCTAATCTGGAGATTCCTCTCTCAGTTTCACAAGTCCCCACACTTGGAGAGAGGTTTCCATGTTGTGCAATCACACTGGATGCTAGAGTGATCAACCTAGAAGCTGATCGCATCCGGGGTCTTTGTGAACCCTGCAACAACTTGATTTTGGCACGCCAGTGGGACACTAGAGGTCTCATTTTTATTTGCAGCAAAGTTGATATGCATCTGCTGCAGTTTTCTTGCTTATAAGAGCTATTATTTGCATACTGGCGACTCAAGGGAAGAACCAACCGGTTCCAAGCCCGAGCCGAAAACTCATGAGAAGAATCACCACAAGGTCAAGAGTGGAGAAGAAGAAGTGTTGTTTGAATACTGCAATTATCTCCAAGAAGAAGGCAAAGAGGAAGAAGGATTCAAAGGTCTCCATCTCCACCAAAGCAGAACTCTCTCAACTCCTCCACAGCGAGGCCTTTCATTCAAGATATCTGAGGGCTTTAAGACCGATTAGAATGGCTCAGAACAATCCCTACGTCAACTTCACAGGCAGCAGCCAACTTGCTCTCAATGCACAACATCCAGTTCCTATTGCAGCCTTGAAGAACATTCCCTACTTCACCGAAGAAAATCATACTACTCCAGGTGATCATGTTAAAGATATTGCTAACCTTTCATGCGATCCATGAAATCAATGAAATGCAAGTGGTCACAAATTCATGGCATCTTCATTCAAGGGTAAAGCATTCGATGGTTTAGGAGCCTTGAGCCGGTTCTATCACAAACTAGAATCAGCTGTGTATTGCACTTCATGAGCAATTTGGAGAGAAGGGAGACAACTTGTCTCTTTTGGAGCAGCTAACGACTATCAAGAGAGCTCCCAATGAGCAGTTGGCCGATTTCAACTTCAGATTTCAAAGGTCTTGGGATAGGATTCAGTGGCGGTCAAAGCATGTAGAAGAAGGTGCTTTTCTATATTACCTCAAAGCTTTGAATTCCGATATTTCTATGTTAATTCAATCCATGGGAGGCACAACAATCCCTATGGCTTATAGCATTGCCATTAGAGCCGAAAGCTGCATTTTATTCAAGTGGTAAACCGGCTCCTAGGCCTCCATGCCCTTGTATCCAAACTTAGAAAATCCAAACACTAGTCAAGCACCCACTTTGGCTCCTCTGTTCCCACCCCTAGAAACCAAAGTTCAAGTGAAACTTCTACTTCATCCTCTAGTGCTTCAAATGAACTCCAGGAGGTCATGAAAGCGATTCTGAAACCTAGCAATGAGCTGGTTACTCTCAAGAGGCAGCAAGCCCAAGGTTTCAGACCTTCTTATCAACCCCAAGCTCAGCCTAATAGGCAGCCATACCAACCACAAAGACCACCTAATCCAGCTGCAAATATGAATCAAAATCAAAGCCAAGTAAGGCCTCCTGCCAATAGACCATTCCAGCCCTATAATCCAAATGCCATATCTGCCTCTAAGGCATTAGTGCCAACACAAAATAACATGGCCCAAGAATATGATTGGTGCTTTCCATGCAACGAGCCTCATAACCAATCCATGTGTTTCAATGGTGCTCTCAATCAAGCATTGATGGTGACAACTACTGGTGTGGAGGGTGAGGGCAGTCAAGGAAATTGACCAACAACCGAGAAACATTCCAACAAAGAATCAGCCCCAAATGACACCACATTGGCGAACCGACAAGCGAAGATTTCGTGGCATGAATCGAAGCGATTTCTCAAGGTATTGCAGCCAACACAAGGTCAAAGAGGAGGAATGGGTGAAGAACAACCATTAGCCCACCCAATCCACAACCTTCCACGGCTCCACAAATGATTGGAAAGCGAGTCCGAGTTTCAAATACACAAGGGCAGCAGAGAACAGCCCCTAGGCCAACTCAAATGCCCGCCGTTTGTTGCCACGTGCAAGGAGTGAATGTGCAAACCAAGGGACAGCAGAGAGATCCTTCATCCCCATTGATATCATTGAACAGATGAAGAAGACTAACGTCGATATATCAATGTGGGAATCCCTATCCATCCCGGACAAAGAGATTTGCTACAAGCTGCCATGAAGGATCAGTCAACTTCGAACCAACGAGTCCAAATGCAAGAGAAGGTACTCACAAATGTTGTCCACTGAAGGAAATCATGGAAGACAAAGCAAGGTAAAATGTTCGACGCCCCCTCCTTTCTATGTTTCACTAATCATTGAGGATAAACTAGTACACAATTGCATGATTGATTCCGGGGCAAGTAGCTCGGTGATGCCCAAGCAAATAGCTGATCAACTAGGGCTCCAAGATGCGAAACAACATCCAAAGGGGTAGTGCAGCTAGATGGGACAGCAATAGCAACAGTTGGAGTGATTAGAAATTTGAGTCTTACCTTGCATGCATGTCAAATGTTGTTATTTTACAAGATGTATCATTCATAGATTTGCCACCACTCTTTGCCCTTTGTTTATCAAGGATTTCATGACCAAAATTGGAGGCTATGTTGTCAAAATTTCATCCCCAGGGGTAAATTTCGATAACATGCATCGAGTTTGCGAGTTCGGGCAAGTAGATTGAAACAGGAAAAATCACGAAAAATGGCTAAGTCCTAGTCCTAGGAGTAGTCGGGACATTTGGGACATCTAGCGCGGCTCGGCGAAAAGCCTCCAGCAGCCCGCTAAGCATTTGGGACAATCGGGCCGGAAATGCGCGGGGAGGCGGCAGCCGATCCGGCCGAAAGAGGAAGAAAGTCGTTAAGCTTCTTTGGCCGGGACGATTCGGGACAAGAGTACGCGAGGACGCGAACCGCCGGATCGGCCGAAAAGGAGAACTTTCGCACTAACTACTTTGGGACATCCGGGACAAGTCAGCGAACCGGCGGTTCGGCCGAAATGAGAACAAAGCGATCCAGGAGGCAAATGGGACATCCGGGCCGTGAGGACGCTTGAATCGGCCGGATCGGGCGAACAGGAAGAAATTGTCCCAAAGCACGGGGACAAGTGGGACAAATGGGCCGCGAGCCGGCGGTTCGGCGAAAGAGAAAGTTAAATCTTTGGGACATCCGGGCCGCGAGGACGCGGATAGCCGAAAAGCCGAGAGCCAATCGGATTGCGCCACGTGTCATCGGCGAAATAAAGGACAAGGAAGCCCATTTCGGGCGGATCGGAGGTTTCGCCCCAAACTGACATTGGGACATCCAGACAAAAAGACGCGAAGGGCGCGAAAAAGAGCAGAGCCCGCGAACAATCAAATCATGACACGTGTCACAAATGAAAAGGTCCAAAAGTCAAAGGCGAGGTTTTGAGCACCGCCCGAACCAATTAAATGGCGCCACGTGTCCAAGTTTAAGGGGCCTGAGGAAATTTCAAAAGGAAAGCCCGCGAAAGGCGGAGGAGAGAGAATTGCTCGTCAATCAGCACGTGCCACGTGTCATCCAGTGGCAGAGCGGGGAAAGATTTCAAAACACGTTTTGGCCTTTTTGCCCTAAATCTTCAGATCGCCATAACTTTCGATCCAGAGCTCGGATTTGCACGTTCTTTATATCAACGGAAAGCTTATGAAATTCTCTACATGATTAAGGATCAATCTCGAATTTTGGTGTAGTCTGGAGAGAGAAAATTGAGAAACGGCTCTGACGCGTGATAATGGCCAGAAGCGACGTTTCAACAACCAATTTTAATGCACATGGGTCGCATTCTTCTTCAGCATGGCCAGAAGTGATGTCTCAACCACCGATTTTAATGAAGAATGCGTTTTGGTCAATGGTTGGGCTGCTTACACGTTTTCCTATGTTTTCTGTCTCCTGGGCTCGACCCATGCATTGTATAAAGCCAGATTTGGCTCATTTTAAAGAGACATAACAAGTTGTTCATCTTTTCTGCTCTGCCCTCCCTTCTTTTCTTCTCTAGGGTTGAAAATGGAGCTCGAACCTCCTCCCTGCTCTGTAATGGCATTTTTGCCTTTTACTAATGGAATGATGTTCTGTGCAAACTTCTGAAGCAACAAAAAACGTGTTTCGTGATGCATCTGTCCATCCTTGCTCATCTTTTGTTTGTTCTCTTCTTGCCTCTCTTCATTGCAGGTATTTGTGCATATTCTAATGTTCATTACAGGTCTGGAGTTGTGTTCATGGAGTTTTGGGACATTTTCTGTGTGAAATCTATCCTTGGGTTTGTGATGCTTCTGTCCATCCTTCCCATTGCTCACCTCTCTTTGTTCCATGGCAGCTTTGATAGATGTTCAACATTCTCCTTCTCTGGTGTATCACCGTTTTAGTGTAGGCTTTTGTTGTTTTTCCCTCTCTCTCTCTCTCTGTCTCCTTGGCATGGTTAGATTAGGATTAGATTAGCTTGCCTGCACTGGAATAGCTTGTGGCAGGTAGTTTAGGAGCAGGAACCAGCCTTCTCTGGAGATTCCTTTCTCATTTTACAGGTCCCACACCTGGAGAAAGGATTCAATGTTGTGCAATCACACTGGATGCCTGAGTGATCAACCTAGAAGCCTGATCTGCATCCAGGGGTGCTGTGATTTTTCACTAACAGTTTTGGCACGCCGGTGGGACCTTAGAGGTCTTTCACTTCATCTTTTGCAGGTTGGTGTGTTCCTGTGAAGATTTCAGCCTTTGGAGGCACTTGCAAACACATCTGGCGACTCCATCTGGTCAACAACCCATCTCTGAAGTTGCAGACCTTCCCTTCCATTCATTTTCATTCATCCTCCATCCATTCTTCCTTCCATCTCTTCCATCTTCTTTCATTCTATGAAGTTGTGCAATCATGACTTCGTTTCCATCATGGAATTCACATCAACAACAGCAGTATATCACACCTCCAACATGTTTTACAAATCCTCCAAATCAGCATTTTGAGCAGATTCAAGATCAGTATGCATACCCATATGAGCAGTTGTGCCAAAGTCAGTTTGGCTATGGAGCTTTCCAAGAGCAAGAGTATGCATATAATGAAGACAATCAGATCCAAGATGCTGGTCTATTGGAGAAGATCCAAAAGATGGAGGTAAAGATGGTGCAGTCCAGAGCAACAGCTCAAATGAGAGCTTTCGGAATCGGTTACAGGACTCCTTGTCCATGGGGAGGCCCTTTTCCAAGACACTTCAGCCCTCAAGAGAAGCTGGACTTCATGATAAAGATGCTGCCCCAACTTGCACAATGGACAGCAGAAATAGAGGCCTATACATTCGGTGTTGAACAACCTTGTCAATGGGTAAGTTCTACACCATCATCTGGTTTTTCTCTTCCCATTACTCAAGCAGCATCATCTCATTTGGACTTGCAAATTTCAAACCCTCCATCTGCTGTCCCAAATGTTGAATCTATGTCTCCACCTCTCAGTCTTCCATCTCATCTCGATTCTTCTTTCCTTTTCCCTTCCAAACAGTCATTCCCTCCACAAGAGCTAACAGAAACACCCCCTCCTCCAAAGAATCAAGAGGTTTCACTGCCTCCACCACCACAAAAAATTGCAAAAATCAGTCATCAAGGACAGCAAGAAGAGGAGCCCAACAGAAAAGAAATGACAGACAACTTGAAGGTTTGGGCTGCCAAATTTGGGATGACAAAGATCCCTTTGCTGGTGAAGCCCACAGAAGAGGCTGAGGTTGAACAAATGGTGGTCAGGACTGATTTTGTTGCAGCAGAAGAAGAAGATCTTGCAGTCCCAACTTGTCCTCTAGAGCAGCAGATTGAAGAGTTTGACTTGACAAACTTCATGCTGGAGGAAGAGTTCAATCAAGAGCAAGATTGTCTTCAAACATTGGAGGAAGGAGAAGCTGCTCCAAATCAAAAAGAAGAGGAGCACATTCCAGCTGTGGGGGAGAAAAGTGCAGATCCAAGAGCTTTGAGCACAAACCAGGCTACAGGAGAACCTTCAGTTCTTCTTTCTACTTCACCTCTCCCAAGTTCCAGTGCTGAAGAGGAGTTTGACCTCTCAAACTCAATGTTGAAGGGAGAAAGAAACCATGGTGGTCAAGTTACAGATCAAGAAGACACCATGGAGGAAGTTGAGCATTTACAACAGGACAGCCATGAGGCAGTTTATCTGTCAGATTTGGAGGACTGTTTTGATGGAGAAGAGCCGGTTGAGTTTCCACCATTCTCTCTTTCATCATCCATCTTCCAAACACAAGAGCCTGCTGTCATGGAGGAGAGTATTCATTTGCAGCAACCTGCATCTTATAGAAGCTCTTTGGAACCAAGATTGGAAGATTTTAATCTTTCATGTCCTTCATTGGAGGAAGAGAAAGGGCAGAGGAATTTCGCCATTTCTTCCACATCATCCATTCAAGAAGGTCCGCAAGAAGACTCCATTCTTGGAGTTGAAAATCAGAGCAATGGGCATACTCAAAGGACCATACCTTGCCCAATCAGGTATTTGGCTTCATTGGAGCCAAAGGAGAAGTCACAACCAGTCATGCTTGCTTCTGAGCATGAGGGTGAGCTACAAAGTACCAAGGATCAGCTGTCATACCTCTTGATCAAATGTAGAGCAACTAAAAGAGGTATTAGAGTTTTGATTGATACCTTGATGATTTGGATAGAAGACCAACTTCTTGTTGATTTTCCATCCATCAAACAGCCATGATCGAGTGCAAATCAATTGCATGGCTGCCACTTTTGAGAAAGGGAAGCTATTTCTCTGACCATTGCGGGGTTTGTTTAGCTTGCTTTTGCTTCCGATTAGAGTAGAGTAGGTAGATTTGCTTTCAGTAGAAGAAGTGCTTGTGCACACTCTGCATGTTCCATTTTGGAGCATGTATGATTTTCAGTTCTGTACATAGTTTTTGTTGTTGTGCTGGTTTTGCTCTTGCACAGTTCGTTTCAGTGGCATTTTGGTAAGAACAACTCCATGTCCGGTGGGTTTCAAGTGGCTCAGAGGGAAGTTTTCAAAGTTCAGATCAGTTTTCAGGCTTGCTTATAACTCCATGCCCAATGGATCGCTAAAAGGCCACTGATCTTCTACCTAGCGAGGCGGTGACCCCAGTGGTCGTCAAAGCTGTTGTCAAAATTTCACCCCGGGGTAAATTTCGATAACATGCATCGAAGTTTTTGCGGTTCGAGCAAGTAGATTGAAACAGGAAAAATCACGAAAAATGGCTAAGTCCTAGTCCTAGGAGCAGTCGGGACATTTGGGACATCTAGGCGCGGATCGGCCGAAAAGCCTCCAGGCGGCCCGCTAAGCATTTGGGACAATCGGGCCAGAAGTACGCGGTGGACGCGAGAGGCCGATCCGGCCGAAAGAGGAAGAAAGTCATTAAGCTTCTTGAGTGGGACGATTCGGGACAAGAGTATGCGAGGCCGCGAACCGCCGGATCGGCCGAAAATGAGAACTTTCGCACTAAGCGCTTTGGGACATATGGGACAAAGTACATGCGAACCGGCGGTTCGGCCGAAATGAGAACAAAGCGATCCCGGAGGCAAATGGGACATCGGGCCGTGAGGGCGCGAATCGGCCGGATCGGGCGAAGCCGGAAGAAATTGTCTCGCGAAGCACACGGGGACAAGTGGGACAAATGGGCCGCGAACCGGCGGTTCGGCCGAAACAGAAAGTTAAATCTTTGGGACATCGGGCCGCGAGGGACGCGGATAGCCGAAAAAGCCGAGAGCCAATCAGATTGCGCCACGTGTCATCGGCAAATAAGGGACAAGGAAGCCCATTTCGGGCGGATCGGAGGTTTCTGTCCCAAACAGCATTGGGACATCCGGGACAAAAAGACGCGAAGGGCGAAAGAGAAGCGTGCGAGCCCGTGGACAATCAAATCATGACACGTGTCACAAATGAAAAGGTCAAAAGTCAAAGGGCGAGGTTTCGAGCAGCGGCCGAACCAATGAAATGGCGCCACGTGTCCAAGTTTAAGGGGCCCACAAGGAAATTTCAAAAGGAAAGCCCGCGAAAGGCAGAGGAGAGAGAATTGCTCGTCCAATCAGCACGTGCCACGTGTCATCCAGGTGGCAGAGCGCGGGAAAGATTTCAAAACACGTTTTGGCCTGTTTTTGCCCTAAATCTTCAGATTGCCATAACTTTCGATCTAAAGCTCGGATTTGCACGTTCTTTATATCAACGGAAAGCTTATGAAATTCTCTACATGATTAAGGATCAATCTCGAATTTTGGTGTATGCGAGAGAGAAAATTGAGAAACGGCTCTGACGCGTGATAATGGCCAGAAGCGACGTTTCAACAACCAGTTTTAATGCACATGGGTCGCATTCTTCTTCAGCATGGCCAGAAGTGATGTCTCAACCACCGATTTTAATGAAGAATGCGTTTTGGTCAATGGTTGGGCTGCTTACACGTTTTCCTATGTTTTCTGTCTCCTGGGCTCGACCCATGCATTGTATAAAGCCAGATTTGGCTCATTTTAAAGAGACATAACAAGTTGTTCATCTTTTCTGCTCTGCCCTCCCTTCTTTTCTTCTCTAGGGTTGAAAATGGAGCTCGAACCTCCTCCCTGCTCTGTAATGGCGTTTTTGCCTTTTACTAATGGAATGATGTTCTGTGCAAACTTCTGAAGCAACAAAAAACGTGTTTCGTGATGCATCTGTCCATCCTTGCTCATCTTTTGTTTGTTCTCTTCTTGCCTCTCTTCATTGCAGGTATTTGTGCATATTCTAATGTTCATTACAGGTCTGGAGCTATGTTCATGGAGTTTTGGGACATTTTCTGTGTGAAATCTATCCTTGGGTTTGTGATGCTTCTGTCCATCCTTCCCATTGCTCACCTCTCTTTGTTCCATGGCAGCTTTGATAGATGTTCAACATTCTCCTTCTCTGGTGTATCACCGTTTTAGTGTAGGCTTTTGTTGTTTTTCCTTCTCTCTCTCTCTCTGTCTCCTTGGCATGGTTAGATTAGGATTAGATTAGCTTGCGCTCGCATTGGAATAGCTTGTGGCGGGTAGTTTAGGAGCAGTACTAGCCTTCTCTGGAGATTCCTTTCTCATTTACGGGTCCCACACCGAGAGAAAGGATTCAATGTTGTGCAATCACCTTTGGATGCCCGAGTGATCAACCTGAAGCTTTGATCGCATCCGGGGGTGCTTTGTGATTTTGCTCTAACATGACTACTTATCTGGCGATTGGTCACACATGTTGTTCGAGAACAAGATATGGTACTAAGGTCACAATCAGATCCGAGCCATTGCAAACTTTCATATTGAGCCTCATACTCCAAGCCAAATCAATGCCAACTATTCAAAGCATTTGATCAAGAAGATTATCCAAACATAGATGAGGTGACACTAAGGTTGGAAGCATCCCGGACCTAACTCTTGATGAATGGGCAAACAAGATACATGCTTTTGATTCCTATCGAAGTAGAAGAATCGAGTGGGAGTCTATTGTATACACGAAGAAAATCAACCTATTCCTAACGTCACTAAGCCAGATCATAAGGACAAGAATGAAGTATGGCAGCTATTCTTTGATGGATCAAGGAGTAGGCAAGGTGCAGGGGGAGGAGCTATGCTTGTTTCACCTCAAGGCATCAAATATTATTTAGCTTTTTGTTCCAGTTTTCTTGTTCAAACAACACATGAATATGAGGCCTTGATTCATGGACTTCATTGGGCTGGGAAAAGGGGCATAAATAACTTGCGAGTGTTCGGGGATAGTGAGCTAATCGTCAACCAAGTTAGGGGACAACATGCTACAAAGAACAACTTGGCGAGGAGCTACAAGAATAGGGTATGGGACCTCATTGAGGATTTCGAAGCCTTCAACATTGTGTCCATACCCAGGAAGAAAAATGAAGCCGCGGATAGGCTCGCAGCAGTTGGAGCAACGTTTGATGTGGTTGTGACAACATCAAAGGGAAAAGCACGACCACATATCCATGTGATTGTGAGGCCAGCAGATTCGAGATAATAATATGAGTGGCGGTGTTTGAGAACGATCAACAGATCGTCAATTTTTACAAGAAGAGGCTGAATTCTCAGCTAGGAATCAGGACAGATTAGAGCAGCAGTATGGGGATCAAGTAGTGTAGCTGCGGACAAACAAGCTTCCCAAGGGTTTAGTAACGTTGGAGTCTATCTTGACCCTAATGACCATTCCGTAAGGAAAAGGCTAACATCAAGTCAAGAGAGAAGATTCGAGTCAATTCCGGTTGCGGAAGGCAAAACGCTTCAAATTGGTAAAGTGGCCATTTGAGCAGAGAAATCAGATTTCATACAACTTTGCCAAGAATTTCCAGATGTTTTCACTTGGAGCTATGAAGACTTGAGAGGATTCAATCCGAATTTGGCACAACATACCATAGAATTGGATCCAGATGCTAAGCCCATCGGCAGAAGCAGAGACCTGTTAACCCTCACATTGAGCCTCTAATGAAGAAAGAGCTAAATAAGCTAATAGAGGCAAGCATTATATTCCCGATCAAGCACTCAAGCTGGGTTGCTAACTTGGTTCCGGTCAGGAAGAAGAGCGGAGAAATCAGGTTGTGTGTGGACTTCCGAGACCTCAATAGGGCCTCTCTCAAGGATCATTATCCACTCCCTTCCATGGAGCAAATATTGCAGGTTGTAGCCGGTTCAGAAAGGTTTTCATTGCTAGATGGATATTCAGGCTATAATCAGGTGATGGTGAAAGAAGATGACCAGTTCAAGACGGCTTTCACCACCAAATGGGGAACCTATGCTTACAAGAAGATGCCATTTGGGCTGTCCAACACTGGTGCTACCTTTCAAAGGGCAATGGACATGGCATTCAAAGGCTTGATCAACAAGATCGTGCTGATATACCTTGATGCCATCACCGTATTCTCCAAAAATGCGGTAGATCACCTTTTCATCCGAGGTAGGTATTTCAGAGGTGTAGAAAGTTCGGAGTATCATTGAATCCCAAAAAATGCATATTCTGGCTCACGAGGGGAAACTTCTAGGCCATATTGTCTCCAAAGAGGGACCGCGATTGATCCGAGAGAGGGTTGAAGCCATAAAGAGCACTACCACCGCAAGTCACAAGAAGGCTCTTCAAAGCTTCTTGGGAGGATCAATTTTTCCGCGAGTTTATCCCAGATTTGCAGCCCTTGTCAAGCCCATCACCAAAATGTTAAAGAAGAGCGTGGCTTTTAAGTGGACAGCAGAAGGCAAGGAGAGTTTTGAGGCAATCAAAGAAGCTATCTCTCAAGCACCAACTCTCATTAACCTCAGACTTCTCCAATGATTTCATCCTCTATGCATTTGGAGGTGATGACACTATTTCTGCCATTCTAGTACAGCAGAACAAAGATAATGATGAGCAGCCGATTGCCTTTTTCAGCCAGAGCCTAGATGACTGCGAGGTGAGGTACTCTTTTATTGAAAAGCATGTACTTGCAGTAATCAGAAGCTTGAAGAAATTCAAGCATTTAGTCTCAAACAACAAGGTCCAGTTGCTGGTCTCACATGCTGGAGTTAAGGACTTCCTCCTCAACAAGGATTTGAATGAGAAAAGGGCAGGTTGGATCACCCGTGTCATGGAATATGACATTGATATTAAGATCACCAAGCTGGTAAGAGGGAAAGGACTGTGTGAGCAGCTGGTTTTGGGGAAGCAAAAGGAAGTATGCAACGAAGAAGAGGCTGTTTTGACAGTCCAGACAGCCATGAGCCAAGTGGCAATCAAGAAGAAGACAATGCTTCCCCCACTCCTTGCTGGACCCAAGATATTATGCACTTCCTAGGCACAGGCCTATGCCCTCCGGAGATGAACAAGACCCAAAGGAGACACTTCAGGTTGCAGGCTGTTCCGTATGCCATTGCTGATGGAGTTTTGTTCAAAAAAGATGTGAATGGAGTGCTGCTGAGATGCATTAGCACAGGTCAGATTCAAAGGGTGTTGGAAGAGTTTCATGATGGACCAGCTGGTGGTCATTTTGCACCAAGAGTGACAGCTCTAAAAATCATGAAGGCTGGTTATTATTGGCCTAAAATCTTCAGTGATTGCTATGCATGGATCAAGAGGTGTAAGAATTGTGCATTCTTCACAGGAAAAGAGAAGTTTGCTGCCCTTCCATTGCATCCAATCTCAGTTGACCAGCCATTCATGCAATGGGGTTTGGACTTCATTGGAGTCATTAACCCCAATTCAAGCCAAGGGCATAAATGGATTTTGACAGCCACCGACTACTTCACCAAATGGACAGAAGCAGTAGCACTCAAAGAGGCAAATGAGTCTAGCATCTTAGACTTTTATGAGGGAATAACAACCAGATTTGGTGTACCTGCCACAATAATCTCTGATAATGCATTGGCATTCATTGGATCTAAGGTGACTGAGTGGGCTGTCAAGAACGGTATTTACCTAAGCACTTCATCGAACTATTACCCTCAGGGTAATGGCCAGGCCGAGTCTACAAACAGAACTTGTTGAAGATCATTAGGAGGACTCTTGATGAGAATCGAGGTCTTGGCATACCAAACTGAAATCAACCTTATGGGTGATAGGATAACTCCCAAAAGATCCACGGGTAACTCTCCATTCGGGAGCATACATGGAAGAGAGGCAATCTTGCCCATGTCACTTGAGTTGCCAACATTGGAACTCATGAAGCAGCTGGAGTTACTTGAATTTGAGCCCATGGAGGTGAGATATGCAGAGTTGATGGAGCTGCAAGAGATCAGAAATCAGGCATCCCAAGCAATGGAAAAGGATCAAGCTTTGATCAAGAAGACCTTTGATAGAAAGGCCAAGGATAGATCTTTTCAAGTTGGAGATCTAGTGTTGAAATGGGATGCGGACAGAGCAAAACCAGGAAGGCATTCAAAATTTGATGCCATTTGGAGTGGCCCATACGTGGTCACAAAGTGCAAGAACAACAATGCTTTCCAATTAGCCTCACTGGAGGGTGAAGAACTGCAGATTCCAGTCAATGGAATCTATCTCAAGCGTTGCTTCTAGAGGGAAGTTCACTACCCTTGTAAATATTAGATTAGATTTTCTTTCCTCCAAGTGCTTGTGCACATTGTTTTGCTGTAGGTTAGTCTTGTTTTCCCTAAGTGCTTTAGCACAGCTTGTTGTCCATGGAGATGTTTAGCAATCCTTGCTTTCATCGGGTAACATTCCATCTTCCTCCTTGCACATTCTGAGTCAGTTAGGGTCCTAAACAGAATATTCGATGACTCCATGCCCAATGGACTGCTTCAGGCAACTGGTCTTTTCATCTAGCAGGCAGATGACCCCGCTGAGTCACCAAATTGTTATCCAATTTCACCCCCCCAGGGTTGAATTGATAACATACATCAGATTCTCAAGTCCCAGGAAAATTGATTGATCCAGGGCAAAAATCATGTTTCTAGGGTCCCTTCAGTAAATTTTTTTAACTCTCTGTCCGGTTTGAAAAGTACAAGCTCGAGAAAATGCGAAAAGTTGCGAGAAAATAAGCTTGGGCCAGGAAAAATTGTGAAAATCGGCTAAGTCCTAGTCCCCGGGACAGTCGGGACATTTGGGACGAAAAGGCGCGGATCGGCCGAAAAGCCTACAGGCGGCCCAAACAACAAAGGGACATCTAGGGCAAATGCACGCGAAATGCCCGAATCGGCCGAAAGAAAGAAAATTTGTCCAAGTCCTTTATCGGGAGCAAGCGGGACAAGAGTATGCGAAGGACCCGAACCGGCCGGTTCGGCCGGAACGGGAAACTTTCGCACAGGGACATCTGGGCCGTGAGTGCGCGAAGGACGCGAACCGGCCGGTTCGCCAAAGCAGAATCAGAAGACTTGGGACAGTCGGACAGAAGGACACGCAGGCGCGAGAAGCCGACCAGTAGGAGAGATAAGAAAATCGACCAACTGCTTTAGTACATGTGGGACAAAGGAACGCGAACCAGCCGAATCGGACGAACCGGAAGAATTTGTCCCAGCACATCCAGGACATTTGGGGAGATGGGACGCGAAGGACACGAACCGCCGGTTCTGCAAACAGAAACTTCAAGAGATCGGGACATCGGGACAAAAAGACGCGGTGGACGCGAAAATCCGGCAGGCCCGTGGACGAATCACAGCATGACACGTGTCGCCAAGAAAAAGGTCCAAAAAGTCAAAGGGGCAAGGTTTGAAGCGCTGGCCCGAGCCAATTAGTACAGGACACGTGTCCAATGGAGCAGAGAAGTGCGGAGCCAGGGAAAGATTTGGGAAATTTGGCCAAGTTCAGCCAAAGAGCTAAAAGCGAAAGTCTACTCCGCGCCCCGTGTCGACCAATCAATGCATGCCACGTGTCCCAAGTGGCGGGGGCGCGGAGGAAAAGTAAAAATGTTCCGAATCATCAAAAAGTCAAAGTTTTCAAGGAAAACCCGCGGGACAGGTCAGATGAGAGAATAACATATCCAATCAGCACGTGCCACGTGTCATCCAGGTGGCAGAGCGCGGGAAGAAATTTAAAAATCCGTTTTCGCCTGTTTTGTGCCCTAGATCTTCAGATCTCCATATCTTTTGATCCAGAGCTCGGATTGGCACGTTCTTTATATCAACGGAAAGCTTGTGAAATTCTCTACATGATTCTGGGGTTAATCTCGAGTTTTGGTGCAGTCTGGAGGGAGAAAATCGAGAAACGGCTCTGACGTGTGTTCATGGCCAGAAGTGACATTCCAACGACCAGATTTAATGCAGAATGGGTCGCCTTCTCCTGTATTTCGGTCAAAATGACAGGGTATGGGTTTGTAAGGTCCCCCCATGCCGTTTTAATGCATCTGCAGTCAAGGAGGGATGGGCTCCCATGTTTTGTACATTTTCTGTCCCCTGGGCTCGACCCTTGACCTTTGTAAAGCGATTTGGCTCATTACCAAATGGGGAACATTTCTTTGGATAGCAAGCTTCTTCTTTCACTGTAACAAGTGATTTTTGCAAGTATCAGACCTCTTCTAAAATTGTAACAGGTTTTCTGCCTTTTTGATGTTGTAATACAAGGATTTTGACAGTGGAAATGACAATACAGGCTCTGTGATCAGTTTTCAGTCCTCTGTTTGTGTTGCTTGTTTCATTTCAGACCTCTGATTACATCTTATCAGCTTGTGCATGATGTTTTATGTTGCATTTTTATGATCTGTGTCTATCTGCAGAACAAGAAGTGTTCACCACTCCTCCTTTGGTGTATCACCTGTTAGTTTAGTTTCATTTTTGCACTTTCTATCTCTGTCTCCTTGGATTTTAGAGTAGGATTAGGTTTCAAACCTCTGTAGTTTTGCAAAATATAGATCTAAATCGAGGAGTTTGAGGAACCAAACTCTAAACGGAGATTCCTCTCTCGGTTTCACAAGTCCCCACACTTGGAGAGAGGTTTCCATGTTGTGCAATCACACCGGATGCTAGAGTGATCAACCTAGAAGCCCGATCTCGCATCCGTGGGTGCTTTGTGAGCCTACAACAACAATTACCTGTAATAGTCATACAACTTTTTACCTTAGTGGAAGAGGACGCGTCGATGAACAACGATCAACACGTGTCGGGAGGTCTTCCGCCACAAGTGCGGGTGCTCTTCTCCTAAGATCTTCGATGTAGATTTCTTTGTCAATGGTTCTATCAACAACCACAAATTGCTGCAAGCTTTCATGGTTTTCCCAAGCTACTGTTCGAAGGTCAGCATGATGTCTCCTCGAAATCTTCGTTGGGCACAAGATTCGGTTGAAGAACTGGAGCTTGTGCAAAGGGGATAGTCATAAAGATTTAACCAAGCATTGGTTAACGATTCCTAAATCCCTAGCGGAGTCGCCAAAAACTGTTAGCATATGGATTTGCACGCATGCAAATGACATGCAACAGTGTGGGAATGAAGTCCCTCCTCAATGAAGGTGAGGCTGCCTTTATTGAAAACCAAAAGCGTATTTACATCATCGTACATTCAAAATTGTATGTAGGGGGTGTTTGGAACATCGGTGGAAATAAAAGTGAATGAGGGAGATGGAATGGAATGAAGGAAAGGAGTGGAATGGAATGAAATGAAAGCCCTTTGAACTTGGACAAATGATGCTCTCTCCCGCATCCTTACGAAAGATTCTTGATGGCCTCACTTTCGATATATTCGGAACCGTCGGTGCACAATCACACGAGGTTTAAAAGTTTTCTTTGTGAGTTCATTTCCTTTCCATGCTTTCTCCCGTTGACTTTGCAAAACGCATTCATCTTCTCGCATAAGTAACGATCCTTACCTGCCTACTCTGTCGGTGATAAATCATTAACTCACTCGGTTTGCGAGTCAAATCAACCAAGTAGAAGAAATTCTTCATCCTCATTTGGCTCTCTAGATGGCGGTCAGCAATCCCGAAATCCGTATAACATTCAATCTTGGTGTCCCCAAATTTCATCCCGAAATGTGGACTACCCTATCCGAAAATTTTTCGTACTTTTAAAATAATGGGTCGTTTTTGTTTTTATTGCACGAAAGTTCTTATATTGCGTCAAGATATTCCCAAAGAGCCATATTAGCCATTTTCGCCAAATACCCAGATGCCCAAAATTGTTATATTTTGTCGTCGGGATTTGTCTGCGGGAAATTTGTATTTAATTATTTTGAGCCCCGTTTGAGGCAATTTGCGCTCCGATTTAACCTGTTGTGATCAAACATATCATTACTCCTATATACCAGAAGGGTTTTAACTTGGAATAAGTTTTGGGCTTTATTTGTGACTTTTGGCAATTTTTTGTGTTTTTGTGTTTTCCCGTTTCGTTTTCTGTGAAATTTCTCTAGATCAATTCCTTTGTCGGTTTGGCCTGATTCTTGGCCTGGAGTAACTGGGGAACATATACGCACGTTATGCCAGAAGGAAGTCGCCATCGGAGGTCCGGTTCACTAGGAAAAGATGAAGTCGTGCACCAAAAAGCCTCTTCTAGGCTGGCCGCATTTTTGGAAAACAAAGAATTAGAGTTGATAATGGGAAAATTAGAAGCAGCAGGGTGGGAATTTATGCGTCGCCTTGCAGGTACTTTTTCCCATGATAGAAAAGTCACTTAAGTTGCAGTGGGAAAATTAGAGGCAAGCAGCAATGGGAATTTATTGCCTGCCTTGCGGGTAAAAATTCCCATTGTGGAATAAAAGAAAAGTCACTTAAGTGAATCATGGGATTTTATTGCCTGCCTTGCAGGGTAAATAATCCCATTATGAAAAACAAGTGACTTAAGTGAATCATGGGATTTTCGGGGCTGCCATGCAGGGTAAAGAATCCCATTGTCATAAATTCTTAAAAATAGAATTCTCTTTGGCCAAAAAGTGCGCCCCCTTTGGAAAAGTAAAGGCAGCCTTTAAAGTGATTAAATTAATTAATTTCTCTTCTAATTTTGGTGCCCAAGCATGGAAGAAAGTCAATAAAAGCAAAGGGGAATAAAAGAGGTTGAAATAGATTCCTAAAATTAAATAAATTAATTTATTTAAAGGCAGCCCCTTCATGCTAAAAAGTGCGCCCCATTTGGGATATATTTAATGCTTTTTGAAGCATTAATTGATTAAATTAAATTCTATTTTCAGTGGCTAAGGTTAAAGCACACTGTGAAGCTTAAGTGAAGTGAAGAGTGGATGATTAAATTGATTAAATTTAATTTATTGGATGGCTGTCCTTAAACATGCAATTTTAGCACACCAGTTAAAGAGAAGAGCATGATTTTTAATTAATTAATTGCCAGGAATAGGAAGGACAATTATTAATTATAGAATTATGAGGGTTATATAAGCATGGGCTGCCATAAGGGTAAATTAATTAATTCACAGGTGAAAAATGCAACCCAGAGGAAAAGTGCGCCCCATATTGAAGATGTTTTTGCTCAAAAGAAAATCAAATCAATGCTAAAAGCTTCCAATTTTGGCGCATGCATTGAAGGAGGTTGATTTGTGTTTGCATAATTGTTTGCATAGGTGATACAGGTGCTCAGGTGAAGTTGGAAAAATTCATGCTCACTTTGCATGCAAATAAAACATCAATTTTTGGGGCAGCAAGCTTGAATGGTGCAGATTTTTATTATTAAAATTCACTGTTCATGTTCCGGTTGCCATCTTTGTCTGAATTACTTGTAGGAATTCATTACAGGTGCTTTACAAAAGAAAAGGAGCTTTAATCAATGTCCAATACATTGAATATATCCTCTGAATCTGAAGAATTATCTAGATCTGCACCAGTTTTGAAGAAATCCGGCCAAATAAGAAGAAAAAGAATTATTCAGACAAAGATAGACAAAGCCATGGCAAAGAGGGACGAAAAAGAAAGCACAACGGAGTCATGCATCACTTCCAAATTTGTAGACATAGGAGACACAGATCTAGGTCCGGAACCTCTTTCCGAATTGATTGATAGATCCAGAGCGGGAAAGACTTCACTCATGCGTGCGGTTAAAAGCAGTGGAATTATTCGAGTTGCAGCCTTTCCATACACAGCCCAGTTGCCAGAGTTTGTTATGGAGTGCGCTAGATCTTACCATCCTTCATCCAAATCAGTGCGAGATGCTACGGGGAAAACAATAATTCGGCTGGACACAGAGTTCATCAATTATTGTTTGAAAATTCGACGCGAAAAGTAGTGACTTCCATTAGCATTCAAGATGCCAACAGCAGTGGGAGAAGCATAGAGTTGACTGCGTGAACATAATGAACAACAGATACATGAAGAAGCCCAGATCTCCTTCTAAGTTCCCAAGAACTCTTCCGCGGTCCAATCTCGTGTAGGAGGTTGATGATATTGTCAAATTGTTATGCAGGATTAATGGCGAGGCGAATGCTCACACTTTCCGTACATGGATGTATGCTTTCATCAGGACCATTGAAGTCAACAAGGTTGATTCCATAATCAATTGGTCGAAAATCATTAGCGACAACATTGGTGAGCAACTCCGGAACGTGAAGCGTACTTTTAGCTTCAAAATGACTTCCTACTTGGTGTACGCTGCAGCTTCACAAGGCATCTTCTCCAAACTGGATAGATGTGGCATTCTTTCTAAGGACCCCATTTTCGAGTGCTACCCACAACTAGCTTTGTACCTGCGTGCGAGAAAGATTTCAAAGTGGTCAATGATGAATTCTTCTACGAGTTCATTTGCAAGCTAGACAAGGACCTAAAGGCCAATAGGGTGAGCGGGAAGTTGTATCCAAAATTGGCAGTCTATTCATTCAGTTTGCAGATTTCACATACCTCAGGGTTACTGGCTTTTCTGGAGAACCGGTTAAGCTGCCCAGATATCCGAATGATAGATTGATCACCATGGAGCTGAGCAGACAACTTGTGGAGATACACGACCTTCAGTCGAAACGGCACAAGTCTACGGGCTTCTTCCCGATCACTGTGGGACATTATAGCTGACAGAGCATTCATAGAGCTCGAGGGATGGAGACGGAGATGTTATCCGAGTATGAGCAAGAGTTCTTCCTGCACGGCTGAACTTCGATCCATTTGGAGTAGCCAGGAAGACGATCTCCCAGGAGTACGCACATGTGCCTTCATTAGAGGATTTCTGGATGAAGTGCAAAAGTGAGTACGAGGTTAGAAAGAGGGATTTCAGCAGGCTATCAGCACGGCAAGTGTTTGACTTTGGACTAGCGCGGATACCTGCGGATCTTAAAGATGATGGGAATGTGTTACTTGACACTTACCATCAAATGGGAGGAGATAGAGCCGTACTTCAGGATAACGTAGGGGGTTGCCATACAATTGAAGAAAGGTCTGGAGTTGTTTTGGTGAATACTTCAAACTGGTTGCTGATGAAAGGATATTGCCTTGATGAAGCATTGATGAATCAAGTCACGGGCAACTTCGCGCAGGAGATTCCCTCAAGAGGAAGCACGGAGGTGAAAGCAGCAAAAGGTCCGAGAAGTTGAAAGTGCACAGAAGATCTCAATCAAAGGAGAAGATCACTTCCACGACTATGACTTTAGTTCCAGCTTCTCCAGCATCTACTACTTCACCAACTGTTGCACCTCAGCAAGACACTTCCATGCCTCCACTGAATCCGCGACATTCATCTTCTCTCCTCAGCCACTCCGTTCAACACCTATTCCAGAAGAGACGTTGAAGCTGCAGATGGCGGAGTTCGAAAGAGCTTTGTCCTTGGATGATTCAGAAGATGGCAGCCATAACACTGTAGCACTTTCTGATGGAGAGGAAACAGAGTGGGAGATAGTAGTGCACTCAGCGACTTCTCATTCTCCGAGAAGTAACTTCTCAGAATGGTTGGCTTCGCAGTTGGTTCCAGAAGCGAGAGTGGAGATGAACTTGGAAGAACACGACTTGCAGCTACTCCAGAGTCTAGGCGGAAAAGACAGAAGGCCTAAAGTTGCTAAGGTAACTTCAAGGTTGATCATCAAGGAGTCGGGGCAGAAGTT
This sequence comes from Taxus wallichiana var. yunnanensis, assembly GCA_018340775.1. Taxonomy (NCBI): domain Eukaryota; kingdom Viridiplantae; phylum Streptophyta; class Pinopsida; order Cupressales; family Taxaceae; genus Taxus; species Taxus wallichiana. The sequence goes on from CM031236.1 coordinate 389,813,138, forward strand.
TGTTGAGATGTCAATTCCGGTGGAAGGAAAGAAGGAGGATGAGCTCACGGCAGAAGATGTAACAGTAACCAGAGTACCCCTCGGTCAAGCCACCACAGAAGGATTAAAGTAGGATACACAGACATTGATAGATGCTCTATCCCTTAGGCTTGACAGAGAAAAGGTGGAGAAAGATGAGCTTCAGAAGCAAGTATCTCAATTGTGTGAGATCATAGCCAAGGTTGCTAAACCTTCCATTCAGCCCATTTCAGAGCAGGTGAGTGATCAGTTTATGCAAGAGATGGAGGAGGCAAGCAATCGGTGAAAGCTATTAACGAATGGAAGAATCGATTATTCAAGTTAAGCTTGTGTAACTTGGAGAGGTGCTAGCCACTTTGAAGGTTATGAATGATGCAGCAAATCAGCTAAAGCAACTGGTGACGAGCATAGTAGACATGAACACAGTTGCTGAGAGTAACCTGAGTACTTTGGCCGAAATCAACAAGCTACCGAGAGATGTATTGGTTGCAGAGCAGATTGTACCGGATGGATCAGTTGAGAAGGGGAAGCAGCTGGAGTTTGCAGTATCTTTCCATTTGGAGATCTGCAGAGTTTTGCTGAAGAGGATGCAGGCACTTGAGAGTAAGACATCGTCCTTACCAGACAGTATTATTTCTTTCACTGAGGAGGAAGTGGTCGGAGATGTTACTTCATACATACGGATTGTTCCGACCAAAGTGCCTAATTCCCTGGAAGGGTCTCTTCTGATGGTACAAAAGAGAATTGATAAAGCTACTAAACCTTTCATGATGAATTCCATTAGTAGACCGTGGTGGCTTTGTAGGCGGATATTGCGAGGTTCGGGCCGAGCTTGGGAGATGTGGAAGTGTGCATCAAGGTGTTGAATGAAGGATTGTTGCAGATTCAGACGAAAAAAGAAGCAAAGTGGCTAAAATGGATGGGAAGATGTTGAATCACATGTTCGACAAGTATATCCAATATCAGAACAAAAAAAAGGCATAAATGTTACAACTGGCTTGACTTCTTCTTCTATTCTTTCTTCTATTTTCCACGTTCCTGGATAAAATTGTAAGACTTTAAAGTTATTGGTTTTGAAACCATTACTTAAAGTCATGTGGAACAATTCTATTAGTTAAGTGATACATGTGTCACTTAAGGAGAAGTTAGTGGAGGATGATTGCCAAATGTCATCTTTACTTGTTTGTGTTTCAGTTCAGTTAGGTTTCCCATTTGTACTTTCCCTTCTACATTCTATAAGTAGGAGAAGAACCTCGGGTTAATGATCAGAATTTGTAAGCAGCAACCTTGTGTTCTAGACTTTGTGTTGAAACCCTTGAGAGCCACTTGAAGCAAAGGAATATACAGGAGCAGATTTCCAGAGAACTTTGTGTCACGGTGTATTGTGTTTCTTGCTTTTTATCTTAGATCTTTTAATAGACTTTGTGTTATTTCAGATCTAGATCTAGAGCTACCTCTCGCTTAGAATTTTGTGTTTATATCTATTGGTTTCTTCTATGTGCATGCAATGCTATCTATTGATTGGGATGCACATCTTCCCCATTTCTTCTCTGTGTTTATATAATTCCTTTCTTCTATAAATATTTCATTTCTTAAAACAGTTGCTTACTTGCTGCAAAACTGTTCAATTATGGTTCATGAACTGAGTAGTTAAAGTAAAACCCCATTTAGATATTAGCATACTTTAATTGACAAATCTAACACGGGAGCCTCACCGGTAAATGAGGGAGATTTATCTCATGATTGCCTAGGCTTTGTGCTATGCAAAAAATCTAGCCAACAAATCTTTATATCATTAAGGGTTTCCGGTTTTTTTTCACCTAATCGTTGTTCCACACTTCTAGCATATTCATCAATATCAAGGGTCTTTAGCAGATGTGGATGACTTTTGACATGTTCAATTGCCATTTCTTGTTCTTCATCCATGTCATCTATATCCTTCCCCACATCTTCACACAGAGACATCTTCAGCCATTTTTGGCTAGCTCATATGATTCCAGATGAATTCTAGTGTCATCTAATGGATCCATGACATGGTTGCCAGGGACAGCTTGTCCAATCCCTCTAACCCTCAAGAAACCAGCAGCATTTATGAACACAAGCCGCTTCATTGCTCCTAGAGTGGTCAACAATTCTCTACGACTAAAAACCCACCCAGCCCTTAAAATAGCCCTTTGAATGGAAGCAGCTTTTCTAGGCCCAAGGCCTGCTACAAATTGCAAAGGAGCTAACATCCATTCATGGAATGCTGCCAGGTTTATGTCAATTCCAACTTGGTTCGTCAATGTGATCATCACCTGCTCAACAACTTCATATCTATCATCCTTAGAAAGGAAATGCTCCAGCAAATGAAGCTTCAAGGATAATATTTCTCTGTGAGGACCACATAATGTTGCGACCATGGCCACTGGGTTTTGAAGATACCGACCAAGAGCCACAGCACGTCGCACAATGCCTGGCATTCAGATGAATTATAACCATGTCAAGGTTAATTTCTCCAGCATACCTCCCTATGTTAGTAACTGATCCCAGGAGATGCGAGAATTTTCATAAAGGCGCAGAAGAAATTCATCTGCATAAACAACATTTAACGAATCCAATCCCTTTGCCACATCATGTGTATGTTCCGCCATCATCTTACTTATAGCCTCACAGATGTCATCTTTCAAGTATTTACCTGTGAACAATCTTCCTCCAGCTGATGCGTGGCCCGTGATGCCTAGAGAATTACTAGCGAAGGCATGGGAATTTCTTCTAATTGTGTGAACTATTATTTCCTTGCATGCGTGAACAACTGCTCATTAAAATGCGTTTTGGACTGTTTCTTGGCTTTAGCGTGGCTTTCTGGGTTTAATTTGTTTTGAAACCTCCTGGATTGTCCTCCTTTCTCCTGGCGTGGTGGTCTCCTTCGAGGTTGGGCGCGGCTTCTTGCTTTCCTTTGCCCAATGCGCAGCTTTTGGTGTGTAAGAAAACAACCAAACAAATTTTTTTAGGACAGTTTCCTCTTTTATGCCTGGCAGCTCTTTTTTACTGGCTGCGGCTTTTTGAGCTTTTAATTTGCTTTGAGTGCTCTTTACGCCTTGACATGCGTGGGAAGCTATTTGATCCAGGTTGTTCCTTCTCTCTGAGACAAATGCGTGGAAGATTGTTGGATGTGACAAAATATTATGTCCTTCAAAAGAAATAAGAAGCAAAGCTTCGCATGACTTTTTCCAACGGGTTTGACGGAGGAAGTTAAGGGGATTAATCCAACTTCCTCTCTTCCCGGTTAGTGGGCTTAAGCTGCAAGGGTGAAATGGGGAAAGCAACGGAAAATTGCCAACGGGAATGGCAATGTGGGTTGGTGATCCCTATTAAATTTCCCCATCGAGAAATTGGGGAATTTCTTGCCCATTAGCCAATCCATGATTTGGCAATTGGTGGAGAAAATCCCACGTGCAGGAAATGTTGTTGCGAGGCTCACAACACCCTGGATGCGATCGGGCTTCTAGGGTGATCACTCTAGCATCGATGTGATTGCACAACATGGAAACCTCTCTCCAAGCATGGGGACTTGTAAACCGAGAGAGGAATCTCAGTTAGAGGCTGGTTCCTCAAACTCCTCGATTTAGATCTAAATTTTGCAAAACTACAGAGGTTCGAGATCCTAATCCTACTCTAACCGCAAGGAGACAGGATAGAAATGCAAAAATGAAACTAAACTAACAGGTGATACACCAAAGGAGGAGTGGTGAACACTTCTTCTTCTGCAGATAGACACAAATAAAAAAATGCAACATAAAACATCATGCACAAGATGATAAGATGTAATCAGAGGTCTGAAATGAAACAAGCAACACAAACAGAGGACTGAAAACTGATCACAGAGCCTGTATTGTCATTTCCATTGTCAAAATCCTTGTATTACAACATCAAAAAGGTAGAAAACCTGTTACAATTTTAGAAGAGGTCTGATACTTGCAAAAATCACTTGTTACAGGTGAAAGAAGAAGCTTGCTATCCAAAGAAATGTTCCCCCTTAGAAATGAGCCAAATCTGGCTTTTACATTGCATGGGTCGAGCCCAGGGGACAGAAAATGTACAAAACATGGGAGCCCATCCTCCTTGACTGCAGTGCATTAAAACGGCATGGGGGACCTTACAAACCCATACCCTGTCATTTTGACCGGATTACAGGAGAATGCGACCCATTCTGCATTAAATCTGGTCGCTGAAATGTCACTTCTGGCCATGAACACGCGTCAGAGCCGTTTCTCGATTTTCTCTCTCCAAACTGCACCAAAACTCGAGATTAACCCCAGAATCATGTAGAGAATTTCACAAGCTTTCCGTTGATATAAAGAACGTGCCAATCCGAGCTCTGGATCAAAAGATATGGAGATCTGAAGATCTAGGGCACAAAACAGGCGAAAACGGATTTTTAAATTTCTTCCGTGCTCTGCCACCTGGACGACACGTGGCATGATCTTGTTGGAGGACAGGGCGCGGGGTCTTACTTCACTTTTAGCCCTTTTTGGCGGACTCGGCCAAATTCTCTAACTCTCTCCCGAGCTCCGCACTTCCCTGCTCCATTGGACACGTGTCCATTCCTGTTGGCTCGGGCTGCCCCTTCAAAACTCGCCTTTTAACTTTTGGACTTTTCCCTTGTGACACGTGTCATCTCTTGGTTGGTCCGCGGGTCTACCGGCTCTTTCACGTCCACCGCGTCCTTTTGTCCTGGATGTCCCACTTTTCCTTGTCTTTGAAGTTTATTGTTTCGGCCAAACCGGCGGTTCAAGGCGTCCATTTGTCCCAAATGTCCGGTGCCAGCGGGACAAATTCTTCCGGTTCGCCCGATCCGGCCGATTCGCGTCTTTACGGCCCAAATGTCCCAAACGTTTGGTGTAAAAGTTCTCCTTTTCGGCCGATCCGGGTGGTTCGCGTACTCACGGTCCGAATGTCCCAAGCTGTTAGTCGATTTTCTTCTCTTTCGGCTGAACCGGCTTTCGCGTCCCACGCGTCCTTCTTCGGGTCCGATCGTGTCCGGTGCTCTGATTCCCGTTCGGCCGAACGCCGGCGGTTCAAGCGTCTTCGCGTACCTTCGTCCCATATGTCCCTTTGTTGTTTGGGCCGCCTGTAGGCTTTTCGGCCGATCCGCGCCTTGGCGTCCCAAATGTCCCACTTGTCCTAGGACAAGGACTTAGCCGATTTTCACATTTTTTTCTGGCCCAAGCTTATTTTCTGCAACTTTTCGCATTTTCTCAGAGCTTGCTCTTTTCAACCTGGACAGGAGAGTTAGAAAACTTTCTGAAGGGACCCTAGAAACATGATTTTTTCCCTGGATCAATCAATTTGCCTGGGACTTGAGAATCCTGATGTATGTTATCATTTCAACCCTGGGGGTGAAATTGGATAACAATTTGGCGACTCAGCGGGGTCATCTGCCTGCTAGATGAAAAGACCAGTTGCCTGAAGCAGTCCATTGGGCATGGAGTCATCGAATATTCTGTTTAGGACCCTAACTGACTCAGAATGTGCAAGGAGGAAGATGGAATGTTACCTGATGAAAGCAAGGACTGCAAAATCTCTCCATGGAGCAAGTCGTGCCCAAAGCACTTAGGGAAAACAAGGCTAACCTACAAGAAACAATGTGCACAAGCACTTGGAGGAAAGAAAATCTAATCTAATATTTACAGAGGTAGTGAACTTCCCTCTTAGAAGCAGCGCTTAAGATAGATTCCATTGACTGGAATCTGCAGTTCTTCACCCTCCAGTGAGGCCAATTGGAAAGCATTGCTGTTCTTGCACTTTGTGACCACGTATGGGCCACTCCAAATGGCATCAAATTTTGAATGCCTTCCCGATTTTTCTCTGTCCACATCCCATTTCAACACTAGATCTCCAACTTGAAAAGATCTATCTTTGGCCTTCCTATCAAAGGTCTTCTTGATCAAAGCTTGATCCTTTTCCATTGCTTGGGATGCTTGATTTCTGATCTCTTGCAGCTCCATCAACTCTGCATACCTCACCTCCATGGGATCAAATTCAAGTAACTCCAGCTGCTTCATGAGTTCCAATGTTGGCAACTCAAGTGACATGGGCAAGATTGCCTCTCTTCCATAGACAAGCCTGAATGGAGAGTTACCTGTGGATCTTTTGGGAGTTATCCTATCAGCCCATAAGGCTGATTTCAGTTTGGTATGCCAAGACCTCTGATTCTCATCAAGAGTCCTCCTAATGATCTTCAACAAGTTCTTGTTTGTAGACTCGGCCTGGCCATTACCCTGAGGGTAATAGTTCGATGAAGTGCTTAGGTAAATACCGTTCTTGACAGCCCACTCAGTCACCTTGGATCCAATGAATGCCAATGCATTATCAGAGATTATTGTGGCAGGTACACCAAATCTGGTTGTTATTCCCTCATAAAAGTCTAAGATGCTAGACTCATTTGCCTCTTTGAGTGCTACTGCTTCTGTCCATTTGGTGAAGTAGTTTGTGGCTGTCAAAATCCATTTATGCCCTTGGCTTGAATTGGGATTAATGACTCTAATGAAGTCCAAACCCCATTGCATGAATGGCTGGTCAACTGAGATCGGATGCAATGGAAGGGCAGCAAGTCTTTCTTTTCCTATGAAGAATGCACAATTCTTACACCTCTTGATCCATGCATAGCAATCACTGAAAATTTTAGGCCAATAATAACCAGCCTTCATGATTTTTAGAGCTGTCACTCTTGGTGCAAAATGGCCACCAGCTGGTCCACCATGAAACTCTTCCAACACCCTTTGAATCTGATCTGTGCTAATGCATCTCAGCAGCACTCCATTCACGTCTTTCTTGAACAAAACTCCATCAACAATGGCATACGGAACAGCCTGCAACCTGAAGTGTCTCCTTTGGGTCTTGTTCATCTCTGGAGGGCATAGGCCTGTACTTAGGAAGTGTATAATACCTTGGGTCCAGCAAGGAGTGGGGGAAGCATTGTCTTTCTCTTGATTGCCACTTGGCTCATGGCTGTCCTGGACTGTCAAAACAACTTCTTCTTCGTTGCATACTTCCTTTTGCTTCCCCAAAACCAGCTGCTCACACAGTCCTTTCCCTCTTACCAGTTTGGTGATCTTGATATCAATGTCATATTCCATGACACGGGTGATCCAACCTGCCCTTTTCTCATTCAAATCCTTGTTGAGGAGGAAGTCTTTAACTCCAGCATGTGAGACCAGCAACTGGACCTTGTTGTTCGAGATTAAATGCTTGAATTTCTTCAAGCTTCTGATTACTGCAAGCACATGCCTCTCAATAAAAGAGTACCTTACCTCACAGTCATCTAGGCTCTGGCTGAAGAAGGCAATTGGTTGCTCATCATTATCTTTGTTCTGCTGTACTAGAATGGCAGAAATAGTGTCATCGCCTCCAAATGCATAGAGGATGAAATCCTTGGAGAAGTCTGGGTTGATGAGAGTTGGTGCTTGAGAGATAGCTTCTTTGATCGCTTCGAAGCTCTCCTTGCCTTCTGCTGTCCACTTAAAAGCCATGCTCTTCTTTAACATCTTGGTGATGGGCTTGACAAGGGCTGCAAAATCTGGGATAAACCTGCGGACAAAATTGATCCTTCCCAAGAAGCTTTGAAGAGCCTTCTTGTGACTTGGCAATGGTAGTGCTCTTATGGCTTCAACCCTCTCTGGATCAATTGCCAGTCCCTCTTTCGAGACAATATGGCCTAAAAGTTTTCCTTCATGTGCAAGAAAGATGCACTTCTTGGGGTTCAAAGACACTCCGAACTTTCTACACCTCTGAAACACTTGCCTGAGGTGAAAGAGATGGTCTATTGCATTCTTTGAGAAGACAGTGATATCATCTAGATATATCAGCACTATCTTGTTGATCAAGCCTTTGAATGCCATGTCCATTGCCCTTTGAAAGGTAGCACCAGCGTTGGACAGCCCAAATGGCATCTTCTTGTAAGCATATGTGCCCCATTTAGTTGTGAAGGCTGTCTTGAATTGGTCTTCTTCTTTCACCATCACCTGATTATACCCTGAGTAGCCATCTAGGAGAGAGAATCTCTCTGAACCGGATACTACTTGCAATATTTGTTCCATTGAAGGAAGCGGGTAATGATCTTTGAGAGAGGCCCTATTGAGGTCTCGGAAGTCCACACACAACTTGATTTCTCCGCTTTTCTTCCTGACCGGAACCAAGTTAGCAACCCAGCTTGAGTGCTTGATCGGGAATATAATGCTTGCCTCTATTAGCTTATTTAGCTCTTTCTTCATTAGAGGCTCAATGTGAGGGTTAACAGGTCTCTGCTTCTGCCTGATGGGCTTAGCATCTAGATCCAATTCTATGGTATGTTGTGCCAAATTCGGATTGAATCCTCTCAAGTCTTCATAGCTCCAAGCGAAGACATCTGGAAATTCTTGGCAAAGCTGTATGAAATCTGATTTCTCCTGCTCAGTGGCCACTTTACCAATTTGAAGTGTTTTGCCTTCCCCAACCGGAATTGGCTCTGAATCTTCTCTCTTGACCTGTATGTTAGCCTTTTCCTTACGTAATCGGTCGTTAGGGGGTCAAGATAGACTCCAACGTTACTAAACCTTTGGGAAGCTTGTTCGTCCACAGCTGCACTACTTGATCCCCATACTGCTGCTCTAATCTGTCCTGATTCCTAGCTGAGAATTCAGCCTCTTCTTGTAAAAATTGACGATCTGTTGATCGTTCTCAAACACCTGCTAGCTCATATTATTATCTGGAATTGCTGGCCTCACGATCACATGGATATGTGGCTGTGTTTTTTCCCTTTTTATGTTGTCAACCACATCAAATGTTGCTCCAACTGCTGCAAGCCTATCCGCGGCTTCATTTTTCTTCCTGGGTATGGACACAATGTTGAAAGCTTCGAAATCCTCAATGAGGTCCCATACCCTATTCTTGTAGCTCCTCAGCAAGTCGTTCTTTGTAGCATGTTGTCCCCTAACTTGGTTGACGATTAGCTCGCTATCCCCGAACACTTGTAAATTCCTGATGCCTTTCTTCATTGCCCAGTGCAGTCCATGAATTAAGGCTTCATACTCAGCTGTGTTGTTTGAGCAAGAAAACTGAAAACGGAAGGCTGAGTAATACTTTATACCTTGCGGTGAAATGAGCATAGCTCCTCCTCCTGCACCTTGTCTACTCCTTGACCCATCAAAGAATAATTGCCATACTTCATTCTTGTCCTTATGACTTGGCTTAGTGATGCTAGGAATAGGTTGATTTTCTTCGTGTATACAATAGACTCCCAGCTCAGATTCTTCTACTTCTTGATAGGGATCAAAAGCATGTATCTTGTTTGCCCATTCATCAAGAGTTAGGTCCGGGATGCTTCCAACCTTAGTGTCAGCCTCATCTGTGTTTGGATAATCTTCTTGATCAAATGCTGAACAGTTGGCATTGATTTGGCTTGGAGTATGAGGCTCAATATGAAAGTTTGCAATTGGCTCGGATCTGATTGTGACCTTAGTACCATATCTAGTTCTGAACAACATGTGTGACCAATCAGCAGATAAGTAGCCTCCAATTTTGGCTGTGAAATCCCTTGATAAACAAAGGGCAAAGAGTGGTGGCAAATCTATGACTGATACATCTTGTAAAACAACAACATTTGGACATGCATGCAAGGTAAGACTCAAATTTCTAATCACTCCAACTGTTGCTATTGCTGTCCCATCTAGCTGCACTACCCCTTTGGATGTTGTTTCATACTGGAGCCCTAGTTGATCAGCTATTTGCTTGGGCATCACTGAGCTACTTGCCCCGGAATCAATCATGCAATTGTGTACTAGTTTATCCCCAATGATTAATGAAACATAGAAAGGAGGGGGCTTCAACATTTTACCTTGTTGTGCTCCATGACTTCCTTCAGGCTGGGCAACATTTGTAAGCACTTTGTCTTGCATCTGAACCTGTTGATTCGAAGTTGGCCAATCCTTCATGGCAGCTTGCAGCAGATCTCTTTGGCCTGGGATAGATAGGGATTCCCACATTGATATATTGACGTTAGTCTTCTTCATCTGTTCAATGATACTGAACGGGGATGAAGTATCCTTTTGTTGTCCCTTGGTTTGCACATTCACCCCTTGCACGTGGGCAGCAACAACTGGCATTTGAGTTGGCCGGAGGTTGTTCTTGGCTGTCCTTGTGCACTTGAAACTGGACTTTGCTTGCCAATCATTTGTGGAGCCGTGGAAGGTTGTGGATTGGCTGGGGCTAATGGCCGTTCTTCACCCAAATTTCTCCTCTTTGACCTTGTGTTGGCTGCAACACCTTGAGGCGCCGATTTATGCCACGAAATCTTTCGCTGCCGGTTCACCAATGTGGTGTCATTTGGGGCTGATTGCTGTTGGAATGTTTCTTGTTGTTGACTGTTTCCTTGACTGCCCTCGCCCTCCACACCAGTAGTTGTCACCATTAGTGCTTGATTGAGAGCACCATTGAAACACATGGATTGGTTATGAGGCTCGTTGCATGGAAAGCACCAGTCATATTCCTGAGCAATGTTGTTCTGTGTTGGCACTAATGCCTTAGAGGCAGATATGGCATTTGGATTATAGGGCTGGAATGGTCTATTGGTAGGAGGCCTTGTTTGATTCACATTTGCAGCTGGATTAGGTGGTCTTTGTGGTTGGTATGGCTGCCTATTAGGCTGAGCTTGGGGTTGATAGGAAGGTCTGAAACCTTGGGCTTGCTGCCTCTTGAGAGTAACCAGCTCATTGCCTAGGTTTTGCAACTGTTTCATGACCTCTTGAAGCTCATTTGGGGCACTTGGAGATGAAGTGGAAGCTTCATTTGAACTCTGGTTTCTAGGGGTTGGAACAGGAGCCAAAGTGGGTGCTTGACTAGTGCTTGGATTTTCTAAGTTTGGATACAAGGGCATGGGAGGCCTAGGAGCCAGTTTACCAGCTTGAATAAGACAATTTTCGGCTCTAATGGCAATGCTATAAGCCATAGGGATTGTTGTGCCTCCCATGGACTGAATTAACATAGAAATATCATAATTTAAAGCTTTGAGATAGTATAGAAAAGCACCTTCTGCTGTTGGCCCGACTACCACTAGAATCCTATCCCAAGACCTTTGAAATCTGAAGTTGAAGTCAGTCAGCTGCTCGTTGGGAGCCCTCTTGATGGTTGTCAGCTGCTCCAAAAGAGACAAGTTGTCTCCCTTCTCTCCAAATTGCTCATGAAGTGCAATACACAGCTGATTCCAGTTTGTGATAGAACCAGCTGCAAGGCTCCTAAACCATTGTAATGCTTTACCCTTGAAGGAAGATGCCAGTAACTTGACAACCACTTGCATTTCATTGATTTCATGGATTGCACAAAGGTTAGCAATATCTTTAACATGGTCACCTGGAGTAGTCTGATTCTCTCCAGTGAAGTAGGGAATGTTCTTTAGGGCTGCAATAGGAACTGGATGTTGTGCATTGAGAGCAAGTGGGCTGCTGTCTGTGAAGTTGACGTAGGGATTGTTTTGAGCCATTCTAATCGGTCTTAAAACCTCAGATATGAATGAAAGGCCTGCTGTGGAGGAGTTGAGAGAGTTCTGTTTGGTGGAGATGGAGACCTTTGAATCCTTCTTCCTCTTTGCCTTCTTCTTGGAGATAACTGCAGTATTCAAACAACGCTTCTTCTTCCAACTCTTGACCTTGTGGTGATTCTTCTCATGAGTTTTCGTGCCTGTCATGCTGAAACCAGTTGATTCTTCCCCTCAAGTCGCCAGATATGCAAATAATAGCTCTTATAAGCAAGAAAACCGCAGCAGATGCATATCAACTTTGCTACAATAAAAATGAGACCTCTTTGTCCCACGGGCATGCTAAAATCTGTTGTTGCAGGCTCACAAAGACCCCGGATGCAGATCAGGCTTCTAGGGTGATCACTCTAGCATCCAATGTGATTGCACAACATGGAAACCTCTCTCCAAGCGTGGGGACTTGTAAAACTGAGAGAGGAATCTCAGATTAGAGGCTGGTTCCTCAAACTCCTCTGATTTAGATCTAAATTTTGCAAAACTACAGAGGTTCAGATCCTAATCCTACTCTAACTGCAAGGAGACAGGGATAGAAATGCAAAAATGAAACTAAACTAACAGGTGATACACCAAAGGAGTGGTGAACACTTCTTCTTCTGCAGATAGACATAGATAAAAAAATGCAACATAAAACATCATGCACAGACTGATAAGATGTAATCAGAGGTCTGAAATGAAACAAGCAACATAAACAGAGGACTGAAAACTGATCACAGAGCTTGTATTGTCATTTCCATTGTCAAAATCCTTGTATTACAACATCAAAAAGGCAAGAAACTTGTTACCATTTTAGAAGAGGTCTCGATACTTGCACAAATCACTTATTACAGTGAAAGAAGAAGCTTGCTATCCAAAGAAATGTTCCCCCTTAGAAATGAGCCAAATCTGGCTTTTACATTACATGGGTCGAGCCCAGGGGATAGAAAATGTACAAAACATGGGAGCCCATCCCTCCTTGACTGCAGGTGCATTAAAACGGCATGGGGACCTTACAAACCCATACCCTGTCATTTTGACCGGATTACAGGAGAATGCGACCCATTCTGCATTAAATCTGGTCGCTGAAATGTCACTTCTGACCATGAACATGCGTCAGAGCCGTTTTCGATTTTTTCTCTCCGCAGACGCACCAAAACTCAAGATTAACCCTAATCATGTAGAGAATTTCACAAGCTTTCCGTTGATATAAAGAACGTGCCAATCCAAGCTCTGGATCAAAAGATATGGAGATCTGAAGATCTAGGGCACAAAACAAGTGAAAACGGATTTTTAAATTTCTTCCGCGCCTCGCCACCGGACGACACGTGGCATGATCTTGCTGGAGGACAGGCGCGGGGTCTTACTTCACTTTTAGCCCTTTTGGCGGACTCGGCCAAATTCTCTAACTTCTCCCGAGCTCCGCACTTCTCGCTCCATTGGACACGTGTCCAATTCCTGCTAGCTCAGCCGCCCTTCAAAACTCGCCTTTTAACTTTTGGACTTTTCCTGTGACACGTGTCATCTCCCGGCCGTCCGCTGGTCTTGCTGCTCTTTCGCATCCACCGCGTCCTTTTGTCCTGGATGTCCCACTTTTCCTTGTGCTGAAGTTTCTTGTTTCGGCCGAACCGGCCGGTTCGCGTCCATTTGTCCCAAATGTCCCAGTGCTTCGCGGGACAAATTCTTCCGGTTCGCCCGATCCGGCCGATTCGCGTCTTTACGGCCCAAATGTCCCAAACGTTTGGTGCAAAAGTTCTCCTTTTCGGCCGATCCGGGCGGTTCGCGTACTCACGGTCCGAATGTCCCAAGCTGTTAGTCGATTTTCTTCTCTTTCGGCTGAACCGGCTTTCCGCGTCCCACGCGTCCTTCTGGTCCGACTGTCCCGGTGCTACTGATTCCTGCTTCGCCGAACCTGCCGGTTCAAGGCCCTTCGCATACCTTCGTCCCATATGTCCCTTTGCTGTTGGGGCCACCGTAGGCTTTTCGCCGATCCGCGCCTCAAGCGCCCAAATGTCCCACTTGTCCTAGACAAGGACTTAGCCGATTTTCACATTTTTTTGGCCCAAGCTTATTTTTCGCAACTTTTTCGCATTTTCTCGTAGCTTCCTCTTTTCAACCCGGACAGGAGAGTTAGAAAATTTTCTGAAGGGACCCTAGAAACATGATTTTTTCCCTGGATCAATCAATTTGCCTGGGACTTGAGAATCCTGATGTATGTTATCATTTCAACCCTGGGGGGTGAAATTGGATAACAGGAAATTGGAAGAAGATTGCGGGAAAAGGGAAATCCAGTTCGGGAAGCCAAATTGGCATTCCCGACAGTTGGAAGCATAAGCTTACTTCCTCGGCAATTAAAATTTGTCGAATGAACTTTTAATTTATATTTATTTAATTAAATACTTCTCAAGTTATTTAAAAATCAATTTTATCAAACAAGAAGCAATTAATTAATTAATATTTAATTTTAATGTATTTTAACGCGATTTAAAGCCTGGCATGAAGAGTTCTTGCTCAAAAAGGAAGAAACGAAAACAAAAATGAGACGATCGCAATGAGGGCAATGAACCACACAAAGTAACACTTTTCAAAATTTTCATTTTTTATTATTTTTAAACAATTTTGCGAAGTCAAAATTGGCTGATAACATAAGGATTGCAAGAAAAGGGTGACATATAAGGCAGAGCATGCTTAAAAAATGTTACAATAGGGAAAGAGGCTACAGGCAGAAAATCCCAAAGCGATTCCTCCGCATACTAACAAATGCTTAAAGTTGCTTGTGTGCTAAGCGATCCCTTGCCAACATACATGAGAAAATATGTCATTAGAGTACCTTACTACTCATGGAGGTCATCTTGAAACGACTTACAATATACATGATTCAAATCCCACCCAAAAAATGAAAAAATCTAAAATAAATTTTATTTCACAATTTGCCCAATTTCGCAATTTGATTGTTTTCAACCAGTGGCATGGTGAGGGTCCTAATTTGGTTACTAAACTTGGTAATTTATACCAAGTATGTTTAAATAATAATACAATTGTGGTGTTCCCAAATTTCACCCTAAAATTTGGGACTACCCATTTGAAAAAAATTTCATTCTTTTTAAAATAATGGGTCTTTTCATGTTTTTATTGCCAAAAGATGTCTCGTATTACATTAAGATATTCCCAGTGAATCATATGAGCCAATTTCGACAAATACCAGATGTTGAAACTCATTTTATCCCTCCGCCAAGTTTTGTCGAAGGAAATTTTTATTTAATTATTTATTAAATAAATAAAGCCCCGTTTGAAATAAATTGTGCTCCGGTTGAACCTTGTTGAAGTTTTGCATGCCAGTATTCACACATCTCAATAGGATTTTCACCAGGAATGAATTCAGAGCATTGTCTGCAACTTCTGGCAACGTTTTTTGTTTTTATTTATTTCTTTTGCGTTTTTCTCCGGTTTTCTGCAGTTTGTCTGTGAAATTCCCTTGGTCCGTTCTTTGTTCTGTATAGTCTGTTTAATTGCCTAAAGCACCTAGAGATCATTTACAGCCTCAGCATTAGAAGGAATCAGTCTCAGAAAGAAAACTTTTGACCAAAAAGATGAAGTCATGCACAAAAAGCCTCTCCTAGGCAAGTCGCACTTTTTGGAATGAATGGGTCTAAGCTACAATGGGATTTTTGGTAGTGGCAGAAGGCGGGAATTTCTTACCCGCTTCAGAAGGTATTTTTTCCCATGAAGACAAAGTCACTTAAGTTGCAATGGGAATATTAGAGGCGGTAGGCAAGCGGTCATAGGTAAAAATTCCCATTATAAAATTTAAAAAAATCACTTAAAGCACCGATGGGAATTTTCGCCGCTAAAGAAGCTAACTTTTCCCACCAAAGAGATTTAACTACCCACGCAAGTCGCACTTTATGAAAGGAAGCTATTTTTAATACAAGTCACACTTTTTGGGAGATGTTTTAATTTGCTAGTAGAAATTTTGGCGAGTGGGCAGACAGCTGGAATTTCTCAACCGCCTGCAAGGTAAAAATTCTCATTATGGAAGTCAAATAACTTAAGTGAAGAGGGATTTTTGGAGCTGCAGTGCAGGGTAGAAATTCCCATCAAAGTTGACTTCTTATTTTTAGAAATTACCCTTGCCAAAAAGTGTGACCCACCTTGGCATTAAACAATGTATTTAATGATATTTATTTATGGCTTTTTCACCCAATTTTGGCGCCATGTATGGAAGAAAAGTCAATGCAAGAAGACAAGCCAAAGAGAACTGAAGGATGCATGCTAAAAATAAATAAAATAAATTTATTTAAAAGCAACCAGCAGCATGCATAATTGGGCGCCCAATTTGGGTGAATAGACATGATTATTTATTAATTAAATTGCCAGAAATAGGAAGGGTAATTATTAAAAATAGTATGCAGAGGGCTATATGAGCATGGGATGCCATAATGAAGAAGCAATTAATTCTTTTTGCTAAGGATTGCAGCCTGACAGTTTTGGTGCCAAGGGAAGGAGGTTTTGTGCATCAAAAGGTGTTTTTCATTGCCAAGAAGCTTCAAGGTTTGGCGCCTAGGGTTGGAATAGCTTGATTTTTGCTATGATAATTATCTGCATGTTGGTATAAGTGCCCAAGTGAATTTAAAAATATTTATGCTTGCTTTGCATGCAAGCAAAGCCTCAAATTTTAGGGCAGCAGACTTTATATGCAGATTTTGGTGACAGAAATCAAGTATTCATGCTCTGGACTCCATCTTTGTCTGAATTAATTGCAGGTATTCATTACAAGTGTTCATACAAGTGAAAGGGAGCCCAAATCAATGTCAGGTACATTGAATATATCTTCCGAATCTGAAGAAATTGCTAGATCTGCACAAATTGATCTAGTTGCAAAGAATTCCGGCAGGATTAAAAGAAAAAGAACTCAGACAAAGATTGCTCCAGCCATGATGAAGCGTGATGAAAGAGAAGGATCAGTAGAATCATGCATAGCTTCAGATTTGTTGATATCAACGACACAGACATAGGCCCCAAACCATCTCTGAATTAATTGATAGATCCAGGGCCGAAGGACATCTCTCACGTGGGCAATAAAAAGCAGTGGGATTATTCGAGCATCGGTGTTTCAACACGGCTCGCTTGCTCGAATTTGTTATGGAGTGTGCAAGGTCATATCATCCTCTTTCTAGAACAATTCGGGATGTTGTGGGAAAGACAATAATCAAGCTGGATGCACAATTTATTAATTATTGTCTGAAGATTCGACATGACCGGTGGTGATTGCAATTAACATGTTGGATGCTGGCAACAGATGGGAGAAACATAAAGTAGATTGCGTGGGCATAATGAACAACAAATATATGAAGCCTAGGTCTCCATCAAAGTTCCCGAGGACTCTTCCGCGATCCAATTTGGTGCAGGAGGTGGATGATATTACTAAATTGCTTTGTAGGTTAAGTGGAGAAGCCAATACTCATAACTTCCGCTCATGGATGTATGCTTTCGTGAGGACCATTGAGATCAACAGAGTTGTGTTGGCTAGATTTTCTGCAAAGCTGAAAACCTAGGCAGTCATGAGATAAATCTCCCTCATTTACCGGTGAGGCTCCCGTGTAAGATTTTGTCAGTTATATGTCCTAATATCTATTTGTTGGTATTACTTTAACTATATAGCTCATGAACCATAGCTAGACGAGCTTCGCATAAAGTAAGTGCAAGCAGTTTGTAAAAGAAAGGAAAAATCTGCAAAAGAGGAAAATAATAGGAAATGGGAGAAAGTAGAGAGGATGTCCAACCCAAGCAATAGTTTACAGAGTTGATTGCATGCACACAGATTAAAACAAATAGATCATTAAACACAAAATTCAAAGCAAAGGAAACTTTCAGATCTAGATCTATAATAACACAAAGTTTATGAATAGATCTAGAAAGAAATAAGAAGCAAAATGCACCGTTGACACAAAGTTCTCCGTAAATCTCTTCTCTATTCCTCTGCTTGCAGAAATCGGGGTTTCAGCTCAAAGTCTGGAACACAAGAATGCTGATTACAAATTCCGATCCTTTAACCCGTAGGTTCTTCCTCTACTTATAGTGTGTAGAGGGGAAATTACAAATGGGAAGCGCATAATCGAACTAGAACATGAAGAAGTAGTAAAGGAAACATTTAGCATTCATCTTCCCAAAATTCCTCTCTTAGTGACATGCATCAGGAGTCTAAGTCAAAATTGTGCACATCTGTCATCTTTCTTAAAGAATCTTCCCACATAACTTAAAGTAATGATTTTTTCAACTAATAGATTTAATTTTACATTTTCATCCTGGGAACATAAGAAATAAGAGAAGGAAGAAGAGAAGAAAAAAGATCTCTAAGTGTAACACTTATACTTTATTCTTGTTCTGATATTGAATATACTTGTCAAACATGTAATTCAACATCTTCCTATCTGTTTTAACAATAGCATCTCTCTCGGTTTTGAACTGTAACAACCCTTTGGACAAAGCAACAACGTTAGCCTTCACTTTCTCTAAACCAGGCCCATATCCCTCAACATTTTCCTAAAGCTTTATGAGTCTACCAATCGAATCCATCGTGAAAGGTATGGTGGCTTCATCAACTTATTTCCGCACAACCAGCATAAATTCCTCATGGGAAGTAGGTAATTCATCTGGGATGCTCTCCAACACTTCTCCCATCTTACTCTCCAGCAATTGCATCCTCTTCAACATGAGCTTGAGGATCTCTATGCGGAAGGAAACTGAAATTTCTAACTGCTTCCCCTTTTCCACCAATCCACCAGGCACAATCTACTCTGCAATCAACACATCCTTTGGCAACGAGTGTATCTTAGCCAAAGTATCCAGATGACTTTCAACCACTATGTTCTCATCTTTTATCTGTGTCATCAAATCCTTTAGCTGAGACACTGCCTTGTGCATGTTCTCTAATTCAGCCGGTATTGGTTAGAATTGCTTTGATGCTTGGTGAATTATTTGCTCCTTCCAGTGGGCAATAGCTCTGACTTAATCCCCGCATCTTCCACCTCCTGTATCAGATGATCACTCACCTGCTCATGTGCTAAAATGGGCTGAGAGGAAGGTTTGGCAACCTTAGCAATGATCTCGCACAGCTGGAACACCTGCTTCAAGCTTGGATCTCTCAGCCTTCTCTTTGTCAAGCTTAAGGAATAAAGCGTTCATTAGCGTCTGTGTATCCTGCTTTAATCCTTCTGTGGTAGTTTGACCTATTGGCACTTTGGTCACTGCTATATCAGCTGCCGTGAGCTCTCCCTTGTGCTTTCCTTCTGCTGGAACAAATAACTCAGCGAACTTCTATCTCGATTCCTCAATAATCAACCTATAAGTCATTTTGGCAACTTTAGGTCGCCTAACTCTTCCTCCCAAAATCGGGAGCAATTGAAAGTCGTGCTTGGTGTCCCCAAATTTCACCCTAAAATCTGGGTCTACCCTATTTAAAAAAATTTCATACTTTTAAAATAATGGATCGTTTTGTGTTTTTATTGCGTAAAGTCCTCAGATTGTGTCAAGATATTCCCAAGGAGCCATATTAGCCATTTTCGACAAATACCCAGATGCCCAAAATTGATATATTCTGCCATTTAGGTTTCGCTTTGCAGGAAATTTGTATTTAATTATTTTGAGCCCCATTTGAGGCAAATTGTGCTCCGGTTTAACCCTGTTGTGATCGTAGATATCATTATTCTCATATACCACTAGGGTTTTAACCAGGAATGAATCTTGGGCTGTATTTGTGACTTCTGGCAACGATTTGTGTTTTTGATGTTTTCCGTTTGTTTAGTAAATTTCTCCGGATCAATTCCTTCGCGTTTACTTTGATTTCGCCCGGAATATCTGGAGATCACCTATGCACGTTGTGCCAAAAGGAATTCACCATCAGAGGTCTGGTTCTCTCGGAAAAGATGAAGTCATGCACCAAAAAGCTTCTTCTGGGCTAGCCAAATTTTTGGAAAAAGAGGGTTTGAAGTGAATCATGGGATTTTTGGAAGCAACAAGCAGGTGGGAATTTTGTACCTACCTAATAGGGTACTTTTTCCCATGAAAGCAATGCCACTTAAGTCACAATGGGAAAATTAGAGGTAGTAGGCAGGCAGAATTTCTTACCTACCTTGCAAGGTAAAAATTCCCATTGTGAAATAAAAGAAAAATCACTTAAGGCATTGATGGGATTTTATTACCTGCCTTGCAGGGTAAATAATCCCATTATGAAAGTCAAACAACTTAAGTGAATCATGGGATTTTTTGAGCTGCCTTGCAGGGTAAATAATTCCATTGTCAATTGACTTTTAAAAATAGAAATTCCTCATGTCAAAAAGTGTGACCTCTTTAAGTAAGGAAGGGCAGCTTTTAATACAATTAATTAATTAATTTCTTCTCCAATTTTAGCGCCCAGGCTTGTGGAAAAGTAAACAATGGGAAATTGGACAAAGGAAGTCAGAATTAAAAGTTCTAAAATTAAATAAATATTATTTATTTAATGCAGCCCCTTCATGTCAAAAAGTGCGCCCCATTTGGGAGAGGAATAATACTTTTTAAGTATTAATTGATTTAATTAATTCTTATTTTCAGTGGCTAAGGTCAAAGCATACTGTGAGGCTTGAGTTAATTGGAAGCAGAGAGTTAAAATTAAATAAATTTAATTTATTTAATGGCAGCCATGAGCATGCACAAAATAGGCGCCCCATTTGAAGAGTAAAGCTTATTAAATAATTAATTAATTGCCAGAATAGGAGAGGCATTAATTAATTATAGAATATGAGGATTATATAAGCAGGGGCTGCCATAAGGATGAATTAATTAATTCAAAAGCAAAGAAGTGCAGCCCAGACAAAAAGTGCACCTCATTTGGAGAGGAATTTTGCTCAGAAGGTGTAATTAATGCTGGAAGCTTCCAAATTTGGCACCTAGGTTTGAAGGAGGTTGATTTGTGTTTGAATAATTGTTTGCATAGTGGTACAGGTGCTCAGGTGAAGTTGATAAAATTCATGCTTGCTTTGCATGCTTGCTTTGCATGCAAACAAAACATCAAATTTTTGGGGCAGCAGACTTGATATATGCAGATTTTATAATTAAAATCTAGTGTTCATGTTCCGGTTGCCATCTTTGTCTGAATTAATTACAAGAATTAATTACAGGTGCTTTTCTAAGAGAAAGGGAGCTTAAATCAATGTCCAATACATTGAACATATCCTCTGAATCTGAAGAAATCTCCAGATCTGCACCGATTGTGAAGAATTCCGGCCGAATAAAGAGAAAAAGAGTTGCTCAGATAAAGATTGCTCCGCCATGGCGAAGCATGATGAAAGAAAAGGATCAGCAGAATCATGCATAGTTTCAGATTCAGATTCGAGATCCATAATTGCAAAGGCTTCATCCTCTTGTTTCTAATGCAGCTCGTGTAGAAGTTAGTGCATTCACCCGGAGTGCTTTCTAGAATTTTTAATTGCTCATATGCAATTAAAAATAAAAATGATGAGTTATTTACGGCAAACATTGCACTGATGCATGTACTGGAGAAGAACTACAAAAGCTTCAAGGATAAGAGGGAAGACATGTCAAAGGCAATACCCACAAGCAAATCACAGTCACTTGCTTCCAGATCCAGCTTGGTGAGAATCAAAGGCAAAAGAATCAGCTGCATGCAGAATATGAAAAAGGACAAGACTGCAGCTTTCCTCTTTCTTCTTCTTTCTCTTATTTCCTCCGACAAAGTAATTGAGCGATCAATTAAATTATAAAACTTAAGTGATTGGTTTAAAAGCCATTACTTGAAGAAGTCAACTACTTGGAAATAGGTGGCAGACATGCAAAATAGAAGGTTTTATCTTCAGTTGCAAATCATGCATGTCATGCAAAGAGGAATTCTAGGAGGGAGATTGCCAGTTGTTTCCTTTCCAACTTCCACATGTGCCAGTTCAACTAAAAGCTTCCTATTTGTAATTTCCCCTCTACATGCTATAAGTAGAGGAAGAACCTTCGAGTAAAGAGAATCATAATTTGTAAGCAACATTCTTGTGTTCCAAACTTTGTCTTTGCCGAAACCCCGAGAGCCACTTAAGCAAAGGAATATAAAGGAGCAGATTTTCGGAGAACTTTGTGTCACGGTGCATTTTGTTTCTAGCTTTCTGTCTTAGATCTTCTAATAAACTTTGTGTTATTTTAGATCTAGATCTGGAGCTACTTTTGCTTATAATTCTATGTGTTGATATCTATTGGTTTCTTCTATGTGCATGCAATCAACTATGTTATCTATTGATTGGGTTGCACATCTTCCCTATTTCTTCCTATGTGTTATTATTTCCTTCTTCTATAAATATTTCCTTTCTTAAACAATTGCTTACTTGTATTTGAAAACTGCACTGACTATGGTTTATGAGCTGCGTATGGTTAAAGTAATACCCCCATATAGATACTAGCATATTTTATTGACAAATGGCCGGGAGCCTCACCGGTAAATGAGGGAGATTTATCTTATGATGCCTAGGTTTTCAACAACGTAGAAAATCTAGTCAGCGATTTTGGCAACTCCACTGGGAAACAACTATTCTGCAGATCAAAGCTTATCTCTTGCAAATCAGTGTTTTCTCATTCAACTCTCAACCTGGCTGAACGTCCATTCACCCGATCTGTGAAGGCACAAGGAAGGACTGATCATTTCTAGCGATTGCAGGAGCAATTCAATTTCAATCATCCTCCTCAAGTTAGAAGTCCGCAAATCCAATCTTTCACCAGGAAGAAGAGTTCAAACGCATCCAGATCCGGATCATCTTCAAGCATATTCCGGCAGCTGGAATTATTCATCAAGTCTACTCTCGGAGAAGACGTGCTCCTTTCATGATGCAAAATCAGCCACTTGCCCCTGCAACACCTGTTCCATGGGGTGCAGCCTTTGACCTCGAATCGACTCCTCCTATGCATGATCTCGCCTAAAGGAACGAGAAAGAATTTTCCAAAATTCTTTGGAGATGGAAAACAAAATCCAGATGACCACTTGGCTGCATTTTTATATCCCGTGGAGTGCTTCTAGTTGAATATGAAGATGTATTTGTCGACTCTTCATAGAGACTCTGCATGACAGGTGGAGAATGGTTCTCACCGGCTAGCTCCTAGTACCATAACCAATCGGGCTACTTATGCGGGATGCATTCTGAAAAGATTCAAACCATTTGAAGATTCCAGCACCTGATAACCCAACCGACTCAACTAAAGAAGGAATCACATGAGCACATGTGGGATTTTATTGCAAAATTCCAAAGATTATCGTACAAAATTCCATCTTTCGCTTCTTTGAATGACGAGAATCAAAAGATATTCTTCATCAATGCTTTGCTTTCAAGTAAGCTATCAACCGCAAAGAGCACGTCCCGCTGATTTGTTAGCAGCTCAAAAATGGCGGTTGAGATTGAAGACGACCTCATCATGGCTGGAAAGATAAAGAGCAACACTTCTAGAGCTGAAAGTTCATCCTCTGCTACTACTTCTGATTCATTGCTGCAAAAGTTAGCAAATGAGATGTCGCAGATAAAGAAACAAATGGCTCAAATGGCTCGAGCAACAACACCCCTCGCCGAATTTCAACAACAACCGAATCGTATTATTGGTTCCCAAAGATTAGCAATTGAAGCTACTCCCAGAAACAACGTGGAGATGAATGAAGAAGACCAGGAAGCTGATGCTGATCAACTTGAGAATGATGATTTTGTAGGTCCTGCTAGCGACTCCAACATTAATTACCTTAACTACAAATCTGAATATGACTATGAGGGGCTTCTTGAAGACGATCATGGTCATGCATATGCAGTACTTACAAGATCACAAACTCGCCAAGCTGAGGCATTAGCTGACGAACAAAGAAGGGGCAGCCCTTTGCCTTCTTCCTTAGCTCCCAGAGATAAGAATGTGAGTTCTTCATTTCAACCACAGAAAGAAGCTCAAGTATCTATACCTTCTTTTGACATTATTGATCATGCCAAGAAAACTAGAGTTCAAATGTCAGAAGCTGAATACTTGAGAGCCTTTCCTGAGCAGTTAAATAGGCTAGTCAAATATGTGCAATCACCAGGACCATCTAATGCATCAAAGGGCCTTTTGCCTAAGCCCAAGGATACTCCTCCCCAGAACAACACTGCAGTTGTTAAACCCTCATTATCTTCTGAAAGAGTAGAACCTTTCTATGTCTCCTTATTGCTTAATGGTTTCAAGTTAAGCAATTGCATTCTAGATTCAGTGCTTCTGACAATGTCATGCCAGCTAAAGTTGCAAATGCTCTTGGGCTTACCTTGACAAAGACCATAAAAAGGTGCTACTCCATGGAGAGACAAGTCCCTTTAATCGGACAAATCAAAGATGCACAAGTCTTTTCGGCAGGTTTTCGTGACAAAAGATTAAAGATGACAATCTTAGTTGCAGATATTCTTGTTTCCTATGGGATGTTGTTGAGAAGAAACTTCTGCAAAGAGTTGGGAGGAGAAGTAAAGATGGATTGGTCCCGTGCTCATATTCCATCGCTATCACCATAACCTGGATCAGTTTTGCCTATGACTGTTTGTCGTGGTGGTGATTTACTCCCTTCAACGTACACTCTGTCAAAGTTGCCTTGTTCTAGAAATGTAGATGTTTGTTTGTCCTCATTGAAAGTCTGCCATTGTTCAACATTATCAGGGACTTTGGGGCGGTAGATCATCTCCACTTTATAGTTTCCTTGTCTGAATATGGACGGTGGTCTATCCGGATTCAATAGTGCAGCTGTGACTGCCAAAGAATTTGCCTTGGAGTTTTGATTGGTTGGAATGAAGTTGATAGAGAAAGCTGCAAAATCCAATGTGGCAGAAAGCATTCTGTCTCTGTAATGCTCCAACTTATCTCTTTTGACTTGACTTTTCCTCGAACTTGTATTACTAGAAGTTCAACATCTTCGGGCTTTGAGGAGTTTACTCCTTTCTTTTAGCTTGTTCCATTCCTAACAGCAAGGCTTCATACTCCGCTGTATTATTGGTGTTCTCAAACATCAGCTTGTGGGAGTATGGAAATATCTCATGATTTGGAGATATTAGTAGAACGCCGGCTCCTGATCCAAAAGAACAACATGTGCCTTTAAACTCCAGAGTCCAAACTTTTTCTTCTTCTTTTGCTAGCTCTAGCTCTGGTCGAAGTTCTGGCTCTGGAATGTCTTTATCCATTTCCAAGAAATAGACCCCATGGTCAGATTCCTATAAAAAAATATGAGATCTAGGATCCTCGGATTTTGTAATCATGTACTGGACTTCTTTTCCGGCCCACTTATGGTTAATCCCCTTGATAGGAATATGAGCACAGGACCAATCCATCTTTACTTCTCCCAACTCTTTGCAGAAGTTTCTACTCAACAACATCCCGTAGGAAACAAGAATATCTGCAACTAAGATTGTCATCTTTAATCTTTTGTCAGGAAAAGCTACCAGAACAACTTGTGCATCTTTGATTTGTCCGATTAAAGGGACTTGTCTCTCCATGGAGTAGCACCTTTTTATGGTCTTTGTCAAGGTAAGCCCAAGAGCATTTGCAACTTTAGCTGGCATGACATCGAAGCACCGAATCTAGAATGCATTTGCTTAACTTGAAACCATTAAGTGATAAGGAGACATAGAAATGTTCTACTCTTTCAGAAGATAATGAGGGTTTAACAACTGCAAAGTTGTTCTAGGGAGGAGTATCTGGGCTTAAGCAAAAGGCCCTTTGATGCATTAGATGGTCCTGGTGATTGCACATATTTGACTAGCCTATTTAATTGATCGGAAAGGCTCTCAAGTATTCAGCTTCTGACATTTGAACTCTAGTTTTCTTGGCATGATCAATAATTTCAAAAGAAGGTATAGATACACCGAGCTTCTTTTCGTGGTTGAAATGAAGAACTCGCATTCTTATCTCTGGGAGCTAAGGAAGAAGGCAAAGGGCTGCCCCTTCTTTTTCATCTACTTGGCGAGTTTGTGTTCTTGTAAGTACTGCATATTCATGACCATGATCATCTTCCGTAAGCTCCTCATACTCATGTTCATATTTTTAGTTTAGGTAATTAAAGTTCAAGTCGCCAACGGGACTTACAAAATCATAATTCTCGAGCTGATCGTGTCGACTTCTTGGTCTTCTTCATTCATCTCCACGTTGTTTCGGGAGCAGCTTCAATCGCTAATGTTTGGGAATGAACAATGTGGTTCCGGTTGTTGAAATTCGAGCAAAGGGTATGGTTGCCTTTAGCCATTTTAGCCATTTTTTCTTCATCTCGCAACATCTCATTTACTAATTTTTGCAACAATGAATCAGAAGTAGTAAGAGAGGATGAACTTTTAGCTCTGAAGTGTTGCTCTTTATCTTTCCAGCCATGATGAGGTCGTCTTCAATTTCAACCACCATGTTTTGAGTCGCAATGTGTCACAGGATGTGCTCTTCGCAGTTGATAGCTTACTTCAGGAAGTAAAGCATTGATGAAGAATACCTTTTGATTCTCATCATTTAGAGAAGCAAAAGCCGGAATTTTGTACAATAATCTTTGGAATTTTACAATAAAATCCCGCATGTGTTCATGTGGCTCCTTCTTCAACTGAGTCAGTTGAGTTATCAATGTCTTGGAATCTTCGCTCCTTGAATGTTTTCAGAACACATCCCACATAAGAGCCCAATTGGTTATAGTGCCGGAGCTAGCCGGTAGAACCATTCTCGGCCCCAAGTCATGCAGAGTCTTTATGAAGAGTCGGCAGATACATCTTCATGTTCGATTGTAAGCACTCCACAGATATGAAAACGCAGCCAAGTGGTCATCTCGGATTTCGCTTGCCATCTCCAAAGAATTTCGGAAAATTCTTTCGTCCCTTTAGGTAGATCATGCATAGGAGGAGTCGATTCAAAGGTCCAAAGGTCGCCCCATGGAACAAAGCGCTGGAGGGGCAAGTGGTTGATTCTGCATCATGAAAGGAGCACGTCTTCTTTGAGAATAGACTTGATGAATAATTCCAGCTGCCGGATTATGCTGAAGATGATCCGGATCTGGATGTGTTTGCACTCTTCTTCCTGGTGAAAGACTGGATCTGCGGCTTCTAACTTGAGAAAGCTCTGGTCTGCTAATTTGTGTTGTTCCCCAGCAGAGTCGCCAAAAACTGTTGGCTAGATTTTCTACATAGCTAAAAACCTAGGCAGTCATGAGATAAATCTCCCTCATTTACCGGTGAGGCTCCCGTGTCAGATTTGTCAATTAAAATATGCTAGTATCTATATGGGGGTTTTACTTTAACTATTCAGCTCATGAACCATAGTTGTATAGCTTTGCAGCAAGTAAGCAACTGTTTAAGAAAGAAAATATTTATAGAAGGAAATAATAACACACGGGAAGAAATAGGGAAGATGTGCAACCCAATCAATAGATAACAGAGTTGATTGCATGCACATAGAAGAAACCAATAGATATCAACACACAGAATTATAAGCAAAGGCAACTCCAGATCTAGATCTAAAATAACAAAAAGTTTATTAGAAGATCTGAGATAAAAAGCTAGAAACAAAATGCACCGTGACACAAAGTTCTTCGGAAATCTGCTCCTTTATATTCCTTTGCTTCAAGTGGCTATCAAGGGTTTCAACACAAAGTCTGGAACACAAGAATGTTGCTTACAAATTCTGATCCTTTAACCCGTAGGTTCTTCCTCTACTTATAGAATGTAGAGGGGCAATTACAAGTCGGAAGCTTTTAGTGAACTGGCACATGTGGAAGTTGGAAAGGAAACAACTAACAATCTCCCTCCTGGAATTCCTCTTTGCATGACATGCATGATTTGCAACTGAAGATAGAACCTTCTATTTTGCATGTCTGCCACCTATTTCCAAGTAATTGACTTCTTCATGTAATGGCTTTTAAACCAATCACTTAAGTTTTATAATTTAATTGATCACTCAATTACTTTGTCAGATAAAATAAGAGAAAGAAGAAGAAAGAGGAAAGCTGCTATCTTGTCCTTTCTCATAACTTGCATGCAGCTGATTCTTTTGCCTTTGATTCTCACCAAACCGGATCTCTGGAAGAGGTGGATCGGAAGCCGATGGATCGTGATTTGCTTGCGGGTATTGCCTTTGATCGGGTCTTCCTTTTTATCCTTGAAGCTTTTGTAGTTTTCTCCAAGTACATGAATCAAGGCAATGTTTTCTATAAATAACTCATCATTTTTATTTTTAATTGCATGAGCAATTGAAAATTGGAAAGCACACTACGGGTGAATGCAAATTCGATGAAGGCTTCAACCAAAAGATTGGGAGAACATGCACAAGATCCTGGAAGGAAATTTTCCACACACACCGACTTCTACACAAGTGCATCGAAACGTAAACAAGAGGATGAATTGTGCTAGAAGCTTTTGCGATTATGAGATCTGGATATGTGTCTCCGGTGTCAGCAAATTTGGAAGTAATGCATGATGCCACTGAGCTTTCTCGTTCATCCCGCTTTGCCATGGCTGGAGCAATCTTTATTTGAGCAACTCTTTTTCTTTTTATTCAGCCGGAATCCTTTACAACCGGTGCAGATCTGGATATTTCTTTAGATTTGAAGGATATGTTCAATGTATTGGACATTGATTTAAGCTCCCTTTCTCTTATAAAAGCACCTGTAATGAATTCCTACAATTAATTCAGACAAAGATGGCAACCGAACATGAACACTGGATTTTAATTATAAAAATCTGCATATATCAAGCCTGCTGCCCCAAAAATTTGATGTTTTGTTTGCATGCAAAGCAAGCATGAATTTTATCAACTTCACCTGAGCACCTATACCACTATGCAGACAATTATTCAGACACAAATCAAGCTCCTTCAAACCTAGGCGCCAAATTTTGAAGCTTCCAGCAGTAATTACACCTTCTTTTGAGCAAAATTCCTCTTCAAATGGGGCCTACTTTTGTATGGCTGCACTTTCTCGCTTTTGAATTAATTAATTTATCCTTATGGCAGCCCCTGCTTATATAATCCTCATAATTCTATAATTAATTAATGTCTCTCCTATTCTTGGCAATTAATTAATTATTTAATAAGCTTTACTCTTCAAATGGGGCGCCTATTTTGTGCATGCTCATGGCTGCCATTAAATAAATTAAATTTATTTAATTTTAGCCTTCTACTTCCAGTTAACTTAAGCCTCACAATATGCTTTGACCTTAGCCACTAAAAATAGGAATTAATTGAATCAAAAATACTTTAAAAGTATTATTCCTCTCCCAAATGGGGCGCACTTTTTGACATGAAGGGGTTGCATTAAATAAATAATATTTATTTAATTTTAGAACTTCTAATTTTGACTCGCCTTTTCCACTTTCCCTTTGTTGACTTTTCCACAAGCCGAGCGCCAAAATTGGAGAAGAAATTAATTAATTTAATGCATTTAAAGCTGCCCTTCTTTCCCTAAAGGGGTCGCACTTTTTTGGCATGAACAATTTCTATTTTTAAAAGTCAATTGACAATGGGATTATTTACCTTGCAAGGCAGCTCCGAAAATTTGATGATCCACTTAAGCTGTTTGAATTTCATAATGGGATTATTTACCCTACAAGGTAGGTAATAAAATCCCATCAATGCCTTAAGTGATTTTCTTTTATTTTACAATAGGAATTTTCACCTTACAAGGCAGGTAAGAAATTCCGCCTACCCGTTGCCTCAAATTTTGTCATTGTGACTTAAGTGGCGTTGCTTTCATGGGAAAAAGTACCCTGCTAGGTAGCTACAAAAATCCCACCTGGCTGCTACTTCCAAAAATCCCATGATTCACTTAAAACCCTCTTTTTCCAAAAATGCGGCTCTTTCGTAAGAAATTTTTTTGTGCATGACTTCGTCTTTTCGAGAGAGAACCGGACCTCGGTGGTAAATTCCTTCCGCATAACGTCCATAAAGGCGATCTCTAGATACTCTAGGCCAAGAATAGGCTAAATCGGCAAAGGAATTGATCCAAAGAAATTTCACAGAAAACGAAACGGGAAAACACAAAAACACAACGTTGCCAGAAGTCACAAATAAAGCCCAGGATTCATTCTTGGTTAAAACCCTCTTGGTATATGGGAAAATTGATATGTACGATCACAACAGGCTAAACCAGAGCACAATTTACCTCGAATGGAGCTCAAAATAATTAAATACAAATTCCCACATGAGCAAACCCCAAATGAGAATAAAACAATTTTGGGCATCTGAGTATTTGTCGAAAATGGCTTATATGGCTCCTTGGGAATATCTTGACACATTACAGAACCTTTTCTGCAATAAAAACACAAAACGACCCATTATTTTAAAAGTACGAAATTTTTTTAAATAGGGTAGTCCTAGATTTCAGGGTGAAATATGGGGACACCAAGCTTCTTTTGGGCAAGTCACACTTTTGGAAAAAGAGGGTTTGAAGTGAATCATGGGATTTTGGAAGCAAAGAAGCAAGGAGTGAGAATTTTGTACCTGCTGGAAGGGTACTTTTTCCCATGAAAGCAAAGCCACTTAAGTCACAATGGGAAAATTGGAGGCGGAAGGCGGCAGAATTTCTTACCCGCCTGCAGGTAAAAATTTCATTGTGAAATAAAAGAAAAATCACTTAAGTCATTGATGGGATTTTATTATCTCGCCTTTACAGGGTAAATAATCCCATTATGAAAGTCAAACAACTTACGTGAATCATGGGATTTTCGGAGCTGCCTTGCAGGGTAAATAATTCCATTGTCAATTGACTTTTAAAAATAGAAATTCCTCATGTCAAAAAGTGCAACCTCTTTAAGTAAGGAAGGGCAGCTTTTAATACAATTAATTAATTAATTTCTTCTCCAATTTCAGCGCCTGTGCTTGTGGAAAAGTAAACAATGGGAAATTGGGCAAAGGAAGTTAGAATTAGAAGTTCTAAAATTAAATAAATATTATTTATTTAATGCAACCCCTTCATGTCAAAAAATGTGTCCCATTTGGGAGAGGAATAATACTTTTTTAAGTATTAATTGATTTAATTAATTCTTATTTTCAGTGGCTAAGGTCAAAGCATATTGTGAGGCTTGAGTTAACTGGAAGCAGAGAGCTAAAATTAAATAAATTTAATTTATTTAATGGCAGCCATGAGCATGCACAAAATAGGCGCCCCATTTGAAGAGTAAAGCTTATTAAATAATTAATTAATTGCCAGGAATAGGAGAGGTATTAATTAATTATAGAATTATGAGGATTATATAAGTAGGGGCTGCCATAAGGATGAATTAATTAATTCAAAAACAGAGAAGTGCAGCCCAGACAAAAAGTGCGCCCCATTTGGAGAGGAATTTTTCTCAGAAGGTGTAATTCATGTTGGAAGCTTCCAAATTTGGCACCTAGGTTTGAAGGAGGTTGATTTGTGTCTGAATAATTGTCTGCATAGTGGTACAGGTGCTCAAGTGAAGTTGATAAAATTCATGCTTGTTTTGTATGCAAACAAAACATCAAATTTTTAGGGTAAAGAGGCTTGATATATGCAGATTTTATAATTAAAATCCAGTGTTCATGTTCCGGTTTCCATCTTTGACTGAATTAATTGCAGGAATTCATTATAGGTGATTTTGTAAGAGAAAGGGAACTTAAATCAATGTCCAATACATTGAACATATCCTCCGAATCGGAAGAAATCTCCAGATCTACACCGATTGTGAATAATTCCGGCCGAATAAAGAGAAAACGAGTTGCTCAGATAAAGATTGCTCCGGCCATGGCGAAGCATGTTGAAAGAAAAGGATCAGTAGAATCATGCATAGTTTCCAGTTTCAGATCCATAATTGCAAAGGCTTCATCCTCTTGTTTCTAATACAGCTCGTGTAGAAGTCAGTGCGTGGAAAATTCCTTCGGGGATCTTGTGCATGTTCTCCCAATCTTCTAGTTGAAGCCTTCATTGAATTTGCATTCACCCGGAGTGTTTTCCATAATTTTTAATTGCTCATATGCAATTAAAAATAAAAATGATGAGTTATTTACGACAAACATTGCACTGATGCATGTACTGGAGAAGAACTGCAAAAGCTTCAAGGATAAGAGGGAAGACATGTTAAAGGCAATACCCGCAAGCAAATCAGAATCACTTGCTTCCAGATCCAGCCACTTTTAGATCCAGCTTTTTCCATATCTAGTTTGGTGAGAATCAAAGGCAAAAGAATCAGCTACATGCAGAATATGAAAAAGGACAAGACTGCAGACTTTCCTCTTTCTTCTTCTTTCTCTTATTTCCTCCAACAAAGTAATTGAGCGATCAATTAAATTATAAAACTTAAGTGATTGGTTTAAAAGCCATTACTTGAAGAAGTCAACTACTTGGAAATAGGTGGCAGACATGCAAAATATAAGGTTCTATCTTGATTCAGAAATCATGCATGTCATGCAAAGAGGAATTCAGGAGGGAGAGTGCCAGTTGTTTCATTTCGACTTCCACATGTGCGGTTCAACTAAAAGCTTCCTATTTGTAATCTCCCTCTACATGCTATAAGTAGATGAAGAACCTTGTGTAAAGAGAATCATAATTTGTAAGCAACATTCTTGTGTTTGAGACTTTGTCTTGAAACCCCGAGAGCCACTAAGCAAAGGAATATAAAGGAGAATATTTCCGGAGAACTTTGTGTCACGGTGCATTTTGTTTCTAGCTTTCTATCTTAGATCTTCTAATAAACCTGTGTTATTTTAGATCTATACCGCACTACCTTTACTTATAATTCTATGTGTTGATATCTATTGGTTTCTTCTATGTGCATGCAATCAACTCTGTTATCTATTGATTGGGTTGCACATATTCCCTATTTCTTTCTGTGTGTTATTATTTCCTTCCTCTATGAATATTTCCTTTCTTAAGCAATGCTTACTTGCTACATAAAACTATACAATGACTATGGTTCATGAGTCTGCATGGTTAAAGTAATACCCCATATAGATACTAGCATATTTTTATGACAAATATGACATGGGAGCCTCACTGGTAAATGAGGGAGATTTATCTCATGACTGCCTAGGTTTTCAACAATGCAGAAAATCTAGCCAACAATGCTCTTCGGGTTGATCTCCTCTCTGGCTTTTGGGATTGTCTGCAAAGCTAACCATGATGAAAAGTTGTTTTTGGGAATGAGAAGCCGCCAAGTGCACCACCATCTCATGCTTTGATTCCGCTCTATCAAAATTTGCCACCGTGTTGTGGGTCATTACCTCGTAATTGTCCAAAGATAATGCCTTTTCAAACTCCGCCATCTGTGCTTTCAACTTCTCCGCATGGATAGGTGAAGACTTGAGTGGTCGAGGAGAAAATACAAATGATGTTGGATTCAAAGGAGGAACAACAAGATCTCTCTGGAGGTTCGGGGCTGTTGAAGTGCTATGAGTTGATGTTGGAGAAGCTGGAACTAGCACGATAGCTGTAGATTTGGCCTTCTCCTGTATGTGAGACTTCTTGTGAACTTTAAGCTTTTCTGGCCTTCTGCTACTTTCACCTTCATGCTTTCTTTTGTTGGAGTCTCCCGCGGTAAAGTTACCTATGATCTGATTCATCAAAGCTTCATCCAGGCAATACCCCTTTTCACAAAGAACTGGGAGTTCAAAGTGTTAACCGTAATCGCTTTCTTTTGTTGGAATCTCCCGTGGTAAAGTTGCCTGTGATCTGATTCATCAAAGCTTCATCTAGGCAATACCCCTTTGTCAGCAACCAGTTCGAAGTGTTAACCAGAACTGCGGAAGATCTTTCTTCAATCGTCTGGCAGCCACCAATGTTTTCCTGAAGAGCAGCTCTATCTCCTCCCATCTGATGATATGAGTCAAGTATCACATGCCCATCATCTGCGAGATCTACAGGTATCCGTGCCAAACCATAATCAGACATTTGTTGTGCCGATAACTGCTGAAGTCTTTCTTTCTGACTTCATACTCGTTTCTTGCACTTCATCTAGAAGTCCTCCAATGAAGGCACATGTGAGTATTCCTGGGAGATTGTCTTTCGCTACTCCATATGGGTCAAAGTTTCGCCGTCGTTGGGAAGAACTCAGGCTCATACTCAGAAAACATTTCAGCTTCGACTCCTCTAGCTTTGTGGATGCTCTGGCAGCTGTAGTAACCCATTGTGACTGGAAAGAAACCCGTAGACTTGTGCCACTTTGATTGTAAGTCATGCATCTCCACGAGTTGTCTGCACAACTCCATGATGACCCACTTGTCATTTGGATACCTCGGCAACTTTACTTGGTTCTCCTGAAAAGCCGGTCACCCTGAGATAGGTGAAGTCTGCAAACTGGATGAAAATGCAGCCATGTTGAGATACAACTTCCCAAGCTTCTTTGCTCACCCTGTTGGTCTTCAGATCACTATTTAGTTTGCATATGAATTCATAGAAGAACCGATCATTGTGAGCTTTGTAATCTTTGTGGTAATCACGAACTGTCAACTGTGGATAGCAATCAAAGATAGGATCATTCGCCAGTACGCCCCGTCTATCCAGCTTGGAAAATATACCCTGTGAGGCTGCTGCATATACCAGGTATGAAGTCATTTTGAATTTGTAAGTCCACCTCACACTTTGAAGTTGCTCACCGATCTTTGTCACCGATGATCTTCGCCTAATTGCTTATCAAGCAACTCTGTTGATCTTGATAGTCCTAACGAAAGCATACATCCATGAGCAAAAGTTGTGAATATTAGCTTCTCCACTTATCCTGCAAAGCAAGTTAGTGATATAATCTACCTCCTGCACCAAGTTGGATCGTAGAAGAGTCCTCGGGAACTTTGATGGGGACCGGGCTTCTTCATATATCGCTTGATCATTATGCCCATGCAATCTGCTTTGTGTTTCTCCCATATGTTACCTGCATCCAACATGCTAATTGCAATCACCATCGTTCATGTCGGAATCTTCAGACAATAATTAATAAATTGTGCATCCAGCCTAATAATTGTCTTTCCCGCAGCATCCGGATTGTTCTGGAAAGAGGATGATATGATCTTGCACACTCCATGACAAATTCGGGCAACTGAGCTGTGACTGGGAATGCCGATGCTGGAATAATTCCACTACTTTTCATTGCCCGCATGAGAAATGTCTTTCCGGCCCTGGATCTATCAATTATTTCGAGAGATGGGTTCGGGCCCTGTCATTGATATCAACAAATCTGGAAGCTATGCATGATTCTGCTGATCCTCTCTATCATCACGCTTCATCATGGCTGGAGCAATCTTTGTCTGAGCAATCTTTGTCTGTGTTCTTTTTCTTTTAATCCTGCTGGAATTCTTTATAACTGGATCAATTCGTGCAAATCTAGCAATTTCTTCAGATTCGAAAGATATATTCAATGTACCTGACATTGATTTGAACTCCCTTTCACCTGTATGAACACCTATAATGAATACCTACAATTATTTAAGACAAAGATGAAGTCCAGAGCATGAATACTTGATTTTTGTCACCAAAAATCTGCATATGAAGCTCTCTGCCCTAAAATTTGAGGCTTTACTTGTATGCAAAGAAAGCATAAATATTTGTAAATTCACACAGGCACTTACAAAGCAACATGTAGATAATTATCATAACATAAATCAAGTTATTCCAAACCTAGGCGCCAAACTTTGAAGCTTCCTGACGGTGAAAAATACTCTTTAATGTAAAAGCTTCATTCTCCCGGCGCCAAACCTGTCCGGCTGCAATCCTTAGCAAAACGAATTAATTGTTTCTTTATTATGACAGCCCATGCTTATATAACCCTCAACATTCTATTTCTAATAATTGTCCATCCTATTCTTGGCAATTAATTAATAAACAAACATGTTTATTCACCCAAATTGGGCACCCAATTTTGCATGTTGTTGGCTGCCATTAAATAAATTTATTTTATTTATTTTTAGCATGCATCCTTCAGTTGTCTTTGGCTTGACTTCTTGCTTTGACTTTCTATTCATCCATGGCGCCAAAATTAGGCAGAAAGCTATTAATAAATACCATTAAAAGCATTGTTTAATGCCCAAATGGGTCGCACTTTTTGGCAGGGCTGATTTCTAAATATAAGAAGTCAACTTTGATGGGATTATTTACCCTGCACTGCAGCTCCAAAAATCCCTTCTTTCACTTAAGTTGTTTGACTTCCATAATGGGAATTTTTACCCTGCAAGGCAAGTAAGAAATTCCCGCCTGCCTGCCACTGCCAAAATTCCCATTATTAAATTAAAATATCTCCCAAAAAGTGCGACTTGCATTAAAATTAGCCTCCTTTGATAAAGTGCGACTTGCATTAAAATTAGCCCCCTTTGATAAAGTGTGACTTGCATGGGTGAATAAATCTCTTTGGTGGGAAAAGTTAGCTCGCAGGTAGACAGAAAATTCCCATCGGTGCTTTAAGTGATTTTTCTTTATTTTATAATGGGAATTTTCACCCTGCAAGGCAGGTAAGAAATTCCCGCCTACCTGTTGCCTCTAATTTTTCCATCGCAACTTAAGTAACGTTGACTTCATGGGAAAAAGTACCTGCAAGTGTGGTGTGTGTTATTTTCCACATCATTAGGTGAATCATCTCACTTAGGTGAGATCGTAGGTCCATGTGTCATTTAGGGGTCATTATGAGATTCTCTTATGCGTCAATGCGTCATATGCGTCATTGGGAGTTACACTTCTATTCTGGGAATGTAACTCCCCCTCTCTACTCGAGTTGTCATGATTGCAACACTGGGGGTTACTCAACACCTCCTATATGTACACCCCATTTGATCTATGAGATAGAGGAGAGTTTTATGGCTTAACCAAGTTCTACCCGTGTTTCAAATCTTTGCATGCACATTCGGTTGATGCTCGCTCCTCCCGAGATCTCTTCATAGCTATCGTTCACACGTCCGTTGATGTGCACATCGTCCCTCGTGATCCTCGCTTGCGGGTTTTAAACCCTCTTTCATGGTATCAGAGCGGATCTTGTGGATCCGTGCACTCATCGGTGTTTCTGTGCGTGTTTTCTAGCTTAGATGTGATCTTTGATTCTCGTTGCATGCATCGTAATGGAAATTCCGACCGTGCTCTACTTGCACTGATTTCAGCGTTTATACCTCTCCTTGGGTTGTTCGTGTGTTCGAGGTGGTTGTTCAAGTTTTGGTGTTTTTCGAGTTTAGTGTCTTTGACCGCTCGATTATCTGGGTTTGCATGTGACTTGGAGGTGTTTTCACGAGGTTTGCATGCAGTTTTTTGGAGCAGCTTCACTTGCATTTTTAAGGGTTCTTGTTTTGTATCGGGTTTGCATCCAATCTTCGTCTCGCATGAGCTCCTCTGCAACGGGTTGGCCATTTTCCTTGTCTTGGCTCTTCATACTCATGCATTGGATTTCAACTTCTTTGCTCGAAGCCTACCGCTACCCACTCAAAG
This sequence comes from Taxus wallichiana var. yunnanensis, assembly GCA_018340775.1. NCBI lineage: Eukaryota > Viridiplantae > Streptophyta > Pinopsida > Cupressales > Taxaceae > Taxus > Taxus wallichiana. The sequence goes on from CM031236.1 coordinate 389,850,070, forward strand.
CTCGCTCTGCATGTTGTATGCTTCGGCCTTCATTCCACTTCGTGCTTGGCTCACTGCCTGTGGAGCTCGCCATGCCTTGGTTTCATTTGAGATTTCATTCGAGAGTTCGAGCACTCTTTGCACTCGTTGTTTTGGCGTGAAATCTGGTCGTGGTCCTTGTTGGTTGTTGGCATCGTGATTCTTTGTTGCTATTCGAGATCACCACTGTTTTTCACTGCCTTGGCTGTGTTGGGACGTTGAAGCTGTTTTTCTTTTGCGTGCCCCTTGGAAAACGTTTTTCTACGCACTGCATTAACCTTGGCACGTTTTTCATTCAAACTGTGTTTTTTTGCATTGAAAAAACATTTTTTGGCCTGCCTTTTGTTGGTTGCTTCAACTTGCAGCTCCACCACTCCAGCCGTTTCCTCCAATGATCCTGCAGACCTCCCACGTGCCTACAACACCTCCAGCACCTCCCTTGCACCATGTGGACACCAACAACGATTTCAACCTCTGCCCTGCACTCCACACACAGCTCAAGAACGTGGCGTTTCAGACCTACAACATTGGAAAATGCCTTAGCTCCAGACCTGCTCCCACCTACTCGTGGAAATTAACCCACCGTTCCACCCAAGACTGCAGCAAAGATCGCTCCACGTGGGCTCTCTCCAGCTCCTCATCGGTGCCCTGTCGTGCTAGGACCCATTTCTCGTTTCGACTGCCGCCTCATCCTAAGAGTTACGATGAAGGGGGTGTCGGTGTGTGTTATTTTTGCATCATTAGGTGAGTCATCTCACTTAGGTGAGATTGAGGTCCATGTGTCATTTAGGGGTCATTATGAGATTCTCTTACGTGTCGTGTCAAGGCCAAGACGCTAATGCGCTAAGGCGTCATATGCATCATTGGGAGTTACACTTCTATTATGGGAATGTAACTCCCCCTCTCTACTCAAGTTGTCATGATTGTAGCATTGGGGTTACTCAACACCTCCTATATGTACACCCCATTTGATCTATGAGATAGAGGAGAGTTTTATGGCTTAACCAGGTTCTGCCCGTGTTTCAAATCTTTGCATGCACATTCGGTTGATGCTCGCTCCTCCCGAGATCTCTTCATGCCGCCGCTGTTCGCATGTCTGTTGATGTGCATGTCGTCCCTCGTGATCCTCGCTTGCGGGTTTTAAACCCTCTTTCAAAGCAAAAGGCGGGTAAGAAATTCCCTACTGTCTCGCCACTACTAAAAATCCATTGCAGCTTACACTCGTTAACTCCCGAAAATGAGACTTGCCACAGGAGAGGCTTTTTGTGCATGACTTCATCTTTTTTGGTCGAAGTTTGCATTCGAGGTTGATTCCTCTTCAGTGCTATGTCAGTAGATGATCTCCAAATGCTTTAGGAAATTAAACAGACTATACCGACAAAGGATTTGACCTAGGGGAATTTCACAGAGAAACAACAGAGAAAACCAGAGAAAACGCAAAAGAAATAAATAAAAGCGAAAAACATTGCCAGAAGTTGCAGATAATGCCCTGAATTCATTCCTGGTGAAAACCCTAATGAGATGAGTGAATACTGGCATGCAAAACTTCAACAGGATACGACGGAGCATAATTTACTTCAAACGGGGCATTGTTTATTCAATAAATAATTAAATAAAAATTTCCACGAGAAAAAACTTGGAGAGGGATAAAATGAGTTTGGGCATCTGGACATTTGTTGAAATTGGCTCATATGATTCACTGGGAATATCCTAACATAATACAGACATCTTTTGGCAATAAAAACACAAAAGACCCGTTATTTTAAAAGAACGATTTTTTTTAAATGGGTAGTCCCAGATTTTAGGGTGAAATCTGGGACACCAAACCGATTCGAAAATCAATTGGGCAGAGATCATTAGTGACAACATCGGTGAGCAACTCCGAAGTGTGAGGCGGACATATAGCTTCAAAATGACTTCATACCTGGTATATGCAGCAGCCTCGCAGGGTATATTTTCCAAGCTGGATAGACGGGGCATACTGGCAAAAGATCCTATTTTCGAGTGCTTCCCATAAGATGAGTTGACAGTTCCTGAATGCCACAAATATTACAAGGTGGTCAACGATGGGTTCTTCTATGGATTCATCTACAAATTAAATAGTGATCTGAAGACCAACAGGGTAAGCAAAGAAGCTTGAGAAGCGTATCCCAAAGACAAATGCCTATATTTTCATCCAATTTGCAGACTTGATGCGTATCTTAGGGTAACCGGATTTTCAGAGAACTGTTAAGTTGCGAGGTATCCAAGCGACAAGTGGGTCATCATGGAGTTGTGCAGACAGCTCGTGGAGATGCATGACTTACAATCAAAGCGGCACAAGTCTATGGGTTTCTTTCCAGTCACAGTGGGTTATTACAGCTGCCAGAGCATCCACAAAGCTAGAGGAATCGAAGCCAAAATGTTTTCTGAGTATGAGCATGAGTTCTTCCCAGCACGGCTGAACTTTGACCCATATGGGGTAGCGAAGAAGACAATCTCCCAGGAATACTCACATGTACCTTTGTTGGAAGACTTCTGGATGAAGTGCAGAAATGAGTATGAAGTCAGGAAGAAAGACTTCAATAGGTTATCAGCGCAACAAGTGTCTGATTATGGTTTAGCACAGATACCTGCAGATCTCGCAGATGATGGGCATGTGATACTTGACTCATACCATCAGATGGGAGGGGATAGAGCTATGCTTTAGGAAAACATTGGTGGTTGCCAGACGATTGAGGAAAGATCTTCCGCAGTTCTAGTTAACACTTCAAACTGGTTGTTGACAAAGGGGTATTGCTCTGGATGAAGCTTTGATGAATCAGATCACATGTAACTTTACCGCAAGAGACTCCAACAAAGGAAAGCATGAAGGTGAAAGTACGGAAGGTTCGAGAAGCTTAAAGTTCACAAGAAATATCACGCACAGAAGAAGGCCAAATAGATAGCTATCGTTCTAGTTCCATCTTCTCTCAAGATCAACTCATAGCACTTTAGAGCCTCGGAACCCTGGGAGATCTTTTCGTTCCTACGTTGAATCTAGCGTCATTTGTATTTTCTCCTCAACCACTCAAATCTTCACCTCTCTCTGTGGAGAAGTTGAAAGCACAAATGTCGGAGTTTGAAAAAGCATTGTCTTTGGACAATTCAGAGGGTGGCAGTCACAACACTGTGGCAAATTCGGATAGAGCAGAATCAGAGCATGAGATGGTGGTGCACTCAGTGACTTCTCATTCCCCGAGAAGCAATTTTTCATCATGGTTGGCTTTGCAGACAATCCCGGAAGCTAGAGAGGAGATCAACCTGGAGGAACATGACTTTCAGCTGCTCCTGAGTTTGGGCGGAAGAGATAGAAGACCTAAAGTTGCCAAAATAACTTCTAGGTTGATTATTGAAGAATCAGGACAGAAGTTCACTGAGTTATCAATTCCAGCAGAAGGAAAGCACAAGGGAGAGCTCACGCAGCTGATATAGCAGTGACCAAAGTGCCAATAGGTCAAACTACCACAAAAGGATTAAAGCAGGATACACAGACACTAATGAATGCTTTATTCCTCAAGCTTGACAAAGAGAAGGCTGAGAAATCCAAGCTTCAAAAGCAGGTTTCCCAGCTATGTGAGATCATTGCTAAGGTTGCCAAACCTTCCTCTCAGCCCATTCTAGCACATGAGCAAGTGAGTAATCATCTGATTAAAGAAGTGGAAGATGCAGGGGATTAGGTCACAACTATTGCTCAATGGAAAGAGAAAATCATTCACCAAGCTTCAAAGCAGTTTGAAAGAATACCTGCTGAATTGGAGAATATGCATATGGAAATATCTCAGCTAAAGGAACTAATGACACAGATAGAAGATGAGAACATAGTTGCTGAAAGTCATCTCGATACTTGAGCTAAGATACACTCGTTGCTAGAATATGTGCTAATTGCAGAGCAAATTGTACTTGGTGGATTGATGGAAAAGGGGAATTAGCATAAATTTCAGTTTCCTTCGCATAGAGATCCTCAAGCTTATGTTAAAAGGATGCGATTCTTTGGAAAATAAGATGGGAGAAGTGCCAAGAGCATCCGGATGAATTACCCGCTCCCATGAGGAATTTATTTCAGTTGTCAGGCGGAAAGAAATTGATGAAGCCGCCATACCTTTCACGATAGATTCAATTTCCAGACTCATAAAGCTTTAGGAAGATGTTGAGGGATATGGGCTGGTTTAGAGAAGATAAAGGCTAACACTTTGCTGGTTTGTCCAGAGGGTTCTGCAGTTCGAACCGAGAGAGAGGCTATTGTTAAAACACATGGAAAGATGTTGAATTACATGTTTGACAAGCATATTCAATATCGAACAAAAAAAAAAAGTGTAGGTGTTACACAATCTTGTGAATCTTCTTTCTTCTTATATTTCTTATGTTCCCGAATGAAAATGTAAAATTAAAGTTATTAGTTTAAAAACCATTACTTTAAGATTCTTTAAGATAGGTGACAAATGTGCACACTCGTTGCTAGAGTATGTGCTAATTGCAGAGCAAATTGTACCTGGTGGATTGATGGAAAGGGGGAAGCAGTTAGAAATTTCAGTTTCCTTCGCATAGAGATCCTCAAGCTTATGCTGAAAAGGATGCAGTTGTTGGAAAATAAGATGGGAGAAGTGCCGAAGAGCATCCCAGATGAATTACCTGCTTCCCATGAGGAATTTATTCTGGTTGTGCGCAGAAAGAAATTGATGAAGCCGTCATACCTTTCACGATAGATTCAATTGGCAGACTCATAAAGCTTCAGGCAGATGTTGAGGGATATGGGCCTGGTTTAGAGAAGGTAAAGGCTAACACTGCTGCTTTGTCCAGAGGGTTGCTGCAGTTCAGAACCGAGAGAGAGGCTATTGTTAAAACAGATGGGAAGATGTTGAATTACATGTTTGACAAGTATATTCAATATCAGAACAAAAAGAAAGTGTAGGTGTTACGGTGCAAATCTTCTTTCTTCTCTTATTTCTTATGTTCCCGGATGAAAATGTAAAATTAAAGTTATTGGTTTAAAAACCATTACTTTAAGATTCTTTAAGATAGGTGACAAATGTGCACAATTTTAGCTTAAACTCCTGATGCATGTCACTAAGAGAGGAATTCTAGGAAGATGATTGCTAGATGTTCCCTTTACTACTTCTTTCCTTTACTACTTCTTCATGTTCTAGTTCAGTTGCAGTTTCCCATTTGTAATTTCCCCTCTACACACTATAAGTAGAGGAAGAACCTACGGGTTAAAGGATCGGAATTTGTAATCAGCATTCTTGTGTTCCAAACTTTGAGTGAAACTTTTGATAGCTTTTTGCAAGCAAAGGAATAGAGAAGAGGCAGATTTCCGGAGAACTTTGTGTCGACGGTATATTCATTTCTTATTTATTTTTAGATCTCTCGTATAAACTTTGTGTTGTCTTGGATCTAGATTCGAAACTTTCATTTGCTTCAAATTCTGCATTTTAAGATCTATTTGTTTCGTCTATGTGGATGTGATCAACTCTATCAACTATTGGTTAGGTTGCACATCTCCTTTCCTTCTCGTATTTAATTATTTCCCTTTCTGCACATATTGCTTACAGCTACTTACTTGCTGCAAAATTGCCTAGTTATGGTCCATGAGCTACGCAATTAAAGTAAAACCAACAGATAGATACTAGGAAATATAATTGACAAAATCTTACATGGGAGCCTCACCAGTAAATGAGGGAGATTTATCTCATGACTGCCTAGGTTTTCAGCTATGTAGAAAATCTAGCCAACAAGTTGATAACAAAGAATTTTAAGGAAGTGTAAGGATGGCTATTTAAATTGATTTGTATCGCTTATGTTAAATATTCTTACAATTTGATTAAGGGGTCCTTTAAACATATTACATTTAGAAAATTCGGCAGGATCCTTAACCTAGTAAACTAAAATTGGTGGTACGTGTTCGATTGGATTTTGAAAGAATTAAGTACCAAAATAAGGGTCTCCTCTTTTCTTGAATACTAGTCATTGAGTAAATCCGTTGATGACCATTAGAGTTACTTTTCATAAGATTGTATCCAATCTTTAGCTAAGGACCAATGTTGGTTTAAGTTCACACATTATACTAAACAAGGGAAATTGTAATGTCCCCTTTTCCAAGCTAGTTCGATTTGAAGACTTTGAGCCCATTCCACTTCCCGTGGGCAAGAAGGAAGTGAGCAAGGGAAGTAATTGTCATGTTTTTCAATTATTTTCATGAGCATTGCATTCTTCTTTAGTAGTTTTCCATATAAAGTTAGGTCGGCTGGGTTAAGAAGATGAAAAACCAAAGGAAAAATAGAAGAGAAGCATCCTTATGAGGTTGGTCCTAGTTTGGAAGCATTCTAATTGGTTTTGGTGCCACAACAAGGTATAAAGAGGGGTTCTTGGCTCATTTGTGCATCATCATCTTGTCAAAAATTAACATTGCATGGTTTTTGGGCTGATTGCTCAACTACTTCCACTTAAGGGAAAAAATCCTTTTGTGTGGCCAACAAGGAGGACAAAACCTTCCTTGTTTGATTGAAGAATGAAAACTCTTCAATTCATTGAGGATTCTCCATCTTGGGGTTTCCAAAGAGCTTCAAGAAGATTGATTTTGCAGATTTTCAGCTAGGGTTTGATTCTACAGTGATTTTCAGCCCCTCTCCTAGGGGAGCGACCCACCTTGTGGAGGAGTTAGGGGGTTTCTAGGGCACAACGACATCCAACTCAGCCATCATTGCATTCCTTATATTTTTAGCAGCCGGAATCTATATTTGGACTTCATTTTTGGGCTTGGAATCATTCATTTCCAACCACTTTTGTAAGGGTGTTCTCTGCTGTTATTTTATTTAATTAAATAATTTCCAGCTGGGGTTTGAAGGCTGATTTCTTGGTTAATATTGGTTCTAAAATATTTCTAAGTGTCCCTACATGTTTTGGATGGTGTGAATGATGCATTTTTGAAGAATTATTGCATTCTCCTTGCTGCTGTTATAAAAAATCAGACTGCTGTTCACTGCTGTCATAATTTTCAGTTGGCTGTTATAAAATTCAGTTTACTATCTATTGGGGTTTGTTCAATTTCCTTTGTTTTCAGTTAGTGCCTGGAAAGGGACATTATAGAACTCTATAAACATATTGATCCTAATATACAAATTGTCATTATATTTTGATATACAAAACTCATCCTCGTCTATATTTAGAGGATTGAGGAAATGTTTAAGCTCACACATCATACTAAGCGAGCCTCCTCTATAAACATATTGATCCTAATATATAAATTATCATATATATCTTAATATGCAAAACTCATCCTTGTAAATATCTAGAGGATCGAGGTAAAGTGCGACCAAGTCATTTGTAAAATTTAGTTAGTTTTTGGTCTAGTACTTAATCATTGATATCAATATAGATATGTGAGTATACCCAAATTTTCTTGATGGTTGGCTGAATTGACTAATGGGTTTGTGAGGGAATCTTAAAAGTTTGATCTGCAATCGATAATCAAGTTTATGTATGGCTTTTCATACTCAAACCTTGTTGTGGTTTGAATGGGAGTGTTGAATGATTAAACCCACAATCAAGAGCCGTGTTTGAATTTGGTTTGTTGCCATGATGTTTTACTTGAAAGAGGGTATTGAAATTTGTTGTACAGTCAAGAGTCAAGCTTGGTTGTGACTTGGTGCACTCAAGCCTTTTCTTTGGCTCGAGGGGAATATTATAAGATTTACCTCATTAAAGTTTGAAATTTGATTTTTTTAATTGGATGACCACCAAGGAGGTTTTGAAGATGTGGAATGGTACATGCACATGATTGGATTTATGAGGTTTTGTAAGGTTAACCCCTTAGAGGTTTAGATGATGTGTATCCATGGAATGTTTTTGCACGTGATTGGATTTACAAGGTTAACCCTTCAGAAGTTTTGATTATGAAGATCCATGGAATGGTATGTGCACATGATTGGATTTGAGGTTTTGGAAGGTTAACCCATAACAGGTTTTCATAATGTGGATCCATGGAATGGTATGTGTACATGATTGGGTTTAAGAGGTTTCATTTCTTACAGGTTTTGATGATGTAGAATCATGGAACAATAAGTGCACATGATTGGATTTATGATGTTTTGTAAGGCTAACCCCTTACAGAAAGACGCGTGCACATTCAATGAAATCTATTAAGATACATATAAATGAATTCAATATGTTATATCTTAAACATTTAGTTGGGGAGAGTGTTGGAATAAAAATATATTATAAAGTAATATTATACTTATCATATATAGATATGCTATTAGTATATTAAGGATGTATTAAGGGCTATGTTGAAAGGTTATATAGTTTTGGGATATTGTATTTATAATGGATACGAATAGTCCATTGCAATATACAACAAAAAGCAACAAACATTTCATGTATCTCTATTTAAGTTGGATATTCTAACATTTATGGGCTAATACTACTTCAATCATTCCAAATAAATGATTTTTCCTACCTTTGGGTCTGACCATTAATGACAAGCTAAACATATACCAGTGAAAATACCTTGTTATTTGTACTTATTATCATCTTAAAGAACAAGCTTTTGTAAGTCATTATTACAAATTAAAGTGAAAATTAAAAAATATATCTACAATCATTATCTCACAATATTGTTTTGTTAAATATATAGCATATGAGGATACCTATGTGGTTACCTTTCAATACCTATAAATGAAAGCAACAACAAATGAATAAAAAACATGCACAAGGTATGTTAGGGCATCAATCAATTAAATGCCTTTTTGGTACATATTTGGAAACATATAATTTTCTTAAGAAATTATTTATAACCCAAATTCTAGAAAATGGAGAGCATTGAAAAAAAAACAAGTGTTTTTTTCAATAAATGAAAACCCTACACTCTATCCAAGAAGGGAAACCAATAAACAAGAACATTTTACATGCCGAAAAATTACCAAGGGAATGAGAAAGAGAGACTCCTTGGGATGTTGTACTAGCGTTATAACTTGGTCAAAGCATCGGGATAAACCATTCTGGAAGCAAGATGTCTTAGAATCTCCCTCATACGTGCACCTAAAACCACTTCTCGCAAAGATGCAATCTTTTTCATCAATCGCAATCGGCTTTCTGTGTGAGTGCCAAGAAAAATATGTCAACATAACTATAACTATTACTCTGTGTGTGTGTGTGTGCGTGCATGAGTTATAAATGAAAAATGGTAAGCTAGATATTGAGTTGTCTACCCTTCTAGGATATTATATAATAGATTAGAATAATCTATTCTTATTAAAATCAAGAAATTTCCTTAATCAAATAACCATTCCATTATTCTATTTCATAGCCGATGATAGTGAAATAATTTAGGAATCGGTCATTGAACCAAAATCATTTCTTTTTGAAATTAAAAAATTTTTGTAAAGAGAACTATGGATATTATACAATTTTCTATTAATACGCTAAATCATTTTGACGAGATATCCATTGTGGAGGTAGGTCAACATTTTTATTGGCAAATAGGGGGGTTTCAAGTTCATGCACAGGTACTTATAACTTCCTGGATTGTAATTGCTATCTTATTAAGTTCAGCTACCATGTATAATACTCAATCACAATCAATAGATAATCAATATAAAAAGGCGTCCTTTCAAGAGCTTTCTTGCATCATAAACTACTTTTCCTGTTATCTATTTGTTGAATATGATAATCTGATGTCACCCATGGAAATATTGGTCTTGTTTAACTTTGAATGTATTCTTATGTTTTTGATATTATTGTGAGAGCAAAGACATGCTTATGTAAAATGTGAAAAAATACCCTCTATGCCCCGAGCATGTACATTAGGATGGTCACAATTACTCTAACACCAACAACATTAATCTATTGTGTATTTTGATTTGAATTGTGCAACAACTCTTTATAACCTCAGAATTTAAGTAAATATTAAGCTTACCATCCAACTATAGAAAATGATCATCATTTGTACTAAATATTGATAACAGATGAAAAGATGAAAAGAATTATGCAATTGTATGCCCTAAGTGAACAAAAGTTAGTGAGGCTGTGTGAGATAAGTATATCATGATGTGTGAAAAGAATTATGCAATTTGCATGTCAAGTATTCACTCATCTCAATAGGGTTTTCACCAGGAATGAATTCAGGGCATTGTCTGCAACTTCTAGCAATGTTTTTTGCTTTTATTTATTTCTTGTGTTTTTCTCCGGTTTTCTCTGCAGTTTCTCTGTGAAATTCCCCTAGGTTTGTTCTTTGTCCAGCATAGTCTGTTTAATTACCTGAAGCATCTAGAGATCATCTACCGACGTAGCATCGAAGGAATTAGCCTCGAAAGCAAACTTTTGATCAAAAAAGATGAAGTCATGCACAAAAAGCCTCTTCCAAGCAAGTCGCACTTTTTCGAATAAATAGATCTAAGCTGTAATGGGAATTTGTGCAGTGGCAGGTAGGCGGGAATTTCTTATCTGCCTTGTAGGGTACTTTTTCCCATGAAGTCAAAGTCACTTAACCTGCTATGGGAAAATTAGAGGCGGCAAGAAGGCGGGAATTTCTTACCTGCCTTGCAGAGTGAAAATTCCCATTATAAAATAAAGAAAATTCACTTAAAGCACCGATGAGAACTTTTTGGCTGCCTACCAAACTAACTTTTCCCACCAAAGAGGTTTATTCACCCATGCAAGTTGCACTTTAGCAAAGGAAGCTATTTTTAATACAAGTTGCACTTTTTGGGAAATGTTTTAAGCTGCAGTGGGAATTTTGGTAGTGGCAGGAAGGCGGGAATTTCTTACCTGCCTTGCAGGGTACTTTTTCCCATGAAGTCAAAGTCACTTAAGATGCAATGAGAATATTAGAGGTGGCAAGTAGGCGGGAATTTCTTACCTGCCTTACAGGGTAAAAATTCCCATGATGAAAGTCAAATCACTTAAGTGGAAGAGGGGATTTTTGGAGCTGCAATGCAGGGTGGAAATTCCCATCAAGTATTCATGCCTTGGACTCCATCTTTTCTTGAATAAATTGCAGGCATTCATCACAGGTGCTCAAATCAATGTCAGGTACATTGAATATATCTTCTGAATCTGAAGAAGTTGTCAGATCTGCACAAATGGATCCAATTGCAAGGGATTCTGGCATAATTAAAAGAAAAAGAGCTTAGACAAAGATTGTTTCAGCCATGATGAAGCATGATGAAAGAGAAAGATCAGCAGAATCATGCATAGCTTCTAGATTTGTTGAAGTCAATGATACAGACATAGGCCCTGAACCTATCACCGATTTAATTGACAGATCCAGATCTCATAATTGCAAAGGCTTCCAGAAAAAAATTCATCCTCTTGTTTCTAACGCAGCCCATGTAGAAGTCAGTGCATGGAAAATTCCTTCCAAGATCTTGTGCATGTGCTCCCAATCTTCTAGTTGAAGCCTTCATTGAATTTACTTGTATTTGCATTCACCCAGAGTGCTTTCCAAAATTTAAAATTGCTCATATGCAATTAAAAATAAAAATGATGAGTTTTTTACGGCAAACATTGCACTAGTGCATGTACTGGAGAAGAATTGCAAAAGCTTCAAGGATAAAAGGGGAAGACAGGTCAAAGGCAATACCGCACGCAAATCACAGTCAGATGCTTCCAGATCCAGTTTGGTGAGAATCAAAGGAAAGAATTCAACAACATATGGGAGTATCTCAGATCCACGACAGAGATATCATTCAGATCATTCATTGCTAAAATAGATGAAGCAGAAGTACAATACAGGTTGGATCAACATGCAGAGTATGGAAGGAGAACAAGACTGGGAGTGTGCAGCAAAAACTTTCTTCTAATTTCTTCTCCTCTCTCTTTCTCTTATTTTCTCCGACAAAGTAATTGAGTAATCAATTAAATTATAAAACTTAAGTGATTGGTTTAAAAGCCGTTACTTGAAGAAGTCAATTACTTGGAAATAGGTGGCAGACATGCAAAATAGAAGGTTCTATTTTTCAGTTATAAATCATGCATGTCATGCAAAGAGGAATTCAGCAGAAGATTGCCAATTGTTTCCCTTTTCATAGCTTCGCATGCGGGAATTCATTTAAAGCTTCCTATTTGTAATTGCCCTTTATACACTATAAATAGAGGAAGAACCTATGGGTTAAAGGATCGGAATTTGTAATCAACATTCTTGTGTTCCAGACTTTGAGTTGAGACCCTTGATAGCTTTTTGCAAGCAGAGGAATAGAGAAGATATTTCCGGAGAACTTTGTGTCAACGGTGCATTCGTCTCGTATTTATTTCTAGATCTATTCATAAACTTTGTGTTATTCTAGATCTAGATTTGAAAGTTTCCTTTGCTTTGAATTATGTATTTCATGATCTATTTGTTTTAATCTATGTGCATGCGATCAACTCTGTAAACTATTGATTGGGTTGCACATCTTCTCTCATTTCTTCCCGTTTCCTATTTTCCTTTTCTGCAAATTTTTTCCTTTCTTTTACAGCTGCTTACTTGCTCCAAAACTGTCTAGCTATGGTTCATGAGCTACATAGTTAAAGTAATACCCACAAATAGATATTAGGATATATAGCGACAAAATCTTACACAGGAGCCTCGCGGTAAATGAGGGAGATTTATCTCATGACTACCTAGGTTTTCAGCTATGCAAAAACCTAGCCAACAACTTCTCTCGCATGGAGAGGTGAGGATCTGAGTGGTTGAGGAGAAAATACAAATGACACTGGATTCAACGGAGGGACAACAAGATCTCTCTGGGGTTCCGGGGCTGCCAAAGTGCTATGAGTTGATGTTGGAGAAGCTAGAACTAGCACGATAGCTGTAGATTTGGCCTTCTCTGCGTGTGAGACTTCTTGTGAACTTTAAGCTTCTCCGACCTTTTGCTACTTTCACCTTCGTGTTTTCTTTTGCTGGAGTTTCTGCGGTAAAGTTACCTGTGATCTGATTCATCAAAGCTTCATCCAGGCAATACCCCTTTGTCAACAACCAATTCAAAGTGTTAACCAAAACTACGGAAGATCTTTCCTCAATCATCTGGCAGCCACCAATGTTTTCCTGAAAAGCAGCTCTATCCCCTCCTATCTGATGATATTAGTCAAGTATCACATGCCCATGATCTCGCAACTATCCATTCCAAACCATAATCGAGACACTTGTTGCGCCGATAACCTGCTGAAGTCTTTCTTTTTGAATTCATACTTGTTTCTACACTTCATCCAGAAGTCTTCCAACGAAGGTACATGTGAGTATTCCTGGGAGATTGTTTTTTTTGCTACCCCATATGTGTCGATTTCAGTCGTGCTTTGGGAAGAACTCGGAGTTCATCGAGAAAACATTTCAGCTTCGACTCCTCTAGCTTTGTGGATACTCTGCGCAGCTATGATAACCCACCTGATTTGGAAAGAAACCGTAGACTTGTGCCTCTTTGATTGTAAGTCATGCATCTCCACGAGTATCGCACAACTCCATGATGACTCACTTGTCGCTTGGATACCTCAACAACTTCTTTGGTTCTTCCAAAAGTCGGTTACCCGAGATAGGTGAAGTCTTCAAACTGGATAAAAATACAACCATCTTTGGGATACAGTTTCCCAAGCTTCTTTGCTTACCCTGCTTGGTCTTCGAGATCACTAATTAACTTGAAGATGAATTCAGAAGAACCCATCATTGACCGCCTTCTAATCTTTGTGGCATTCAGAAATCAATTGTGGGAAGCACTAAAAATAGGATCTTTCGCCAAGTATGCCCGTGCCTATCCACTTGGAAAATATACCCTGCGAGGCTGCTGCATATACCAGGTATGAAGTCATTTTGAAGTTGTGCGTCCGCCTCACACTGGAGTTGCTCACCGATGTTGTCATTGATGATCTCCGCCCAATTGATTATGAATCAGCTCTGTTGATCTCAATGGTCCTCACAAAAGCATACATCCATGAGCGGAAGTTGTGAGTATTGTCTTCTCCACTTAACCTGCAAATCAATTTAGTAATATCATCCACCTCCTACACCAAATTAGATCGTGGAAGAGTCCTCGGGAACTTTGATGGAGAATTGGGTTTCTTCATATATCTGCTATTCATTATGCCCACGATCGCTTTGTGTTTCGCCCATCATTGCTACAAAGCATCTAGAATGCTAATCGCAATCACCACCATTTGTGTCGAATCTTCAGACAATAATTAATAAACTGTGCATCCAAATTTCGATAATTGTCTTCCCATGACATCCCGCATTGTTCGGAAAGAGGATGATATGACCTTGCACACTCCATAACAAATTCGGGCAGTGAGATGTGATTGGAAATGCCTTGATGCCTAAATAATTCCCACGCTTTTTATTACCGCATGAGAGATGTCTTTTCGCCCTAGATCACAATTATTTCGGAGATGGATTCAGGGCCTATGTCTGTGTCATTGATATCAGCAAATCTGAAAGCTATGCATGATTCTGTTGATCCTTCTCTTTCATCACGCTTCATCATGGCTGGAGCAATCTTTGTCTGTGTTCTTTTTCTTTTAATCCTGCCGAATTCTTTGCAACTGGATCAATTTGTGCAGATCTAGCAATTTCTTCAGATTCAGAAGATATATTCAATGTACCTGACATTGATTTGAACTCCCTTTCACCTATATGAACACCTGTAATGAATACCTGCAATTATTTCAGACAAAGATGAAGTCCAGAGCATGAATACTTGATTTCTGTCACCAAAAATCTGCATATGAAGCCTGCTGCCCTAAAATTTGAGGCTTTACTTGCATGCAAAGCAAGCATAAATATTTTTAAATTCACCTAGGCACTTATAGTAACATGCAGATAATTATCATAGCATAAATCAAGCTATTCCAACCCTAGGCGCCAAACCTTGAAGCTTCCTAGCAATGAAAAACAACTTTTGATGCACAAAACCTCCTTTCCTTGGCGCCAAAACTGTCTAGGCTGCAATCCTTAGCAAAAAGAATTAATTGCTTCTTTATTATGGCAGCCCATGCTTATATAACCCTCAACATACTATTTTTAATAATTGTCCTTCCTATTCTTGGCAATTTAATTAATAAACAATCATGTTTATTCACCCAAATTGGGCGCCCAATTATGCATGTTGCTGGTTGCTTTTAAATAAATTTATTTTATTTATTTTTAGCATGCATCCTTCAGTTATCTTTGGCTTGACTTCTTGCTTTGACTTTCATCCCATTCTTGGTGCCAAAATTAGGCAGAGAAACTATTAATAAATATCATTAAAAGCATTATTTAATGCCTAGATGGGTCGCACTTTTTGGCAAGGGTGAATGCTAAAAATAAGAAGTCAACTTTGATGGGAATTTCCACCCTGCACTGCAGCTCCAAAAATCCCTTCTGCCACTTAAGCTATTTGACTTCCATAATGGGAATTTTTACCTGCAAGGTAGGTAAGAAATTCTACCGCTTTGCCACTCGGCAAATTAAAACCTCTCCCAAAAAGTGCGACTTGCATTAAAAATAGCCTCCTTTGATAAAGTGCGACTTGCATGGGTGAATAAATCTCTTTGGTGGGAAAAGTTAACCTGCCAAGCAGCAGAAAATTCCCATCGGTGCTTTAAGTGATTTTTCTTTATTTTATAATGGGAATTTTTACCCTGCAAGGCAAATAAGAAATTCCTACCTGCCTGCCGCCTCTAATATTCCCATTGCAGCTTAAGTGACTTTGTCTTCATGGGAAAAAGTACCCTGCAAGGCAGATAAGAAATTCCCGCCTGCCTGCCACTACCAAAATCCCATTGCAGCTTAAACCCATTCATTCCAAAAAGTGCGACTTGCCTAGGAGAGGCTTTTTGTGCATGACTTCATCTTTTTGGTCAGAAGTTTGCATTCTGAGGCTGATTCCTTCTGGTGCTGAGGCCGTAGATGATCTCCAGATGCTTCAGGAAATTAAACAGACTATACAGAACAAAGAATAGACCTAGGGGAATTTCATAGACAAACTGCGGAGAAAACCGGAGAAAAACGCAAAAGAAATAAATAAAAACGAAAAACGTTGCCAAAAGTTGCGCGCATAATGCTCAATTCATTCTGGTGAGAATCCTATTGGGATGTGTGAATACTTTGGTGTGGAAAACTTCAATAGGGTTCAACCAGAGGACAATTTACTTCAAACGGGGCTTTATGTATTTAATAAATAATTAAATAAAAATTTCCCGCAGACAAAACTTGGCGGAGGGATAAGATGAGTTCTAGCATTTGGGTATTTGAAGAAATTGGCTGATATGATTCACTTGGAATATATTAACGTAATACGACATCTTCTCGCAATAAAAACACGAAAAGACCCATTATTGTAAAAAAGAACAATTTTTTTCAAATAGGTAGTGCTAGATTTCGGGGTGAAATCGGGGACACCAATAATCCTCCTTTAGCAAGTCAACCACCTTATACAAGCCTTCAAGATGTCAATGGGAAAATAGAATCCTCTCTGGAGAGGCCAACCCCCTCTTAATGAAGGAAAAGAACATTAAATTCACCATGTTGGCCTCCTACAAGACCAACTCCACAATGAAGAAATATAAATCCTCCTTGCATTGTTTGACAAGTCTTCCAACACCTAGTCGAACCACTCCAATGCCATGATTAGTAAATTAAATAATTAATTACAAAAATACAACACTTACAACCATGGTGAGTTCCCTCCCTTGTTCCTCGATGCCCATGGGAAGAGGAATGGTCATAAGGTCTTCCATATCGAAATAGCTTGAAAAGGGGACATTACATAAGGCTATAAGGTCCCATGTCTAAAAATGTAATTCTACTATACACAAGAATTTTGGTTTGCAAAGACCACAACGAGATAACGAGGCTTCACTGTCATTAAGGCATTGCTCGATCAATATCAAAGACAACATGGTATGCAATTTGTTGTAGAGACAACAATTTGCATTATGTCATTGAGATAAATCTATGTACAATTTTCTTAGAGACACATAATACCGACCACCCACAACCATCTTCGCCCAATGATAAAATACAAGTCCACAATGCAAGCACTTGCAATGTTTGTTGGGCCTCAAAATATTAGCTAAGTGCCAAAGGGCACGTGCAGGGGTGGGGCCGGGAAGAAGGGAGCGAGGGGGAAAAGCACGTAGGACAAGGGTTTAAGAAGGGTTTAGGAGAAACCAGGGCGCGCGCGCAAGGCAGGACAAAGGATCTAAGGACTTAGCCATTTTTAACATTCCAAGAGGCACTTGAGGAAAACGTGACCCGACTAGGCGTGCTGAATGGATAAGGTGACAGCCTGGAGGCTTGGTGGTCAAGGAAAGAATATTCCACGCATGGAAGGTTCCCGAAAGACATCATTGCAGAAAGTGGAGAGCTCGGAACAGGATTAGCATGCTCCATTGGAGGACCACACGGACACTTGGCAAGCGATCTACTCCAGAGGAAGGCATGGCGGTGGGTGTTAAACCTATTTATAGAGATGCTCTAGAGCAAGGAAGACACACCTGAATGGAGAAGAAGCCGACAGACAACAGGTGTGAGATCATAAGGGAATGCATCAAGAGTATGATGTTGCAGTAAGGCTAGGATTTAGAGCATTAGTGCTAAGGGGTATAATGGATGTAATAGCCCTCGTATGGCATTAAAATACGTAATAAGGGGTGAACTAGGAGGGAATAGTTAGAATATCACACCAAGGAAGATCTGTAAGAGATAATTCTGAAGTCTTTTGATATATTTGGTTTGATACGACCCTTTTGAATGTAATGTGGTTGCTAGGTTTATGATCAATATAACTATATGGTCTTAGTATCTAGTTCAAAGTGCAAGCCCTAGTGTTATTTCCTTATATTTCATGGAAGATCTGTTCTTTGTATTTCATGTCATGATGTTTCTCTTGTTATTAAATGCTTGGGTATAAGGATATGATAGCTCATGTTTCTCTTTTACATGAATATTCACTTCTCTGCAGCTAATTTTCTATCAATGGCAAGATCTTCTCGCAATGCTCACATAAAGGAGGGGCTGAGCGCGCGCGTGCCTTGGGTGAGCGTCGGCGCCGCCCGGGTGATAGGCCAACGCGCATGGGGTTAGTAGTTAGTAGGTGGATAGAAAAATGAATACATCTTGGTTCCGTTGCCAGGACCTCTTTTCGAAGATATTGTGAGAATGATGTGTGATGAAAGAGCACTTGACCTTGGACAGTGTCAAAGCATGGTTTAAGAGCACAGAGGATGAGTTTTCTCAGAGATTTAGTACTGGACCTAAGTTTGATGCACGCAAATGGGTAGAAGAACACCTGTATCATGAGTTGTATGAGACCTTCTTTTGTTGCTTTCCAATAGAGTTGTATGAATGGTTTTCGTGTATGCATCGAGATCAAGTTGGTACTATAGATCTCGCGTTTGGACCCAAGATGAATATCAGAGGCTGCAGGATGTTGATCTGACTTGGATGCGTGTTGTTGATCATTGGTGGAAGAGACTGCTGACCAATTATATCCTAGAATACGCTATTTCTATGTATTCTTGTCCCGAGGTTGCGAGTTTGAGTTCTTAAAGGAACCTAGAGGATCATTTTTGCGTGTTATCCCTTTAGCCATGAAGATCCTGCTCATTACACTAAGTTTGGAAGCATTCCCTATGGCCGGCCGAGCTTCTCGAGCTACGGCGGCCAAGGAAGTTAGGGTGGAGGAAGATGGCAGACATTGCGGCTGAAAAAGAAAGAGAGGAGAGACGACTCAAGTATAACGAAGCGCGTGAAAGGGAGTGCCAGACAGTCAACTTGTTAACCGTAGAATCTCCCACTAATTCCCCTCGTGAGTGAAATGTGGTGACATGTGCAGGATAATAGTGGACATTTATAGCAATGCCAGGAATTGTAATCAAGGAGTCCGAGTTTGGAGCCGTCATGCAGTCATGGAAGACTTTTTCCATTGACAACCTTTAAACATGGATCTTGTTTTTAGCAATTCCGTAGGATTTAATGAACTTTAATAGGGTTGTTAGTGGAAGAATTCAGTGCCTACAATTTTGGCATGATGTGTAACCGACTATGTCTATATAGACTTCTCCTTGAAGAACAATTTAGTAGTTAGTTGATGTTGGTAATCTGCAATACAATTTATAACAGTTAGTATCTATTTTCCAGTTATGTACTGAGTATGTTATGGAACTTTTTTGAATCAATATATTAGATGTTGTTTTGAATATCCTGTGGTGTTGAGATTACCTCTATCCCGAGGAAGAGCAAGGGCCCACTCGACCAAGGCGATTGGAGGCTTTTACGTTTATGCATGCTCGTGGTTTCTGATAAGTTACAATTTGAATGCAATTACTTATTTCCTTTACTGCAATTTCTATTCAATGTGTGTTATTTCCTTTCATGCAATTTCAATTCTGAGTGTGTCATTTCAATTCTGTAATTTCAATTCGAGTGTGTTATTTGAATTTCTGTTATATTGATTTGGTGTGTGCATTTCAATTCCAGCAAAGTATTTCCATTAAATGCATTTCATTACAGTAATTTTGTTTCAGTAGTTTAGCATTACATTTCGTAGATTAGCAGAGACAGAGAGAAACATAACAACCAAAACCCCCCAAAAGGAACCACCGAACAATTGAGTTGCATAAAGCTTCATTGCATATAGCCTTGGACACATAGCCCTGGTTTTATAATGACACTAGCAGAAGAATTTTTAGTTAAATGATTGGAGAATACAACGACCCAACACTCGGGTCAAGAGGGATGCAAATTGTCGCCATTTATGAACCACCCAAGGGCATAGGAAAAAAAGACGAGTAGAAGATCCCCCATCTTGTAAGCACAAAACACATTTTAAAGGTCCATAAAATCCTTTCTTGATAAGTTGGTCTCCTATTAAAACCCTTCTATGAATAAGTAGCCATACAAAAAAACTAACTTTAGGCCACATCCCCAAGTGCCATAAGTTCTTAAAGAGGAACTGTAGAGGATGAGGATTATCTATAACCAATAGATACAATATAATAGCCCGAGGGATCTTGTCCCCATCCCAATTTGTCAGGGAATGGGGATGAGGAAAGAGGGCGAGTGTTGAAAACATTTTGCAACAAAATCTGATCTTCATGTTGTATTACAAGTGGCCATTCAGAGATCGGAATCCATTCTTTTTCACTTTCCCAGCGGTTGGTTGACAGTCTCCCATAGTGGGATACCTTTCTCCACCCAATATCATGCATTTGCTTCATTATAGGATTGAGCTGAGGATATTGGAAGATAAGAGGGGCTTTCCATCCCATGAATCAGTCCTAGAAGTTGGCTAACTGCCCATTATTGACTATCTAGAACAACTACTTTTTAATAATGTCCTGTCCCATTTTAATAACCTTTAAGATAGGAGAGCCCTTAGTAGGAAGGGTAGACTGAATAATTTCTTCCAAGGGTCACTACCAAGCATACTTGGCTCTAAAAGTTGAAGCCCAAAGGTCGTTGGGATAGACAAGCAACCTCCAATACAATTTTGCAGCTAAGGCTTGCATCTGGCTAGGCGAAGATCTAAATCCCAAACCACCTTCTTTTTTGGCAAAGAGTTTTCCATTTAACTAATGACCATTTTCTTTTATCCTGGACTCCACTCCATAAGAAATTTTGACAGTTTCAAAGCATTTCCAGGAATATATACCACAGAGGCAATATATATGGGCATAACTTGGAGAACCGATTTGATCAGTGTCATCCTTCCTCCTGAAGATAGCCATCTGTTAGTCCATTTTTGTAGTTTTAATTCATACTTATGGATTAACCAATGTCATCAGTAAAGGAAACACCCTAAGGGAACACCCAAGTATTGTAAAGGAAGCACTCCCTTCTTGAATTGAAAAATATTTAGAATTTTCTCTTCTTATGCTGGGATAATAATAGAAGAAAATGTTGGATTTTCTTTGATTGATCAGTTGACTAGTTGTAATGTAATGTCCCCTTCTTGGGACATTGATGAAATTGAAGACTTGAAGACCCTCAACCCATTCTTTCTTCTTATGGGCTTGAGGATTGAACTTGAAGATGATCCAAAGATGTCTATTGTCTATTTTGTGACCCTTTGATATGCCTTGCGCTACAAGGTGGGCTCTTTAGATAGTTAATGTGCACATAGGCTAGTTATCTTTTATTTATTTACTTAGAAAATAAATGAAGTGCACATAGTCTTAGTATTAAATATTTTATTATGTTTTCCCTCCAAAAGGGAAAAGATCGGTCATTGGATATTGCACCCCTTAGTTCTATAAAAGGAGGTCGCATTTCCTTTAGAGGGTTATGTTGATTGATCATTTTGATATCTCTCCATGCTTGGAGAAATGGGATGTATGCCCTAGTTCTTGCATTGTTCTCTCTCTCATTTGGATCCATTATTGAAGAATATTGAAGACTCCATTGTTCTCTCCATTGTGCTCTCTTGTGTTGAATGTGTTTATGCATGGTATATTCATTCTAGCATTGGCGACTTGGTCTTGGGTATTGGCGCATTTATTTGGAGGATAAATCTGCATTTTTGTGAAGGGTTTGAGGTACTTTGTGACTGTTATTATTGCTGCAATTTATTAGAGGCAAATCGACTTGGTTTGGGGTTTGATCTATCATGTTTTGAGGTTGTTTATGCTAGATCTATTTGTTGTTGTGTCTAATCAATTATTTCAGATCAAGGGCTGATTATTTGAGTGTTTTGGAAGGGTTGTATGAGCTGGAATTAATTTATAGAATTTATTCTAACCCTAGCGACTTGGAGGCAGATTTCTGGGGCAGTTTTGAGTGGGTTTCGGTGATTAGAAAATTCAGTTTGATAGTTCATTGGAAAGCTCCTCATTTCTACTTTATTGTGCAATTTGTTTCATGCAAAAATCCAAGTATTGAGTAAGATATTAATTTTTGAAGTTTCAGCTGTTCTGGGTGCATTTTAATTAATTAACTACTGTTATAAATTTCAGATCTGCAGTTTGGGATCAATTTAATATTGAATGTGGTTGTAGAAATTAGGAGGAATAAGGAGAAAGTGATTTCATAATTTTTGGAGTTGATTTGATGCCCTAAATGTGTTGGGTGACCTACTTTTTAGGGAAAAATTAGGGTTTCGTGTTTGCTATGCGAAATCTGGTTTTAGAATATTATTCTTCATATTTTTGTGGCCCAAAATCCAAAGTTTGAAGATTTTGGAAGATTGCAGCAATTGGGGTGTGATTATTAATTAATTTTCAGTTGTTAAAAATTTGATTTGAATGTGTTTAAATTCCAATTGTTTTCTTTCAATCTATCCCACCACCTTGGCTAGTTCCAACCCCATTTGGATTCGAAATAGCTGACATTGAGATATTTTAGGTTGAAGCAAAAGGGTTGATTTATTCTTTGCTTGATTTTCTCCATTTTCTAAATCGCCCTAGAAAGGGGACATTACACTAACGGCGTGTCGAAAGGTATGAAGAACTTTATGGAGTTGTTTTGCTTCCATAGAAGTAGCTTTTCCAAGCATCGTAGAATCGTCAACAAACTGGAGATGGGAAATAGGAAGAATATTTTTAGCCAACTGAATGCCATGAATTTTCCTTTCCTGACAATCTTTCTTTGTAAGCCTCCACATGCATTCCACCAAAATAATGAATAAGAAAGGTGATAAAGGGTCTCCTTGCCGAATACCTCTGGAGGCTCCAAAAAATTCTGAAGGAGAACCATTAAGTAAAACAACAAAGGAGACAAAAGAGATACAAGCATTTAACCATTGAATCCATTCCATAGAAAATCCAAATTGGGCCAAGACTCGCACATGAAACCCCAATCAACCCTGTCATATGCTTTAGATAAATCCAGTCTAATAAACATAGCCAGATTTTTCTTGTATGTCCATAGAGTGCAAAATTTCCTGGGCTAATACAATTTCATCATGAATATGATGACCTGGCACAAAACACCTTGTTCAAGGGAGATAATCTTGTGCAACAGAGGTTTTAGTCGTTCCGTTATAGCCTTAGTGATTATTTTGTACAGGACATTACATAAGGCTATAGGACGGTAACCTGAAATATCTTCCACCTCATTATTTTTCGGAATAAGAGCAATGAAAGTTTTATTTATTTGCTTAAGCATAGTTTTGGCTATTCTTACCTCCTCAACCACCTGTAGAAGATCCCTTTTGATAATACCCCAAAATGTCTGGAAGAACTCAATCGGAAATCCATCCGGTCCAAGTGTTTTTCCTTTTTTCATTTTGAAAACAATACCATGGAGTTCTCCTTCCATAATGGGCTGCATCAACCTTTCATTTTCTTGTTGAGAGATACAAGTAGGAAGGATGTTCAAAATTTGTTGTTGTGAGTTCAGGTCCAGAGGTTGAGAGGTGAACAACTATGCTGAACCACCTGCTTCATCCCCTGACTCGAATACACTCTAGTTCCGTCTCCTTTGGATAGGGAGTGAATATAATTATGGGCTCTCCTAGCTTGCACGGATTTATGGAAGAAAGCTGAGTTTTTGTCTCCTTCCTTTAACCATTGTATCCTGGATTTTTGCTTCCACATGATTTCCTCCCTAGGTTCCAATTCCTATAGTTCTGCTTTCAGAAGGCATTCTTTTTGAAGAGATCTATAGAATAACCTAAATGTCAATGAATAACATTTATATCTTTTAGTTGTTCAAAATCTTTGTTTTCCTCTCTTTAATATCTCCAAACTCATTCCAATTCCATGCTTTTAGTTTAGATTTTAAGTATGATAATCTTTTAACAAACATGAACATTTGAGTTCCATACCTTGGCTTTCCTTCCAACCACC
Source organism: Taxus wallichiana var. yunnanensis (assembly GCA_018340775.1). Classification (NCBI taxonomy): domain Eukaryota; kingdom Viridiplantae; phylum Streptophyta; class Pinopsida; order Cupressales; family Taxaceae; genus Taxus; species Taxus wallichiana. Next base: position 389,873,839 of record CM031236.1, read on the forward strand.
ATTGCTGAACAAGTTTATCAATATCCTTATGACGCAACCACATAAGCTGAAAGCGAAAAGGAGCTTTGCATGGTGAGGTTCTACCTATCTCCAAACAGACTGGCCAATGGTCCGAGCCACTGTTATTAAGAATCATAGTCCTAGGGTATAATCCTTAGCCCACCAATCTTCTAATAGCATAAACTGGTGTCTCCAGATTTTACCTTGAAATTTGAGACTACCCCATGTTTAAAAAAATTTCGTTCTTTTAAAATAATGGGTCTTTTCGTGTTTTTATTGCCAGAAGATGTCTGTATTACGTTAAGATATTCCCAGTGAATCATATGAGCCAATTTCGACAAATACCCAGATGCCCAAACTCATTTTATCCCTCCGCCAAGTTTTGTCTGCGAGAAATTTTTATTTAATTATTTATTAAATAAATAATGCCCCGTTTGAAGTAAATTGTGCTCCGGTTGAATCCTGTTGAAGTTTTGCATGCCAGTATTCACACATCTCAATAGGGTTTTCACCAAGAATGAATTCAAAGCTTTGTTTGTGACTTCTGGCAACGTTTTTCGCTTTTATTTATTTCTTTTACATTTTCTCTGGTTTTCCCGTTGTCTTTTTGTTTAATTCCCCTATGTCTGTTCCTTGTCCAGTATAGTCTGTTTAATTGCTTGAAGTATCTGGAGATCATCTACTGATGCAAAGCACGAAGGAATCAGCATCGAGAATGTAAACTTCGACCAAAAAGATGAAGTCATGCACAAAAAGCCTCTCCAAGCAAGTCGCATTTTTGGAATTAATGAGTGTAAGGCAATGGGATTTTTGGTAGTGGCAGGTAGGCGGAATTTCTTACTTGCCTTGCAGGTACTTTTTCGCATGAAGTCAAAGTCACTTAAGCTGCGATGGGAAAATTAGAGGGCGTACGGCGGAAATTTCTTCCCGCCTTGCAGGTACTTTTTCCCATGAAGTCAAAGTCACTTAAGCTGCGATGGGAAAATTAGAGGGCAGCAGAGGCGGGATTTTCTTACCTGCCTTGCAGGGTACTTTTTCCCATGAAGTCAAAGTCACTTAAGTTGCAATGGGAATATTAGAGGTGGCAGGCAGGTGGGAATTTCTTTCCTGCCTTGCGGGTAAAAATTCCCATTATAAAATAATAATAATAATAATAATAGGAATTTTACAGTCCACGATGTCAGCGGCCTGTTTTTGGGTCTCTGGCGGTTTATAGCATATGGGACTACCTCGTACACACATGCGGGAAGCAACTAACTTTGCTACAAACGAGGTGTATATACCCTACCCCTGCAGGATTTGAACTTGTGACCTCTATTTCAAGAGCACATGTTCTTCACCATTAGGCCAACTCGGGTGTACGATCGGGAATTTCTTTTGCCTTACAGGTAAAAATTCCCATTATGAAAGTCAAACAACTTAAGTGAAAGAGGGGATTTTTGGAGCTGCAGTGTAGGGTAGAAATTCCCATCAAAGTTGACTTCCTATTTTTGGAAATTACCCTTGCTAAAAAATGCGACCCACCTTGGGTGAATAACAATGCAATTAATAATATTTATTAATGGTTTATTCACCCAATTTTGGCGCCATAAATAGAAGGAAAGTCAATGCAAGTGGAAGAGCTAAGGAGAAGTCAAGGATGCATGCTAAAAATAATTTATTTAAAAGCAACCAGCAACATGCATAATTGGGCGCCCAATTTGGGTGAATAAACATGATTGTTTATTAATTAAATTGCCAGAAATAGGAAGGGCAATTATTAAAAATAGTATGCTGAGGATTATATAAGCATGGGCTGCCATAATAAAGAAGCAATTAATTCTTTTTGATGAGGATTGCAGCCCAGATAGGTTTTGGCGCCAAAAGGAGGATTTTGCATTAAAGTTTATTTTCCATTGCCGGGAAGCTTCCAGTTTTGGCGCCTAGGGTTGGAATAGCCTAATTTTGGTCATTCTGAGCATCTGCATGTTGGTATATGTGCCCAAGTGAATTAAATAATATTTTTGCTTGCTTTGCATGCAAGCAAAACCTCAAATTTTAGGGCAGCAGACTTTATATGCAGATTTTGGTGATAAAAATCAAGTATTCGTGCCATGGACTCCATCTTTGTCTGAATAAAATTGCAGGTATTCATCACAGGTGCTCAAATCAATGTCAGGTACATTGAATATATCTTCCAAATTAGAAATTGTCAAATCTGCACAAATTGATCCAATTGTAAGGGATTTCAGTAGAATTAAAAGAAAAAGAACTCAGACAAAGATTGTTCCAGCCATGATGAAGCATGATGAAAGAGAAAGATCAGCAAAATCATGCATAGCTTCCAGATTTGCTGAAGTCAATGATACAGACATAGGCCCTGAACTTATCACCGATTTAATTGACAGATCCAGATCTCATAATTGCAAAGGCTTCCGGCAAAAATTCATCCTCTTGTTTCTAACGTAGCCCGTGTAGAAGTCAATGCATGGAAAATTCCTTCCAGGATCTTGTGCATGTGCTCCCAATCTTCCAGTTGAAGCCTTCATTGAATTTACTTGTACTTTCCTTCACCGGAGTGCTTTCCAGAATTTTTAATCGCTCATATGCAATTAAAAATAAAAATGATGAGTTTTGTCTGAATTATTTACGGCAAACATTGCATTGGTGCATGTACTAAAGAAGAATTGCAAAAGCTTCAAGGATAAGAGGGAAGACAGTCAAAGAAAATACCCGCAAGCAAATCACAGTCATGCATAGCTTCCAGATCCAATTTGGTGAGAATCAAAGGAAAAAAGTCAACCGCATGCAGAATATGGAAGAAGAACAAGATTGGGAGGGTTGTAGCTTTCTTCTTATTTCTTTTTCTCTTTCTTTTATTTTCTCCGACAAAGTAATTGAGCAATCAATTAAATTATAAAACTTAAGTGATTGGTTTAAAAGCCGTTACTTGAAGAAGTCAATTACTTGGAAATAGGTGGCAGACATGCAAAATAGAAGATTCTATTTTTCAGTTATAATCATGCATGTCATGCAAAAAGAAATTCCAGGAGGAAGATTGCCAATTGTTTCCCTTTTCATAGCTTTCGCATGCGGGAATTCATTTAAAGCTTCCTATTTGTAATTTTCCTTTATACACTATAAATAGAGGAAGAACCTACGGGTTAAATGATGAGAATTTGTAATCAGCATTCTTGTGTTCCAGACTTTGAGCTAAAACCCTTGATATCTTTCTGAAAGCTAAGGAATAGAGAGGAGGCATATTTCCGGAGAACTTTGTGTCAACGGTGCATTTGTTTCTTATTTCTTTTTAGATTTTTGCATAAACTTTGTGTTATCTTAGATCTGGATCTGAAACTTTCCTTTGCTTGAATTCTGCATTTCTAGATCTATTTGTTTTAATCTATGTGCATGCGATCAACTCTGTAAACTATTGATTGGGTTGCACATCTTCTCTCCTTTCTTCCCGTTTCCTATTATTTTCCTCTCTTGCAGATATTTCCTTTCTCTTACAGTTGCTTACTTGTTGCAAAACTGTCTAGCTATGGTTCATGAGCTACATAGTTAAAGTAATACCAACAGATAGATACTAGAAAATATAATTGACAAAATCTTACACGGGAGCCTCACCGGTAAATGAGGGAGATTTATCTCATGACTGCCTAGGTTTTCAGCTGTGCAGAAAATCTAGCCAACAAAATTGATCCGGTCTTTTGAAGATATAGTCATGTCCCTACCTTGTTAGACCATGTCATTATTCCATCAGCAGTAGGCACATCCACCAACTGATGAGTGTGAATGAAATGAGTCATGATACTCGACCAAGCATCAATATGGGGATTACCTCCATGCTTCTCTTGGATATTTAATATAGTATTAAAATCCCCGCCTAATATGATTGGTAAGTGAGGAAAGGAATGGATAATAGAAGTCATAACTTTTCATTATAGTCTTTTTCTTCCATAATGAAGAAGCATAAACATTAAAACTAAAAACTCCTGGTCAAGAAAGTGAAAGGGAGGAGCTCTTCCAGGGTTTAGAGTCTAGCTGCTTGTTCATGTCCGTTCGCCGTCCGTACGCATGTCATACCGCAGTCCCATTGGGAAACCTGCAGGATTTTGGTTTTTCACTCATTAATTTTGTTGCGTGGGACTTTACTCCGCCCTTTGGGCGGCATTTTCCCCTTTTTAATGGCCTCCATGTCGACACCCTCATCTATTGATGCAGGGATTGTTAACAATGTGGCTACCAACCATGGCTCTGAAGAAATCTCGGAAGTTCATCCCGAAGGTATTCAACGAGGTAATGGGTCTAATTCTCTTGTTCTGATGTTGTTCTTGATTTACCTGCTTTTGATAATGCATGTAATTGGTTTGAAAATTACACATTGGTGGCTTATTTTGTTGGTCGAGTCCCCCTAAGAGCCTTTTAAAGCAATGGGTTCACAACCATTGGTAGAACCATGGTGTGAAGCTCAAAGCGTCCAAAACCTCGGAAAGGGCTTTTCTTGTTTTGTTTTTCAAACCCTGAACACTGCAAGGCCATTGTTAACCATGGCCCTTGGTTTATCCACAACTCATTGGTTGTTTTCTCACTGGACTCGAGACTTTCAAGTCTCTGAGCAGGCTAAGCTCAAGGTCCCTGTTTGGATTGAGTTTCCAGGGTTACCTTTTCCTCTTGTGGTCTTTTATAGGGGATCTTGTCAAACCCTTAGGACGGCTCATTTGCAATGAGAAACCCAAATTTTAACGCTCACCCTCAATGTCGTGTATGCGTTGAAGTTGATCTTTCAAAAGACCTTAAAGAATCGATTGATATCTAGGTCGGCGACACCCGATTCACTCAAAGGGTTCTTTATATCAACCTTTCCGAACACTTGTTTTCACGTTGTCAGTCCTCTGAGCACATGATTCATGAATGTCCTCTCATGGCCAACTCGCATCTTGCTCCTGCAGAAAAAACACCGTCAAACCCTAAAAATTCATTCGACGGTTGGAAAACTGTGACTAATAAAAAGGGTGCTTCAAAAGGCCCTACAAAACCGTAAACTTCTATTTATCGTCCTGTTGTCAACAATGGCGCTAGTGCCTCCACCACTCCTCTAGCCAAACATCGAAACCCACTAAGACCAAGCCGCTTTATCTCCCGCTCACCTATGGCTACGGTGTTATTATTTCTACGGTTGCTCTTCCAAACAACCCCTTTGCTGGGGTTTTCGTGCCGCCCGCGGAATGATAGAAAAATGCGTTCTTGTAGCCCTTCCCTGAGAGGATGGTGAATATGTGCAAGAAAAGCGTAGACCTTGGACCTTTGGAGAGCATTTGAGCCCGGTTCTCAACCAAACCTCTTTTTCTCCCAATCAATATGAAGTCCTCTCTGCGTTGGACAAAGTGAGGGAAATATGAATTTAGATCTTTCTCAATGATTGTGTATTCTTGGAATATTCGAGGACTTACTGAACCGACCCGACGTTATCTAGTCAGGGACAGTTGTCAGCACTTTAGCCATATGAAAATTTTGTCTGCAAGAAGTTAAGCTTTCTGGCTTTTTTTGCAATCTGCAGTTCGTACTATTTGGCCACAGGCCATATGTCACACCTCGATTCATGAGTAGGGCCGCGGTGGGGTTATGACTTTGTGTTGGCTAGATTTTCTGCATTGTTGAAAACCTAGCGATCATGAGATAAATCTCCCTCATTTACCGGTGAGACTCCCATATCGAGACTTGTCGATAAAATATGCTAGTATCTATATGGGGGTTTTACTTTAACCATGCAGCTCATGAACCATAGCTGTATAGTTTTCAAGAAAGTAAGCAGTTGTTAAAGAAAGGAAATATTTAAAGAAGGGAATAATAAAACACAGGGAAGAAATAGGGAAGATGTGCAACCCAATCAATAGATAACAGAGTTGATTGCATGCACATAGACGGAACCAATAGATATCAACACACAGAATTATAAACAAAGGCAACTTTCAGATCTAGATCTAAAATAACACAAAGTTTATAAGTAGATCTAAGACAAAAGCTAGAAACAAAATGCACCGTGACACAAAGTTCTCGGAAATCTGCTCCTTTGTATTCCTTTACTTCAAATAGCTATCAGGGGTTTCAATACAAAGTCTAGAACATAAGAATGTTGCTTACCGATTCTGATCCTTAACTCAAAGGTTCTTCTTCTACTTATAGAATGTAGAAGGGAAAATACAAATGAGAAACTCAACTGAACTGGAACATAAACAAAAAGTAAAGATAACATCTGATCATCCCCCTCTAATTCCTCTTCAAGTGACATGCATCCGGGTCCATATTCAAACTTATACACATCTGTCACTTAACTAATAGAATCGTTCCACACAACTTAAAGTAATGGTTTCAAAACCAATAACTTTAAAATTTTACAATTACATCCGGGAACGTGGAAAATAGAAGAAAAAGTAGAAGGAAAAATGCCAGTTGCAACATCTACATCTTCTTTTTGTTCTGATACTAAATATACTTGTCGAACATGTAATTTAGCATCTTCCCATCTGTCTTAGCCACAACTTCTTTTTCTGTCCGAACCGTGAAGCCTTCGCCCAATACCACGATACCTACTTCCACCTCCTCCAAGCTAGGCCCAAACTTCTCAATATCTGACTGCAGTGCCACCAGTTTGCTGATGGAATTCATTGTGAAAGGCCTAACAGCTCCATCAATTATCCCCTGCACCATCAGAAGAGATCCTTCAGGAATTAGGCACTTTTCTAGGAATGATACTTGTGTATAAAGTAACCTTCCGACCACTTCCTAATTAGTGAAAAATGACATATGTCAGTAAAGATGATGCCATACTCTCAAGTGCCTACATCCTTTTCAGCATAATTATGCAGATCTCCAAACGGAAAGATATGGAAAATTCAAGCTACTTCCCCTTCTCAACTAGTCCGTCAAGCACAATCCGTTCCGCAATCAACACTTCGTTCGGCAACTTATTTATTTCGGCCAAAGTACTCAGGTTACTCTCAACAACTGTGTTCATATCTATCGTGCTTGTTACCAATTGCTTTAGCTGATCTGATGCATCTTTCATAACCTTTAGGCAGGCTAGCACCTCTCCGAGTTGTACAGAAGCTTGACGAATGATCAGACTTTTCCATTCGTCGATAGCTTTAACCTAGTTACTTGCATCTTCCACTTCCTACATCAGATGATCACTCACTTACTTTTGTGCTGAAATTGGCTAAGTGGAAGATTTAGTAACCTTGGCAATGATCTCGCACAACTGAGATACCTGCTTTTGAAGTTCAACTTTCTCCGCCTTTTCTTTATCAAGCCTAAGGAATAGAGCATCTATCAATGTCTCGTGTGTCTGCTTCAATCCTTCTGTGGTGGCTTGACCTATGGGTACTCTGGTTACTGTTATATCTTCTGCCGTGAGCTCATCCTCCTTCCCTTCTGCCGGAACTGACATCTCAGTGAACCTGTCTGATTCCTCGATGATCAACCTTGAAGTTACCTTAGCAACTTTAGGTTTTCTGTCTTTCTGCCTAGATTCAGGAGCAGCTGCAAGTCGTGTTCCTCCAAGTTGATTTCCTCTCTAGCCTCTGGAACCAACTGCAAAGTCAACCATTCTGAGAAATTACTTCTCGGAGAATGAGAAGTTGCGAGTGTACCACTATCTTGCACTCTAATTCCTCTCCATCTAAAACCGCTACAGTGTTGTGGCTGCCATCCTTTGAGTCATCCAAAGACAAAGCTCTTTCAAATTCTGCCATCTGCAGCTTCAACGTTTCTTCAGGAAGAGGCGCTGAACGGAGTGGCTGAGGAGAGAAGATGAATGTTGTCGGATTCAACGGAGGAATGGCAGTATCCTGTTGAGGTGCAACAGTCGGTGAAGTACTTGATGCTGGAGAAGCCGGAACTAACATCATAGCAGTAGAAGTGATCTTCTCCTTGAATGAGACCTTTTGTGCACTTTAATCTTCTCAGGCCTTCTGCTGCTTTCTCCTCCGTGCTTCCTCTTGAGGGAATCTCCTGTGCCGAAGTTGTTCCCGTGATTTGATTCATCAATGCTTCATCAAGGCAGTATCCCTTTGTCAGCAACTAGTTTGAAGTATTGACCAGAACAGCGGCAGACCTTTCCTTGATCATATGGCAGCCCCCTATGTTCTCCTAAAGTATGCTCTATCTCCTCCCATCCGATGGTATGTGTCAAGTAACACAGGCCCATCATCTTTAAGATCCGTAGGTATCCGTGCTAATCCAAAGTCAAACACTTGTCATGCGACTGATAACCTGCTGAAATATTTCTTTCTAACCTCGTACTCGCTTCTGCACTTCATCCAGAAATCTTCCAATGAAGGCACGTGCGCGTACTCCTGGGAGATTGTCTTCCTTGCCACTCCAAATGGATCGAAGTTCAATTGTGTTGGGAAGAACTCTTGCTCGTACTCAGAGAACATCTCCGCTTCAATTCCTCGGGCCTTATGAATGCTCTGGCAGCTATAATGGCCCACAGTGATCGGGAAGAAGCCTGTAGACTTGTGTCGTTTTGACTGTAGGTCATGCATCTCCACGAGTTTTCTGCTCAACTCCATGATGACCAATCTATCACTCGGGTATCTAGGCAACTTAACTGGTTCTCTGAAAAGTTGGTGACCCTGAGGTATGTAAAATTTGCAAATTGGATAAAGATACTCCCGATCTTGGACACAACTTCCCACGCTTCCTTGCTCACCTTGTTGGCCTTTAGATCGTCGTCCAGCCTGCAAATGAATTCGTAGAAGAATCCATCGTTAACCACCTTGTAATCTTTCTTACATGTAGGTACAGTAAGTTGTGGGTAGCACTCGAAAATAGGGTCCTTGGAAAGAACACCACATCTATCCAACTTGGAGAAGATCCCTTGTGAAGCTGCTACATAAACCAAATACGAAGTCATTTTGAAGCTATAAGTACACCTCACATTCGGAGCTGCTCACCAATGTTGTCACTAATGATTTCTGACCAATTGATTATTGAATCTACTTTGTTGATTTCAATGGTCTTGATGAAAGCATACATCCATGCGCGGAAGTTGTGAGCGTTCGCTTCGCCATTTATCTGCATAACAATTTGGCAATGTCATCCACCTCTTGTACCAGATTAGATCGTGGAAGAGTTCTCGGGAACTTGGAAGGAGATCTAGGCTTCTTCATGTATCTACTGTTCATTATGCCCACGCATCAAATTTATTTTTCCCCATCATTCTTGCGGCATCCTATATACTAATAGTACTCACCACCTTTCGTGCCGGAATCTTCAAACAATAATTGATGAACTGTGCATCCAATCGGATTATTGTTTTCCCCACAGCATCTCGGACTGATTTGGATAATGGATGGTAAGACCTAGCACACTCCATGACGAACTCTGGCAACTGGGCTGTGAATGGAAATGCTGCAGCTCGAATGATTCCACTGCTTTTGACTGCACGCATGAGGGAAGTCTTTCCAGCTCTGGATCTGTCAATCAATTCGGAAAGAGGTTCCGGACCTAGATCTATATCTCCAATGTCAACAAACTTAGAAGTGATGCATGACTCTGCTGTGCTCTCTTTCTCATCCCTCTTTGCCATGGCCATATCTATCTTTGTCTGAGCAATTCTTTTTCTCTTTATTCGGCCGGAATTCTTCACAACCGGTGCAGATCTAGATATTTCTTCAGATTCGGAGGATATGTTCAATGTATTGGACATTGATTTAAGCTCCCTTTCTCTTATAAAAGCACCTGCAATTAATTCAGACAAAGACGGCAACCGAAACATGAACATTGGATTTTAATTATAAAAATCTGCATATATCAAGCCTGCTGCCCCAAAAATTTGATGTTTTGTTTGCATGCAAAGCAAACATGAATTTTATCAACTTCACCTGAGCACCTGTACCACTATGTAGACAATTATTCAGACACAAATCAAGCTCCTTCAAACCTAGGCACCAAATTTTGAAGCTTCCAGTAGTAAATAAACCTTTTGAGCAAAATTCCTCTTCAAATGGGGCGCCAAAATTGTCTGGGCTGCACTTCCTTGCTAAAGAATTAATTAATTCATCCTTATGGCAGCCCTTGCTTATATAACCCTCATCATTCTATAATTAATTATTGCCCCTCCTATTCTTGGCAATTAATTAATTAATTAATAAACTTTTCTCTTCAAATGGGGCGCCTATTTTGTGCATGTTCATGGCTGCCATTAAATAAATTAAATTTATTTAATTTTAGCTCTCTACTTCCAGTTCACTTAAGCTTCACAGTGTGCTTTGACCTCATCCACTAAAAATAGGAATTAATTACATCAATTAATACTTTAAAAGTATTATTCTTCTCCAAAATGGGGCGCACTTTTTGACATGAAGGGGTTTATATTTTTAAAAGCTAATTTTCAATGGGATTATTCACCCTGCACCGCAGCTCCAAAATCCACGATCCACTTAAGTTGTTTGACTTTCATAATGGGATTATTTACCTGCAAGGCCGGTAAGAAAATCCCATCAATGCCTTAAGTGATTTTCTTTTATTTCACAATGGGAATTTTCACCCTGCAAGGCAGGTAAGAAATTCCCGCCTGCCTGCTGCCTCTAATTTTCCCATTGTGACTTAAGTGGCATTGCTTCCATGGGAAAAAGTACCCTGCTAGGCAGGTACAAAATTCCCACCTGCCTGTTGCTACCGAAAATCCCATTGTAGCTTAAAATCTTCTTTTTCCAAAAAAACGAGCTACCAGGAAGAAGATTTTTGTGCATGACTTCGTCTTTTCAGAGAGAACCAAACCTCATGTGACAAATTCCTTCTAGCATAACGTCCATAGGTGATCTCCAGATACTCCAGGAAAGAAATCAGATTAAACCGGCAAAGGAATTGACCTAGAGAAATTTCACAGAAAACACAAAAAAAAACACAAAAGCGTTGCCAGAAGTCACAAATAAAGCCCAAGATTCATAACTGGTTAAAACCCTAACGGTATATGGGAATATTGACATGTAAGATCACAACAGGGTTAAACCGGAGCACAATTTACCTCAAACGGGGATCAAAATAATTAAATACAAATTTCCCGTGCAGGCAAACCCCAGCAACAGAATATAATGATTTTGGGCATCTGGGTATTTGTCGAAATTGGCTTATATGGCTCCTTGGAAATTTCTTGACACAACACAAATACTTTTCGCAAGAAAAACACAAAACGACCCATTATTTTAAAAATACGAATTTTTTTATATAGGGTAGTCCCAGATTTTAAGGTGAAATCTGGGGACACCACTTTGATTGCTCCTGACATTGCCTAGAATGTGATCTCGTGGGGTTCGGACCCCACGCATCGTGTGGTGTGGACTTTGTTTGATTTTGACGGTCATCTTTTTGGTCTTGCTAACATATATGCCTCTAATGATGCGGGGAAAGGGCTCTTTTTTGGCATTGGCTTGCAAATTATTTACTAGATGCTTTGTGGGTGGTGTGTGGCGAATTTAATATGATAGAAAACCCAGCTGACAAACAAGGTTGACTGCCAATGCGATGGTGTGCGGGAGAGAGGGAAGCTGGTTTCACTTCAGGCATAAGTTGGGCCTTTTTGACCCTAATATTCCCTACCATCATCCTTCTTCAGCTCCTTGGTTTACTTGGTCCAATTTCCGGGATGGGCAAGATCGCGTTGTTAAAAGACTTGACCGGGCTCTTATGCCCTCTCAGGATTTTTTTACTTTGCTCCTGTCTCGGCCGACCCGTGGTTGTAGCCAACACTGCTCTGCTTTCCGATCATTCACCCATCTTCTTTAATATTTCTTGGATTCAACCTGTCAAGAAACAGAAGGGCATTTCTCAATTTTATCTCAATACTGCTCACCTCAAACATGCTTGGACTATGTCTCACATACAACGCATTTGGAACCTGGTCCCTCGACCCTCGAATTCCTCTGGCTGGATTCAGTGGTGGAATGATGCCATCAAACGCACCAGTATCTTTTTGCGCACTTATGGTAAACAAGCTTCCATTTTCAAGAAAAATGATCATGCAGCTACATACCATGAGTTTGAAAGAATTTCTCTCGAGCTTGAAGCTTCTCCCTTCAACAAGAATTTACAGTCTCAACTGATAAGGTTGCTGGACTGTTATCAACAACAGCCAAACATGGGGGAATTACCAACATATTCAGTCCTAACAAAGTCCAGTGCATGGGTGCCATCACCACCTTGAAGAAGCTAAACGATACAGTGAAGGTTAGCAGCCCGGAACCTAGAGGTAACTCAGATTTATTTCCTAAAGATAAATCAGGTTTGCAAGGAATCCATGGAGGTAAGGTGCATTTGATATATTTTTGGAGGGCTGATTCTAACTCAGAAATTCTGAGTTGTAAAAAGATTAAGGACAGCTCATGGTCCAAAAAGTCTTCTATTTCATTGCCTACCAGCAAGCCCATACAGTTCGGTTTCCACCATGCACAATCGGTCAGGTATGATGTTGATGTTGTATTGCTCCATTTCATGATACTGTTGTATTCTTATCCTCATGATCAGTTTGCGCCAAGTGTAGAGAAGACAAGTAGTGAATGGTATAGCAAAAGGTGCATGGATGCTTGGGTACAATGTCAAAGTTGTTTTAGCATATGTGGGATTGGTACCATTGTGGGCTTCAAAAGGAAAGAAGGTTTGATTGTATGATCCATATGATTGGTAATCTCAACTTTGAGTGTTCGGGAGTAACCCACACCTTTGCATCTTGGTCTAACACTCATACATACCAACTTTTCCGGATTACAATTGTTCAATGTCATAAGAAGGTGCAAGGTATGTGATGTTTTCCTTTGAATGAAGCCAGCTGAAGTTACAATTGTTTGTGGGATGCAAGGGATTCAGTTTTTGGGGGAATTCATGATAGCAAAGCAAGGAAAGTTTTATTATTGTTCTCCTTTTCATATACCAGCTCACAGAAAGAACATAATTACAGTTGGGCATGCACAAATTCAGCCTCCAAATAAATTTAAAAAGGGAGAATTTAAGTTGCTGATCATGATGGTGAAAGGTGACAAGGTTAAGCAAAGGGGAATTGAACTCTACACCTTATCAGCAGTCCAGGAAAGGCGGTTCATGGCTGAGTTTGAAAACTCAAGTGTGGCAAGCAACATCATGGGAATGTATGAAGAGAAAGTCAAGAGATGCATGACTGATTTTTCTTTACCAGCTCTCCTATATCTTATTTCAGTCATTGTATATTCCCTTCCTAAAGGGGAATTGGTGAATTACAGTTGTGGCAGTGATAGTATGGTTGCATATCAACCAAACAGAGAGGACAAGCGAGCTGATAGGCATGAGAGAGGATGGACAGAAGATCATTTTCTCTTGAATAAGTTTGTTTCATGTGTAGGTACAAAGAAGAAGGAACAACTGAGATTTATTTGGGATCCAGGTACTTGCAATTGCTTGGGACAAGCAATTTCGAGAGGGGAGGACTGTCATGTCCCTTTTTGGAGGTTGATTTATGAAGACCTTAACCCATTCCTTCCCCGTGGGTCTAAGGAGAAAAACAAGGGGAAATCTGGATTATATTTTTATTATTGCTCTCATTTATTATCATTTATCCTATTGGAAGCCTTTTTGCTCCAATAGAGGAATTTAAGTAGTTTAGTATTAATGGTATTGTGAGCATGTAAGCTCCACTAACCTTTTTAATATTTAAAATGTAATTACCTAAAGGGTTGTGCATGATGTAATGTTTTCTTTAAGCACTTCTTAGGCCTATTTAAGGAGGTCGCTTGGGTATTTATTAATTATGTTTTGGAGATTATTCTTAATTTGATGAAAGTTGGCTAGTGTAGCCCTTTTACTCCCTCTCAGAAGGACGAAACCCCTTAGGTTGAGGATCTCTTCAGGACGAAAACCCTTGGTTGGGAAACTTGTGAAGGACGAAAACCCTTTATGAGGTTTTGATTGTGCAAGCTGGTTGGAAAACCAATAAAGGATTGTAATATCTCCTTTTGGGATATTATCCAAATATGCAAATTAATTCGCTGAATCGACTCTAGAAGGACTAAACCCTCCTAGTTTGACCTCAAATAATCCAATGTTAGCTTCAATACAACCCAAAAAGGGGTTGGAGTGAGCCAAGGTGGTGGATTAGATGGGAGAACCAGTTAGGAAATTAATCACTTCAAATCTGAAATTAATTGCAGCAGTGAATTAATTAAAAATGCACCATAACAGCTGAAACTTAGAAAATTCATAACTTGCTCAATATTCCATATTTTGTCCTCAAATAAAATGCAGAATTTTCTATAAATCAAGGGCTTTCCAACGAGCTACCAATCTGGATTTTTGAACCACTGTAACCCTTCAAAAACAGCCCTCAAAATCCCAAACCCAGTCGCTAGGGTTAGAATAAAATCAATAAAAATATTTCAGCCTTTCCACAAGCTTCCAAACACTCCAAAAATCACTCCCTTTGCTCAAAAATAATTTATAGACAAATCAGATTTCTAAATCTGATTATACACAGCTGAAAACAATTATTAATCAAACCCCAGTCTGCTGCAATCTTTAAAAATTCATATCTTCCTCCAAACTACTCCGATTTGGGTAAATGAGATATGCCCGGACTCGGAAAAATACAAGGAACAAGATGAACCAAACCAAATTAGAACAGCAGTAGCTAAACTCCCAAAATAGTCAAAATAGCAAGTCGCCTAGGGAAAATAAAATTGTTTGCACATAAATTAATTCCAGCACTTGTATTACTCTTAAAACCCTCAAATATGGTCACACATACTCACAAAATTATGCTAAATCAGATCAGATTGCAGATCTAGCTCAAAAGACTCTAAAACATGCCAAACAACCTCCCATGCAAGTCGCTTTAGCTCTAGTAAAAGCAAGAGGGAATCGTGAACCAAGTCGCCAATCCTATAATGGAGAAACAATGCATAACACACACTTCAAAAGGAGCACAATAGAGAGAACAATGGAATCTTCAATATTCTTCAATAATGGATCCAAATGAGAGAGCACAATGCAAGAACTAGGGCATACATCCCAATACTCCAAGCATGGAGTGAAATCAAATGATCAATCAACATGCTCATCCAAGGAAATGCGACCCCTTCTTATAGAATAAGAGGTGCAAATGCCAATGTTTTCCCTCTAAATAAAAAGTATTTAATAAACCACTACATGTGCACTTTATTTAATTTCTTAATTTAATATTAAGAAATTTCTATCCTATGTGCACATTCTAAACTACCTAGAACTTCCCACTTGTTGCGCTAGACACGCCAAGGGGTTACTGATGCTTAATAAAAAGAGTGAATCAATTAGGTAGTAATGTATCTAAAAGGGGGACATTACAAGGATCTTTCCCTTGCATGTGTTGTGTTTTTAGTGCAATATTATATTGATTTAGAGTGGAGCGACCTACCTTGGAGTAGAAATGTGGTATGTGTGATGTGCATTTGGCAAATTTGGAATTATTAGCTTGTTCTTCATAATTTATAAAGCCAATATCTTAAGTTTCATGATTTTTGGTGCTTCCTAAGTTGAGTTATGAATTTTTAAAATAACATTGTAGACAAGGGTTTGTTGAAATTCATATCTCCATATCTAGGGCATTAAAAATCAGATTTCTTGCATTATATGATTGTTGAGGATATATCATAATTTTAGAAATTCAAGTGAAGTTGATTTGAAGGGGTTTGAAGGCATAAAAGTGGGTGTGAAACCCCAAAACAGGTCACTGCCCTAGAAGGGTGTTGGCTGGCAGCAGTTAAGGGTTTTTATACATTTATTTCAGTCACTAACAGCTCACTAAAAATATGAAAAGTGTTGTTTATCTTCAGCTTTGGGTCATTTCCTGAGTTCCCTCAAAAGGTACATTACACTCCCCCTCGGCTGAGCCAAACCAAACCAAGTCTTTGGTAAAGTTACTAGAGGCAATTTGAAGGTGTAAGGAGACTCCTAGTGCACAAGGTTAGCTGGAAGCTTAATCCTTGTCACGTTATTGAGCGGACCTAACCGCAAATCAGTCTTGCTTTTCGATGTGGCTATGTCGATGTCTTCTCTCTAGGATAGTACTTTTCTACACAAAAGAGTAAGTGGGCAGATGACAATACAACCTAGGGAGTCTAATGAACTGTACACTGCAAATAGTCATTAAGACTAGGTTCAGCTCTCGACCAAGCCTACTCGAATCATGGGACATCAATGCATCCTTAACAAGAAAAGTGTAAGTATCCATTTTTTGATATATATACAACTTCCATATCAAGAGGCGCATAAATCATTAAGAGAAAAAGACCAAGAAACTTGGAATTACTGAAAGTAGATTTTGATATAAATTACATTCGCCACTTCCTTGAAGTGTTCATGACTAAGCTAAAAGCCTCGGAAAAATCTGTTTAGAATATTTTAAAATCAAAGTTTGGATCACACTCCATGATCCATCATCATAATACAAATGATATGTTTGGATAGTGGATTATGGATCCTTATATACATGTCTAGTTTATTACATTGTTTCATTGGGCTTTAAAATATTAAATGAATTAACCATAATCGAAACCACCAATTCACCAATATCAAGAACTAGTTATTCCCACCAATGAATTAATTTAGCCATTAGGTCATAAATTAAGTAAATAGAAATAAATTCAATTACCTCCTTTGTGGTTAGTTGTTTGAGCATATTGATAACCGGTCTCCATGAATGGTTTAATCTCAATCCCTCATTTTTGTTTAGATTATGGGTATACTTACAACTCTCAATTGCTTCTCTCAACCGCCTTTTAAAATGGCGCTCCTCAACTTCTAAAATTTTTGTGCTTTCAAGGCAAATGTCAAGGTTCTAAGAGTTGAGGATCATTGTTCTAATACGGTTGAGAGAAGCAATTGAAATTAGTAAGTATAATCACAATCTAAACAAAGACAAGAGGTTCAGCTCAAACCACTCATGAATACCTACTATCAATATTCTCAAACAGCCCACCACATGAGATATAATTGAATTTATTTATTTTATTTACTTATTTTATGAAATAATGGTTAAATCAATTAATTAGTGGTAACAAATAGTTCTTAATATTGGTGGTTATAGCCAATGGGGTTTGGTTGGATCGGTTAAGATGGATTGTTGTGTCCAGATCCACCCAGGTTCAAATCCTGCTAGGCACGATCCCTTTGGGGTGGTTATCGGTGGTGGCGGATGTTGCATCACCGGTGGTTACGACTGGCGGTTATTCTTGGCGGTGGCGGACTTTGCATTGTTGGCATTGGCGTTCGAGGCGGCTGGTGGCTCTAAAACGGCGGTGGTGGAAATTGCATCGTCGGTGTGGGCTCACTTGGTCATGGTCTAGGTTGGTCTAATTGTAATATCTTGTCTTAGGACATTGGCTGTAATGGGTGGGGTCCCAGGCAACCCTCGGTTCATAGCTCCAATCAAAAGTGTTTATCTATCAAAAAAAAAATATTGGTGGTTATAAAAATGGCTAGTTCATTTAGTAAATTCCTTTTGGCTCTTTGTGAGTCCCGATTTTCAACACTTTAATAAACTGGAATTATCGGTATGAGAAGCTCTAGTCCACAAGCCCAACATCTTATTTGTATCATGATGGAGCATGGAGTGTGATCCAAAACGTTGATCTCAATAATACTATGAAGTTCTTTTGGAAGTTGGTTACATCATAATTATGGACTGTAAAAACATTGTCTTTTATAAAGTAAAAGCTACTAAGTCGCATATTAGATGATTTCTAAACAAAAATTACATGGATTTTTCTGAGTGACATTTTCTTTAGAGCTTTAGATACCCTACATTTCTAAATACATTAGAAAATAAACCATTCATAAGATCAAAAAGCAACCTTCAATTATGTACCAAGTACGAACAATCATTTTAAAAAATGGACTCATGAAACAAATTTTACTAGCATCCTTCAGAGAGAGCTCGTTGTGAGCGTAGTTAAGGGACTTGTCAAACCTTTATCTAATGGAAATTTGGCCAAGTCCAGAGCTAATGTGAGTTGAAATCCTTCTTCCGGTGGATCAATGATTCGTATTGAAGAACCATACGCTCCTTTGACAGCTTCTACTACACCAAAAGGAAGCCCACCAAGAAAAATACTTTCTTGAGGCCATGACAGAAGTGAGATTGAAAACTCAACACTTTGAGGATCTGAAATTGAAGACTGTACAAGAATGACATCATTTCAGAATAAAATAAAATGTATTAGTAATTACTATAGCTAAAAAAATAGTTGGATAATAACAAAGTAAATACTACTAGATCATAGAAAATATTATCATTTACAACTCCATTGATTAAAGAAATATATTGTTATGCCCATATAAGAAGCTAAAATACTTGTATATAGATTTGCATATAGTGCCATTGTCAAGGATGCGGTGTGATAGGAATAACTTATCTATTATTGTAATTCAATATGAATTTAAGTAGAAATTTTAGGCTAAGGGAATGAAATATACAACCATGTGCGATGGGAGTCTTCTATGATGATCAACAAAGCAAATTGTGGAAATAAAACTAACTACAAACTGAAAATAACTATCTATCAACATGTTAGCACAAATAATTTATGTTGGAAACTTTGTAGTACTATGTTGACTCGTGCCAAACAGACGACAAAAAAGTTCCACATAAGTGCTAAAATCGATGGAATGAATGATCTCCCTCCGCATTTTAGACTTATGGATTTCCTCATATGATGAGGGTTTTGTGGAATATTTTGTACTTTTAACCGAAAGAACAAAAAGGATAAAACTATTGAAATGAAATCAGAAAGGGAAAGTTAGACCTTCCGGATAAATAAGCACAAAGGACCACTCAAGAAACTCAATAAAAAATTTAAAGTGAAGGATTCTTCTCCCTTAAATAATTTGCACATAGAATAGTGATTGTTGAAAATGTGTTGGAAGTAAATGAAAACCTCGGAAGCTTAAAGTCTTCCTATCAAAACTAACTTGCTAACCCAAAATTCACAACACAAATTTTGAGGGTACTACAATACTTTTTCAAAGTAAACATGCCTTGTTCAATCATGTTATTCCGGTTGTTCAAGTATTTGATTGAGTTTGTGTGTTTAAATTCATGGCTTTGCCTTTCTCCATTTGAGTGTTTGTTATGTCTGTGACTTAAACGTTTTCATCTCGAAGAAGTTAGAACAAGTACTATATGTTGCGCTTAGTCATTTTGGTTTGTCTAAGTAGTACCATCCTCTTTGCGTTCCCTAGACTTGTGTTTCGCCTTTTGATGTTCTGCATGCACCAATGTCTCCTTTGTGTGGACTTGATCTTCTTCACCTCCTTTCAGGAGTGCTTTCACATCCACTATGGTTGGTTCTAATGATGGGGACTCAATGTGACAAGAACCCAAACCTAGCTATCAAGTCAAAGTACACAACACAACCACAATTATGGGACCCGATTACACTTTAAAATATGGAGACAAAGAAGAGACCCAAATGGACATATATTCATATATTAAACAACAAGAAATAAGAGCTCATGGCTTTGTAACTATTTATAGTGCTAGAAGAAATGGATTGTGACACTCTTTATGACTCAAAACTACTCAAATGGAGACTAAAAAGGGGGTTGTACAAAAGACTCATTCGAAATTGTGATTATAGTTAAAGTTTACAGCATGCCCTAGATTTCCAATTTCTTGACCGCATGCATAGTCATATTGGACCCTTTAAAATATTCAGAGAAGTCCCTCATATTGGAGGGTCCCTCATATATGCAAATCGAGGTTACGAATTGATGTTTTAGGCATCCGGTGTGATTGCACAACATGGAAACCTCTCTCAGCGTGGGACTTGTGAAAATGAGAGGGAATCTCAGATTAGAGGCTGGTTCCTCAAACTCCCTCGATTTAGATCTATATTTTTGCACAACTACGAGAGGTTCGAGATCCTAATCCTACTCTAAATTGCGAGGAGACAGGGGTAGAAATGCAAAAATTGAAACTAACTAAAGATGGTGATGCACCAAAAGGAGTGGTGAATATTTTTGTCATGCAAATAGACACAAACCAAAGATTGCATGACATAAAATCATACGGTGATAAGATATAATTTAGGATCTGAAATGAAGCAAATAATACAAACAAAAACTGAAACCCATTCACAAAGTTTGCATTATCATTTCGATGTCAAAAACCTTTGCATTACAACCTCGGAGAGGTAGAAAACTGTTCTGATCTTTGAAGAGGTCGATTCTTGCAAAAATCACTTCTTTGGAGGTGAAAGAAGAAGTTTTGCTATGCCAAAAGTGTTCCCCTGAAGAAATGAGCCAAATCGGCTTTTACATCGCATAGTCGAGCCCAGGAGAGAGAAAACGTACAAAACGTGGGAGCCCATTCCTCATTGACTGTAACTGCATTAAATCAGCATGGGGGACCTTACAAACCCATACCCTGTTCTTTTTGACCAAATGGGAAGAGAGTGCGACCCATTCTGTATTAAATTTGGTCGCTGGAATGTCACTTCTGGCCATGGACACGTACCAGAAACGTTTTTGAATTTTCTCTCTCCAAACTAAACCAAAATTAGAGATTGACCATGGAATCCTGTAGAGAATTTCATAAGCTTTCCAATGATATAAAGAACGTGCAAATCCGAGCTCTGGATCAAAAGATATGAAGGTCTGAAGTTTTAGGGCAAAACGGCCCAAAAAACGGATGTCGGGCAAAAAAATTTAAATTTTGACCTTTTTGCATTTTGGAAATTTTTTGAAAAATTCCCGCGCTCCGACGGTCGGATGCCACGTGTCAGTCTTTGGTTCGTTGACAGGGGTGCGGGGGCATCTTTTACCTTTTAGTTTTTTGGCCAAAACTTTTGCCAAATTCTCTTAAGTCCTCCCGAGCTCCGCACTCCCTTCTCCTTAGGACACGTGTCTTGTGTCTATTGGCTCGGGCCGACCCTTGAGCCTTACCCTTTGAAATTTTTGGCCAAAAACACTTAGCCAATTTACATCGCGCTTCCCCTTGTGACACGTGTCACACCTGACTGATTCGTTGGCGGCTTCTCAGGGTCTTCGTCCCTCGCGTATTTTTGGCCGGATGTCCCAAGGCAAATGCTGGGACAAATTTCTCCGATCCGCCCCGATTCGGGCTTCCATCCCTCTTTGGCGAGACACGTGGCAAGATTTGATTCGCTCTCGGCTTTTCCGGCTTTTCGCGTCTTCCGCGTACTTTTGGCCCGGATGTCCCAGACGAAAGTCCTCTGTTTCAGCCGAACCGGCCGGTTCGCGTCCTCCGCGTACTCTTGTCCCACTGTCCCACTGTGCGAAACAAAGACTTAGGCAATTTTTTCCCTTTTTCGGCCGAATCGGCTTTTCGCGTCCGCGCGTACCTACGGCCCAGATGTCCCGATTCTGCGTGGACCGCACTTGAGGCTTTTGGCCGGTTCGCGCCCGACGTCCCAAGCTGTCCCCAAGGACCGCTGGACTAGGACTTAGCCGATTTTCATGATTTTTTCTGCCCCAAGCTTGGTTTTTGCAAATTTTCACATTTTTAAAACTCTTTGGGTTTTTTCTTGGGACAGGAGAGTTAGAAAAAAGCCGAGGGGACCCCAGAAACATGATTTTTGCCTTGAATCAATCTATCTTGCTCGGGACCGAAGAATTTAATGCATGTTATCAAAATTACCCTGGGGGTGAATTTTGGATAACAATTTGGTGACTCAGCGGGGTCATGCACTCTTAGATGAAAAGACCCGAGTAACTGAAGCAATCCATTGGGCATGGAGTCACTTGATTCTCTGTTTAATACCCCCTGATTGACTAGAACATTGCAAGGAGGAAGATGGAAATATCACACGATGGGAGCGAGGACTGCTATGAAAACATCTCCATGGATGACAAGTGTGCCCAAAGCACTTAGGGAAAGCGAAACTAACCTACAATGAAAACAATGTGCACAAGCACTTGGAGGAATGAAAATCTAATCTAATATTTCAAGGTGGTAAATTTCCCTCAGAAAGCGGCGCTTGAGATAGATTCCATTATTTGGAATCTGCGGTTCTTCACCATCATGAGGCCAATTGGAAAGCATTGTTGTTCTTCTTGCACTTCGTGACCATGTATGGGCCACTCGAATGGCATCAAATTTTGAATGCCTTCCGGTTTTGCTCTATCCACATCCCATTTCAACACTAGATCTCGACACGAAAAGAACTATCCTTGGCCTTCTATCAAAGGTCTTTTTGATCAAAGCTTGATCCTTTTCCATTGCTTGGGATGCACGATTTCGACCTCTGCGACTCCATCAACTCTGCATATCTCACCTCCATGGGCTCAAACTCTAGCAACTCCATTGCTTCATGAGTTCAATCTTGTGGCAACTCAAGTGACATGGGCAAGATTGCTTCTCTTCCATAAACAAGCCTGAATGGAGAGTTACTGTGGATCTCTTGGGAGTTATCCTATCGGCCCATAAGGCTGATTTCGAGTTTGGTATGCCAAGACCTCGATTCTCGTCAAGAGTCCTCCTAATGATCCTCAACAAGTTCTTGTTCGTAGACTCGGCACGGCCATTACCTTGAGGGTAATAGTTTGATGAAGTGCTTAGGTAGATCCGTTCTTAACAGCCCACTTAGTCACCTTAGATCGATGAATGCCGATGCATTATCGAGAGATTATTGTAGCAGGTATACCAAATCTGGTTGTTATCCCCTCATAAAAGTCTAAGATGTTAGACTCATTTGCCTCTTTGAGTGCTCTTGCTTTTGTCCATTTGGTGAAGTAGTCCGTGGTTTGTCAAAATCCATTTGTGCCCTTGGCTTGAATTGGGATTAATGACTCGATGAAGTCAAACCCCATTGCATGAATGGCTGGTCAATTGAGATTGGATGTAATGGAAAGGCAGCAAGTCTCTCTTTTCTTGTGAAAATGCACAATTCTTACACCTCTTGATCCATGCATAGCAATCACTGAAGATTTTAGGCCAATAATAACCAGCCTTCATGATTTTTAGAGCTGTCACTCTTGGTGCAAAATGACCACTAGCTGGTCCATCATGGAACTCTTCCAACACCCTTTGAATCTGATTTGTGCTAATGCATCTCAGCAGCACTCCATTCACATCTTTCTTGAACAAAACTCCATCAACAATGGCATACGGGACAGCCTGCAATCTGAAGTGTCTCCTTTGGGTCTTGTTCATCTCCGGAGGGCATAGGCCTGTGCCTAGGAAGTGTATAATACCTTGGGTCCAGCAAGGAGTGGGGGCAGCATTGTCTTCTTCTTGATTGCCACTTGGCTCATGGCTGTCCTGGACTATCAAAACAGCCTCTTCTTCATTGCATACTTCTTTTTGCTTCCCCAAAACCAGCTGCTCACACAATCCTTTCCCTCTTACCAGCTTGGTGATCTTGATTTCAATGTCATACTCCATGACACGGGTGATCCAACCTGCCCTCTTCTCGTTCAAATCTTTGTTGAGGAGGAAGTCCTTAACCCTAGCGTGTGAGACCAGCAACTGGACCTTGTTGTTTGAGACTAAATGCTTGAATTTCTTCAAGCTTACGATTCTGCAAAATACATGCTTCTCAATAAAAGAGTATCTCACCTCATAGTCATCTAGGCTGCAATTTGAAGAAGGCAATTGGCTGCTCATCATTATCCTTGTTCTGCTGTACCAAAATGGCAGAAATAGTGTCATTACCTCCAAATGCATAGAGGATGAAATCCTTGGAGAAGTCCGGGTTGATGAGAGTTGGTGCTTGAGAGATGGCTTCTTTGATTGCTTCAAAACTCTCCTTGCCTTCTGCTGTCCACTTGAAAGCCATGCTCTTCTTTAACATTTTGGTGATGGGCTTGTGAGGGCTGCAAAATGCAGGACAAACCTCGAACAAAGTTTATCCTTCCCAAGAAACTCGAAGGGCTTTCTTGTGGCTTAGCGATGGTAGTGCTCTTATGGCTTGACCCTCTTTGGATCAATTGCTAATCCCTCTTTGGAGACAATATGGCCAAGGAGCTTTCCTTCATGTGCGAGAAAGATACACTTCTTAGGATTCAAAGACACTCCAAATCTCTACACCTCATGAAAACTTGCCTCAAATGAGAGAGGTGGTCTGCTGCATTCTTGGAAAAAAGGTGATATCATCAAGGTAAATCAACACCACGTTGTTAATCAAACCTTTGAATGCCATGTCCATTGCCCTTTGGAAGGTAGCACCGGCGTTGGACAGCCCAAATGGCATTTTCTGTATGAAAAAGTTCCCCATTTGGTTGTGAAGGTTGTCTTGAAGTGGTCTTCTTCCTTCACCATAATCTGATTGTAGCACGAGTAGCCATCAAGTAGTGAAAACCTCTCGGAGCCAGCCCACTGACTTGCGAGTTTGCTCCATGGAAGGGAGTGGGTAATGGTCCTTGAGAGAGGCTCTATTCAAGTCTCGAAGTCAACACACAATCTGATCTCTCCACTCTTCTTTTACATTTGGAACTAAGTTGGACCCAACTAGAATGCTTGATTGGGAATATGATCCTTGACTCAATCAGCTTGTCCAATTCTTTCCTCATGAGAGGCTCCATGTGTGGATTGGTGGTCTTTGTTTACACTGTGAGGCTTAGTATTTGGATCGATTCGATGGTATCTTTGAGCTAAGTTGGGATTGAAACCTCTCAAGTCTTCATAGCTCAAGAAAACACATCGGGAACTCTTGACACGGTTTGTATGAACTCATACCTTTCTTGTTCGGTTGTCATCTTTCCAATTTGCAATGGTTTGTTCTCTTCTACCAAGATGGATACTGAATCCTCTCTCTTGACCTGAATGTTTGCTTTCTCCTTTCTAAACTGATCATTGGGGTTAAAAATGGACTCCAAAGTGATAAGTCCCTTGGGCAGCTTGTTAGTTCTCAGCTGTACCACTTGGTCACCATCTTGCTGTTCGACTTTTCTTGATTCTTAGTGAGAACTCAACTTCTTCTTCAAGAAATGGATGATTTGCTGGTCATTTTCAAACACTTGCCAACTGACATTGTTATCCGGCACTGAAGGCCTCACAATCACGTGGATGTTTGGTTGTACCTTGTCTTGTTGAATGCTTTCCACAATGTCAAAGGCTGCCCCTACTGCTGCATGCCAGCTTTGTCAGTGACTTGATTCTCTTCCTAGGAATAGATTTGATGCCAAAACCCTCAAAATCTTCCATGAGGTCCCACACCTGTTCTTGTAGCACTTGAGTAGATCATTCTTGGTAGCATCTTTGTCCACGACTGATTACAATCAATTCACTTTGTCACCAAAGACTTGCGAGTTCTTTATTTTCTTCTTGATTGCCCAGATGCATCCCTTGCACCAAGGCTTCATATTCAACGGTGTTATTGGAGCATGTAAACTGAAATCTAAAAGCTGAATAGTACTTTACTCCTTGAGGTGAAACAAGCACGGCTCCACCTCCTGCACCTTGCCTACTCCTTGATCCATCAAAAAACAGCTGCCATACCTCATTGTCATCCTTGTGGTTTGGCTTGGTGATGCTAGGAATAGGCTGATTTTCTTCGTGTATGC
The DNA here is from genome assembly GCA_018340775.1 of Taxus wallichiana var. yunnanensis. Classification (NCBI taxonomy): domain Eukaryota; kingdom Viridiplantae; phylum Streptophyta; class Pinopsida; order Cupressales; family Taxaceae; genus Taxus; species Taxus wallichiana. The sequence goes on from CM031236.1 coordinate 389,899,351, forward strand.
AATAGACCCCTAGCTCAGATTCTTCCACTTCTTGATAAGGATCAAATGCATGTATCTTGTTTGCCCATTCATCAAGAGTTAGATCCGGGATGCTTCCAACCTTGGTGTCGACCTCATCGGTGCTTGGGTGGTCTTCTTGATCAAATCTTTGAACAATTGGCGTTGATCGACTTGGAGTGTAAGGCTCGATGTGGAAGTTTGCGATAGGTTCGGACACTGATTGTAGCCTTAGTTCCATACCTCGTTACGAAGCAGCATGTGTGACCAATCAGCGGAGACAAATATCCCCCGATCTTGGTGTGAAGTCCCTTGACAAGCATAGGGCGCAAAGAGTGGTGGAAGGTCTATGGTGATACATCTTGTAAAACAACAACATTTGGACATGCATGCAAGGTAAGACTCAAATTTCTAATCACCCCAAGCTGTTATTCTTTGCTGTCCCATCCAGCTGCACTACCCCTTTGGATATGGTTTCATCTTTGGAGCCCTAGCTGATCAGCTATTTGTTTAGGCATTACCGAGCTACTTGCCCCGGAGTCTATCATGCGATTGTGCACTAGCTGATTTCGATGATTAATGAAACATAGAAGGAGGGCTTGACATTTTACCTTCTTTGTCCTCCATGATTTCCCTCGGGCCGGGCAGCATTTGTAAGCACTTTATTTTGCATCCGAACTTGCTGATTCGAAGTTGGCTTGAGTCCTTCATGGCAGCTTGCAGCAGATCTCTTTGGCACAGGATAGATAGGGATTCCACATTGATATATTGACGTTTGTCTTCTTCATCGATCAATGATAATCTTGAATGGTGATGAAGGATCTCTTTGTTGTCCCTTGGTTTGCACATTCACTCCTTGCATGTGGGCAGCAACAACTGGTATTTGAGTTAGCCTAGGGGCTGTTCTTGGCTGCCCTTGTGCATTTACAACCGGATTTTGTTTGCCGACCATTTGTGGAGCCATAGAAGGTCGTGGATTGGTTGGGGCTAATGGCTGTTCTTCACCCAAATTCCTCCTTTTGACCTTGTGTTGGTTGCATGACACCTTGAGAAAATGCACTGGTTCATGCCACAAAAATCCTCTGCTTGCCAATTTACCAGCGTGGTGTCATTTGGGGCTGATTGCTGTTGGAATGCTTCTTGTTGGCTGTTTCCTTGACTGCCCTCACCCTCCACACCAGTAGTTGTCACCATTAATGCTTGATTCAAAGCACCATTGAAGCACATGGATTGGTTATGAGGCTCATTGCATGGAAAACACCAATCATACTCCTGGGCAATGTTGTTTTGTGTTGGCACCAATGCCTTAGAGGCTAGATATGGCATTTGGGTTATAAGGCTGAAATGGTCTATTGGCAGGAGGCCTTGTTTGATTCGTATTTGCAGCTGGATTAGGTGGCCTTTGTGGTTGGTATGGCTGCTGTTAGGCTGAGCTTGGGGTTGATAAGAAGGTCTAAAACCTTGGGCTTGTTGCCTCTTGAGAGTAACCAGCTCATTGCCTAGGTTTTTCTGATTGCTTCATGACTTCTTGAAGCTCATTTGGGGCACTTGGAGATGAAGTGGAAGCTTCATTTGAACTCTGATTTCTAGGAGTGGGAGAAGGAGCCAAATTAGGTGCTTGATTGGTGTTTGGGCTCTCTAAACTTGGAAACAATGGCATGGGAGGTCTAGGGGCAAGTTTGTCAGCTTGGATTAAACAATTTTCAGCCCTAATGGCAATGCTATAAGCCATAGGGATAGTTATGCCTCCCATGGACTGAATCAACATAGAAATATCAGAATTTAGAGCTTTGAGATAGTAGAGAAAAGCACCTTAACATTGCTTTGCTTATTGCCACTGGAATTCTCTCCCAAGTCTTTTGAAATCTGAAGTTGAAATCGGTCATTTGTTCATTGGGAGCTCTCTTGATGGTTGTCAGCTGCTCCAAAAGAGACAAGTTGTCTCCCTTTTCTCCAAATTGCTCGTGAAGTGCTATACACATGGTGATTCCAATTTGTGATAGAACCACTCAAGGCTCCTAAACCATTGCGATGCTTTACCCTTGAATGAAGATGCGGTAACTTGACTGACCACTTGCATCTCATTGATTTCATGAATTGCACAAAGGTTAGCAATATCTTTAACATGATCCCTGGAGTAGTCTGATTTTCTCCGGTGAAGTACGGAATGTTCTTGAGGCTGCTGATAGGAATTGGATGTTGTGCATTGAGGGAAAGTGGGCTTTGCTGTGAAGTTGACATAGGGGTTGTTTTGTGCCATTCTAATTGGTCTTAAAACCCTTGTATCTTGAATGAAAGGCCCGGAGGTGGAGGAGTTGAGAGAGTTCTGTTTGGTGGAGATGGAGACCTTTGAATCCTTCTTCCTCTTTGCCTTCTTCTTGGAGATAATTGCGGGTATTCAAACAACACTTCTTCTTCTCCAACTCTTGACCTTGTGGTAACTCTTCTCATGAGTTTTCAGGCCTGCTTTGCTGAAACAAGTTGATTCTTCCCTTGGAGTCTGCCGGATATGCAAATAATAGCTCTTTTCAAGCAAGAAAATTGCAGCAGATGCACATCAACTTTGCTGCAATAAAAATGAGACCTCTAAGGTCCCACCGGGCGTGCCAAAACTGTTGTTGCAAAATCACAGCACCCCTGGATGCAAATCGAGGTTCTGAATTGATGTTTTAGGCATCCAGTGTGATTGCACAACATGGAAACCTCTCTCCAAGCGTGGGACTTGTGAAAATGAGAGGGGAATCTCCAGATTAGAGGCTGGTTCCTCAAACTCCTCTGATTTAGATCTATATTTTTGCACAACTACAGAGGTTCAGATCCTAATCCTACTCTAAATTGCAAGGAGACAGGGGTAGAAATGCAAAAATTGAAACTAACTAAAGATGGTGATGCACCAAAAGGAGTGGTGAATATTTTTGTCATGCAAATAGACACAAACCAAAGATTGCTGACATAAAATCATACGGTGATAAGATATAATTTAGGATCTGAAATGAAGCAAATAATACAAACAAAGGTGAAACCCATTCACAAAGTTTGCATTATCATTTCCGATGTCAAAAACCACTACATTCATTCTGACCTCGAGAGAGGTAGAAAACACATTCTGATCTTTGAAGAGGTCCGATTCTTGCAACAATCACTTGTTGGAGGTGAAAGAAGAAGTTTTGCTATGCCAAAAGTGTTCCCCCTGAAGAAATGAGCCAAATCTGGCTTTTACATCGCATGGGTCGAGCCCAGGAGAGAGAAAACGTACAAAACGTGGGAGCCCATTCCTCATTGGATAGAAATGCATTAAATCGGCATGGGGACCTTACAGAACCCATACCCTGTTCTTTTTGACCAAATGGGAAGAGAGTGCGACCCATTCTGTATTAAATTTAGTCGCTGAAATGTCACTTCTGGCCATGGACACGTACCAGAAACGTTTTTGAATTTTATCTCTCCAAACTGAACCAAAATTAGAGATTGACCATGGAATCCTGTAGAGAATTTCATAAGCTTTCCAATGATATAAAGAACGTGCAAATCTGAGCTCTGGATCAAAAGATATGAAGGTCTGAAGTTTTAGGGCAAAACGGCCCAAAAAACGGATGTCGGGCAAAAAAATTTTAAATTTTGACCTTTTTGCATTTTGGAAATTTTTTTGAAAAATTCCCGCGCTCCGCCGGTCGGATGCCACGTGTCAGGTGCTGGTTCGTTGACTGGGGTGCGGGGCATCTTTTACCTTTTAGTTTTTTGGCCAAAACTTTTGCCAAATTCTCTTAAGTCCTCCCCGAGCTCCGCACTCCCCTTCTCCTTAGGACACGTGTCCTGTGTCTATTGGCTCGGGCCGACCCTTCAAACCTTGCCCTTTGAAATTTTTTGGCCAAAAAACACTTAGCCAATTTACATCGCGCTTCCCCTTGTGACACGTGTCACAACCTGATTCGTTGGCGGCTTCTCCGGGTCTTCGCGTCCCTCGCGTATTTTTGGCCCGAATGTCCCAAACCGTCTGGGACAAATTTCTCCGATCCGCCCGATTCGGGCTTCCCTGTCCCTCTTTGAGGCGAAGACACGTGGCAAGATTTGATTCGCTCTCGGCTTTTCTGGCTTTTCGCATCTTCCACGTACTTTTGGCCCAGATGTCCCGGACGAAAGTCCTCTGTTTCGGCCGAACCGGCCGGTTCGCGTCCTCCGCATACTCTTGTCCCAACTGTCCCAACTGTGCGAAACAAAGACTTAGGCAATTTTTTCCCTTTTTCGGCCGAATCGGCTTTTTGCGTCCCGCGTACCTACGGCCCAGATGTCCCAATTGCTGCGTGGACCGCCTGGAGGCTTTTCGGCCGGTTCGCGCCGACGTCCCAATTGTGTCCCAGGACCGCCTGGACTAGGACTTAGCCGATTTTCATGATTTTTTCTGCCCCAAGCTTGGTTTTTTGCAAATTTTTCACATTTTTAAAACTTGCTGGGTTTTCTTCTTGGACAGGAGAGTTAGAAAGAAAGCAGGGGACCCAGAGACATGATTTTTGCCTTGAATCAATCTATCTTGCTCGGGACCGAAGAATTTAATGCATGTTATCAAAATTACCCAGGGGGTGAATTTTGGATAATGATCCTTAGTCGTGCTCTATGGTGTCTCCATATGCAAGTTGTGTGTTCAAATCTACCCAGTGTCACCTCCCACACAATGCAAACAGGACCCCTTCAAGAGATCCGAATTGTGTGTCGAAAGGATTTTGTAATGTCGCAAGTGTCGAGTCCTTTGAATGTTAGGACTTATTTGAGATCTTGTGACCTTTTAATTGAACTTGGGACATGTGTAATTTGTAACTCATTGAGCCTTGGATCCGTCCCTTTTAAACACTACATCTAAAGATTTAATGGGTCCTAATGCCAAGTGTCCCCCTCGAATCATCTCGTTGTCTTATTTTCCGAGTAAATCTAAGCTCGACAAGTGGGAGTGGTGTGAGTGTGACACTCGTAGAAAATTGCGACCACCAAGTCCGTGGGCTCAACACGGCTAAGCACGCCAAGTGTGTTCTTTATGATCATGCCACGTGTTGCACTCGAACAAGCTCTAGTTCATAGGTTCAAGAGATCTTGTTGGTACATAGTGTTAATAAAGTGTTAAGTTCCACAAGACTTAATGCTTAAGGAAGTGACCCCATGATTATAAACTTGAAAAGGGACCCAAAGCTTGAGTTATATTGATCCCACTAATTAAAAGTGTCCCCATTGGATTTATTTAATCCTTAAGAGCTCTCTGTAAAATTAGGGCACACCATATTTATGACCTTGGTCTCCCTTTTGTGATGCGAAACACTATGAGCCCCCTCAGAAGGCTTTATCAATCATAAGACTGCAAAATTGGGGTGCAAACACAAAACTAGACTTAAATGCCAAAATTATGCAAGATAGCTCTAAACATGGTATGCTCCTACATCAGACCTCCTAGGTATTTAAATTGTAATCCCCTACTCGTGCTTGAGCGAGTTCGATCTCTCTTAGGCTCAACCATGATGCATCCTCAATGGGTCTATTCTTCCACTTAACCAAGTTCTCAACATATTGTTTTCCCTGAGTCTCTTTGATCACTCTTGAGTCAATATTGACTCAATTTCCTCTCGCTCTCTTTTTGGAATTTGCTCTTTCCATTGCACACATTGGGTCTCATCTCCTTTATGCTAATGATCTTATCTTGATTGCTAGGTCCGCTCAAGGACTACAAAAGCATTTATGTGTGCTTGAGCACTTTTGCAAAGAAGTGGGGATGCAAGTCAACACCAATAAGACCAAGATCATGATCTTCTCCAATAGAAAGAAAAGAACTCAGTATGATTTCTATTTTGATGGAAGCATTTTAGAGGAAGTAATGGAGTATAAATATCTTGGGTTTGACTTTAATAACAAGCTTAGTTGGGAGATTTGTAGCAAAAAGAGAACTTTAGGGGGTGGAGAGATTTTTATGCTTTCCAAAACAAATGTAGAGAGGCGGAATTATGGGATTGGAAAACTATGCAGACTTTGTTTGGGCTTTTAGTAACCCTGTGGTGCTTTACGGATGTGAGGTTTGGGCTAGCAAAGCATTTCAAACTCAAGGTGGAAACAATTTGAGAGGATTAAAAAAGCATGATTACTAACAAGTTCAAATTAAAGATCTCGGTCCCATATGAGATTCTTCTAGCTGAAATGGGTGGTGCACCTCTAGAAGCTATTTCTATGGTTCGTCTCATAACATATTTAAAAAGGGCCTCGTAAATGGATGGTGGTAGATGGCCTAAGGTAGTCCTCGATGAGTTTTTGGAGAAAATAAAGAAGTCTTGGATGAATAAAAAACAACAGATGGCTTAAAAATGGAACATTTAGTTGAATGCATGTCCCAATAATAGCCAAGAGATAAAATTTTTGTTAAAAATAAAATCTGCCAAGTTATGTGGGAAAGCCGTTAGGGAGAAAGAAGATGTACTATTTGGAGGAATTTAACTCTACGTGTGATCATCAACAAAAGGCTTTTATAGGGGCTAATATCCCGTGGAAAGCAAAGATCTTCATAGCTCAATTGAGGACTAATTCACATCGTCTTCGGTGTGAAACAAGCAGATGGAAAAGACCTAAAGAGGTATGGGAAGAGAGAGTCTATGTCTTTTGCACGTCTGGTGCAGTGGAGTCGAGAAACATTTCATGTTGGAGTGTAATGCTTACAATGACATTAGGGCCCAGTTTGCTAGTACGGTGGTTGCTGCATCCTTACAGGATATTTTCAGTGAGAATATGGTTGAAAAAATAGGGGAGCTGATTATCAAACTCACCAACAGGAGATCTGAATGCTAGAAAGATCTTTAGCAAGATCTATTGTCCCATAGGCTGTTTTTTTGGTAGCCTCATGGACGTTAAAAGTCTTCTTTTTCTCCATTCTCATTTCCTTGAGTTGTGTCTCCATCATGATATGCTCACAAATCAAATGCATTGAATATTTGGGAAATGTCTAACTCTGCAAGAAACTCGAGCTCATATGCATTTGGGGAAAACTTTTTAATGATTTTACAAGGTCCTATGTTCTTCCATTTTTGCTTGTTGTAGGTCCCTCTAGGAAATATCTCTTTTCTTAAATGAGCTAGCACAAGGTCTTCCACTTCAAAGGTTTTCTCTCTTTTCTTAGTCCTATGTGGTCTTTGTAACTCTTATTGTTGTGGTCAAGTCTCTCTTTCACTTATTTGTGCAACCATTGCATATACTCTACAAATTCTTTACCTGTACACTCTTCACCTTCAAATCAACAAGTTCTCCGAGCTATGTGACTCCTCTAGGGCTTTACCTATATACAATCTGAAAAGGTGGTCTACTTGTACTTCTATTGACGGCATTGTTATAAGAAAATTCTGCTTGTGACAACACTAAGTCCCATAGTTTGGGCTTCTCATTCACTAAATGCCTCAACAAATAATCCAAACTTCTATTTACAACTTTTGTCTGACCATCGATTTGTGGATGATGTTCATAACTAAATCTCAAATGGGTGTTCCATAGGTTCCTCCAAAAGTGTCCCACAAATTTTGTGTCCCTGTTTGAAACTATGCTTTTGGGTAAACCGTTTAACCTAACAATCCCCATAAAGAACAAATTTTCTATGTGAGTGGCATTGTCTGTCTTTTGTCAAGCTATAAAGTGTTCCATTTTGGAGAATCTATTTACAACAGAAAATATTGCATCATTACGTCTTTGTTTTGGGAAATCCAAGCACAAAGTCCATATTGATGTCATCCCATGGTTTCTCAAGCACTGGAAATTGTTGTCCTAAATTTTGACTCCTCCCTTTGGCAGGTTGACAAATTCTCAACTTAGACAAATTTCTTGACTTGACTTTCCATTCTTGGCCAATAGTGTCTTTCACTCAGCTGAGATAAGGTTTTATCTACCCTAAAGTGTCCAAATAGCCCTTCACTACACTTTTCTCTGATTAGATTTTCGCTCATTGATCCTTGAGGTATGCATAGTTGTGACCCCCTGGAAAATAACCAATCTTGTATGAAGTTGGCTAGCCATGGTGTTCTATCCTTGCTAGTTGGCTCAGTACACACTTTCCAAGCATCCTTGAAGTCTGCATCTTCTTTATATAGCTCCTCCATCTCATGATTTCATCAAATCCAACAACACTAATCTGCATCTCAGTTAACAGCAGTGTCCTACTTAATGCATCAAGTACCTCATTAGATCCCCCACTTCTATGTTTAAGAACAAAAGTATTGTTCTGCAGATACTCAATTCACTTAAAGTGTCTTTGATTGAGCATACCTTGGCCACTTATGAACTGCAAAGCTTGGTGATCTGTATTTAACACAAATTCTTTGAAGCAAATAATATCTCCATTTCTTCAATGCTTGAACAATGGTATAATATTCATTATCATAGACACAGATTTCATCTTGGCATCATTAAGATTCTCACTAAAATAGGCTATTGGTCTGCATTCCTGACTGAGAACAGCTCCAATGGCAGTCCCACTTGCATCACAGTCTACTTGAAACACTGTTGAAAAGTCAGGCAGTGCTAAAACTGGCTCTTCAGTGACCTTTTTCTTCAAAAGCTCAAAGCTTCTATTTGCTGCCTCTGTCCACCTGAATTCTTTCTTGTCTCCCCTCATAGTCTCAATGATTGGAGCACAAATCCGACTAGAATTTCTTACAAAATTTCTATAGAAGTTTGCCAACCCATGGAAACTTCTTACCTGAAACACAGTTTTTGCCTTCGCCTGCTCTGGGTCCATTCTCGGTCCCTAATTTGAAATGAAAAACCCCAAATATACCAACTCGGTATTCATAAAACTACTCTTTTTCAAGGTTTATCTGCAAGGTCTCATCCTCGAGTCTCTGCAAAACTTGTCTAAGAAGTCTCAAGTGCTCCTCTGCTGTCACTAGAAATCAGAATGTCATCGAGGTAAACAATCACAAATTTCCCTAAGAATGGCTTTAAAACTTCATTTCAAGGTTTATCAGCAACTTCTCCTCCTTGAGTCTGTGCAGAACTTGTCTAAGAAGTCTCAAGTGCTCTTCTCTGCTGTCACTAGAAATCAGGATGTCATCAAGGTAAAAATCACAAATTTCCCTAAGAATAGCTTTAACACTTCATAAATAAACCTCATGAAAGTATCAGGGGCATTTGTTAGCCCAAATGGTATTACCAACCATTCATGGAGTCCCTCTTTGGTCTTAAATATTGTTTTACATTAATCTCCCTCTCTTATTCTGATTTGATGGTACCCACTCTTCAAATCAATCTTGCTGAAATACTTGGCTCGCCCTAAACAATCCATGAGATCATCATCCTATGTAGTGGATACCTATGTTTAATTGTAATCTTGTTAATAGTCCTTGAATTTGTACACATTCTCTACTCTCCATCGTTTTTAGGCTCTAGTACAGATGGCACTGTACATGGAATCAGGATTTCTCTAATCAGACCTCTTTGTAACAGCTCTTGCACTTCTCTATTGACTTCCTCATTCTCTGCATGGGTTAATCTATAGGCAGCCTTATTAGATAGGCTCGCTCCAGGAATCAAATCCATATGGTGACTTATGCTTCTTACTGGTGGCATCCCTTCTGGCATTTCTTTGGACACAATCTCATCAAACTCTTCCACAAAACTCCTCACTTCAGAGGGAATGTCACTGCTATGACTTGCAGCCCCTACTTGTGAGACTTTGGGAACAATTGCAAAACACACTTGCCCATGTTTTGACTCTTTAAGGAACTGTTTACCAGTAACCAGCAGTGTTCTAGGGCTATTTTCAACCTCCTCATATTTAGTTTTCAGCGGTGCAAGGGTGTGCTTTGTACCATCCTTCTCTAAGGTATGTGTTAGCTCTACCATCATGGACATTTTTTCTATCAAACTGTCAAGGTCTTCTTAAGAGAACACGACACACATCCATTGATAACACCACACCACACTTCATCTTTATAAGTCCCTAATTGAAAACTCACTAGACATTGACTATCAACCAAGACTTGGCGAACCTTCTGCAACCAAGAGACCTTATATGTATTTGAGCGGTTCACTCTTTTCAGCCTGTAATATCCCTTTTCGAACTAATCCATTTGAAGGCTTCTTGCCCATTCTTCTTCCCGTGGGAAAGAGGAAGATGAACAAGGGAAGCTCTGGGATTATATTTTAAGTCTTTCTTTAATTAATAATTATATTTTCCTTTTGTATTTCCCTTCCTAAGTAGGTCGGCTGGGTTGGAGAGCTTTTAATTAAGCTTAAAAGAAGAAACACGCTTCTAAAGGAGTGGCATTAGAGAATTCCTCCCTTATGACCTTTGGCACCACCATAAGGCTATATAAGGGGTCGCATAGGCTCATTTTGGGCATGCTTTTGGCTTATATACTTTTATCTATTTGGTTCTAGAGCTGGTTGCTCTATTCCAATCCACTAAGGGGCGAAAATCCATTAGTGTGGCAAGAAAGGAAGACGAAACCCTTCCTTGTTGAAGGTTGATGAACAGAAACTATCCAATTTGGTGGTGTTGAGGACTTCTAAGAAGACCATTGTTGCCCAAAATAACCCCCCGTGCTATTTTGACAACTTACATCCATTTTGGACTTAGACAGGGAAAAACAGGTCAAGACTTGGAAAATTTAGAACAAATCGCATTTTGGGGGCAAGTCTTAATGTTTGGGACCTTGCTCTCCATCTTGCCGAGCCTTCAGGCCAAACACTTAGTCAAAATTTTCAAGTTTGGGAAAAATCGGGCATTTTGGGCACAACGAGAATTGTTCCAAAGTTCCTTTCGTTCACCGATTAATTGATTACGCCACAACATAGAGCGAGGGGACATTGCATCGAGAGATATCATGGTTGGAGAGAACCAATGCAACATTTCTTGCGTTCCATTTTTTCACCAATTATCCGGTGAGCCGACAAAACAAGGTTAAATATGCGTGTATCGGTCATGTCGGGCATAGAGGGCACTTTCGAAGCGTTCTATCATTCCATCGATTCTCCGATTAGCCACAAATAGAGACGGGGTTCAAACAAGTTTTAATCGGGCGAAGCGAAAAAAGCGGGCACAGAAGACACTGGGGGAACAGTTCCCCACTTCCACCATTCCCCGCCCCTCGACTTCACCACCAAACACAAGGAAATGTAGGTAAGACGGGTCCAAGCAGCACCAAAGGAACTATGACCAAGTTCTAACAATACCTCGATGACCCAATTTATCTAACCAAGACCAAAATATTAAAGCAGTAAATTTGGGCACGTATGGAATGTTCTGTCTACTATTTAAAACTCTGTTTGGGCTAGAAAACACGGTTTTTTGAGGGAAAATCGCCATTTTGATCACCTAAAGGATCGCAATAACTCCAACCACTCAAATTTATTGATGAATGGTGCCCATACCTTTCCCGCATTCTCTAATGGCGAGTACATGAGGAAATGAAGGGTGCCCATGCTCAAAACTACAAAAGTGATGGCCTTTGGTACTTTATAGGTGAAAATGGGTCATTTATGGCTGTTTGGTGGTTCCCCTTCCTCTCTCTCTCATTTTTCTATATATGTAAATGCTTATGCATGGGAAAATGGTTCTTCTCTGTAGGATTTGGAGCTCTCCTTGGGATTTTGCGGTTGTTATGCCTTTGGACCTTTGTAACTATGTTTTTGTAGGATTTACAAACCTCTTTTTGTAAATGCAAGTGGAAATGCCTTTAAATGACAAGCAATTATGGTTCATCCTTTGAATGCTATGTATTTGATGTGAATCTCTGCCCTTTTTTGTATTTTGAATTTATTCACTTGTATCTTGCAAAACTTTATGTTTCCCCTTGAAATCTTGCATACATGGTTGCATTTGTGTCTCTACAGGTCAGATTTGAACCATGTTTTAGCTTTGGTGCATCACCCCTTTCATTTTGCAACATTTTCTCTCTTTTGACCTTAGTTCTTGCAAATTAGTAGTTTATACTTAGTTTAGTTGCATTTTGAAACTGTAGGTTAGTTTTTAGTGGGCTAAGACGAAGGAACCAACCTTCTCTAGAGGTTTGTCTCACTTTGCAAGGTCCCACACTTGGAGACATTCCCATGTTACCCAAAAGTTTTGTTGTCCATTCATGATCAAAAGCAAAGAATGCAAATTTTGGTGATAACAGTTTTGGCACGCCTTGATTGGACCACATTGAAGGATTTCTTGTCATTTCATTAAGAGTTGTTGTGCCTCTTGGTGATTTCCAGCCTTTGGAGGCTCTATACAACACATATGACGGCTCCAATCATCATATCTCTTTTGGTTTAAAGCAGATCAATTGCCTCAATTTCATGAGAAGATTTCAAACAAGACAAAGGATAGCAAGTGGAGAGCCTTTTGAATACTTACAGTTGTCACCAAGGAGAAGAAGAAGAGGCAGATCAGTTCAAAGATCACCGTCACCTCCAGATAGATTTCTCTCGACTAGTCTGGTAGGCCTTTCTTGTTGTCTTCTAGGGTTCTAAGACCCATCACATTCATGGCCCATCAAATAAATCAACCTTTTGTGACCTTTAATGGTGGTAGTCCCTTGGCTTTAAATGCCCAACATGACATACTAGTATCTTCCCTAAAGAGCATTCCATTTTTTGGTGAAAATTCAACTACCCTATTGAGCACATCTCAGATGTTGCTAATGTTTGTTCAGTTCATCTTGTTACTGAAGATGATGTGGCAGTCAGGCTCTTGGCCTCATCTTTCAAAGGAAAAGCATTACAGTGGTATAGGAGTCTACAACCTACTTCTATTCATACATGGGATGAACTTGGAGAGAAGCTTTGTAAGCATTTTGGAGAAAAGACAGATAATATCTCTTTATTAGAGAAACTAACAACTATCAAAAGGGCCCCTTATGAGCTGATGATGGACTTCAACTTCAGGTTTCAAAGGACATGGGAAAGAATTCCACCCCTCCTAAGGCCATCTCCTCAAGGTGCATTCTTAAATTTTTTGAGAGCTCTTAATTTTTGTATTGCAATAATGATCCAGTCAATGGGATCTATGGCTTTGGCTACTGCTTATGAGACATCTATTCAGGATGAGAATTGTCTGGTTCAAGATGGAGATAGCCCCTAGACCCCCAACTCCTCTTTTCCCAGCTGCCCCAAGAAATTCAACCTTCTCTTTCCCCAATCCCTGAGTCTAAAGCTAGTTCATCTACCCCTACATCTAATTCTTCCAATGAGATAGATGATCTCAAAGCCTTGATCAAGAATATGTCAAATGAGATAGTTTCCCTCAAGAAGCAACAAACCCAAGCTCCTAGGCCCTACCAAAATCAGAATCAAGGGTATCAACAAAGGAATTACTATCCAAATCAGATTTATGGGCAGAATTACCAGCAAAGTAGGTTTCAAGGTGCAAATCCTAATTTTCCTCTTCAAGCATTTCCTCCTCCACAACATGCACCTGCTCCTAGCTTGAGTAAAGATATCGTCTCAGTTCAAAACAATCTAGCTCAAGGAACTGAATGGTGTTTCCCATGTAATCAGCCCCATAATCAAAACTCTTGTGAAAATGGGGTGAAAGGTCAGGCTCTTATGGTGCAGGGTTCTTTCAATCAACACGAACCAATGATGGACTTTCCAAATACTAATGTTGAAGAAGCTCAAGAAGCTATCCTTGAGGCCAATCTCATGTTTTTGGGGCTGAGAGTAATGTGGCAGCCATTCTAACTGAGAAAAATAATGAAGGTTTGGGGCAACTGGTGCCTTTCTTTAGTCAAACACTGAAGGACTATGAGCTAAGGTACAACCACATGGAGAAACAAGTCTTTATAGTCATGAGGGCTCTCAAAAAATTCAAGTGTATGCTCGCCAACAGCCGTATTAAGGTGTTGGTTTCTCATCCTATTGTGAGAAATTTCATAATGGGGGAAGAAGTTAGTGAGAAAAGAGTTGGATGGGTAGCAAGAATCATGGAATATGATGTCACAATCAAAGCTACCAAACTGGTTAGAGGTAGAGAACTATGTGAAAAACTTGCAGCAGATGTTATTAACGATGACCATGTTGGATTAATTGTCATTGATGTCAAAGGAATTTTCTATCAAAGGAAATCATTATCGGCCACTAATCATTGTCCAAACAAAATCAGTTTCGAATCTCCATTATTCAAGGGCAAATCGCACCATTCTAAGGCATTAAAGACAAGTTTATGATCATTGAAGAATATTGGCCGACCCCTTCTATTTTGGTGTTAATATTTAAGTTATGGGCCAACCAATGTCTAGCACCCAAGAAAATAAAGAGTGTCCCTTAGGATAAATCACACCCCTTCGAAGTGACAAGAGAAGGTATAAGAGGAGATGTAGTTGAAAAGAAAGCATGCGAGGAATAATAAAGATATATCATTCAAACTCAAGAAGATTTCTGAAGGAAAGAAAAATAAGAGATCATTCAAGGCAGATTTTTGTGAAGGAGATCTATTTAATTATCATCATTGAAGAAGTTATTTTTAAAGGTTGGTGCTTCCTAAGAGAAGAGATTGGTGTCTCTTGCTAAGTTGGCACTTAGAAGTGGGGATTGGTGTCTCCAATAGGTTGGTGCCTACAAATTGCTTAATGGTGGGGATTGGTGTCTCAATGGGTTGGTACCTACAAATTTTTGTAAGAGACTTCTATTATTTTATGACTAGATTTGGACAATAGATACAAGCAGTCTTTTCTCCGTAGTTTTCTCCCAAAAGGGTTTCCACGTAAATCTTTTGTTTCATAATTGTTTGATCCTATGTGATTGTTGTTATTGTGGTTATTAAGTTTTTAAAAAAGTATAAGATTATCTTATACTGATTCACCCCCCCCTCTAAGTATAAGTGTGTGTTCATCAAACCAGGAAACTTCTTATGCCTTGGAGGAAGAGAAAGAACTATCAACAACAAAGAGCAATAACTTTTGGGTAACATGGCTAAGTTTCGGCTACTAGCAAGTATCCCCCAGGTTGGATAAAACAAAAGGAGACACTTGAGCTTGGTCCATTCCTTATGTTTTAATAGATGGCATCCTCTTCAAGAAAAGCCTAGAGGGAGCTTTGTTGAGATGCATTGGTGGAGATCAGATTGCAAGAATTCTTGGTGAATGTAATGTCCCCCTTTTTATAAAAAATTAAAAAGAGGGTAAAATCGATTTGCACATATAATTTTAAAATGAAATTTTATAAATTGTGCAAATCGAAATAAAAGGGGAAGTTCGACTTCACCTTGAGATAATAAAAGCATGTTTTTAAAGGTAAATCAAGTGACTAGGCAAGTCGCATTTTCCTGGAAGCATTTAATAATTAATATTGGAGATAAAGTGATTATTCCTAAGCATTGGGTCGACCCATATGAGCATCTTTTTAATATCCCTATGCATTTAATATTTGTTGTTGGTGACTTTCAGGCACATTTTTAAATGAGATTTCCTCCTAGATGATGGCGCCAAAGATGGAGAAGAACTTTGGAGGATGTGCAAGCAAAAGCTATAAAAGAAGATGTGGTTACTCCTTTTTTGGCATGTTGACGGTTTATAAAAACTTATCTTCATGCTTGAAGAAGGGATGTATGCCCACTTATGATAAAAAACAAAAGGTGTTTATTAACACCACCATTTGTGAAGTGTGTGTGCCCATACAAGCTTGAAATAATAAGTTTTGCAATCATTTCTCTCTATATATACAAGGCGCCATTTTTGGGAGAAGATCTAAGCTTGCTTTGAGGGTTTGAAGTGTGATTTGTGATGAATATCTTTATTTACATGCTGCTGGTTTTTACTCAATGAAGTCGACTTGTTTTGGCATATGCTAAGAGTGTTTTGGAGTGATTTTGAAGTATTTATAAATCTGCTATTTAGATTTATTAATTGCAGATCTGGAACTGCATTTATTGACTCTTAAAGTGAAGAGAAAAGTGTTGGAATTGTGTTGCAGATTTTACCCTAACCCTAGTGATTGGGTTTAGGATTTTGGGAGCTGTTTTGAGGGGTTTCTAGTGTGTGAACAGATCTGGTTTTTATTTTAGATTGAAGCTCATAATTTTCCCTTTTTCTGCACTTGGTTTCATTTGAAAGAGTTAATATTTTGAAGTTATGGATTTTCAAAGTTTTCATTGATTTTCAGCAGTTTTATTTATTATTTTACTTCTGCAAAAGTATATTGGAAAAAGGAGTATAAATACCGACTGGATTGCCCATCTAAACCCTCACCTTGGCTCACTCCAACCCCATTTGGGTTGTATTGTAGCTGACACTAGGGTTAGTTGAGGTAACCCTAGAAGGGTTTATCTTCTAAGTTGTTTGTTTTTGCAAGTAAATAATAATATATTACTAATATCCCACAAGGGGATATTACAGTGGTATCAGAGCTTCTTTCCTCTTTTCGTGTGGGTGTTTTGTGTATGCAGGGTGATAAGTAGTTGTTTTATAAGAGGAGAAATAAGGGAAATATGGATGAAGGGCCTTTCACATCGGATCAAGTCAAATTTCTACAAGAGCTAATGCAAGGATGTGGTTTGGAACTTCAAAAAACCATGAGTGATCAAATGACCAAACTGATCACGGAAGTGGTGGGCAATGGCAAGACGCCAAACTCCAATGGCGAAGGGAGTTCACATAGTGGGGAGAAAAATTCAACACAACCCACTCATAAGTTCTTTAAAGGCACTTTCCTTCCTAAGGAGAATCATAGAGCTTTCGAGGAACCTTCAATAGTGGAAATCATTGAGGCATGCAACAAGGAATATGACACTTTGCATCCGGCCACAAGGGCCATACTTACTTTTGATGACTTTTGTGCCTTAAAGATGGGAAGCAAGACCAAAAGAGGCCATAGGCAACCCCATGCGGATATCCAACAAAGGTTGGGAAAAGTCTCTTTACCAAGCTTCGATGGAACCAACAAAATCACGGTAAGAGCTTGGCTACAAAAGATGGAGACCTATTTCTCCCTCAACCCCATGCAAGAAGAAGAAGCCCTCAAGTTTGTTACCCTTCACTTAGAAGGCATGGCACATGAGTGGTGGTTTCATGGTATGCACACCCAAGGACACGACTTGATCCACACAATGGAAGGATTTAGTCACAGGATCATGGAGAGATTTGATAGAAAAGATCCGGAGCTTCATTTTAGGGAGTTGGCCCAATTGAAACAAATAAGTAGTGTTGAAGAATATGTAGCGGAATTTCAAAAGGTTGCAGTGATGGTACCGGATGTCAGTGAGAGAAGGTTGATAGTCCTCTTTACAGAAGGCTTGATAGAGCCATTGAAAGGTTTGGTAAGAGCTTTTAACCCATTTACCTTGCAAGAATGTATTACTAAATCTCTATATTTAGAATGTGTAGCTTATAGAGGGGATTATGGGCCAAAAGGACAACATTCTAATAACTCTCAAACACTGCCCAAAGGTGGATTTAAAGGACAGCCAAGGTCTGATCTACAGCAGCCCCTTAAAGTGCAAGGAGGACAGCCCTTTGGATCATCAAAAGAGGCCCCAAGAAGGCCCAACCAGCCCTATGTTCCACCACATAGAAACCAATCCCAAACTGGTATGCAAAAAGATGAGAGAGATGAGCTAAGAAGGAAAGGATTGTGTTTTGATTGTAAGGCTCCATGGGTAAGAGGTCATAATTGCAAAGGTAAAGGACAAATTTATTTCATTGAAGTAATAGATTCAGATTTTGATTTGATTTCAGATTCTAATGATACTAATGAAGTGGTGAATGAGGGGGATGATGAGCATGTACAAGAAGAAGATGAGGAAGAAATTGAAGGAGCATTGGCAGCCCTTTCAAGTACTTCTAAGTATCTCCCTTTTCGAGTGGAAGGTATGCTATGCAAACAAAAGGTAATCATCCTCATTGATAGTGGGGCCACTCATAATTTTATTAGTGAGAGATTGGTAACAAGGCTTGGCCTATGTAATGAAGTTTTTCAAGGTTTCAATGTTACCATAGCTGATGGATATATTTTAACATGCTCTAGACGGATTTCCAAACTTTCTATCACCATAGAAGATTATGAACTTATTGATGATTTTTACATGATTAATATGGATGACATGGATCTTGTGTTAGGAGTACAATGGTTGCATTCTTTGGGGGATTTCACCCTCAATTATAAGGACCTATTGCTCAAATTCATGATTGGGGAAAAGAATATCATTTTCCAAGGTATGACAAGACACTTTTCTCTTTGCAAATATCCACCAAGGGAAGTAGAAATCTGTTCTGTATCTTTTATATCAGCTGATTGGAAAGACTTAATCACCCTTGAGTATGTAAAAAATCAGTTTTCTAATGATATGGTTGAAGGGTTGATTGTGGATGAAAGGTACAAGGTGATAGATGGACTTATTCTTTACAAGGGAAGGGTGTATTTAACACCAAAATCAGAAGTTAAAAATCTGATTTTAAAATCAGCACATGATGCCCCTACAAGTGGACATCAAGGATACTTCAAGACCTACAAGTTGGTACGGGAAAGATTTACTTGGAAAGGTATGAAAGGAGATGTTCTTAAGTATGTTAGAGAATGTGTGGTATGCCAAAGAAATAAGAATGAACATACTTTTCCAGCTGGTCTTTTGCAGCCCCTACCTATTCCCTCTCAAAAGTGGGAAAGTGTGTCCATGGATTTTGTTACGGGACTGCCCAATGTTAATGGTAAGACTTGCATGTATGTAGTAGTGGATAGACTCACTAAGTATGCTCACTTTTTTCCACTCCCTACTAAATTTGATGGTCCTATGATTGCTGATTTGTATTTCAGAGAAGTTTTTAAATTGCATGGTGTGCCTAAGAACATTGTGAGTGATAGGGACAACAGATTTATGAGTCTTTTTTGGCAAGAATTATTCGGTTAGTTGGGACGGAACTTACTCCAAGTACTAGTTATCACCCACAAACGGATGGAAAAAGGAAAAGTAAATAAATGGGCAGAAGGGTACTTAAGATATTATGTTTCAGGGCAGCAGTTAGCTTGGATAAAATGGTTGCATCTAGCTGAATTTTGCTATAATACTACACATCACATGTCCATTGGAATGTCCCCTTTTAAGGCTTTATATGGTTATGATGCTAACTCTTTCATGGATGTAATGATGACAGATAGTAGAGTGCCTAGTGCACAAGAGTTAGTGCAACAAAGTATGGACATCGTGAAATCTCTCAAAGAAAATCTGCACCATGCCCAAAATAGGCAAAAATTGTATGCAGATAAGCACCGGAGTGAGAGGACTTTCGACGTGGATGATTGGGTATTTCTTAGATTGCAGCCCTATAGGCAATCTACTCTCAAGCAAAGTGGCAAGGAAAAGCTAAAGCCACGTTTCTATGGGCCCTACAAGGTTACTAAAAGAATCGGTGAGGTGGCTTATGAATTGGAGCTACCCGGGGATGGTAAGATTCATAATGTTTTTCATGTTTCTTGCATAAAAAAGGCACTTGGTCAAAATGTTGTTCCTTCTTTGGAGTTACCCCCTTTAGATGAAGAAGGTAAATTGATCTTAATTCGGAAACTATTATGGAAACAAGAGAAAGGAATTTAAGAAAACGTGTCATCAAAGAATATTTGGTCAAATGGAAGGACCTTCCATTAGAGGATGCTACATGGGAAAATGCTTCAATCTTAGAGCATCCAAGTTTACAATTGCTTGAGGGCAAGCAATTTTGGGAAGGGAGGACTATAATGTCCCCTTTTTTATAAAAAATTAAAAAGAGGGTAAAATTGATTTGCACATATAATTTTAAAATGAAATTTTATAAATTGTGCAAATCGAAATAAAAGGGGAAGTTCGACTTCACCTTGAGATAATAAAAGCATGTTTTTAAAGGTAAATCAAGTGACTAGGCAAGTCGCATTTTCCTGGAAGCATTTAATAATTAATATTGGAGATAAAGTGATTATTCCTAAGCATTGGGTCGACCCATATGAACATCTTTTTAATATCCCTATGCATTTAATATTTGTTGTTGGTGACTTTCAGGCACATTTTTAAATGAGATTTCCTCCTAGATGATGGCCAAAGATGGAGAAGAACTTTGGAGGATGTGCAAGCAAAAGCTATAAAAAAGATGTGGTTACTCCTTTTTTGGCATGTTGACGGTTTATAAAAACTTATCTTCATGCTTGAAGAAGGGATGTATGCCCCACTTGAAATAATAAGTTTTGCAAAAAACAAAAGGTGTTTATTAACACCACCATTTGTGAAGTGTGTGTGCCCATACAAGCTTGAAATAATAAGTTTTGCAATCATTTCTCTCTATATATACAAGGCGCCATTTTTGGGAGAAGATCTAAGCTTGCTTTGAGGGTTTGAAGTGTGATTTGTGATGAATATCTTTATTTACATGCTGCTGGTTTTTATTCAATGAAGTCGACTTGTTTTGGCATATGCTAAGAGTGTTTTGGAGTGATTTTGAAGTATTTATAAATTTGTTGTTTAGATTTATTAATTGCAGATCTAGAACTGCATTTATTGACTCTTAAAGTGAAGAGAAAAGTGTTGGAATTGTGTTGCAGATTTTACCCTAACCCTAGCAACTGGGTTTAGGATTTTGGGAGCTGTTTTGAGGGTTTCTAGTGTGTGAAAAGATATGGTTTTTATTTTGGATTGAAGCTCATAATTTTCCCTTTTCGCTGCACTTGGTTTCATTTCGAAAGAGTTAATATTTTTGAAGTTATGGATTTTCAAAGTTTTCATTGATTTTCAGCAATTTTATTTATTATTTTACTTCTGCAAAAGTATATTGGAAAAAGGAGTATAAATATCGACTGGATTGCCCATCTAAACCCTCACCTTGGCTCACTCCAACCCCATTTGGGTTGTATTGTAGCTGACACTAGGGTTAGTTGAGGTAACCCTATAAGGGTTTATCTTCTAAGTTGTTTGGTTTTTGCAAGTAAATAATAATATATTACTAATATCCCACAAGGATATTCTCTCAATGGGGACTCGACTTCACTTTGGCATGATCAATCTAGTGTCTAGTGTTGGTCATAAATGGGTTTTGAGCGCCACCGACTACTTTACCAAGTGGATTGAGGTTGTTGACTCAAAGAAGCTACTAAGACAGCCATTCTAGACTTCTTAGAGGAGATTGTGACTAGGTTTGGAGTCCCTCATACCATAATATTTGATAATGCTAAAGCTTTTGTGGGATTTAAGATCTCGATTGGGCTCTCAAACGTGGTATTTATCTAAAGACTTCTTCTAACTATTACCCTCAAGGTAATGGCCTAGTTGAGTCCACTAATAAGAATTTGATCAGGATCATGAGAAGAACAATGGAGATAAATCAGAGAAGTGCTGGCACAAAGGTCAAACACGCTCTTTGGGATGATAGGATCACACCAAAAAGATCAATAGGTAATTCCCCTTCATCCTCGTGTATGGTAGAGAAGCTAGACTTCCAATATCTCTTGAATTTCCTTCATTAGAACTAGCCCATCAATTGGAATTAGAAGGTGAAGATGAAAGAGAAGTTAGAATGGTTAGAGCTAGTTGAGTTAGAAGAGCTGAGGCAATCAGCCATGAATAAATTAGAAGAGCTTCAAAAGCTAACCAAATAGTGATTTGATAGGAAGGCTAGTGAGAAAACCTTAAAGAGGGAGACCTTGCTTTAAAGTGGGATGCAAACAGAGCCAAACCAAGACACTCCAAATTTCATGTGCTATGGAGTGGACCATACATCATCTCAGCTTCCAAGAAAGCTAATGTGTTTGGGATGTCAAAGCTCGATGGGGAAGTGCTTCAGATCCTAGTCAATGGGATTTATCTTAAACCGGTGTTACGTGGGGACGCGTCCCCTAGATTTTGGTGACGTCCTGAACGCCCGAGAATGTTTCAAGGACTTGGGGACTTGGAGGGGATGTCCCTCTATTTTTTTAAATCTTTGAGAATAATCTTGATGTTTTTACTTTTAAAAAGTTGTTATTTTTACGAAGAACATTAATTTATAATCTTGAAAGTACCTAAATAGAGTTTAAATCTCTAAATTTCATTGAATAAAGTTAAAACATTCAAATATTAATATTTTATATATTATTTTAATAGCTTTCCCCTTTTCGTCCCCAAAATTTGGGATTTTTTTCCCGTCCCTCTATCTCCCCGTCCCCGAGACTTAGGTAACCATGTCTTAAACTCTCTTATTGAGAGGGATGTGATTCACCTCGTACATATTAGATTAGTTCTTTCTTCCTCTAGGTGATCTTCAACACAATATCTTGTTGGTAGTATAGTTTTCATTTTCCTAAGTGCTTTGCACAATGTTCTTGTTATTCTTGGGTGGCATTTCCAGTTGCAGATTTGTTTGAGGACTCTGAAGAAGATCTGACCAAAACAGATTTCAGACCAATTTGTAAGTATCTATCATGATGAGGGAAGTGCTCCTAACAACTCCATTCATTAATTTGCATGCAAAAAAAGATGGGAAAACCATGCAAGTCATCCAAGCGGTCTAGGAAAGCTTTCCTAATCAGGTATCTGGCTGTTTTAGGGTCAAAGAAGGGGGGGTTGCCAACTGGCATGCTTGCTTTAGTTTCATGTGGAAGAGCTTCTGAGTGTCAAAGACCAACTTCATCATGTCCAATACAAAATGCAGAGCAACTTGAGGAGGTTTCCATCCTTTTTCAGCTGGTAATCCAAACAATTGGGAGGAAAATCAGTTACAACACAGTTTTCCACTCTCATTAAAACCATGTTTGTTGCAAAATTGATCACATGGTCCATTTTGTAAGTTTAGAGCAGGTTTCATGGTGGAAACGAGGGGTGTTTTGGGGTAGCTCCAAAGTGTATTAATTCAACCCCCAAGATCAGATACAAATCAGAAGTTCTTCATACCCCTTCTATAGTAGAAATCAGGGTTTTGGGATAGTTTGCAAGTTTCTTTCGAAACTCCCAAGAAATCAGCTTCCCAAAGATCAATTTCAGGTAGTCCCAAGTCAATGCCAAGTCTCTGTACAAGTTTAGAGGTAGGATTTTCAAGTTAAGATCAATTTCAAGTTTTTCCGGCTTGACTCCATGCCCAATGCATGCTCGAGGAAGGCCATTGATCTCCTATCTAGCACGTGAGATACCCCCGTTGAGTCATTAAATTGTTGCCCAAAACAACCCCTCCGGATATTTTGACAACTTACATCCATTTTGGATTTAGACAAGGAAAAACAAGTCAAGACTTGGCAAATTTAGAACAAACCATATTTTGGGGCCAAGTCTTCATGTTTGTGACCTTGCTCTCCATCTTGCCAATCCTTCTAGGCCAAACACTTATTCAAAATTTGCAATTTTGGGGAAAATTGGGCATTTTGGGCACAACTAGAATTGTTCCAAAGTTCCTTTGGGTCGCCGATTAATCGATTCTGCCACAACACGAGAATAGGGGGCATTACATCGAGAGATATCGGGGTTGGAGGGAACCAATGGAGCAGTTCTTGGGTTCCATTTGTTCATCGATTATCCGGTGAGCCGACAAAACAAGGTAAAATATGCATTGTATCAGTCATGTCAGGTGTCGAGGGCACCTTTGTTGGAGCGTTCTATTGCTCCATCGATTCTCTTATTAGCCACAAACGGAGATAGGGTTCGAACAGGGTTTAATTGGGCGAAGCGACAAAGGTGGGCACAAAGACCTTTGGGAACAGTTCCCCACTTCCACCAATTCCCTGCCCCTCTGACTTCACCACCAAACATAAGGTAATGCAGGTAAGATGGGTCCAAGAAACACCAAAGGAACTGTGCCCAAGTTCTAATAATACCCCAATGACGTGATTAATCAAACCAAGACCAAAATATTAAAGCGGTAAAGTTGGGCACAAGTGGAACATTCCACTTGCTGTTCAAAACTCTGTTTGGGCTGGAAAACACAGGTTTTTGAGGGAAAAAGCCATTTTGATCACCTTCAGGCCTGCAAAAAATCCAACCACTCAAATTTATTGATGAATGGTGCTCATACCCTACCCAGTTCTCTAATGGCAAGTAAGGAAGAAATGAAGAGTACCCATGCTCAAAACTACAAAAAGATGGCCTTTGGTACTTGACAGGTGTTCCTCTCTCTCTCATTTTTCTATATATGTAAGTACTTATGCACGGGACAAGGGTTCTTCTCTGCAAGATTTGGAGCTCTCCTTGGGAGTTTGCAATTTTATGCCTCTAGACCTTTGTAACTATGTTTTTGTAGGCTTTACAAACCTTTGTTTAGTAAATGCAAGTGTAAATGGCTTTAAATGACAAACAATTGTGGTTCATCCTTTTGAATGCTATGTATTTGATGTGAATCTCTACCCTTTTGCTCTATTTTGAATTTGTTCACTTGTATCTTGCAAAACTATGGGTTTCCCCTTGAAATCTTGCATACAAGGTTGCACTTGTCTCTCAAGTCAAATTTGAACTCTGTTTTAGCTTTGGTGCATCACCCCCTTTCATTTTGCAGCATTTTCTCTCTTTTCAACCTTGGTTCCTACAAATTAGTATTTTAGACTTAGTTTAATTGCATTTTGAAGCTGTAGGTTAGTTTATAGTGGGCTAAAACAAAAAGAACCAACCTTCTCTGGAGGTTTTTCTCACTTTGCAAGGTCCCACATGTAATGTCCCCTTTTCCAATCGAAGACCTTTGACCCATTTTGTCAACCCGGATGACCCAAAGGAAAAAAATAAGGGTGACTTAAGTTATAATAAATTATTATAAAGTGCTATAAAAAATTTTATTAAAGCACTTATATTAATTTATTTAGCTTAATAAAAATAAATTGTAATCCCTATGGAAAATACGATTTGCCTTAAGGGGCAAAAGTCATTATAAAGAGATTTATTATATTCCTCCTAGAAACGATAATGATGACTTGGGCCAAAGGGGAGTAATGAAGCCTAGGAAAGATAAAAACATAATTAATTTATGTATTTCCCCTAGAGAAATGCGACTTGCACTAGGAGGGAAATGTTGTTGGGAAAAACATTTAATATGGGAAAATATTAAATGTTTGCATAGGGAAAATCATGTGAGCTCATTGGTTGGTTTGGAGGTTGGTTGTTGGCCCTTTTCCTTTAAAAGGGAAGTCGACTTGCCTCTTCCATAATCTAGATTTTTATATGATATTTCTCTTGCATTTGAGCTCTAAGCTTTTGCCAAGGACAAAACCCCTTGTGAATTCTACCTCTTGTGGACGAAAACCCCAAGAGTTTGAGAGGGTTTTTCACTCAGAAATTCCCATTGATTGTAATCAGATTTTCAGTCTATTTCAGGCTTTTTCCAGCAGTGTTATTGAAGACTTTTCGAAGTATTTTGGTGAATAAAATTGCAGCAGTGTTTTCTCTATTGGATCGACTCACTTTGGGACTGTTTGGGCATTATTATTGAGGTATTTAGATCTGCAAATCATTGTCTAATATCTCATAATTTCTGTGAATGAAAATACCCAAGTTTCATAATTCTTCTGAGGGTTATTTGTCAGTTTTATAATCAGATTTCAGATTTGATTTATGAGTTGATTTGGCATTCGAAAATTCTAATTTTTATATGAATGAGTTCCTAAAAATATAGGCAAGCATCTGGGATAGAGAAAATAATTTTTGGAGCTCATTTGATGCCCTAAATGTGTGGGCCGAAATAGTAGGAGGGCCAGATCTGCATGTTTGGTAGTTGCTGTTATAATTTGGTTTACATCATCTTGTTCCTTGTATTTTTCCAAGTTCGGGCATATGTCATTTGCCTAGATCGGAGTTGTGTAGAGAAAGTTATGCTATCTTGAAGATTGCAGCAGTTAGGGTTTTAGATTTAAATTATTTTCAGGTTGTAGAATCTGATTTTCGCCATAAATTCTCTAGGGTTGTTCCAAGGGTTTGGGAGTAAAAATAATTATTGTATGCTGATTTTGGGTGTGTTTGCATATAAAACCCCTAGTCTTTTTGCATAAATTAATCCCGGTTGCCCTAGTTTATTTCCCATAGTTGCCAAAAGTATATTTTATTATTTTATAAAGTGGGAAAAATCTCTTATTTGGGCAAAAGATCTATTGGGGATCTTTCACCACACTCGGAGACATTCCCATGTTACCCGAAGTTTTGTTGTCCATTCATGATCAAAAGCAAAGGGCTAACTTTTGGTGATAAAAACTTCTTGTTGGTTGGGTGTAATGTCCCCATTTCAAATAAAAATAATAGTTAATATTAATTACCTTGAGAGTGATTTTCATCATTTGAAATTAGAGGGTAATTAAATTAATTATTATAATAAAGAGGGAAATAATTAAATTATTATATTATTTTCCTTAGAGTAATTATTATTACTAAAGCTAAACTTTGATAATTAATTTAATAATAAAGTGAACAACATAAAGTCAACAAGAAGGAAAGAGAAAAGAGATCAAAAAGGTGTTTAAGTGATTTTTAAATAAATTTTTCCCCAAAGGTGGATCACCCCACTTAGGGGAGATATAAAAACAACATAAGGGTTTCCAATTAAGGCATGCTTGGAAATTATATTTTGTATCTTCATGCTTGAAGATTTATTGGGATGCATGCCCAATAGTGTTGTTGATTTTGGGTACTTCCATCCGGGAAATACATTGCTACATTTTGAATTTTGTTGTGTTGTTGTTTGAAGGGTTTTTCTACATGTGAGGTCTTTCTTGAAGGTCAAACTGAAGGAGAATCACATATGAGGTGTTATGATCATTTCTAAGGCTTGTTTGAGGGCTTTCCAAGAGGTACGAATGGTTGTTGATGATTTCAGGTATAGCTAGGGTTTCATCTACACATGTCTAGATTTCGAGCTTATTTTGGGTGCCTTCCAACCATCGAGAAAATTTTGATTTTGGTATATTGGAAATCTTGTAATTTATCTTCAATTTGAGATATTATTTATTAAAAATTGTTGGATATTTTCCAATTACGAATTTTTGAAGTTTCGACAGTTTTTACGCAATTAAAAATCAGATTTTAGTGTTTTGCAAAAACATAAGTATTTTCAGATTTGATAATTCAATGGCTAACTACAGATTTAATTTCATAATTTTTGAAGGTGTTTTGAGGCTATTTTTACACCCATATGCAAATATCCTAGCCTTTTGGCAAGGAATTTTTCTTATTATTTACATTGTTGTCATAAAAAAATAATTTCTAGCTTGTCGTTCATTTTCCACATTCAGATTTCAAGGGTTTTGATAAATAATTGTTGAATCTTGAAATGTCCTATTTGGGGACATTACAGTGGTATCAGAGCACCGATCTAGTGCACCTGTGAGGTTTTGTGTTGCAGATCTGGAAGCTAGAGGTTAGAAAGATTCAATGGAACGGATGAAGTGGACCCAAGTTCCTTTTTTTGATGGTACTAATAAAATTTCTGCTAGATCTTGGTTGAAGGAATTTAAGACATATTTGCGATGGAATCCTATGTGTCAGGATGATGCCCTCATGCTCATCTCTATATACTTGAATGGAAGGGCACATAAGTGGTGGCATCATTTGTTGGAGACCCGAGGTCGAATCCATTGCCTCCCTTGAAGATTTCACCCAAAGGTTCCTAGAAAGGTTTGATGTGCAAGATTGCAAGGATGAGCAAGGTGAAAATCCCTCATTAGTTGAAAATGTTTCTTTTCCTTCTAAGGATTGCATGCATGTTAGCAGAAGTGACGAAGAGGAAACCACAAAATTTGAACCCATGAAGGGAGTCATGAGGATGTCCCATACATACATCACCTGGAATTTGGCTGGAGCGGTGGAAAACATATACGCACGTTATGCCCGAGAGAAGTCGCCATCGGAGGTCTAGATCACACGGGAAAAAGCGAAGTCGTGCATGAAAAGCCCCCTGCAGGTTGGGCGCATTTTTGGAAAACAAAGGATTTAAGCTATGATGGGAAAATACAAGCAAAGGCAAGGTGGGAATTTTATACCTACTAAGCAGGTACTTTTCCCATGTTATAAAATTCACTTAAGCCTGCAAAGTGGGAAAGTTAAAGGCGAGCGGGCGGCGGGAATTTATTACCTGCCTTGCAGGATGAAAATTCCCATGATAAAATAAAAGGAAAGTGACTTAAGTGAAATCATGGGATTTTAGTGCCTGCCTTGCAGGGTAAATAATCCCATTGTCAAATTCAAATCACTTAAGTGGATCATGAGATTTTAGTGCCTGCCTTGCAAGGTAAAGAATCCCATTGTGAAAAATTCTTAAAAATAGAATTATATGTGCAAAAAAGTGCGCCCCCTTTGGTGAGATGATGGCAGCCTTGAAATGATTATTTTAATTAATCTATTCTTCTAAAAAGTGTGCCCAAGCTTGGAGGAAGTCAACAAGTCAAAGAGGGAATAAAAGAAATGGATTAAATGTATTAAATTTAATTTATTTAGTGGCTGCCCCCTCTCTTTCAAAAAGTGCGCCCCATTTGGGAGTTATTTAATGATTTTTAAGGCATTAAATCATTAAATTAATTTCTATTTTCAGTGGCTATGGTCAAGGCACACTGTGAAGCTTAAGTGAAATGATGTGTGAAGGATTAAATTGGATTAATTTAATTTATTGGATGGATTTTCTAAAACATGCTATTTTTAAAAAGAAGAGCATGATTTTTAATTAATTAATTGCCTTTAATTATTAAGGCAATTATTAATTATAGAATTGTGAAAGTTATATAAGCATGGGCAGCCATATGGGTGAATTATTTAATTCACAGGTAAAGAATTGCAGCCAAGAGGAAAAGTGCCCCCATTTGAAGAAGGATTTTGCTCAGGCAAGGTGGTAACAAGGCTAAAAGCTTCCAGATTTGGCGCATGCTTTGAAGGAGGTGGATCTTTGTCTGCATAATTGTTTGCATAGGTGTTACAGGTGCTCAGGTGTTGTTGAAAGGATTCATGCTCTTTTTATGTGCAAATTAAACACCAATTTTTGGGGCAGCGGGCTTGAAAAGTGCAGATTTTTACAATTAAAATTCACTATTCATGCTCCGGTGGCCATTTTTGTCTGAATAAATTGCAGGAATTCATTACAGGTGCTTTACAAAGGAAAATGAGCTTTTATCAATGTCCAATACATTGCATATATCCTCCAAATCTGAAGAATTGTCCAGATCTACACCAGTATTGAAGAAATCCGGCCAAGTAAGAAGAAAAAGAATTATTCAGACAAAGATTGACAAAGCCATGGCAAAGAGAGATGAAAAAGAAAGCATGATAGAGTCATGCATCACTTCCAAACTTGCAGACATAGGAGACACAGATCTAGGCCGGAACCTCTTTCCGATTTGATTGATAGATCTAGAGCGGGAAAGACTTCACTCATGCGTGCGGTTAAAAGCAGTGGAATTATCCGAGCTGCAACTTTTCCATGTACAACCCAGTTGCCAGAATTTGTTATGGAGTGCGCTAGATCTTACCATCCTTCATCCAGATCAGTGCGTGATGCTTCGGGAAAGACAATAATTCGTTTGGACGCAGAGTTCATCAATTATTGTTTGAAGATTCCAGTGCGAAAGGTGGTGACTTCCATTAGTCTTCAGGATGCGACAACAGGTGGGAGAAGCATAGAGTTGATTGTGTGAGCATAATGAATAGCCGATACATGAAGAAGCCTAGATCTCCTTCAAATTTCCGAGAACTCTTCCACGGTCCAATTTGGTGCAGGAGGTAGATGATGTCGTCAAATTGCTATGCAGGATGAATGGCGAAGCGAATGCCTACACTTTCCGTACATGGATGTATGCTTTCATCAGGACCATTGAAATCAACAAGGTTGATTCTATAATCAATTGGTCAGAAATTATTAGCAACAACATTGGTGAG
The DNA here is from genome assembly GCA_018340775.1 of Taxus wallichiana var. yunnanensis. Taxonomy (NCBI): domain Eukaryota; kingdom Viridiplantae; phylum Streptophyta; class Pinopsida; order Cupressales; family Taxaceae; genus Taxus; species Taxus wallichiana. The sequence continues at coordinate 389,929,091 of CM031236.1, forward strand.
CAACTCCGGAACGTGAAGCGTACTTTCAGCTTCAAGATGACTTCATACTTGGTGTATGTTGCAGCTTCACAAGGCGTCTTTTCCAAGCTGGATAGATGTGGTGTTCTTTCTAAGGACCCCATTTTCGAGTGCTACCCACAGCTTACTGTACCTGCGTGCGAGAAAGATTTCAAAGTGATCAACGATGAATTCTTCTATGATTTCATCTGCAGGCTAGACAAAGACTTGAAGGCCAACAAGGTAAGCAAGGAAGTTGTGTCCAAGATTGGCAATCTATTCATTCAATTTGCAGATTTCACATACCTCAGGGTTACGAGCTTTTCTGGAGAACCAATAAAGATGCCCAGGCATCCGAATGATAGATTGATCGCCATGGAGCTGAGCAAGCAACTTGTGGAGTTACACGACCTTCAGTCAAAGCGGCACAAGTCTACGGGCTTCTTCCCAATCACTGTGGGATATTACAGTTGCATTAGCATTCATAGAGCTCGGGGGATGGAGGCGCAAATGTTATCCGAGTATGAGCAAGAGTTCTTCCCTGCACGGTTGAACTTCGATCCATTTGGAGTAGCCAAAAAGACAATCTCTCAGGAGTACGCACATGTGCCTTGATTAGAAGATTTTTGGATGAAGTGCAAAAGTGAGTACGAGGTTAGAAAGAGAGATTTCAGCAGGCTATCAGCAAAGCAAGTGTTCGACTTTGGACTAGTGCGGATACCTGTGGATCTTAAAGATGATGGGAATGTGGTACTTGACACTTACCATCAAATGGGAGGAGATAAAGCCATACTGCAGAATAACATAGGAGGCTGCAACACAATTGAAGAAAGGTCGGGAGCTGTGTTGGTGAATACTTCAGTAGTTCTTTGACGAAGGGATATTGCCTTGATGAAGCATTGATGAATCAAGTCACGGGCAACTTCGGCGCAGGAGATTCCCTCGAAAGCACAGAGGAGAAAGCAGCAGGAAAGTCGAGAAGTTGAAAGTGCATAGAAGATCTCAATCCAAGGAGAGGATCACTTCTACGACCATGACTTTAACTCCGGTTTCTCCAATACCTAAAGACTTCACCAACTATTGCACCACAGCAGCAGGACGCTTCCATGCCTCCACTGAATCCAGCGACATTCATCTTCTCCCCTCAGCCACTTCGTTCAGCGCCTGTTCCAGAGGATACATGAAGCTGCAGATGGCGGAATTCGAAAGGGCTTTGTCCTTGGATGACTCAGAAGATGGCAGCCATAACACTGTGGCACTTTTTGATGGAGAGGATGCAGAGCGGAAGATGGTAGTACACTCAGCGACTTCTCATTCTCCGAGAAGTAACTTCTCGGAATGGTTGGCTTTGCAGTTGGTTCCAGAAGCGAGAATGGAGATGAACTTAGAGGAGCACGACTTGCAACTACTCTAGAATCTGGGCGGAAGAGACAGAAGGCCTAAAGTTGCCAAAGCAACTTCTAGGTTGATCATCGAGGATTCGGGAGAGAAGTTTGCTGAGATATCAATTCGGCAGAAGGAAAGATAAAGGAGGAGCTCACGGCAGAGGATGTGACAAGAACCAAAGTACCCCTCGGTCAAGCCACCACTGAAGGATTGAAGCGGGACACGCTGACATTGATGGATGCTTTATTCTTTAGGTTTGACAGTGAAAAGGTGGAGAAAGAAAAGCTGCAGAAGCAAGTATCTCAATTATGTGAGATCATAGCCAAGGTTGTTAAACCTTCCATTCAACCCATTTAAGAGCAAGTGAGTGATCATCTTATGCAGGAAATGGAGGACGTAAGCAATCAAGTAAAGGCTATTGATGAATGGAAGGATTTGATTATTCGTCAAGCTTCTGTACAACTTGGAGAAGTGCCAGCCTGCCTAAAGGTTATGGATGATGCGTAAATCAACTGAAGCAACTGATGGCAAACATAGAAGGCATGAATAAGTTGCGAAAGAGTAACTGAGTATTTTGGCGAGATCAACAAGTCACGGAGATGTATTGATTGCGGAGCAGCAGATTATCGGACGGATTAGTCGAGAAGGGAAGCAGCTAGAGTTTGCAGTATCTTTCCGTTTGGAAATCTGCAGAGTTTTGTTGAAGAGGATGCAGGCACTTGAGAGTAGGACATCAGACTTACCAGACAGTGTCATTTCTTTCACTGAGGAGAGAGTGGATGGGAATGTCACTTCATACGTGTGGATCGTCTCAACTAAGGTGCCTAATTCCCTAGAAGGATCTCTTCTGATGATACAAAAGAGAATTGATAAAGCTACCAAGCCTTTCACGATGAATTCTATCAGTAGACTGGTGGCGCTGCAGGCAGACATTGCGAGGTTTGGGCCGAGTTTGGAAGATGTGGAAGCGTGCATCAAAGTGTTGAATGAAGGGTTGCTGCAGTTCAGGACAGAGAAAGAAGCAGTGGCTAAAACAGATGGAAGGATGTTGAATTACATGTTTGACAAGTATATCCGATATCAGAACAAGAAGAAGACATAAATATTACAGCTGACATGACTTTTCTATTCTTTCTTCTTCTATTTTCTATGTTCCCGGATGAAATTGTAAAACTTCTAAGTTATTGGTTTTGCAACCATTACTTAAAGTCATGTGGAACCATTCTATTAGTTAAGTGATACATGTGTCACTTAAGGAGAAGATAGTTGAGGATGATTGCCAAATGTCATCTTTACTTGTTTATGTTTTAGTTCAGTTTGAGTTTTCCATTTGTACTTTCCCTCCTACATTCTATAAGTAGGAGAAGAACCTCCGGGTTAAGGATCGATCAGAATTTGTAAGCAGCAATCTTGTGTTCTAGACTTTGTGCGTTGAACCCCTGAGAGCCACTTGGAGCAAAGGAATACAAAGGAGCAGGTTTCCGGAGAACTTTGTGTCACGGTGTACTTTGTTTCTTGCTTTTAATCTTAGATCTCTTAATAAACTTTGTGTTATTTTAGATCTGGATCTAGAGCTTCCTTTGTTTTATAATTTTGTGTGTTCATATCTATTAAGTTTCTTCTATGTGCATGCAATTAGCTCTGCTATCTACTAATTGGGATGCACATCTTCCCCATTTCTTCTCTGTATTTCCTTTACTTCCTTCTTTATAAAATACTTCCTTTCTTAAACAGCTGCTTACTTGCTGCAGAACTTCTTAGTTATGGTTCATGAACTAAGTGGTTAAAGTAAAACCCCTGATAGATAATAACACATTTTTATTGACAAATCTGACACGGGAGCCTCACCGGTTAAATGAGGGAGATTTATCTCATGACTGCCTAGGTTTGATGCTATGCAGAAAATCTAGCCAACAACTCAGTGAATTAAATAATATTTTTGCTTTGCATGCAAGCAAGACCTCAAATTTTAGGGCAGCAGACTTTATATGCAGATTTTGGTGATAAAAATCAAGTATTCGTGTCATGGACTCCATCTTTGTCTAAATAAAATTGTAGGTATTCATCACAAGTGCTCAAATCAATGTCAGGTACATTGAATATATCTTCCGAATTTGAAGAAGTTGTCAGATCTGCATAAATGGATCCAATTGCAAGGGATTCCGGCAGAATTAAAGAAAAAGAGCTCAGACAAAGATTGTTCCAGCCATGTTGAAGCATGATGAAAGAGAAAGATCAGCAAAATCATGCATAGCTTCCAAATTTGCTGAAGTTAATGACATAGACATAGGTCCTAAACATATCACCGATTTAATTGATGATCCAGATCTCATAATTACAAAGGCTTCGCAAAAATTCATCCTCTTGTTTCTAACATGTGGAAACTTGTGTAGAAGTTAGTGTTATCCAAAATTCACCCCCCAGGGTAAATTTTGATAACATGCATCAAATTACTTAGTCCCAGGAAAATAAATTGATTCAGGGCCAAAAAATCATGTTTCTAGGGTCCCCTCAGAATTTTTCTAACTCTCCTGTCCAGGTTGAAAAGAGCAAGTTTTGAGAAAAGGTGAAAAGGCTGCAAAAACAAGCTTGGGCCAGGAAAAATCACGAAAAATGGCTAAGTCCTAGTCCTCATGAAATGGGACGTGAGGGACATTCGCGAATCGGCCGAAAGGTGCAACAGCAAGCTATCTGCAGGCAAAGGAACATCAAGGCCGTCGGGGACGCGCAAAGACGCAAAAACCGGTTTGGCGAAGGAGAAGAAAATCGACTAACTGCTCTGGGACATTTGGGACAAGAAGACGCGAAGGACGCGAACCGCCCGGATCGGCCGAAAAGGAGAACTTTCGCACTAAGCAGTTCGGGACATGTGGGACAAAGGTACGCGAACCGGCCGAATCGGGCGAACCGGAAGAATTTGTCCCAGACAGTCCAGGACATGTGGGACAAAGGGACGCGGATAGCCGAAGGAGCCGAAAGCCAATCAAGCAACGCCACGTGTCATCGGCCGAATGAGGGACGAGGAAGCCCATTTCGGGCGGATCGGAAGTTTTTGTCCCAGACAGTCTGGGACATCCGGGACAAATGGACGCGAAAGAGCCGGCAGACCCGCGGACCAACCAAATCATGACACGTGTCACAAGGAGAAAAGTCCAAAAAGTTCAAAGGGCGAGGTTTCAAGCACTAACCCGAGCCAATAAAAGGAGGACATGTGTCCAATGAGGAAGGGAAGCTCGGAGCTCGGGAAGGAGTTAGAGAGTTTAGCAAGAGTTTTGGCCGAAAAGCTAAAAGCAAAGGTCTGCCCGCGCCCCTGTCGACCAATCAATGCATGCCACGTGTCCCAAGTGGCGGGGGCGCGGAAGGAAAGTGGAAAATGTTCCAAAATCACAAAAGGAAAAACTTTCAAGGAAAAACCCGCGGGACAGTAGAGGAGAGAGAATTACGTATCCAATCAGCGCTTGACACGTGTCATCCAGGTGGCAGAGCGCGGGAAAGATCTTCAAAACACATTTTCACCTGTTTTGTGCCCTAAATCTTCAGATCTCCATATCTTTTGATCCAGAGCTCGGATTTGCACGTTCTTTATATCAACGGAAAGCTTATGAAATTCTCTACATGATTCCAGGGTTAATCTCGAATTTTGGTGCAGTCTGGAGAGAGAAAGTTGAGAAACGGCTCTGACGCATGTTCATGGCCAGAAGTGACATTTTAGCGACCAAATTAATGCAGAATGGGTCGCATTCTCCTCCAAATCGGTCAAAGATGGCAGGGTATGGGTTTGTAAGGTTCCCCATGCCGTTTTAATGCATCTGCAGTCAATGAGGAATGGGCTTGCATGTTTTCCCATGTTTCTCTCTCCTAGGCTCGACCCATGCAATGTAAAAGCCAGATTTGGCTCATTTTAAAAATAATAATTACAAGTTGTTCATCTGTTCACTCTGCCCTCCCTTCTTTTCCTTCTCCAGGGTTAAAAATGGAGTTCGAACCTCCTCCCTGCTCTGTAATGGCATTTTTGCCTTTTACTAATGAAATGATGTTCTGTGCAAACTTCTGAAGCAACAAAAAAACGTGTTTTGTGATGCATCTATCCATCCTTGCTCGTTTTTCACTTTTTTCCTCTTGCTCTCTTCTTCATTGTACAGTATTTGTGCATGTTTGAATGTTCATTGCAGGTTTGGAGCTGTGTTCATGGAGTTTTGGGACATTTTCTGTGTGAAATCTATCCTTGGGCCTGTGATGCATCTGTCCATCCTTCCCATTGCTCACCTCTCTTTGTTACATGGCAGTTTTGATAGATGTCCAACATTCTCCTTCTCTGGTGTATCACCGTTTTAGTGTAGGCTTTTGTTCTTTTCCTTTCTCTCTCTCTCTGTCTCTTTGGCATGGTTAGATTAGGATTAGATTAGCTTGCCTGCACTGGAATAGCTTGTGGCAGGTGGTTTAGGAGCAGGAACCAGCCTTCTCTCGGAGATTCCTTTCTCATTCTCGCAAGTCCCACACTTGGAGAAAGGTTTTGATGTTGTGCAATCACACTGGATGCCTAAAGATCAACTTAGAAACCCCGATCATCATCCGAAGTCTTTGTGATTTTGCATCAACATTAGTGCATAGAAAATTCCTTCTAGGATCTTGTGCATATGCTCCCAATCTTCCAATGAAGCCTTCATTGAATTTACTTGTATCTCGCATTCACCTAGAGTGCTTTCAGAATTTAAAATTGCTCATATGCAATTAAAAAATGATGAGTTTTGTTTGAATTGTTACGGAAAACATTGCACTAGTGCATGTATTGAAGAAGAATTGCAAAAGCTTCAAGGATAAGAGGGAAGACAAGTCAAAGGAAATGCCCGCAAGCAAATCACAATTAGCTACTTCCAGATCCATCTTGGTGAGAATCAAAGGCAAAAGAGTCAACCGCATGCAGAATATGGAAAAGAACAAAGCTGGAAGTGTTGCGACTTTCTTCTAATTTTTTTCCTTTTTCTTCTTTTTCTTATTTTCTCTGACAAAGTAATCGAGCAATCAATTAAATTATAAAATGTAAGTGATTGGTTTAAAAGTTGTTACTTGAAGAAGTCAATTACTTGGAAATAAGTGGCAGACATGCAAAATAGAAGGTTCTATTTTTCAGTTATAAATCATGCATGTCATGCAAAGAGGAATTCAGGAGGAAGATTGTCGATGTTTCCCTTTTCATAGCTTCCGCATGCGGGAATTCATTTAAAGTTTCCTATTTGTAATTGCCCTTTATACACTATAAATAGAGGAAGAACCTACGGGTTAAAGGATCGGAATTTGTAATCAGCATTCTTGTGTTCCAGACTTTGAGCTAAAACCCTTGATAGCTTTCTACAAGCAGAGGAATAGAGAAGAGATTTCCGGAGAACTTTGTGTCAACGGTGCATTTGTCTCTTATTTATTTTTAGATCTATTCATAAACTTTGTGTTATTCTAGATCTAGATTTGAAACTTTCCTTTGCTTTGAATTCTATATTTCATGGTCTATTTGTTTTAATCTATGTGCATGCGATCAACTCTATAAACTATTGATTGGGTTGCACATCTTCTATCATTTCTTCCTGTTTCCTATAATTTTCCTCTTCTGCAGATATTTCCTTTCTCTTTACATTTAACTTACTTTGTCAGTAAAATTGTCTAGCTATGGTTCATGAACTACATAGTTAAAGTAAAACCAACAAATAGATACTAGAAAATACAAATGATAAAATTTTACACAGGAGCCTCACCGGTAAATAAGCGAGATTTATCTCATGACTACCTAGGTTTTTAGATGTGCAAAAAATCTAGCCAACACCACACTTGGAATATTCTTTGTCTAAGTTCTTTTTCTTTTATTTTTGCCAGAAGACCTCGCTATTGGATCAATTTGTAAAAAAGCTGCAATTCCTTCTGATTCAAAAGATATATTCAATGTATCTGACATTGATTTTGACTTCTTTTCACCAATATGAGCACCTGTGATGAATACCTGCAATTGATTCAGACAAATATGGAGTCCATGGCATGAATACTCAATTTTTATCACCAAAATCTGCTTATAAAGTCTGCTGCCCTAAAATTTGAGACTTTGCTTGCATGCCAAGCAAGCTAAAATATTATTTAATTCACCTAGGAACTTATACCAACATGCAGATGCTTTGAATAATAAAAAGAAAGCTTCTCCAACCCTAGGCGCCAAAACTAGAAGCTTCCCGACAATAAAAATATATTTTTAATGCAAATCACTCCTTCCCTTGGCGCCAAAACTCTCCAGGGCAGCATGCTCCATCAAAAAGAATTAATTGTCTCCTCCTTATGGCTTATATAGCTAACTGTATGCTATTTTTAATAATTGCTTCTTCCTATTTTGACAATTATTAATAATAAGCTATGCTCTTTCTCTCAATTTGGGTGCCCAAGTTTGCATGCTTTTGCTTGCTTTTTTATGCAATTCTTTTATTTATTTTTAGCATGCTTCTTTGCCTTCTCTTTAGCTCATCAAGTTGCTTTGACTTTCCATATATTTTGGCACCAACCTTAGCTAGGAATAATAAAAATAAATATCATTAAATGCATGCAATCATGCCAAGGTGGGTCGCACTTTTTGGCTAGAAGACATGCTAAAAATAAGAAGTCAAAGCAATGGGAATTTTTACCCTGTCAGGCAGCTCCAAAAATCCCATCCTTCACTTAAGTGATTTGTCTTTAATGATGGGAAAAAACAACCTTCCAGGCAGGCATAAAATTCCCACCTGCCTGCCACTACCAAAATTCTCATTGTGTTGGCTAGATTTTCTGCACAGCTGAAAACCTAAGCAGTTATGAGATAAATCTCCCTCATTTACCAGTGAGGCTCCCGTGTAAGATTTTGTCAGTTATATGTCCTAATATCTATCTGTTGGTATTACTTTAACTATTTAGCTCATGAACCATAGCTAGATAGTTCTGCAGCAAGTAAGCAGCTGTAAAAGAAAGGAAAAATCTGCAGAAGAGGAAAATAATAGGAAACGAGGAGAAAGTAGAGAGGATGTGCAACCCAAGCAATAGTTTACAAAGTTGATTGCATGCACATAGATTAAAACAAATAGATCATTAAACACAGAATTCAAAGCAAAGGAAACTTTCAGATCTAGATCTATAATAACACAAAGTTTATGAATAGATCTAGAAAGAAATAAGAAGCAAAATGCACCGTTGACACAAAGTTCTCCAGAAATCTCTTCTCTATTCCTCTGCTTTACAGAAATCAGGGGTTTCAGCTCAAAGTCTGGAACACAAGAATGCTGATTACAAATTCCGATCCTTTAACCCGTAGGTTCTTCCTCTACTTATAGTGTGTAGAGGGGAAATTACAAATGGGAAACTACAATTGAACTAGAACATGAAGAAGTAGTAAAGGGAACATTTGGCAGTCATCTTCCTAAAATTCCTCTCTAGTGACATGCATCAGGAGTCTAAGTCAAAATTGTGCACATCTGTCACCTATCTTAAAGAATCTTCCCACATAACTTAAAGTAATGGTTTTTTCAACCAATAGCTTTAATTTTACATTTTCATCCGGGAACATAAGAAATAAGAGAAGGAAGAAGAGAAGAAAGAAGATCTGCCAGTTGTAACACTTATACTTTATTTTTGTTCTGATATTGAATATACTTGTCAAACATGTAATTCAACATTTTCCCATCTGTTTTAACAATAGCATCTCTCGGTTTTGAATTGTAACAACCCTCTGGACAAAGGAACAACGTTAGCCTTCACTTTCTCTAAATCAGGCCCATATCCCTCAATATCTGCCTAAAGCTTTATGAGTCTACCAATCAAATCCATCGTGAAGCAAGTAATTCATCTAGGATGCTCTCCGGCACTTCTCCCATCTTACTCTCCAGAATTGCATCCTCTTTAGCATGAGCTTGAGGATCTCTACGCGGAAGGAAACTGAAATCTCTAACTGCTTCCCCTTTTCCACCAATCTGCCAAGCACAATTTGTTCTGCAATCAACACATCCTTTGGCAACGAGTGTATCTTAGCCAAAGTATCCAAATGAATTTCAGCCACTATGTTCTCATCTTTTATCTGTGTCATCAAATCCTTCAGCTGAGACACTGCCCTGTGCATGTTCTCTAATTCAGCCGGTATTGGTTCGAATTGCTCTGAAGCTTGGTGAATGATTTTCTCCTTCAGGTGGGCAATAACTCGATGTGATCCCCCCGCATCTTCCACCTCCTGCATCAGATGATTACTCACTGCTCATGTGCTAAAATGGGCTGAGAGGAAGGTTTGGCAACCTTAGCAATGATCTCGAACAGCTGGAACACCTGCTTCTGAAACTTGTATCTCTCAATATTCTATTTGTCAAGCTTAAGGAATAAAGCATTCATTAGCGTTAACGTATCCTTCTTTAACCCTTCTATGGTAGTTTGACCTATTGGCACTTTGGTCACTGTTATATCAGTTGCTGTGAGCTCTCCCTTGTGCTTTCCTTCTGCTGGAACAGATAACTCAGTGAACTTCTGTCCCGATTCCTCAATAATCAACCTAGAAGTCATTTTGGCAACTTTAGGTCTTCTATCTCTTCCTCCCAAACTCAGGAGCAGTTGAAAGTCGTGTTCTTCCAGATTGATCTCCTCTTTGGATTCTGGGATTGTCTACAAAGCTAACCATGATGAAAAGTTGCTTCTTGGGGAATGAGAAGCCGTCAGTGCACCACCATCTCATGCTCTGACTCCGCTCTATCATAATTTGCCACCGTGTTATGACTGCTACCCTCTAAATTATCCAAAGATAATGCCTTTTCAAACTCCGCCATCTGTGCTTTCAACTTCTCTCGCATGGATAGGTGAATGCCTGAGTGGTCGAGGAGAAAATACAAATGATGTTGGATTCAAAGGAGGAACAACAAGATATCTCTGAGGTTCTAGGGCTGCTGAAGTGCTATGAGTTGATGTTGGAGAAGTTGGAACTGGAACGATAGCCGTAGATTTGGCCTTCTCTTGTATGTGAGACTTCTTGTGAACTTTAAGCTTTTCGGCCTTCTGTTGCTTTCACCTTCGTGCTTTCTTTTGCTGGAATCTCCGTAAAGTTGCCTATGATCTGATTCATCAAAGCTTCATCCAGGCAATACCCCTTTGTCAGCAACCAGTTTGAAGTGTTAACCAGAACTGCGGAAGATCTTTCTTCAATCGTCTAGCAACCACCAATGTTTTCCTGAAGAGCAGCTCTATCTCCTCCCATCTGATGATACAAGTCAAGTATCACATGCCCATCATTAGTGAGATCTGCAGGTATCCGTGCCAAACCATAATCAGACACTTGTTGCGCCGATAACCTGTTGAAGTCTTTCTTTCTGACTTCATACTCGTTCTGCACTTCATCCAGAAGTCCTCCAACGAAGGCACATGTGAGTATTCTTGGGAGATTGTCTTCTTTTCTACTCCATAGGGGTCAAAGTTTAGCCGTCTTTGGGAAGAACTCGAGGCTCATACTCAGAAAACATTTCAGCTTCGACTTCTCTAGCTCTATAGATGCTCTGAGTTGTAGTAACCCACTGTGACTGGAAAGAAACTTGTAGACTTGTGCCGCTTTGATTGTAAGTCATGCATCTCCACGAGTTGTCTGCACAACTCCATGATGACCCACTTGTCGTTTGGATACCTTGGCAACTTTACTGGTTCTCCCGAAAAGCTAGTCACCCTGAGATAGGTGAAGTCTGCAAACTGGATGAAAATGCAGCCATGCTGAGATACAGCTTCCCAAGCTTCTTTGCTCACCCTGTTGGTCTTCAGATCACCATTTAGTTTGCAGATGAATTCATAGAAGAACCCATCGTTGACCGCTTTGTAATCTTTGTGGCACTCAAGAACTGTCAACTGTGGATAGCAATCAAAGATAGGATCTTTCGCCAGTACGCCTCGTCTATCCAGCTTGGAAAATATACCTGCGAGGCTACTGCATATACCAGGTATGAAGTCATTTTGAAGTTGTAAGTCCACCTCACACTCTGAAGTTGCTCACCGATGTTGTCACTGATGATCTTTTCCAATTGATTATTGAATCAGCTATGTTGATCTCGATAGTCCTAATGAAAACATACATCCATGAGCAAAAGTTGTGAGTATTGGCTTCTCCACTTATCCTGCAAAGCAATTTAGTGATATCATCCACCTCTTGCACCAAGTTGGATCGCGGAAGAGTTCTCGGGAACTTTGATGGAGACCTAGGCTTCTTCATATATCGGTTGTTCATTATGCTCACACAATCTACTTTGTGTTTCTCCCATCTGTTACCTACATCCAGCATGTTGATTGCAATCACCACCGTTCGTGTCGGAATCTTCAGACAATAATTGATAAATTGTGCATCCAACCTAATAATTGTCTTTCGTAGCATCCTAGTTTGTTCTGGAAAGAGGATGATATGATCTCGCACACTCCATGACAAATTCGGGCAACTGAGTTGTGACTGGGAATGTTGATGCTGGAATAATTCCACTACTTTTCATTGCCCGCATGAGAAATGTCTTTCGGCCTGGATCTGTTAATTATTTCGGAGATGGGTTTTGGGCCCATGTTTGTGTCATTGATATCAGCAAATATGGAAGCTATGCATGATTCTACTGATCCCTCTCTATCATCACGCTTCATCATGGTTGGAGCAATCTTTGTCTAAGAAATATTTGTCTAAGCAATCTTTGTTTGTGTTCTTTTTCTTTTAATCCTGCCGAAATTCTTTATAACTGGATCAATTCATGCAGATCTAGCAATTTCTTCAAATTCGGAAGATATATTCAATGTACCTGACATTGATTTGAACTTCCTTTCACCTGTATGAACACTGTAATGAATACCTGCAATTATTTAAGACAAAGATGAAGTCAGAGCATGAATACTTGATTTCTATCACCAAAAATCTGCATATGAAGCCCGCTGCCCTAAAATTTGAGGCTTTGCTTGCATGCAAAGCAAGCATAAATATTTTTAAATTCACCTGGGCACTTATAACAACATGCAGATAATTATCATAGCATAAATCAAGCTATTCCAACCCTAGGCGCCAAACCTTGAAGCTTCCGGCAATGAAAAACACCTCCAGATGCAAAAATCCTCCTTTCTTTGGCGCCAAAACTGTCCGGGCTGCAATCCTTAGCAAAAATAATTAATTGTTTCTTCATTATGGCAGCCCATGCTTATATAACCCTCAGCATTCTATTTCTAATAATTGTCCATCCTATTCCTGGCAATTAATTAATAAACAAACATGTTTATTCACCCAAATTGGGCGCCTATTTTTGCATGTTGTTGGCTGCCATTAAATAAATTCATTTTATTTATTTTTAGCATGCTTCCTTCAGTTCTCTTTGGCTTATCTTCATGCATTGAATTTTCCTCCATCCTGGCGCCAAAATTAGGCAAAACAGCTATTAATAAATATCATTAAAAGCATTGTTTAATGCCCAAATGGGTCGCACTTTTTGGCAAGGGTGAATTCTAAAATTAAGAAGTCAACTTTTAGTGGGAATTTTCACCTTACCTGCTGCAGCTCTAAAAATCCCTTCTTCCAATTGAGTTATTTGACTTTTATAATGGGAATTTTTACCCTGAGGCAAGGTAATAAATAATTCCACTGTCTGCCACCTCTAATTTTCCCACTGTGACTTAAGTGACTTCCCAAAAGTGCAACTTGTATTGAAAATAGCTTCTTTTGAAAAAGTGTGACTTGTATGGGTGAATAAAACCTTATGATGGAAAAGTTAGCTTCTTCAGCAGAGCAGAAATTTCTCACTTTGGTGATTTAAGTGATTTTTCTTTATTTTATAATGGGAATTTTCACCAAAGTGAGGTAGGTAAGAAATTCCCGCCTGCCTGCCACCTCTAATTTTCCCATCGCAGTTTAAGTGACTTTGACTTCATGGAAAAAGTACCTGTAAGCGGGTAAAAATTTCCGCCTACTGCAGCCTACCAAAAATCTCATTCGACTTACACTCATTAATTCCAGAAAATGCAACTTGCCTGGGAGAGGCTTTTTGTGCATGACTTCATCATTTTTGGTCAAGATAGCTTGCATTTTGAGGTTGATTCCTTCTAGTGTTGTGTCGGTAGATGATCTTCAAATGCTTCATGCAATTAAACAGACTATACCGACAAAGGAATTGACCTAGGGAATTTCATAGAGAAATTGAGGAGAAAACTAGAGAAAAACGCAAAAGAAGTAAATAAAATAAAAGCGCGTTGCGGAAGTTGCAGATAATACCTCGAATTCATTCCTGGTGAAAACCCTAAGGAGATGAGTGAATACTAGCATGCAAAACTTCAACAGGATTCAACCGAACACAATTTACTTAAATGGGAAATTATTTATTCAATAAATAATTAAATAAAAATTTCTGAGACATAACTTGCGGAGGAATAAAATGAGTTTGGGCATCGGGTATTTGTCGAAATGGCTCATATGATTAATCGGGAATATCCTAATATAATACAAACATCTTCTCGCAATAAAAACACAAAAAGACCTGTTATTTTAAAAGAACAATTTTTTTCAAATGGGTGGTCCTGCATTTCAAGGTGAAATATGAGGACACCACATTGGCATCTTAAAGCCTTCCTTCCAAAAAGCGACTTGCATAAAAATTATCTTCTTTCTTAAAAATGCGACTTGCATGGGTGAATAAAACTTCCTTGATGGGAATTCTTACCCTTCCAGACAGCTCTAAAATTCCCATTGGTACTTTAAGTGATTTATCTTTCATAATGGGAAAAAACAACCTTCCAGGCAGGCATAAAATTCCCACTGACCGCCACCACCAAAATTCCCATTGGCAACTTAAGTGATTTGACTTTAATGATGGGAAAAACAACCTTCCAGGAAGGCATAAAATTTCCACCTTCCATCACTACCAAAATTCCCATTGGCAGCTTAAAGCCTTCCTTCCAAAAAGTGCGACTAGCATGGGAGAAGCTTATTTTACTTAAATTCTTCTTTTTTGTCAGAAATTAGCACTCCATGATTAATTTCTTCCTTTGTCTGAGGCCATGGATGACTTCCAGAACTTCTAGGCAAATAAACAAAGCTATAAAAATGAAGGACAGATCAAAGGGAATTTAATGACATGATCGGGCAGAGAAAACCGAAAACAAACACGAAAGAAAAAAAAAACTGAAAAACGTTGCGTAAGTTGCAAACAATTGCTTTGAAAATAACTCCTCACGGATAGCCGATTCGTAAAAATTCTTCCTTAGTGAATACCCTATTGAGAGGCGGGAATACTAGCGTGCAAATCTTCAACAAGGTTCAATTGCAGCACAATTTATTTTAAACAGAACTTTATTTATTTAATAAATAATTAAATAAAATTCTCTCAGACAAAACCTGGTGGAGGAATAAAACGAGTTTTAGCATGTGGGTATTCATTGAAATTGACTCATATGATTCATGGGAATACCTTAAGGCAATGGAGACAACTGCAGGCAATAAAAACACAAAACGACCCATTACTTTAAAAAGAACAAAAATTTTAAAGGGGTAGTCCCAGATTTCAGGGTGAAATCTGGGACACCAGTCGGCTCTGTCTGTGGACATCTTTGCCTCTGTCAAATGACAGGAGTAAAGATGAGATCCCAACATCTCTGGTTTCGTATCTTGTCCATTGGGTTTGGGGTTAGGAAACAAAAGACAACACAACACCGAAAAATAAAAGAAAAACAAAGTTTTATTTATATACATATAGGTTTTACCCTGCTTTTTCAATTCCGAAAAGCTTCAAATGTTGCCCGTTGAAGGAAATGGCAGTTCAATTCCATCCTAATGAGCAAGTATGAAGCTATTAGTTCTAGCAGAGTCCTTTTGATTATGAAAGGCCCTTTCCACAATGAATCAAATTTTCCGTGCATGCCCTTTGGTTCGCATCTTTTATCCCATAGGAGGACCCAATCACCAATCTCAAACTTTCTTTCTCTGGCCTTTTTGTCAAAGATCACCTTCACTTTCCTCTGATGTTCGATATGTTGGGGTTAGCAAAAGGTCAGACATGATAATATATCAGATCTAAGCATACATGCAATAAAAGCGAGATATTCTACCAGAAGAAATATACAAAACAAGAGATATAAATCAACACCGGATTTAACGTGGTTCACCCAGTGTGGGCTACATCCACCAAGAAACAAGCCAATCTATTATCCAAAGCTTTAGAAGATATACAATGAAGATTTACAATCTTCCACACCTCTCAGATGTACAAGTACTTTCTTTCTCTCAAGCTTCTCCTTCTCCAAGAATTCTCTCTCTCACAATTATTCTCACAATAATCATTAACACACACACTTCTAAACCCTAGCTTTTATGCTTATATAGGCACATACAAACTTAGGGCACTTAGCCATACCATTGCAATCAATAGATCTTCTTTAATGTTAAAATTAGATCTAATTCCCGAGAGTTAAATAAAACACTCCCACACAGGTAACCGACGCTGGTTAGCCCTAACCGATGTCGGTTCCTCCTTGCCTAACCAATGTCGGTCATAGGTGACCGATGCCGGTCCCTCCATAACCGATGTCGGTTACTGTGCTTTCCTGCAAGTTTAATATAGCATGCTAATCTGAAGTAATTGAGCTCCACAACTCAACATGATAGCCTATCTGCTACTTGAACCTGTACTTCACGTAACTCAGTCAAATACATTATTCTTTTGTCAATAGCATCCGTGAACGTAGCATCTTCTAGAGCTTTGGAAAGTTGTAAAGCAGGCAGTTCTAATGTAAGAGGCAACTCTGCGTCTCTTCCATATAACTAAAAAGGGGACATGCCTATAGCTTTCTTCGGGGTGATCCTGTCTGCCCATAATGCATCAAACAACTTCTTATGCCAAGTTCTTTGATTTTCGGTTACCAATTTCCGCATGATTGTTACCATATTTTTATTACTTGATTCAGCTTGGCCATTCCCTTGTGGGTAGTAATTGGAGGAATGTACCAACTGGATTCCATGCGTGTAGCAAAATTCAACCAACTCCTCAGAAGATAAATTGGGAGCATTTTCTATTACTATTTTGTTGGGTATGCCAAACCTTATGACAATATTTTCCTTTATAAAATTACACACCTCCGCGGAAGTGGCATTTTTAACGGAATGGCTTCTACCCACTTACTGAAATAATCAGTAGCTATCAAAATGTAATGATGACCGACACTAGAAGTCTGGGTTGAGCATGCCAATAAAATCCATGCCCCATTGTTGAAAGGATCTTCAATTATAACCGGTTTTAAAGGCAATGCAGTAATTTTATACGTCCAACAAAATGCTGGCACGCTTGGCATTTGGATACCCATTCTGCAGTATCTTGAAAAAGTGTGGGCCAGTAATACCTAGCTCAGAGGATTTTGTGTGCAGTGACTTGGGCTGAGAAATGACCACCACAAGCCATATTATGAAATTGCTTTAATAGCTGATCCTGCTGAGCTTTATCCACACATCTGAGAAACACGCCATCAATCCCTTTTTTATACAGCCCATTATCCCAAAGAACAAAGTCTTTGGCCTTCAGTTTAATGGTACGTTTTTCCTTGAGAGAGATGATCCGGGCATTCCCATAGGTTATGAAATAGGCAATATTACTATACCATTCATTTGCAGATCTATAAAGAGAACCATAGGCAAACTTTCGCCTTCCTCCAACTCATTTATCTTTGTCTCGGTCATTAACTCACATAAGCCTCTTCCTCGAACCAGATTTGTAGGCTTAATATCCAAGTCATATTCTTGCACCTTTGTTACCCATGTGCCTCTTAATAACCCTAGTTCTTGTTGTGTTAGAATAGACTTTACTGCAATATCTGGAACAAGGACTACAAGTATGTGAGGAAAGGATATAATACCTAAATGCCTTGCATGCTTTCACAACTGCATATGCATGTTTTTCCATAGGAGTATACTTCAATTCATAAGCCTTTAAAGGCATACTCATGAAAGCAATAGGAGCTTCTACATCCTCTTGATTTTTTTGCATCAGAATTGCTGACATTGTGTGTTCAAAGGAATAACAGTAAAGAATAAATTCTTTACTGAAATCTGGTGATACCAAGATTGGTGCTTCGGACAAAGCCGTCTTGATCTTCTCGAATGCTTCCTTTCCTTCATCGCTCCACTTGAAATCCTGTGTTTTCTTCATCATATTTGAAATATGACGAGTTAGTTCAGCAAAGTCAGGGATGAATCTCCTGAGAAAATTAACCTTACCAAAGAAGGAATGAACTCCTTTTTTGGAGGTTGGCAATGGCAAAGTTTGAATGGATTTCACCCACTCAGATCTATTTTGGTTCCTTCTTTTGAAACGATGTGCCCTAGCAGCTTTCCTTCTATTACAACAAAGATAGATTTCTTGGGATTTAAAGAAATCCCATGCTTACAGAACACTGGATGAAGACTTCTTCCAAATCTGAAATGTGATTACCCCTTACTTTAGAAAAGACTGTTAGATCATCGAGGTAAACCACTATGCTTTTGTCTTTGAGATGAGAAAATGCCAGATCCATAGCTCTCTGAAATGTGGCTCTGACATTAATTAACCCGAAAGGCATTTTCTGATAAGCAAACGTTCCCCAAGGTGTGATGAATGTTGTTTTATATTGATCTTCTTCACCACCTTAACCTGATTATAGCCTGAGAAACCATCAAGCATTGACAACATCTCAGATCCGGTGACAACCTGGAGAGTATGATCCATAATTGGAATGGGATAATTATCTTTCAATGATGCCTGATTGAGATTGCGAAAATCAACACACAATCTAATCTCACCACTTTTCTTTCTTACGGGAACTATATTGGCCAACCACTCAGAATGATGTATAGGGTAAATTATCTTTGCATCCAATAGTTTCTGAATCTCTACAAAGATAGTACCTGAAATGGTTGGATTATGCTACCACAGTTTCTGCTTGAAGGGTTTTTGCTCTTGCTTCAATGGGATATAATGTTGTACTTCAACAGGTTGATATGTCTTCAGATCCTGATAAGACCAAGCAAAGACATCTATATATTTTCTAAGAAGCTTTGTGAAAGCTTCTTGTTCTGCTTTAGAACAACATTTACCCAGGTTTACTAACTTGGGGTCATCATCAGCTCCCAAATTCAATGATGACATCAGAAGAAGATCTTTCTCCACATTCTTTATTCTTTTTTAGCATTTGATCATGCTTATCAAACATCTCTTCAAGAGACACTAAGCCTTTAGGAATTTTATTTCCTTTAAGCTGAATGATCTCTTGACCACCTTCAATCTTTGAATCAGCTTCACCCATTGTGGTCTGTCTCGGAAGTGAAGTGCTTCCTTCGTAGTATATCTCTTCAAAGTTGTCTTATTGCTAGAGGAAAGCAACAATCTGCTTATCATCATTGAAGACCTGCCATTGTTGAACATTATCAGGCACCTTTGGACGGAAAACCATTTCTACTTTGTAATCACCTTGTTGAAGAGTGCAGGTGGTTGATTTGGATTCAATAGGGTCATAACTGAATCGTTAGTGAATCAACTCTGGAGTTTTGATCTCTAGGGATATAAGAAACTAAGAAAGCTACAAAATCCAAAGTAGCTGAATAGACCCGGTCTCTATAATGTCGTAGTTTATCTTTTTTAACCTGATAGAGACCACGTATCTGCTTGACAATTAACTCAGCATCCCCTCTTGCATGTAGCAATTTAATTCCCATTGTTCTAGCTTGTTCCATTCCTAACAGCAAGCTTCATATTCTGTTGTGTTGTTAGTATTCTCAAACATTAATTTAAAGGAATGTGCATGTACCTTTCCTTCAGGAGAAATAAGCACAACACCTACACCAGATCCAAGCGAACAACAACTACCATCAAACTCTAGAGTCCAAACTTTGTTGTCCAATTGATGTGGCTCCTGAGTTATGGGTTGGGCTTCTTCTTTATCCAACTCTAGGTAGTAGACCCCGTGATCTGATTCCGGAAAAGGATCTGAGATCTAGGGTCTTCAGATTTTGAGACTGTATACTTGGACTTCTTCTCAGGTTCCAACTTTTGGTTAACTCCTTTAATTGGGATATGTGCACAAGACCAATCCATCTTAACTCTCCTCCTAATTCCTTATAGAAGTTTTTGCTTAATAACATGCCATAAGATACTGGAATATCTGCCACCAGGATTGTCATCTTCAATCTTTTATCTGGAAAGGAAGCAAGCTCGCTTGTGCATCTTTTATCTGTCCAATGAGAGGTACTTGTCTTTCCATTGAGTAACATCTTCCAATGGTCTTCGTCAGTGTGAGACCTAGAGCATCAGCGACTTTGGATGGCATAACATTATCGGAAGCTCCAGAATCTAGAATGCAATTACTCAATTTGTAACCATTGATAAGTAATGAAACATAGAATGGTTCAATCCTTTCAGAAGTAGCAGGAGAAGAAGTTGCAGCATTATTCAAAGGAGGAGTATTTTTTGGGTTAGATAAGATGCCCCGTGAAGCATTGTTCGGTGAACTATTAGGACCATTACTCTGTACATATTTCACCAATCTGCTCAATTGATCGGGAAAAGCCCTCAAGTACTCGGCTTCTGACATCTGAATCTTAGTCTTCTTTATATGGTCAATAATATCGAAAGAGGGAATCACGATACCTTGACTTACTTCAGTTGTTTGTCCATTTGTCCTTTGTTGCTGGTTAGAGGTACTTACATGCTTGTCTCTTGGAGCTAAAGAAGAAGGAAGTGGGCTGCCTCTTTTTAGAATGGTAACATCTGGTCCAAGATCTTCCCTTTCTCTCCTTTGTCCACTTGAGGAAGCTTCCGCATTTTGACGTGTTTGAGACCTTGTGAACACCGCAAATGTATGACCATCACTATCTTCAAAAGATTCGTAATAGCCTTCATCAGATTCATAGTCTAGGTATCCAATGTTGGAGTCGCCAGCGGAACCAACAAAGTCTTCTTCGTCAAGTGATTCATCAACAACATGATCTTCTTCATTAGTTTCCGTTGGCTAGATTTTCTACATAGCTAAAAACCTAGGCAGTCATGAGATAAATCTCCCTCATTTACCGGTGAGGCTCCCGTGTAAGATGTTTATCAATCTAGTAAGTAAGAAACTTTAATAACTATTTGCTGGGGGTTTTACTTTAATCACAAAGCTGATGAACCATAGTTAAACAATTCTACAAAGAAGAAAGCAGTTGTTTATGAAGTATTTGTAGAAAGGGGAAATAATGGAATCTAGGAAAGAAGAAAGGAAGATATGCAACTCAACCAATAATTTACAGAGTTGGTCTCATACATATAGATTAAATAAACAAGTAGATCTCACAATATTTAGAAGCAAAGAAAAAGAAAAACTTCTAATCTAAATATCAGATAACACAAAGTTTATCCAAGATCCACACAAAAGTAAGAAGCAAATGCACCGTGGACACAGTTCTTTGGAAATACGCATTTATTCAATTCTTCACTTTCAAAAATGACATCAAGGGTTGCAAAAAAAAGTCCGAAACTCAAAAATGTTGATTAACAAATTGTGATCCATTAGCCCGTAGGCTTTTCCTATATTTATAGTGTATAGAGGCATTTACAAATAGGATTTTAATGAATTGCCACATGTGGCAGCTATGAAAAGGGAAAGCAGCTGACAATCTTCCTCCTGGAATTCCTCTTTGCATGACATGCATGATTTATAACTGAAAATAGAACCTTCTATTTTGCATGTCTGCCACCTATTTCCAAGTAATTGACTTCTTCCAGTAACTTGAAGTAACGGCTTTTATAGCCAATTACCTAAGTTTTACAATTTTAATTGATTGCTCAATTGTTTTGTCAGAGAAAATAAGAGAAAGAAGAAGAAAGAGGAGAAGAAATTAGAAGAAAGCTGCAATGCTCTTAGTCTTGTTCTTCTTCCATACTCTGCATGTTGATCCAACCTGTATTGCACTTTTGCTTCATTCACTTTAGCAATGAATGATCTGAATGATATCTCTGCCTTGAATCTGAGATGTTTTTTTCTCCCATATGTTGTTGAATCCTTTCCTTTGATTCTCACCAAACTGGATCTAGAAGCAATTGACTGAGATTTACTTGCGGGTGCTACCTCTGACCTGTCTTCCCTCTTATCCTTGAAGCTTTTGCAGTTCTTCTTCAGTACGTGCACCAGTGCAATGTTTTTCGTAAACAATTCAGACAAAACTCGTCACCCTTCATCGTGCTTGAATCAACCTTTGTGTGAGATTTTTTTATTTCTACTAAAAGACCTGTGGTGTCCCCTGCATTTCATCATGAAATATGTGACTACCCTATCCGAAAAAATTTCATACTTTTAAAATAATGGGTCGCTTTGTGTTTTTATTGCGAAAGTTCTCAGATTGCATCAAGATATTCTCAAAGAACCATATTAGCCATTTTCACCAAATACGCAGATGCCCAAAATTGTTATATTCTGTTGTCAGGATTTGTCTACGGGAAATTTGTATTTAATTATTTTGAGCCCCGTTTGAGGCAATTTGTGCTCCGGTTTAACTCTGTTGTGATCGTACATATTGTTATTCCCATATTCCAAAGAGGGTTTTAACCAGGAAAAAGTTTTGCGCTTTATTTGTGACTTTTGGCAACGTTTTGTGTTTTTGTGTTTTCCCGTTTTGTTTTCTGTGAAATTTCTCTAGATCAATTCCTTTGCAAGTTTGGCCTGATTCTTAGCCTGGAGTACCTAGGGATCATGTACGCACGTTCGCAGAAGGAAATCGCCATCGAAGGTCGGAGTTCACTGGGAAAAAGCTAAGTCATGCACCAAAAAGCCTCTTTTAGGTGGCCACATTTTTGGAAAAAGAAGAATGAAGTGGATCATGGGAAAATTAGAAGCAACGGTAGGTGGGAATTTTGTACACCGCCAAGCAGGTACTTTTTCCCACGGAGGTAATGCCACTTAAGTGACAATGGGAAAATTAGAGGCAGCAGGCAAGCAGGAATTTCTTACCTGCCTTGCAAGGTAAAAATTCTCATTATGGAATAAAAGAAAAATATCACTTAAGTGAATCATGGGATTTTATTGCCTGCCTTGTAGGGTAAACAATCCCATTATGAAAGTCAAATGACTTAAGTGAATCATGGGATTTTCAGGGCTGCCTTGCAAGGTAAATAATCCCATTGTCATGTGATTCTTAAAAATAGAATTCTTTATGTCAAAAAGTGTGCCCCTTTGGAGAAGTAATGGCAGCCTTTAAATTGATTAATTTAATTAATTATTCACCCAAAATAGGCACCCAGGCTTGTGGAAAAGTCAACAGAGGTTCAAGGACAAAAGGTGGTTGAAAATAGACTGTTCTAAAATTAAATAAATTTATTTATTTAATGGCAACCCCTTTATGTCAAAAAGTGCGCCCCTTTTGGGAATGAAATAATACTTTTTAAAGTATTAAATGATTAAATTAATTCCTATTTTCAGTGGCTAAGGTCAAAGCATACTGTGAGGCTTGAGTTAACTGGAAGCAGAAGTCTAAAATTAAATAAATTTAATTTATTTAATGATAGCCATAAGCTTGCACAAAATAGGCGCCCCATTTGAAGAGTGAAACTTATTAATTAATTAATTAATTGCCAGTAATAGCAAAGGCATTAATTAATTATAGAATCACAAGGGTTATATAAGCAGGGGCTGCCATAAGGATGAATTAATTAATTCATAGGTAAAGAAGTGCAGCCCAGAGGAAAAGTGTGCCCCATTTGAAGAGGGTTTTTGCTCAAAAGAAGGTGAAATCAATGCTAAAATCTTCCAATTTTGGCGCATAGGTTGAAGGAGTTGATTTGTATCTGGATAATTGTTTGCATAAGTGATGCAGGTGCTCAGAAATTCATTATAGGTGCTTTACAAAAGAAAAGGAGCTTTAATCAATGTCCAATACATTGAATATATCCTCCGAATCTGAAGAATTATCCAGATCTACACCAGTTTTGAAGAATTCCAGCCGAATAAGAAGAAAAAGAATTGTTCAGACAAAGATAGACAAAGCCATGGCAAAGAGGGATGAAAAAAAAGCACAACGGAGTCATGCATCACTTCCAAATTTGCAGACATAGGAGACACAAATCTAGGTCCGGAACCTCTTTTCGAATTGATTGATAGATCCAGAGCAGGAAAGACTTCACTCATGCGTGCAGTTAAAAGCAATGGAATTATTCGAGCTGCAGCCTTTCCATACACAGCCCAATTGCCAGAGTTCGTTATGGAGTGTGCTAGGTCTTACCATCCTTCATCCAGATCAGTGTGAGATGCTACGGGGAAAACAATAATTTGATTGGATGCAAAGTTCATCAATTATTGTTTGAAGATTCCAGCTCAAAAGGTGGTGACTTCCATTAGCATTCAGGATGCCAGCAGCAGGTGGGAGAAGCATAGAGTTGACTGCGTGAACATAATGAACAACAGATACATGAAGAAGCCCAGATCTCCTTCTAAGTTCCCAAGAACTCTTCCACGGTCCAATCTGGTACAGGAGGTAGATGATATTGCCAAATTGTTATACAGGATAAATGAAGAGGCAAATGCTCACACTTTCCTTACATGGATGTATGCTTTCATCAGGACCATTGAAGTCAACAAGGTTGATTCCATAATCAATTGGTCGGAAATCATTAGTGACAACATTGGTGAGAAACTCTGGAACATGAAGCGTACTTTCAGCTTCAAAATGAATTCCTACTTAGTGTACGCGTTGCGGCTTCACAAGGCATCTTTTCCAAGTTGAATAGATGTGGCGTTCTTTCTAAGGACCCCATTTTCGAGTGCTACCCACCTACGATTACTATACTGCAAGTGCGAGAAAGATTTCAAAGTGGTTAATGATGGATTCTTCTACGAATTCATTTCAAGGCTAGACAGGACCTAAAAGCCAACAGGTGGTGAGCAAGGAAGCGTGGGAAGTCAGATCCAGATCGCGCCTATTCATTCAGTTTGCAGATTTCACATACCTCGAGTTACTAGCTTTTCTGGAGAACTGGTTAAGCTGCCCAAATATTCGAATGATAGATTGATCACCATGGAGCTGAGCAGACAACTTGTTGAGATACACGACCTTCAAACGAAATGACACAAGTCTACGGGCTTCTTCCCGATCACCGTGGGAAATTATAGGCCATGTCGAGCATTCATAGAGCTCGAGGGATGGAGACGAAGATGTTATCCGAGTATGAGCAAGAGTTCTTCCCGGCACGGTTGAACTTCGATCCATTCGGAGTAGCCAAGAAGACGATCTCCCAGGAGTACGCACATGTGCCTTCATTAGAAGATTTCTGGATGAAGTGCAAAAGTGAGTACGAGGTTAGAAAGAAGGATTTCAGCAGGATATCAGCACGGCAAGTGTTCGACTTTGGACTAGCGCGGATACCTACCGATCTTAAAGATGATAGGAATGTGTTACTTGACACTTATCATCAAATGGGAGGAGATAGAGCCATACTTCAGGATAACGTAGGAGGCTGCCATACGATTGAAGAAGGTCTAGCGCTGTTCGGTGAACACTTCAAACCTGTCCTGACGAAGGGATACTGCCTTGATGAAGCATTGATGAATCAAATCACGGGCAACTTCGGCGCAGGAGATTCCCTCAAGAGGAAGCACGGAGGAGAAAGCAGCAGAAGGTCCAAGAAGTTGAAAGTACACAGAAGATATCAATTAAAGGAGAAGATCACTTCCACGGCTATGACTTTAGTTCCGGCTTCTCCAGCATTCAGTACTTCACCGATTGTTACACCTCAGCAGGACACTTCCATGCCTCCACTGAATTTGGCAACATTCATCTTCTCTCCTCAGCCACTCCATTCAGCACTTGTTCCAGAAGAGACGTTGAAGCTGCAGATGGCAGAGTTCGAAAGAGCTTTGTCCTTGGATGATTCAAAAGATGGCAGCCATAACATCAGAAAGCGCTTTTGATGGAGAGGAAACAAAGTGGGAGATAGTAGTGCACTCAAGAACTTCTCACTCTCTTAGAAGTAACTTCTCAGAATGGTTGGCTTTGCAGTTGGTTCCTGAAGCTAGAGTGGAAATGAACTTGGAGGAATACGACTTACAGCCTACTTGAGTCTAGGCGGAAAAGATAGAGAAGACCTAAAGCTGCTAGGTAAATTCAAGGTTGATCATCGAGGAGTCGTGGCAGAAGTTTGATGAGATGTAAGTTCGGCGGAAGGAAAGAAGGAGGATGAGCTCACAAAGAAAAGATATAACAAGAACTGCAGTACCCATCGGTTAAGCCACCATAGAAGGATTGATCAGAGATACAGACATTAATAGATGTTCTATTCCTTAGGCTTCGACAGAGAAAAGGCGGAGAAAGACGAGCTTGAAGCAAGTATCTCGGGCCAGTGCGAGATCATAGCCAAGGTTGCTAAATCTTCCACTCAACCCATTTCAGAGTTAAAATTGAGTGATCATCTTATGCGGGAGATGGAAGATGCAAGCAATCGTGTGAAAGCTATTGATGAATGGAAGAATATTATTATTCGTTAAGCTTCTATACAACTTAGAGAGTGTCACCCCTTTGAAGGTTATGAATGATGCAAAATCCAGCCAAGCAGTGGTGACGAGCATAGTAGATATAAACACGATTCTTTGAGACTAACCCGAGTACTTTGGCCAAAATCAACAAGTCAGCCGGGAGAAGTATTGGTTGCAGAAGAGCAGATTGCACCGGACGAATCGGTTGAGAAGGGGAAGCACTGCAGATTTTGCAATATCTTTCCGTTTGGAGATTTGTAGAGTTTTTCTTGTCAAGAGGATGACGAGCACTTGAGAGTAAGACATCGTCGTTACCAGACAATATCATTTCTTTCACTGAGGAGGAAGTGGTCGGAAATGTTACTTCATACATACGAATCATTCCTAGCAGAGTGCCTAATTCCCTGGAAGGGTCTCTTCTGATGGTACAAGGAAGAATTGATGGAGCTACTAAGCCTTTCATGATGAATTCCATTAGTAGACTGGTGGCACTGCAGCGGATATTGCGAGGTTCGGGCCGAGCTTAGAGGATGTGGAAGCGTGTATCAAGGTGTTGAACGAAGGATTGCTGTAGTTCAGGACAAAAAAGAAGTAGTGGCTAAAACAGATGGGAAGATGCTGAATTACATGTTCGATAAGTATATCCGATATCAAACAAAAAGAAGACATAAATGTTACAATGACTTGACTTCTTCTATTCTTTCTTCCTCTATTTTCACGTTCTGGATGAAATTGTAAAACTTTAATGTTATTGGTTTTGAAACCATTACTTAAAGTTATGTGGAACAATTCTATTAGTTAAGTGATACATGTGTCACTTAAGGAGAAGTTAGTGGAGGATGATTGTCAAATGTCATCTTTACTTGTTTATGTTTCAGTTTAGTTGAGTTTCCCATTTGTACTTTCCCTCCTACATTCTATAAGTAGGAGAAGAACCTCCGGGTTAATGATCAAAATTTGTAAGCAGCAACCTTGTGTTCCAAACTTTGTGCTTTGAAACCCCGAGAGCCACTAAGCAAAGGAATATACAGGAGCAGATTTCCAAAGAACTTTGTGTCACGGTGTATTGTGTTTCTAGCTTTTATATCTTAGATCTTTTAGTAAACTTTGTGTTATTTCAGATCTAGATCTAGAGCTACCTTTGCTTATAATTATGTGTTTATATCTATTGGTTTCTTCTATGTGCATGCAATCAACTCTGTTATCTATTCATTGGGATGCACATCTTCTCCATTTCTTCTCTGTGTTTATATAATTCCCTTTCCCTTCTTCTATAAATATTTCTTTTCTTTAAACAGCTACTTACTTGCTGCAGAACTGTACAGCTATGGTTCATGAGCTAAACAGTTAAAGTAAAACCCCATTTAGATATTAGCATACTTTAATTGACAAATCTGACACGGGAGCCTCACCAGTAAATGAGGGAGATTTATCTCATGACTGCCTAGGTTTTGTGCTATGCAGAAAATCTCGCCAACACCTTGAAAATATAAGAGTTGGATCTATTTGTGTAGAACTTGCAATTTCTCCTTCGATTCTGAAGATATATTCAATGTATCTAACATTGATTTTGACTTTTTTTCACCAATATGAGCACATGTGATGAATGTCTGCAATTGATTCAGACAAATATGGAGTCGATGGCATGAATACTCATTTTTTGTCACCAAAATATGCTTATAAAGCCTGCTTCCCTAAAATTTGAGACTTTGCTTGCATGTTAAACAAGTTAAAATATTATTTAATTCACATGGGCACTTATACCAACATGCAGATGCTTTGAATAATAAAAAGAAAGATTCTCCAACCCTAGCGCCAAAGCTGGAAGCTTCCAGACAATAATTTTTTTTTTTTAATGCAAATCACTTATTCCCTTGGCGCCAAAACTTTCCAAGGAAGCATGCTCCATCAAAAAGAATTAATTGTCTCCTCCTTATGGCGTCTCATGTTTATATAGCTAACTGCATGCTATTTTTAATAATTGTTTCTTCCTATTTTTGACAATTATTAATAATAAGTTATGCTCTTTCTCTCAATTTGGGCGCCCAAGTTTGCATGTTTTTGCTTGTTTTTTTATGCAATTCTTTTATTTATTTTTAGCATGCTTCTTTGTCTTCTCTTTGGCTTTCCTTCATGCTTTGACTTTCTTCCTATTTTTGGCGCCAATTTTAGCTAGGAATAAATAAAATAAATATTAATTAAAGCATGTATTTATGCCAAGGTGGGTCACATTTTTTGGCTTGAAGACATGCTAAAAATAAGAAGTCAAAGCAATGGGAATTTTTACCCTTCCAGGCAGCTCCAAAAATCTCATCCTTCACTTAAGTGATTTGTCTTTAATGATGGGAAAAAACAACCTTCCAGGAAGGCATAAAATTCCCACCGCCTGCCACTACCAAAATTCCCATTAAGTGACTTAAAGCCTTCCTTCCAAAAAGTGCGCCTAGCATGGGAGAAGTTTATTTTACTTAAATTCTTCTTTTTGTCAGAAATTAACACTCCATGATTAATTTTTCCTTTGTCTTAAGCCATGGATGACTTCCAGAACTTCCAGGCAAATAAACAAAGCTATCTGAGTAACGAAGGACGGATCAAGGGGAATTTAATAGGCAATCATGGAGAAAACCGAAAACAAACATGAAAGAAAAAAATGAAAAACGTTGCCAAAAGTTGCAGACAATTGCTTTGAAAATAACCTGCCGGATAGCCGGTTCGTAAAAATTCTTCCCTGGTGAATACCCTATTGAGAAGCGGAAATACTGGCGTGAAAATCTTCAGTAGGGTTCAATT
The DNA here is from genome assembly GCA_018340775.1 of Taxus wallichiana var. yunnanensis. Lineage (NCBI taxonomy): Eukaryota > Viridiplantae > Streptophyta > Pinopsida > Cupressales > Taxaceae > Taxus > Taxus wallichiana. The sequence continues at coordinate 389,957,750 of CM031236.1, forward strand.
GCAGCACGATTTATTTTAAACAAAACTTTATTTATTTAATAAATAATTAAATAAAATTCTCTCAGACAAAACTGGCGGAGGAATAAAACGAGTTTTAACATGTGGGTATTTGTCGAAATTGGCTTATATGATTCATCAAAAACACCTTAAGGCAATGGAGACAATCGTATGGCAATACAAACACAAAACAATCCGCTATGGTGTCCCCATTTCATCCCGAAATCTGTGACTACCCTATCCAAAAAAAAATTGTACTTTTAAAGTAATGGGTCGTTTTGTGTTTTTATTGCCGAAAGTTCTCAGATTGCATCAAGATATTCCCAAAGAGCCATGTTAGCCATTTTCACCAAATACCCAGATGCCCAAAATTGTTATATTCTGTCATCGGGATTTGTCTGCGGGAAATTTGTATTTAATTATTTTGAGCCCCGTTTGAGGCAATTAGCGCTCCGTTTTAACTCTGTTGTGATCGTACATATTGTTATTCCCATATACCAGTAGGGTTTTAACCAAGAATAAGTTTTGCGCTTTATTTGTGACTTTTGGCAACGTTTTGTGTTTTTGTGTTTTCCGTTTCGTTTTCTGTGAAATTTCTCTAGATCAATTCCTTTGCCGGTTTGGCCTGATTCTTGGCCTGGAGTATTTGGAGATCACATACGCACGTTGTGCCAGAAGGAAGTCGCCATCGGAGGTCTGGTTCACTAGGAAAAGGCGAAGTCGTGCACCAAAAAGCCTCTTTTAGGCTGGCTGCATTTTTGGAAAAAGAAGAATTGAAGTGGATCATGGAAAAATTAGAAGCAGCAGGCAGGTGGGAATTTTGTACCTGCTTAGCAGGTACTTTTTCCCATGGAGGCAATGCCACTTAAGTGACAATGGGAAAATTAGAGGCAACAGGCAGACGGGAATTTATTACCTGCCTTGCAGGGTAAAAATTCTCATTGTGGAATAAAAGAAAATATCACTTAAGTGAATCATGGGATTTTATTGTCTGCCTTGCAGGGTAAACAATCCCATTATGAAAGTCAAATGACTTAAGTGAATCATGGGATTTTCAGGGCTGCCTTGTAGGGTAAATAATCCCATTGTCATGTGATTCTTAAAAATAGAATTCTTTATGTCAAAAAGTGCGCCCCCTTTGGAGAAGTAAAGGCAGCCTTTAAATTGATTAATTTAATTAATTATTCACCCAAAATAGGCACCTAGGCTTGTGGAAAAGTCAACAAGGTTAAAGGACAAAAGGTGGATGAAAATAGATTGTTCTAAAATTAAATAAATTAATTTATTTAATGGCAGCCCCTTTATGTCAAAAAGTGCACCCCTTTTGGGAATGAAATAATACTTTTTAAAGTATTAAATGATTAAATTAATTCCTATTTTCAGTGGCTAAGGTCAAAAGCATACTGTGATGCTTGAGTTAACTGGAAGTAGAAGTCTAAAATTAAATAAATTTAATTTATTTAATGGCAGCCATGAGCATGCACAAAATAGGCGCCCCATTTGAAAAGTGAAGCTTATTTATTCATTAATTAATTGCTAGTAATAGCAAAGGCATTAATTAATTATAGAATCACAAAGGTTATATAAGTAGGGGCTGCCATAAGGATGAATTAATTAATTCACAGGTAAAGAAGTGCAGCCCAGAGGAAAAGTGTGCCCCATTTAAAGAGGATTTTTGCTTAAAAGAAGGTGAAATCAATGCTAAAAGCTTCCAATTTTGGTGCACGGAGGTTGAAGGAGGAGTTGATTTGTGTATACGGATAATTGTTTGCATAAGTGATACAAGTGCTCGGGTGAAGTTGGAAAAATTCATGCTCATTTTGCATGCAAACAAAACATCAATTTTGGGGCAGCGAGCTTGAATTATGCAGATTTTTATGATTAAAATTCATTGTTCATGTTTGATTTGCCATCTTTGTTATCTGAATTAATTGCGGGAATTCATTACTGGTGCTTCACAAAAGAAAATGAGCTTTAATCAATGTCCAATACATTGAATATATCCTCCGAATCTGAAGAATTATCCATATCTCGCACTAGTTTTGAAAAATTCGGTGAATAAGAAGAAAAAGAATTATTCAGACAAAGATAGACAAAGCCATGGCAAAGATGGATGAAAAAGAAAGCACAATGGAGTCATGCATCACTTCCAAATTTGCAGACATAAGAGACACAGATCTAGGTCCGGAACCTCTTTCCAAATTGATTGATAGATCCAGAGTAGGAAAGACTTCACTCATGCGTGCAATTAAAAGCAATGGAATTATTCGAGCTGCAGCCTTTCCATACACAGCCTAGTTGCCAGAGTTAGTTATAGAGTGTGCTAGGCCTTACCATCCTTCATCCAGATTAGTGCGAGATGCTATGGGAAAACAATAATTCGGTTGGACGGAGAGTTCATTAATTATTGTTTAAAGATTCCGGCTCCAAAGGTGGTGACTTCCATTAGCATCCAAGATGCCGGCAATAGGTGGGAAAAGCATAGAGTCGACTACATGAACATGATAAACAGCGGATACGTGAAGAAGCCCAGATCTCCTTCTAAGTTCCCAAGAACTCTTCCGCGGTCCAATCTGGTGCAGGAGGTAGATGATATTGCCAAATTGTTATGCAGGATTAATGGCGAGGCAAATGCTCACACTTTCCGTACATGGATGTATGCTTTCATCAGGACCATTGAAGTCAACAAGGTTGATTCCATAATCAATTGGTCGGAAATCATTAGCGACAACATTGGTGAGCAACTCCGGAACATGAAGCGTACTTTCAGCTTCAAAATGACTTCCTACTTGGTATACGCTGCAGCTTCACAAGGCATCTTCTCCAAGCTGGATAGATGTGGCATTCTTTCTAAGGACCCCATTTTCGAGTGCTACCCACAACTTACTGTACCTGCGTGCGAAAGATTTCAAAGTGGTCAATGATGGATTCTTCTACGAATTCATTTGCAGGCTAGATAGGGACCTAAAGGCCAACAGGGTGAGCAAGGAAGCGTGGGAAGTCAGATCAATTGGCAGTCTATTCATTCAGTTTGCAGATTTCACATACCTCAGGGTTACTGGCTTTTCTGGAGAACCGGTTAAGCTACCCAGATATCCGAATGATAGATTGATCACCATGGAGCTGAGCAAACAACTTGTGGAGATACACGACCTTCAGTCGAAATGACACAAGTCTATGGGCTTCTTCCGATCATTGTGGGACATTATAGCTGCCAGAGCATTCATAGAGCTCGAGGGATGGAGACGAAGATGTTATCCAAGTATGAGCAAGAGTTCTTCCTGGTACGGCTGAACTTCGATCCATTTGGAGTAGCCAGGAAGACGATTTCCCAGGAGTACGCACATGTGCCTTCATTAGAAGATTTCTGGATGAAGTGCAAAAGTGAGTACGAGGTTAGAAAGAAGGATTTCAGCAAAGCTATCAGCAAAGCAAGTGTTCGACTTTTGACTAGCGAGATACCTACGGATCTTAAAGATGATGGGAATGTGTTACTTGACACTTATCATCAAATGGGAGGAGATAGAGTCGTACTTCAAGATAACGTAGGAGGCTGCCATATGATGAAGAAGGTCTCGGCGCTATTCTGGTGAACACTTCAAACTGGTTGCTGACGAAGGGATACTACCTTGATGAAGCATTGATGAATCAAATCACGGGCAACTTCGGCGTAGGAGATTCCCTCAAGAGGAAGCACGGAGGAGAAAGAAACAAAAGGTCCGAGAAGTTGAAAGTACATAGAAGATCTCAATCAAAGGAGAAGATCACTTCCACGGCTATGACTTTAGTTCTGGCTTCTCCAACATCCAAGTACTTCACCAATGCCATTGCATTGTGAAGCAGACATTTCCATGCCTCCCCGAATCCAAAGCAACATTCATCTTCTCTCCTCAGCCACTCCATTCAAAGCACACGTATTCCAAAAGAGACGTTGAAGCTGCAGATGACAGAGTTCAAAAGAGCTTTGTCCTTGGATGATTCAGAAGATGGCAGCCATAACACTGTAGCACTTTCTGATGGAGAGGAAATACAGAGCGGGAGATAGTAGTGCACTCAGTGACTTCTCATTCTTCGAGAAGTAACTTCTCAGAATGGTTGGCTTCGCAGTTGGTTCCAGAAGCTAGAGTGGAAATGAACTTGGAGGAACACGACTTGCAGCTACTCCAGAGTCTAGGTGGAAAAGACAGAAGGCCTAAAGTTGCTAAGGTAACTTCAAGGTTGATCATCGAGGAGTTGGGGCAAAAGTTTGCTAAGATGTCAGTTCCGGCGGAAGGAAAGAAAGAGGATGAGCTCATAGCAGAAGATGTAACAGTAACCAGAGTACCCATCGGTCAAGCCACCATAGAAGGATTGAAGCAGGCTACACAGACATTGATAGATGCTCTATTCCTTAGGCTTGACAGAGAAAAGGCGGAGAAAGACGAGCTTCAGAAGCAAGTATCTCAATTGTGTGAGATCATAGCCAAGGTTGCTAAATCTTCCACTCAGCCCATTTGAGAAAGCAGATTGAGTGATCATCTTATGCAGGAGATGGAGGATGCAAGCAATCAGGTGAAAGCTATGGAAGAATCGATTATTCGTCAAGCTTCTGTACAACTTGGAGATGTGCCAACCTGTCTGAAGGATATGAATGATGCAGCAAATCAGCTGAAGCAACTGGTGATGAGCATAGTAGATATGAACATAGTTATTGAGAGTAACCTGAGTACTTTGTCCAAAATCAACATTTGCCGGAAGATGTATTGGTTGCAGAGCAGATTTATGCAGACGGATGATTAGTTGAGAAGGGGAAGCACTGAGTTTGCGGTATCTTTCCATTTGGAGATCTCTAAAGTTTTTTGAAGAGGATGCGCAGGAACTTGAGAGTAAGACATCATCCTTTTAGACAATATTATTTCTTTCACTAAGGAGGAAGTGGTCGGAGATGTTACTTCATACGTACGGATCATTCCTAGCAGAGTGCCTAATTCCCTGAAAGGGTCTTTCGATGGTACAAAAGAGAATTGATGGAGCTATTAAACCTTTCATGATGAATTCCATTAGCAGACTGGTGGCACTGCAGGCGGATATCGAGGTTCGGGCCGAGCTTAGAGGATGTGGAAGCGTGTATCAAGGTGTTGAACGAAGGATTGCTGTAATTCAGGACAGAAAAGGAAGCGGTGGCTAAAACAGATGGGAAGATGTTGAATTACATGTTCGACAAGTATATCCGAGATCGAACAAAAAAGAATACATAAATGTTATACTTCTTCTATGGCTTGACTTCTTCTATTTTTCACATTCCCGGATGAAATTGTAAAACTTTAAAGTTATTGGTTTTGAAACCATTACTTAAAGTGATGAGGAACAATTCTATTAGTTAAGTGATACATGTGTCACTTAAGGAGAAGTTAGAGGAGGATGATTGCCAAATGTTATCTTTACTTGTTTATTTTTGATTCGATTGAGTTTTCCATTTGTACTTTCCCTCCTACATTCTATAAGTAGGAGAAAAACTTCCGGGTAGAGGATCAAAATTTGTAAGCAGCATTCTTGTGTTCCAGACTTTGTCTTTGAAACCCTTGAGAGCCATTTAAAGCAAAGGAATATATACAAGAGCAGATTTCCGGAGAACTTTGTGTCACGGTGTATTGTGTTTCTATGCTTTTATATCTTAGATCTTTTAGTAAACTTTGTGTTATTTCAGATCTAGATCTAGAGCTACCTTTGCTTATAATTTTGTGTTTATATCTATTGGTTTCTTCTATGTGCATGCAATCAACTCTGCTATCTATTGATTGGGATGCACATCTTCCCCATTTCTTCTCTGTGTTTATATAATTCCCTTCTTCTATAAATATTTCTTTCTTAAACAATTTGCTTACTTGCTTACTGTAAGCTGCATACTGACTATGGTTCATGAGCTAAACAGTTAAAGTAAAACCCCATATAAATATTAGCATACTTTAATTGACAAATCTGACACGGGAGCCTCACCGGTAAATGAGGGAGATTTATCTCATGATTGCCTAGATTTTGTGCTATGCAGAAAATCTAGCCAACACACTACTTTGAAAAGAACGAATTTTTTTAAAAAGTGATAGTCCCAGATTTCAGGGAGAAATTTAGGGACACTAGACTCTCTATGGCAGCTACTAAGAGTAATCAATTTGACTATCTTCATAGCAAGGATTTGTTGCACCACCATCATACCTTGTCCTTGCATTGTTTTGGTCATTATGACTATTGTGCTAACAATGAAGACAAGATGAAGGGTGCTAAGTGGAGAAGGAATCTTCCTAAGACAGCCCTGGATCATTGGAAAGAAGGCCAACACTTGCTAAATTTTAGTCCAAGTGAAAGTAAGGGCAGAAGAAGAGTGATCTCAAGGTGTGGTAAGCTACTTAATTTTGTTTCCCCTCAATTCAATTTTGGCAGCATTACTTGGGCCAATTCATGTGAGAAAAAAATTGAAGTTACATGGAAGAATGGTTGATTGCTAGACATTGCACATGATAGGGCAGAGATCTTCCGCTTTCATATGATTTATGGTTTATCTAACAAGCATGCATGCGGAAGGGTAAAAATAGGTTTCAAGGACAAATATTAAGTGAAATAAGATATTTTAAAAGCGGATCCTAGTCAAAGACCTACAAAAAAGTATAATCCACATGGTTATACAAAAACAAAGTCATTTGAATATTCTAGTTGTTTCATTGTAAGATTGATTGGCAATATGAAATGATTCATGTGTTTATAAATTCATTTTTCAATAATATCTTGCAACTTACTAAACAAGCAGATCCTATTTGGCTGGACTGAGTCATGGATATGGTGAACTAATTTCCAAACCCCACAAACTGTATCCATTTTGAAAGAAAAGCCGAAAACATTGCTTTTGGAAAGCACCAAACATAACTTCTAACAACCACATAAAGTTTTGTGAAGTGCATGTAGCAAAAAGATATCAGAATAGATTTCAAAATGTTTTTGAATTTTATGCATCTAGAAACAATAAAAAGTACCAAGATCAGTGTGTTATAGTTTTTTTTGACATTTAATTTGATGTTATTGAGCCATATAACCTAGTTCAAAATAAAAATCTAATGTTAACTTCATGATATTATTCCCATTTTCATTTAACAAGAATTTCCAAGGGTAAATCAAGATGTGCATTTTGCACACACCAAGGCTCCAATTGAAGAAATTGATACTTCAAAGTTATCACCATAGTTGTCTTAATGGAACATAAAATAATTAATATACCTGGATATGATACCTGACGCCGCCAAACTCCGTCAGATGGTAATCCACTTCTACAGCGCTCTCAATACTGTAAAGTAATTACAATACTTTAAAGTTTAAGCTAATGGATACATGCCTTCATTATAAATCTATAATTTCACTTTCTAGGGATGAACCACACAAACAAGGAATTCACACAAACCCAATTGGAAGTAAACTCAGATTTTTACACCAGCAAACTGAAAAATGGAACAGCAATGTACAACAGTCTGATTTTTAGGACAACAGCTTGCAAAGAGTATTAATTCAACCAAATATCTCCATAAAAATCATCTACAACATATAAACACTTTAAGAACATTTTAGGGCAATTTTCACCATGAAACTCAACCACAAACCCAGCTGGAAATTTATTTAACAGCAGCAGAAGTACAGCCAATAGAAGTGACTGAAAATGAGGTCTCCAAACCCCAACAAATGACAAATATGCAATATATCAGCCTTATAAATATGTAGAAGTTTGAATATCAACTTAGAATGTCAATTTGTGCCCTAGAAGGCACCCAATTGCACTCCTATCCAAGTCGCTCCCTAGGAGAGGGGGCTAAAATGACCAAAACCCTTGATATTCCTTCTTCTCAAAGCCCTAGCTGCAAACCAACAAGATAGTCTTCAAAGAATGTCCTCAACACCACCAAATTGGAGAGTTTTTGTTCTCAAACATTGTAATGTCCCCATTTCAAATAAAAATAATAGCTAATATTAATTACCTTGAGAGTGATTTTCATCATTTGAAATTAGAGGGTAATTATATTAGTTATTATAATAAAGAGGGAAATAATTAAATTATTAGATTATTTGCCTTAGAGTAATTATTATTACTAAAGCTAAACTTTGGCAATTAATTTAATAATAAAGTGAACAACAAATAAGGTCGGCAAGAGGGAAAAGAGAAAAGAGATCAAAAAGGTGTTTAAGTGATTTTTAAATAAAGTTCCCGCCCCCAAAGGTGGATCACTCCACGTAGGGGAGATATAAAAACAACATAAGGGTTTCCAATTAAGGCATGCTTGGAAATTATATTTTGCATCTTTATGCTTGAAGATTTATTGGGATACATGCCAATATAACGTTGTTGCCGATTTTGGGTACTTTCATCCGGGAAACACATTGTTACATTTTGAATTTTGCTATGTTGTTGTTTGAAGGGTTTTTCTGCGTGTGAGGTCTTTGTTGAATATCAAATTGAAGGATAATCAGATTTGAGGTGTTGTGATTAGTTTTGAGGCTTGTTTGAGGGCTTCCCAAGAGGGGCGAATGGCTATTGTTGATTTCGGGGACATTACAAACCTTCAACAAGGAAGGGTTTTGTCCTACTTGCTTGTCACACTAATGGATTTTCACCCCTTAGTGGATTAGATTAGAGCAACTAGCTCTAGAACCAAATAGATAAAAGTATATAAGCCAAAAGATGCCCAAAATGAGCCTATGCGACCCCTTAAATACCCTTATGGTGGCACCAAAGGTCATAAGGAAGGAATTTCCCCAAGACTGACCCCTTTAGAAGCTTGTTTTAATTTCTAATTTGACTTTGAGAGCTCTCCAACCCAACCGACCTGCTTTAGAGGGAAAAATACAAAATAAAAGCATAAATATTAATGAAAGAAAACTGAAATGCAACCCAAGGACTTCCCTTGTTCATCTTCTTCTTGCCCACGGGAAGAAGAATGGGCAAGAAGCCTTCAATTTGGATTAATCCGAAAAGGGACATTTCAAAATCGTATGATCCATATCCAGACGTCATTTTCTTCAATTCTAGTACCTAATTCCTCAAAAAAAATAGAACTCATTAAGTTCTCTATAACACACACATGCACACATTTAATACCAATGCAATGCCATAGGTAAATTTAGCACACTCACATACTCCTGCGCTTAAGGTTCAATGTCACTTCACATTACAAATAAGCATAGACTCGCCTCTTGCTAAAACCTGCATACATGTAAGGTGAAGCTTTATTAGGTTGGCCAACATTTGTTTGAAAATTAATTCCAAACTTAATCTGATTGCAGCATAAGTTAAAAACTGTTGAAGCTAAAAAGATTTGCTTGGATGCAATGACAACAAATACTTTAGTAATTATTAAGAAGTTGACAAAAGCCCAGCATTGGCTCTGCCCCATCCACTTAAACAATTTTTGTTCATACCAATGCAACTGCTATGGCTACAAAAAGGATGGATGATACGGAAAGATATCCTCTTCAGTCATGAATTATTAGTTATAATTCATGTGATAAAAGGCTCGAAATGTTACCTAAAAATAATGAATTTTAAGCAAGTAAGAAATCATAGGCTGCTATTTTCCTTTACACTTAAGGGAGAAATGTGTATAGACTCCATACATTAGACAGAAAATTAGCTTCCCGATTCCAAACATGAGGGTAATATATTGTGGCATAATGATGCATTAATGCAACATGCTACAACTTCCGCAAGGTTTTGACTTTCGCATACCATGTATTTGTGCCTCTATGTGCGGCATTTTCAGGCCGAATGTACCATCTTATAATTTTAAAATCATGTCTCTTATATTCTTACTGTTACTCGCTCGAGCGCTAGCTATGTTTGTAATGTCCCTTTTTCCCACCTAAGAGCTAGAAATTGGTCTTCTTGCCATCCCTTCTCCATGACAAAGAAGAAGAAATGAAGGAGAAGACCCTTGAGCACTTAATAATATATGTTATCTAATATTATAATGTTTTCTTCGGTGTTCTTTTGTTCTATATAGGTCGGCCTTGCCTAAATAAGTTTTGGCACCAAAGGAAGTTTGGTGTCCCAAGATTTCACCTTGAAATCTGAGACTACCCCATGTAAAAATATTGTAATTTTAAAATAATGGGTCATTTTATGTTTTTATTGCCAGAAAGTGTCTGTATTGTGTCAAGATATTCCCAGAGAATCATATTAGCCAATTTCACTAAATACCCAGATGCCCAAAATTGTTATATTCTATCTTGGGGTACTGCTGGAAATTTGTATTTAATTATTCTGAGCCCCGTTTGAGGCAAATTGTGCTCCGGTTTAACCCTATTGTGGTCTTACATGTCAATATTCCCATATACCAGTAGGGTTTTAACCAGGAATGAATCCTGGGCTTTATCTGTGACTTCTGGCAACATTTTGCGTTTTTGTTGTTTTCCCGTTTTGTTTTTTGTGAAATTTCTCTAGGTCAATTCCTTTGCCGGTTTGGTCGATTCCTTATTTGGAGTATCGGAGATCATCTATGGACGTTATGCCGGAAAGAATTTGCCACGGAGGTCCTGGTTTCTCTCGAAAAGATGAAGTCATGCACGAAAAAGCTTCTTCTGGGCAGGTCACATTTTTGGGAAAAGAAGATTTTAAGCTACAATGGGATTTTTGGTAGTAGCAGGCAGGTGGGAATTTTGTACTTGCCTAACAGGGTACTTTTTCCCATGGAAGCAACGCCACTTAAGTCACAATGGGAAAATTAGAGGCAGCAGGTAGGCGGGAATTTCTTACCTGCCTTGCAGGGTGAAAATTCCCATTGTGAAATAAAAGAAAATCACTTAAGGCATTGATGGGATTTTCTTACCTGCCTTGCAGGGTAAATAATCCCATTATGAAAGTCAAACAACTTAAGTGGATCATGGGATTTTTGGAGCTGCGGTGCAGGGTGAATAATCCCATTGAAAATTGGCTTTTAAAAATAGAAATGGCTTATGTCAAAAAGTGCGACCCCTTTTGGGATAGAAGGACAGCTTTAAATGCATTAATTAATTAATTCTTTCTCCAAATTTGGCGCCCAAGCATGAGGAAAAGTCAACAAGGGTAAAGAGGATAAAGGAAATTAGAATTAGAATTCTAAAATTAAATAAATATAATTTATTTAATGCAGCCCCCTTCATGTCAAAAAGTGCGACCCATATTGAAGAGGAATAATACTTTTTTAAGTATTAATTGATATAATTAATTCCTATTTTTAGTGGATGAGGTCAAAGCACACTGTGAAGCTTAAGTGAACTGGAAGTAGTGAGCTAAAATTAAATAAATTTAATTTATTTAATGGCAGCCATGAACATGCACAAAATAGGCACCCCAATTGAAGAGAAAAACATGTTAATTAATTAATTAATTGCCAGGAATAGGAGGGGCAATTATTAATTATAGAATGATGAATGTTATATAAGCATGGGCTGCCATAAGGATGAATTAATTAATTCTTTAGCAAGGAAGTGCAGCCCAGGCAAATTTGGCGCCCATTTAAGGAGGAATTTTGCACAGAAGAAGGTGTTTTTACTGTTGGAAGTCTTCAAAGTTTGGCGCCTAGGTTTGAAGGAGCTTGATTTGTGTTTGATTAATTGTCTGCATAGTGGTACAGTGCTCAGGTGAAGTTGGTAAAATTCATGTTTGCTTTGCATGCAAACAAAACATCAAATTTTGGGGCAGCAGGCTTGATATATGCAGATTTTTATAATTAAAATCAAGTGTTCATGTTCGGTTGTCATCTTTGTCTGAATTAATTGCAGGAATTCATTACAGGTGCTTTTATAAGAGAAAGGGAGCTTAAATCAATGTCCAATACATTGAACATATCCTCGAATCTGAAGAAATCTCCAGATCTGCACCGGTTGTAAAGAATTCCGGCCGAATAAAGAGAAAAAGAATTGCTCAAACAAAGACAGATTCGGCCATGGCAAAGCGGGATGAAAAAGAAAGCACAGTGAGTCATGCATCACTTCTAAGTTTGTTGACATTGGAGATACAGATCTAGGTCTAGAACCTCTTTCCAAATTGATTGACAGATCAGAGCTGGAAAGACTTCCCTCATGCGTGCAGTCAAAAGCAGTGGAATCATTCGAGCTGCAGCATTTCCATTCATGATTGATATCCAGAATTCGTCATGGAGTGTGCTAGGTCTTACCATCCATTATCCAGATCAATCGAGATGCTGCGGGGAAGACAATAATCTGGTTGGACGCACAGTTCATCAATTATTGTCTGAAGATTCCAGCACGAAAGGTGGTGACTACTATTAGCATACTGAGGATCGACGACAAGATGGGAAAAGCATAAAGTTGGATTGCGTGGGCATAATGAGCAGCGAGATAGATGAAGAAACCCAGATCTCCTTCCAAGTTCCGAGAACTCTTCCACAATCTAATCTGGTACAAGAGGTGGATGATATTGCCAAATTGTTATGCAGGATAAATGGCGAAGCGAACGCTCACAACTTCCGCGCATGGATGTATGCTTTCATCAGGACCATTGAAATCAACAAAGCAGATTCAATAATCAATTGGTCGGAAATCATTAGTGACAACATTGGTGAGTAGCTCCGGAATGTGAGGCGTACTTACAACTTCAAAATGACTTCGTATTTGGTTTATGCAGCAGCTTCACAGGTGTCTTCTCCAAGCTAGATAGATGTGGTGTTCTTTCCAAGGACCCTATTTTCGAGTGCTACCCACAACTTACTGCACCCGCATGTAATAAAGATTACAAAGTGGTCAACGATGGATTCTTCTACGATTCATTTGCAGGTATGGACGACGATCTAAAGGCCAACAGGGTGAGCAAGGAAGCGTGGGAAGCTGTGTCCAGGATTGGCAATATCTTTATCCAGTTTGTAGATTTTACATACCTCAGGGTCACCGGCTTTTCAGGAGAACCAGTTAAGTTGCCCAGATACCCGAGTGATAGATTGGTCATCATGGAGTTGAGCAGACAACTCGTGGAGATGCATGACCTATAGTCGAAATGGCACAAGTCTACAGGATTCTTCCGATCACTGTGGGCCATTATAGTTGCAGAGCATTCATAAGGCCGAGGAATTGAAGCGGAGATGTTCTCTGAGTATGAGCAAGAGTTCTTCCCAGCACGGCTGAACTTCGATCCATTTGGAGTGGCAAGGAAGACAATCTCCCAGGAGTACGCGCATGTGCCTTCATTGGAAGATTTCTGGATGAAGTGCAGAAGCGAGTACGAGGTTAGAAAGAAAGATTTCAGTAGGTTATCAACGCGGCAAGTGTTTGACTTTGGATTAGCACGGATACCTGCGGATCTTAAAGATGATGGGCCTGTGTTACTTGACACATACCATCGGATGGGAGGAGATAGAGTTGTACTTCAGGAGAGCGTAGGGGCTGCCATACGATCGAGGAAAGGTCTGCCGCTATTCTGGTCAATACTTCAAACTGGTTCTTGTGAAGGGATATTGCCTTGATGAAGCATTGATGAATCAAATCACGGGCAACTTCGGCATAGGAGATTCCCTCAAGAGGAAGCACGGAGGAGAAAGCAGCAGAAGGCCTGAGAAGATTAAAGTGCACAGAAGGTCTCATTCGAAGGAGAAGATCACTTCTACGGCTATGATGTTAGTTTCGGCTTCTCCAACATCAAGTACTTCACCAACTGTTGCACCTCAGCAGGATATTGCCATTCCTCGTTGAATCCGGCAACATTCATCTTCTCTCCTCAGCCACTCCGTTCAGCACCTCTTCTGAAGAAACGTTGAAGTTGTAGATGGCAGAATTTGAAAGAGCTTTGTCTTTGGATGATTCAGAGGATGGCAGCCACAACACTATAGCGGTTTTAGATGGAGAGGAATCAGAGCGCGAGATAGTGGTACACTCAAGGCAACTTCTCATTCTCGAGAAGTAATTTCTCAGAATGGTTGGCTTCGCAGTTGGTTCCAGAGGCTAGAGAGGAAATCAACTTGGAGGAACACGACTTGCAGCTGCTCCTGAATCTAGGCGGAAAAGACAGAAAACCTAAAGTTGCTAAGGTAACTTCAAGGTTGATCATTGAGGAATCAGGACAAAAGTTCGCTGAGATGTCAGTTCCGGCAGAAGGGAAGGAGGATGAGCTCACGGCAGAAGATATAATAGTAACCAAAGTACCCATAGGTCAAGCCACCACAGAAGGATTGAAGCAAGACACGCAGACATTGATAGATGCTCTATTCCTTAGGCTTGACAAAGAAAAGGCAAAGAAAGTTGAACTTCAGAAGTAGGTATCTCAGTTGTGCGAGATCATTGCCAAGGTTGCTAAATCTTCCACTCAGCCAATTTCAAGCACAAAAGCAGGTGAGTGATCATTTGATGTAAGAAGTGGAAGATGCAGTAACCAAGTTAAAAGCTATCGGACGAATGGAAAATTCTAATCATTCGTCAACCTTCTGACTCGGAGAGGTGTCGGCCCCGCCTAAAGGTTATGAAAGATGCATCAGATCAGCTAAAGCAACTGGTGACAAGCACGATAGATATGAACACAGTTGTTGAGAGTAACCTGAGTACTTTGGCCGAAATAAATAAGCTGCTGAGAGAAGTGTTGATTGCGGAATGGATTGTCCCCGATGGATCGGAGAAGGGAAGAAGACTTGAGTTTGCGTAGTATCTTTCCGTTTGGAGATCTGCAGAATTATGTTGAAAAGGATGCAGGCACTTGAGAGTATGGCATCATCTTTACCAAACAATGTCATTGCTTTCACTAATGAGGAAGTGGTCGGGAACGTTACTTCATACACAAGGACCATTCCTAGCAAAGTGCCTAATTCCTGGAAGGATCTCTTCTGATGGTGCAAGGGAGAATTGATGGAGTTGTTAGGCCTTTCACGATGAATTCCATCAGCAAACTGGTGGCACTTGCAGTCGGATATTGAGAAGTTTGGGCCTAGCTTGGAGGATGTGGAAGCGTGCATCAGGGTATTGAACGAAGGCTTGCTGCAATTCAGGACAGAAAAAGGAAGTTGTGGCTAAGACAGATGGGAAGATGTTGAATTACATGTTCGACAAGTATATTCAGTATCAAAACAAAAAGAAGATGTAGATGTTACAGTTGGCGTGTCTTTCTTCTTCTACTCTTTCTTCTTCTATTTTCACGTTCCCGGATATAATTGTAAAACTTTAAAGTTATTGGTTTTGAAACCATTACTTTAAGTTATGTGGAACGATTCTATTAGTTAAGTGACAGATGTGTATAAGTTTGAATATGGACCCGGATGCATGTCACTTGAAGAGGAATTAGAGGGGATGATTGCCAGATGTTATCTTTACTTTTTGTTTATGTTCCAGTTCAGTTGAGTTTCCCATTTGTATTTTCCCTTCTACATTCTATAAGTAGAAGAAGAACCTTTGGGTTAAGGATGGAATTGTAAGCAGCATTCTTGTGTTCTAGACTTTGTGTTGAAGCCCTGATAGCTATTTGAAGCAAAGGAATAGAAAGGAGCAGATTTCCGGAGAACTTTGTGTCACGGTGCATTTTGTTTCTAGCTTATTGTCTTAGATCTATTTATAAACTTTGTGTTATCTTAGATCTAGATTTGAAAGTTGCCTTTGCTTAAAATTCTGAGTGTTAATATCTATTGGTCCTGTCTATGTGCATGCAATCAACTCTGTAATCTATTGATTGGGTTGCACATCTTCCCTCTTTCTTTCCTGTGTTTTATTATTTCCTTCTTCTTTAGATATTTCCTTTCTTTAAACAAGTTGCTTACTTGCTGCAAAACTATACAACTATGGTTCATGAGCTGCATGGTTAAAGTAAAACCCCTAAATAGATACTAGCATACTTTATTGACAAATCTTACACGGGAGCCTCACCGGTAAATGAGGGAGATTTATCTCATGACTGCCTAGGTTTTCAGCTATGCAGGAAATCTAGCCAATGATTATAAAAGGAGATGAGAGAGATCATTTGCACTCTAGCTTGGCGTATTTTCTCTATTCTTTGGTGAAGTGAGCTTGTTGCTCCTTAGTCTTCCACTTGGGGACAAAAACCCTCATGTGAGGTCTTTTGAAGGACGAAAACCCTTCATTGGACTTGGGTGAAGGACGAAAACCCTTCATGACCTCTTTGCATTGAAGAAGAAAACTAATTTGAGGTTCTTTTTGGCATTTCCAGTGGTGAAACTATTTTTCTAGGGTGGAGCAACCTACCTAGGGTAAGGTTTGAGCATATTGGCAAGGATTTAGATAAATCTTGTTTTGTAATCTTATTTGTCATAATTTTAAAGGTGTAATCTTGAATTGCATGATTTTTGGAGACTCCTATATCTATATTTCATAATTAATTCGTGGCTGCAATTTCCAGTGTTTATTTCATTTCCAGCAGTGTGTTTTCAGTTTGTGTTGATGGTATTTGCTTCTAAAAATCATAAAAAGTATATAAAAATATTGGCGAGTTGTTTGGGTGTGTTTCGTGGTATTTTTGGCATCATTTTGAGCTAGTATAAGTCGCTGGTTTTTATCTATTGATTGCTGCAATTTCCAGTTTTAGATTTGCATTTATAAAATTTGATAAAATCGTCAAAAGGGTTATTACAGTGGTATCAGAGCATGGATTCTCAAAGGCCTAGGGTTTCAGTGGACAGATGGATGAAGGTGCAAGAAGGTATTTTCAATGAAGAGCCTAGGGTTTCAAAAGTCAAGAATGTAATATCCCCTTTTAGGATATTATTTAAATCTGCAAAAATTAATTATCCGGATCACCCTAAGAAGATTAGATCTTCTTAGTTTGACCTCAAATAACCCAATGTTGGCAATAATACAACCCAAAGTGGGGTTGGAGTATGCCAAGGTGGTGGGTTAGATGGGAAAACTAATTAGAATGCTAATATTACCCAGATCTGATTTTTAACAGCAGATAATTAATTAAAATTCAAACCCCAACTGCTGCAATTTTCCAAAATTAATTTCGCTTATTTCTTTCTATTCAAGCAAAAAACTTCAAACTTTGGATTTTGGGCCACAAAAATATGAACAATATCCCAAAACCAGTTTTTGTACAGCCAACATAAAACCCTAATTTTTCCTAAAACTTAGGTCGCCCAACACATTTAGGGCATCCAATTAACCCCAAAAATTATAAAATCACTTCCCCCTTATTTCTCCTAATTTTTACAATCAAATCCACTATTAAACTGACCCCAAAACAACATATCTGAAATAAATATTAATTTGTAACAACCAGAAAGCTTGCAGACAACTGAAATCTTCTAAAATTCATAACTTGCTATTACTCCATATTTTCTCGCATCCAAAGCCACCGGAAGATCATCCCTTATGCAGGCAATAAAAAGTAGCAGGATTATTAAAGTTTTAGTGTTTCCGGTCACAACCCAATTACCCGAGTTTGTTATGGAGTGTGCAAGGTCTTATCATCCTCTTTCTAGGACAGTTCGAGATGTTAGGAAGACAATAATTAGGTTGGATGCACAATTCATTAATTATTGCCTTAAGCTTCCGGCACGGCAGTGGTGATTGCAATTAGCATGCAGGATGCTGGTAATAGATGGGAAAAGCATAAAGCAGATTGCGTGGGTATAATGAACAACAGATACATGAAGAAGCCTAGAGCACCATCGAAATTCTCGAGGACTCTTCCACGATCCAATCTTGTGCAGGAAGTTGATGATATCACCAAAGTTGATGATATCTTCATAAAACCCTTCCAAAACCCTCATATAATTAGCTCATGCATCTAAAATAATTAACTAATCATAGAAGCATAAAAATCTATCAAAACACCTTCAAATTATGATGGAACACACCCCGAACCAAGTCGCTATACCTTTAATAAATTACAGCATTAACGGGTAGAAAAGTACCATAAAAACCACTCGAGAACACTTGATAATGAACTCTAATCATGCCGATTTAATCCCAAACAAATGCGCCAAACCTCTAAGCCAAGTCACCAATATTAAGATGAGTATATCATGCAAGAACAACACAAGAAGACTTATCAAAAATCAGATTTACTTCAGCTCCAAATAGGACAAGAGAGTCTTCAATATCTTCAACAATGGCTTCCAATGAAGCTTACAATGAGAGAGAGAGAGAGAGAGAGCTAGGGCATACATCTCATTACTCCAAGCATGGAGTGAAATCAATAGATTCATCAACATAACCCTTCCCTCAATGTCAAAACATATATTTATAGATTTCTCCTAGGGTGGAGTGATTCCCTTTTGGAGGGAAAACCATAATTTGAAATTATAAGGCATGCTTATAATTTCCCCCTCTAGGTGTGGCGTCCCCTTTCTAAGGGTTTTTATTACATTAAAAGCCACTCTAATATTATTTAATTAATTTCCTTTTAATTTTGTATTTTTGGGAATTAAATTAAATAATAAATTACATTAATTGCTCAATAAATATTCTTTTGTGAGCAATAATACAAGTGGAAAAACCACTTAGCATCCATAATTAAATGAGAACTAATAATTAAATGAATATTGCTTTATAATATCAAATGATAAAAATCACTCTCCAGGCAATATCATTCAATTATTAGCATAGTTTTCCCCTTGCATCATCCCAAAAGCCCATGGGGAAAGATAGGCCAAGGGTCTTCAAAAAGGGGACATTACATCTTCTTTGTATGCTCTAGGGTGGCGGTATGGAGTAGTAATCACCGCCTTAGTTCCCAACTCCAACTCAATGGTATGCTCAAAACCCCTATCTGGTGGAAGACCATGTGGAAGATTGTTGAAAACTCTTGCATGCTTGTCAAGGATGGGCTGAATATCCTTGTGGTATTGTTGTTGCTCTGAAATCTGATCCGTGGGAGTCACAAGACACTCTATTGCCCATGCAATCTGCCCTCTATGGAATGCTCTTTCCATTCTCTTTGTTGTCACCACCATTGGTGCTCCATTAGCCATACCACGCAACACTATTTCCTTGCCTACTTGATCTGAATTTCAGCTCCATTGTTTGGTAGTTTTGTGTAAACTCACCAAGTGAGTGCAACCATTGCACTCCCAAGACCACATCCGTCTCTCCAATGCCCACTACATAGAAGTCATCTTCTATTTTATGCTTCCCTAGAGTGATCTTCAGCTGTTGTACCTTCTTTGTGCATGGGATGGTGAAGCCATCAACCACTGTCACCTTGAATCCTTTGAAATCTTCCGCTTGCAGCCCCAATCTAGTGACCAAATCAGCATCAATAAAATTGTGGGTTGCCCCACTATCAATCAAAACAGTAACTCTTTTACCTTGTAGCTCACCCCTTACTCTAAAAGGGTGATATCTAGGAGCTCCGGATAACATGGCAAGGGTGTTATCCGTGTGATCAGCTTCTTCTTTCCCTTGTTCCTCAATTCCTGTATCTCTTCTCCTTCCTCTACTTTTCTTCTTCATCCAACACTACTCAATGTAGTGAACTTTCCCTCTCCCAAGGCAACGATGTCCCGGTGTCCATGGATCCTTGCAAGTGAAGCAAAGGTTCCTCCTTAATTCATTTCATGTGTCCCCTTCTTTGTTGGACTTTGGCAGCTCTCTTTGTGGTGCATTTCCTTGCTGAAATGGTCTCTTTTGCTGGCCATAAGGAGTTGTCCTTTGTTGACCCAAAAATGGGGGTTTAAGCTGCCCCAAAGAGTTTCCCTTTTGCTGTCCAAAAGGCAGAAATTTACCTCTTGAAAAATGAGGGTTCAAAAGCCTTGACCAAGCCCTTGAGAGGTTTAGATAACCCTTCAACAAACAAGACAACCAACCTTCTTTCGCTCACATCTGGAACCATCACTGAAAGTTTCGAAAATCAGTAATATAGTTGTCCACCGATCCTTCTTGTTTGAGTTGTGCCAACTCCCTGAAATGGACCTCTGGATCTTTTCTATCGAATCTCTCCATGAGTCTTTGGCTGAACTCATCAAGAGTAGTGATAGATCCATGCCCTTGGGTGATCAATCTGTGGTACCACCACTCATGTGCAACTCCTTCCAAATGCAAGGTGGCAAACTTGAGTGCTTCCTCCTCATACATGGGGTTCAAGGATAAGTATGTATCCATCTTCTGCAACCATGCTCTAGTTGAACACTTGTTCGATCCATCATAGGAGGGAAGAGTTATTTTTCCCAATCTATGTTGTAGATCCTTTTTGGTATCCCCTGACTTTCATCTTGAAATCTGTGACTACCCTATCTGAAAAAATTTCGTACTTTTTAATTAATGGGTCGTTTTGTGTTTTTATTGCGGAAAGTTCTTGTATTGCGTCAAGATATTCCCAAAGAGCCATATTAGCCATTTTCGCCAAATACCCAGATGCCCAAAATTGTTATATTCTGTCGTCGGGATTTGTCTGCGGGAAATTTGTATTTAATTATTTTGAGCCCCGTTTGAGGCAATTTGCACTCCGATTTAACCCTGTTGTGATCGAACATATCATTATTCCTATATACCATAAGGGTTTTAACTTGGAATAAGTTCTGGGCTTTATTTGTGACTTTTGGCAACTTTTTGTGTTTTTGTGTTTTCGTTTCATTTTCTGTGAAATTTCTCTAGATCAATTCTTTTTTGCGGTTTGGCCTGATTCTTGGCCTGGAGTGACTGGGCATCATATACGCACATTATGTCGGAAGGAAGTTGCCATCGGAGGTCCGGTTCATTGGGAAAAGACGAAGTCGCGCACCAAAAAGCCTCTTCTGGGCTGGCCGCATTTTTGGAAAACAAAGAATTAGAGTGGATAATGGGAAAATTAGAAGCAACAGGCAGGTGGGATTTTATTGTCTGCCTTGCAGGGTACTTTTTCCCATGATAGAAAAGTCACTTAAGTTGCAGTGGGAAAATTAGAGGCAACAGGCAGGCGG
This sequence comes from Taxus wallichiana var. yunnanensis, assembly GCA_018340775.1. NCBI lineage: Eukaryota > Viridiplantae > Streptophyta > Pinopsida > Cupressales > Taxaceae > Taxus > Taxus wallichiana. The sequence goes on from CM031236.1 coordinate 389,978,584, forward strand.
GAATTTATTGCCTGCCTTGCAGGGTAAAAATTCCCATTGTGGAATAAAAGAAAAGTCACTTAAGTGAATCATGGGATTTTATTACCTGCCTTGCAGGGTGAATAATCCCATTATGAAAGTCAAATGACTTAAGTGACAATGGGATTTTCGGGGCTGCCTTGCAGGGTAAAAATTCCCATTGCCATGTGTTTTTAAAAATAGAATTCTCTTTAGCCAAAAAGTGCGACCCCTTTAAGGAGATAAAGGCAGCCTTTAAAGTGATTAAATTAATTAATTCCTCTTCTAAAATTGGCGCCCAAGCATGGAAGAAAGTCAACAAAAGCAAAGGGGAATAAAGAAGGTGAAAATAGATTGTCTAAATTAAATAAATAATATTTATTTAAAGGCAGCCCCCTCTTGTGAAAAAGTGCGCCCCATTTGAGAGATAAATAATGCTTTTTAAAGCATTAAATGATTAAATTAAATTCTATTTTCAGTGGCTAAGGTTAAAGCACACTGTGAAGCTTAAGTGGAGTGAAGAGTGGATGATTAAATTGATTAAATTTAATTTATTGGATGGTTGTCCTTAAACATGCAATTTTAGCACATCAATTAAAGAGAAGAGCATGATTTTTAATTAATTAATTGCCAGGAATAAGAGGGCAATTATTAATTATAGAATTATGAGGGTTATATAAGCATGGGCTGCCATAAGGATGAATTAATTAATTCACAAGTAAAGAAGTGCAGCCCAGGAGGAAAAGTGCGCCCCATTTGAAGAGGATTTTTGCTCAAAAGAAGGTGAAATCAAGGCTAAAAGCTTCCAATTTTGGCGCATGCATTGAAGGAGGTTGATTTGTGTTTGCATAATTGTTTGCATAAGTGATACAGGTGCTCAGGTGAAGTTGGAAAAATTCATGCTCACTTTGCATGCAAATAAAACATCAATTTTTGGGGCAGCAGGCTTGAATAGTGCAGATTTTTATGATTAAAATTCTTTGTTCATGTTCGGTTGCCATCTTATCTGAATTAATTGTAGGAATTCGTTATAGGTGTTTTACAAAAGAAAAGAAGCTTAAATCAATGTCAATACATTAAATATATCCTCGAGTCGAAGAATTATCCAGATCTGCACAGATTTTGAAGAAATCCAGCCAAATAAGAAGAAAAAAATTGTTGAGACAAAAAAGACAAAGCCATGGCAAAGAGGGACGAAAAAAAAGCACAATGGAGTCATGCATCACTTCCAAATTTGCAGACATAGGAGACACAGATCTAGGTCCGGAACCTCTTTTCGAATTGATTGATAGATCCAGAGCGGGAAAAACTTCACTCATGCGTGCGATTAAAAGCAGTGGAATTATTCAAGCTGACCTTTCCATACCACGGCCCGATTTGCTAGAGTTTGTTATGGAGTGCACCAGATTTACCATCCTTCATCCAGATTAGTGTGAGATGCTACGGGGAAAACAATAATTCCGTTTGGACACGAGTTCATCAATTATTGTTTGAAGATTCCGGCTCAAAAGGTGGTGACTTCCATTAGCATTCAGGATGCCGGCAGCAAGTTGGGAGAAGCATAAAGTTGATGCGTGAACATAATGAACAACAGATACATGAAGAAGCCCAAATCTCCTTCTAAGTTCCCAAAAATCTTCCGCGGTCCAATCTCATGCAAGAGGTTGATGATATTGTCAAATTGTTATGCAGGATTAATGGCGAGGCGAATGCTCACACTTTCCGTACATGGATGTATGCTTTCATCAGGACCATTGAAGTCAACAAGGTTGATTCCATAATCAATTGGTCGGAAATCATTAGCGACAACATTGGTGAGCAACTCCGGAACGTGAAGCGTACTTTCAGCTTCAAAATGACTTCCTACTTGGTGTACGCTGTAACTTCACAAGGCATCTTCTCCAAAGCTGGATAGATGTGGCATTCTTTCTAAGGACCCCATTTTGAGTGCTACCCTGACTTGGCGTACTGTGCCTACATGCGAGAAAGATTTCAAAGTGGTCGATGATGAATTCTTCTACGAATTCATTTCTGAAGCTAAACAAGGACCTAAAGGCCAACGGGGTGAGTAGGGAAGCATGGGAAGGCTGATATCAAAATGTGATCTATTCATTCGGTTTGCAGATTTCACATACTCGGGAGTTCTTGGCACGGAGAACCGGTTAAGCTACCTAGATATCCGAATGATAGATTGATCACCATCGAGTGAGCGGACAACTTGTGGAGATACACGACTTTCGGTCGAAGCGGCACAAGTCTACGGGCTTCTTCCCGATCTTTGTGGGACATTATAGCTACGGAGGCATTTATAGAGCTCGAGGATGAGAGACGGAGATGTTATCCGAGTACGAGCAAGAATTCTTCCCTAAGCGGTTGAACTTGATCCATTTGGAGTAGCGGGAAGACGATCTCCCAGAGTACGCATATGTGCCTTCATTAGAGAATTTATGGATGAAGTGCAAAAGTGAGTACGAGGTTAGAAAGAAGGATTTCAGCAGGCTATCAGCACGACAAGTGTTTGACTTTGGACTAGCGCGGATACTGCGGACCTTAGAGATGATGAGAATGTGTTACTTGACACTTACCATCGGATGGGAGGAGATTAAGTTTGTACTTGAGGATAATAGGAGGTTGCCATACGATTGAGAAAGGTCTAGCGCTGTTTTGGTGAATACTTCAAAGCTGGTTCTTGTGAAGGGATATTGCCTTGATGAAGCATTGATGAATCAAATCACGGGCAACTTTGCATGAGGAGATTCCCTCAAGAGGAAGTATGGAGGAGAAAGCGGAAGAAGGTCCGAGAAGTTGAAAGTACTCGAGAAGATCTCAATCAAAGTACCTCAGCGGGACACTTCCATGCCTCCACCGAATCGGCAACATTCCTCTTCTCTCCTCACCCACTCTATTCAAAGCACCCCTTCCGAGAAGAGAGGCGTTAAAGCTGCACAGATGGCGGAGTTCAAAAGAGCTTTGTCTTGGATGATTCAAAAGATGGCAGCCATGACACTGTAGCATTTTCTAATGGAGAGGAAACGAGCGGGAGATACTAGTGCACTCAGCGACTTCTCATTATCCGAGAAGTAACTTCTCAGAATGGTTGGCTTCGCAGTTGGTTCCAGAAGCGAGAGTGGAGATGAACTTGGAAGAACACGACTTGCAGCTACTCCGGAGTCTAGGCGGAAAAGACAGAAGGCCTAAAGTTGCTAAGGTAACTTCAAGGTTGATCATCGAAGAGTCGGGGCAGAAGTTTCTTTGAGATGTCGATTCGGCGGAAGGAAAAAGGAGGATGAACTCACGGCAGAAGACATAACAGTAACCAAAGTACCCCTCGGTCAAGCCACCATAGAAGGATTGAAGCAGGACACGTAGACATTGATAGATGCTCTATTCCTTAGGCTTGACAGTGAAAAGGCGGAGAAAGACGAGCTTCAGAAGCAAGTATCTCAATTGTGCGAGATCATAGCCAAGGTTGTTAAACCTTCCATTCAGCCCATTTCAGAGCAGGTGAGTGATCATCTTATGCAGGAGATGGAGGATGCAAGCAATCAGGTGAAAGCTATTGACAAATGGAAGAACCTGATTATTCGTCAAACTTGTACTGACTTGGAGAGGTGCGAAGCCCCACGATGGTTATGAATTATGCGGTAAATCAGTCAAGTAAGCAATGGTGCGAGCATAGTAGATATGAACACGATTCTTTGAGAGTAACTCGAGTACTTTGTCGAAATCAACAAGTTGTTGGGAGATGTATTGGTTGCAAAAGCACATTGTACAGACGGATCGATTAAGAAGGGGAAGCGAGTTGGAGTTTGCGGTATCTTTGTTTGGAGATCTGTAAAGTTTCTTTGAAGAGGATACGAGCACTTGAGAGTAAGACATCGTCCTTACCGAGACAGTATTATTTATTTCTTTGAGAAGGAAGTAGTCGGAGATGTTACTTCATATGTACGGATCTTTCCTACCCAATGTGCCTAATTCCTGGAAGGGTCTCTTGATAGTACAAAAGAGAATTGATAGAGCTATTAAACCTTTCTGATGAATTCCATTAGCGGTGGCGTGCTGCGAGTGAGATATTGCGAGGTTCGGGCCAAGATTGGAAGATGTGGAAGTGTGCATCAAGGTGTTGAATGAAGGATTCTTTGCGGTTTAGGATGAGAAAGGAAGTGTTATCAAAATTCACCCCAGGGGTAAATTTTGATAACATGCATCGAGAATTTTCAGTCCCAGGGCAAATAGATAGATTGAGGCCCAAAATCATGTTTAGGGTCCCCTCGGTTCTTTCTAACTCTCTGTCAAGAAGAAAAGAGCAAGTTCTAAAAAGGGTGAAAAAGTTGCAAAAACAAGCTTGGGGCGAGAAAAAATCATGAAAATCGGCTAAGTCCTAGTCCAGCGGTCCTTGGGGCCAGTTGGGACGTCGGGCATGAACCGGCCGAAAAGCCTCCCGGGCGGTCCACGCAGCGGTGGGACATCACGGGCCGTAGAGGTACGTGCGGGACGGGAAAAGCCGATTCGGCCGAAAAGGGAAAAATTTGCCTAAGTCTTTGTTTCGCACGGTGAGGACATCCAAGGACAAAGTACGCGAAAACGCGGATCGGCGGTTTGGCGCATGCAAGCGCAATCCATTTCAGGCGGGCGGAGATATTTGTCCTAGGCAGATCCCGGGATAGTTGGGACAAAAGAAATCGAGGAGGACGCTTGAACCGGCGGTTCGGGCGAAAGCCAGAGGGCTCTGATTTGGGACATCGGGCCAAAAGTACGCGGGGACGTGGAGAGCCGAAGGAGCCGAGAGCGAATGGAAATGTGCCACGTGTCTTCGCCGCAAAGAGGGACGGGGAAGCCGAATCGAGCGGATCGGAGAAATTTGTCCCAGACGGTTTGGGACATCAGGAGGCGAAAAATACGCGAGGGACACGAAGGCCGGAAAAGCCACCAACGAATCGAATGTGGCCGCGTGTCACAAGGGGAGAGCGCTTGATAAAAATTTCAACTAAGTGTTTGTGGGCCCAAAAGTTCAAAGGGCGAGGTTTGAAGGGTCGGCCGAGCAATAGACACGGGATGCATGTCTAAGGCGGGGAAGTGCGGAGCTCGGGGAGGACTTAGAAAATTTAGCAAAATTTTTGGCCAAAAAACTAAAAGGTAAAGATGCCCCGCACTCTGTCAACCAACCAAAGCGTGCCACGTGTCCCAAGTGGCGGGGCACGGGGAAAAAATGGAAAATTTTCCAAAGAGTTAAAAGGGTCGAAATTTCAAAGGAAAGCCCGCGGAAAGGTGGAGGAGAGAGAATTGCTCAGCGAACCAGCACCTGACAAGTGGCATCCGACCAGCGGAGCGCGGAAATTTTTTTTAAATTTTCCAAAATGCAAAAAGGTCAAAATTTAAAATCTTTTTCCCCGACATCCGTTTTTGGGGCTGTTTTGCCCTAAAACTTCAGACCTTCATATCTTTTGATCCAGAGCTCGGATTTGCACGTTCTTTACATCATTGGAAAGATTATGAAATTCTCTACATGATTACATGGTCAATTTTGAATTTTGGTTCAGTTTCAAGAGAGAAAATTCAAAAATGGCTCTGAAAAATACGTGTCCATGGCGAGGAGATGACATTTCGACCAAATTTAATGCGAGAATGGGTCGCACTCTCCTCCCATTTGGTCAAAATGACAAGGTATGGGTTTGTAAGGTCATCCATGCTGATTTAATGCATTTTGCGATCAATGAGGAATGGGCTCCCATGTTTTTGTATGTTTTCTCTCTCATGGGCTCGACCCATGCAATGTAAAAACAGATTTGGCTCATGATTATAGGGGTTTTCATCTTTTCGCTCTGCCCTCCCTTCTTTTCTTCTCTAGGGTTGAAAATGGAGTTCGAACCTCCTCCCTTCTCGTAATGGCGTTTTTGCCTTTTACTATTGAAATGATGTTCTGTGCAAACTTATGGAGCAACAAAAACGTGTTTTGTGATGCATCTATCCATCCTTGCTCGTTCTTTTGCTTGTTCTCTTCTTGCCTCTCTTCATTGCAGGTATTTGTGCATGTTCTAATGTTCACTACTGAGTGCTGAGCTGTGTTCATGGAGTTTTGGGACATTTTCTGTGTGAAATCTATCCTTGGGCCTGTGATGCGTCTGTCCATCCTTCCCATTGCTCACCTCTCTTTGTTCCATGGCAGTTTTGATAGATGTTTAACATTCTCCTTCTCCAGTGTATCACCGTTTTAGTGTAGGCTTTTGCTGTTTTCCCTTTTCTCTCTCTGTCTCCTTGGCATGGTTAGATTAGGTTTAGATTAGCTTGCTCTTGCACCTTTGGAATAGCTTGTGGCGGAGGTAGTTTAGGAGCGGGAACCAGCCTTCTCTGGAGATTCCTTTCTCATTCTGCGAGTCCCACACTTGGAGAAAGGTTTCAATGTTGTGCAATCTGCTGGATGCTAGAGTGATCAACCTAGAAATCGATCAACATCCGGGAAGTTGTGATTTTGCACTAACAGAAGCGGTGGCTAAAATAGATGGGAAGATGTTGAATCACATGTTAAAAGTATATTAAATATCGAACAAAAAGAAGACATAAATGTAGGTGGCTTGACTTCTTCTATTCTTTCTTCTTCTATTTTCACGTTCGGATGAAATTGTAAGACTTTAAAGTTATTGGTTTTAAAACCATTATTTAAAGTCGTGTGGAACAATTCTATTAGTTAAGTGATACATGTGTCACTTAAGGAGAAGTTAGTGGAGGATGATTGCCAAATGTCATCTTTACTTGTTTATGTTTGATTCGATTAGGTTTCCCATTTGTACTTTCCTTCTACATTCTATAAGTACGAGAGGAACTTCCGGGTTAATGATCGAATTTGTGTAAGAAATTTGACCTTGTGTTCAGAATTTGTCTTTGAAACCCTTGAGAACCACTTGAAGCAACGGAATATACATGAGCATATTTCCGGAGAACTTTGTGTCACGGTGTATTGTGTTTCTTGCTTTTTATCTTAGATCTTTTAGTAAACTTTGTGTTATTTCAGATCTAGATCTAGAGCTACCTTTGCTTATAGTTCGTGTTTATATCTATTGGTTTCTTCTATGTACGTATGTCAACTCGGCATTATCTATTGATTGGGATGCACATCTTCCCCATTTCGTCTCTGTGTTTATATAATTCCCTTTCCCTTCTTCTATAAATATTTCCTTTCTTTAAAGCATTTCTTACTTGCTCTGAAGCTGTTGATTGATGGTTCATGAATTGAGTAGTTAAAGTAAAACCCCATTTAGATATTAGCATACTTTAATTGACAAATCGACATGGGAGCCTCACCGATACCTAAAAGAGGGAGATTTATCTCATGACTACCTAGGTTTTGTCTATGCGAAAGAAAATCTAGCCAACACTTTGTAGTTGATCTTGGTGAGATCCCTTGTTCTTCCTGGGGCCATTATTCATCCTTAGTTGACAAAAGTCCCTGAATGACAGCATCTCATGTGTTGCAAAATTTAGGGTTGCATATTCTTCACCATAAGTGTCCATGTCTTCTACTACATGTGGTTGCTCCATCTCTATTTGTGGCTCTTCTCTTTGCAAAAAATTCGCTAAAAATTCTAGAAGAAGGCTTGATTGAAACTCTTTCACCATCATTACCGGTGGAGCTCCCTTCACCATTATTTCCCACTCCATGATTGTTTGGCCTATTTGTGTTGAAACCCTGCAAAGCTCTAGTCAATTCAGCCATGGATCCCGTGAAAGCCTCAGCATTTCTCTTTGAGATTCCCTCAAGGAATGTTGCATCTCTCTTTGACCCCGAGTGATGACTTCCTGCAAAAAACTCAGCTCATCCGTTGGAGGTGGTCTTTGATCTCGATCACCCATGGTACCCTTCACTGGAGTTCTTCTTTGATAGTATTTGAAACCCTCTTCACCTGTGTGCATTTAGAATTGATTTTACTCCACAGGATGGGAGAATCGAGCTTTGACACCCCTGGAATATCCATTTTTTATAAAAACACAACAAATCTGAATTTTATTTAATTTATTTTCAGGCTAGAAATGACAGCAACTTCAGCCAATGATTTCAATGCAAAAACAACACATAAAATGCAAATTGATGTTCAAACCCGGAATTACAAATCTGATAGAAGCTGGATCAAGTGTCGAACCCGGAGAAGAGCTCCCAATGGAGCTATAGTTGTCCCCAAGGGTGACATCAGCCCTTAAAGGGGTGACGTAAGCCTTCGATGAGCCTCCCAAAAGGCTCCCAAATGCTGGAAATGCCTGCAACACTCTCTCAAGTCGATGCCCTTGCTGGAATTCGTCCTTTCTCTGCTCAAATGTGAAAGAAATGAGGGTTTCCGTCCTCAAATCTGAATACTAATGAGGGTTTCGTCCTCAATAGCTTGCTCTCAAGGGGTTTCGTCCTATAACTGAAAAGAAGCAAGAATGCTCTCTCATATAAGAAAATAGTAAATCAAGATGATTACAAATGAACCCCTGATCTTCATTTTTGGGCACACTACTCCATGTGGGTCACTCCATGTGGTAGGTGCACTTTATTAAATTAAAGTGACCACCTTTATGTCTTAGTTTATCATTACACTTTTCCCCTTTCTAATTAATCATTATAACTTAAAGTTTCTTTTTTACAAATATTACAAGGCTTAATAAAGCAACTTAAAAATATAACGATAAAGTACTTCCCTTGCATTTCCCTTTAAGCCCTCGGGAAGTCAACTAGGGAAAAAAGGGTCTCATGGTGAGCTCGTGTTAAAGAGGGTACATTCTGACCTACCATCGATGGTGTCCCCGAGATTTCACCCTGAAATCTGGGACTGTCCCTTTTTAAAAATTCATTCTTTTTAAAGTAACGGGTCGTTTTGTGTTTGTTTTGCTTGACAGTTGTTTGCATTGCTCTAAGATATCCCAGAGAGTCATAAAAGCCAAATTTGAAAAATACCCACATGCCAAAGCTCACTCAATCCCTTCACTAGACCTTGTCTGCAAGTGTTTTATTTATTTATTTATTAAATAAATAAAGTTCTTTTAAAAATAGATTGAGCTAAAATTGGAGGATTTAGGTTATATAAAGCACTTCACCCCATCATCATTATTACCATAGAACATTCAACTGTTGGGGAAGAATTTTGTGAGATCAGCTAATTGGAGAAATTTTTCAAGCAATTGCTGTAGCTTCTTTTGTTTTGTTTTATTTCTTTTTGTCTATGTTTTGGTTTGTTTTCTCCGGGCAATTCTGTAGCCTATTCATTCTTCTTGCAGATCTTTCCCCAGGCCTAGGGTTTTGAAAATCTATCTAGTATTTTTAATTACTAATCTGTCTAAAGGTGATCAGAGCTCAGGATTCTTTCAGAAGATTACAAGAAGTCACTTGGTCCAAAAAGGTGCAAAAATGGATTTTATGAAAATAAGAAAAATATTGCCATCAATGCGTAGAGCTCAAGAAAATATGCACTTTTAGAGAAAATGACACCTAAAACGGAGCCACGGAATGAAAGTTATGGCACATGCAAGTTTTGCTGCTACATCTTCCCGGACCCTTTCCAAAAATGGCAAATTTTATTTTGTACTTGTGTTTTCTTCACCAAAAATCCAAAAATGGAAATAAAATGTTGTTGATGAGTTTTCACGCAACTTTAGATCCTGGAAGGATTGCAGAGAGAGACCAATTTACTCAAAGGACATTGGATCATATTCTTTACACCCCGAGTCCGAATGAGAAAAAAACCTTTTCACACAAAATCTACCTATTTCCTCAATAAGCACTAGGTCTATACCTTCAGTCTTGATTTGTTTTGTAAGGAAGTGATGTTCATTTGACACGTCCAGACCCCAAATATTTTAGGATAAAATCTGCATGATTATAACTGCTATTTGTAGGAGGTTCTCACCTTCCTGCATTCCTCGGAGTTGTAACTTTGGGACCCAGAATTTATATGTTGATCAGGTATATGGCTTCAGTTCCGTTCTCAATTATATCAATTGAATCCGGCAATGACTTGTGTTTCATTTTTAATTTCTGATTTGTGCATATTTTCCCATAGTTTTTCATCCATAGGAATTAGATTGGAGGGTCACAGATCAGTGAAGGTAGGCTTTTGCTCCTCTATGTGGTTTGTGTTGCAGGTGGTTGAGCTGAAAAATTGGAGTTAGGGGACTTGCCTTGTTTCTGCTGCTTAGGTGATTCAGATGTGGGCTGCAACTTAGTTTGAGTTCCAAGAGTAGACTCCTTTCCTTTTCCTTTCTTGATCTGCCAACACCACAAAGAGGTTTTCCAACATTATTTGTCTTCACTCTTGTTCACAATTGTTGTCCTTCAGTTTAACTTTTCTTGAATGTGCTTTCTGATATTTGTTTTCCCCTCTCGCAATGCCAGTGTGAGATTGTTTCGAGTCTATCCTTTGTTGGATGAATTTTGATTCTTTTGATCTTTTATGTCCAATACTTCCTTTGGTGGATTTTCTTGTGTGCTCTGCAAAGGACAAACTCTGGCCAGATGTCTATGTGCATGATAGCTCCTACACCTGAAAGAAATAATTTCGTGATCAAGTGGCTGCTCCCACTCAATTCCTCCCATTTCAAGGATGGGACATGCTGGGAATAGTTTTCCCAAATCTTAGCTGAACCATATCCTTACATAGTCTAGCGCTCCAGGATTTCTGCAAGAAATCAGAGGCAGCAATATAATCACCTATGGCTGAACCAATCTTTCCGAGAGACGATTCTTGCCAGTATTCACTTGGGAGAAGTGGCAATCTCACCCACACAGGAAATGTAGTAGGTAGATCTTCTGTAGGATTGAATCGGGGACCCAATGTTTCGTGAAAAGAATTGTTTTTGTAAAACCATGGCCCTCCTTGAAACACAAGATCCTTATCAGGTTTAGTGACAAACACTGCCACAAAGTAGCCTTTGGGCATTAGAATAAGTGCCACCTGTCCACTTGACTTTCAATTCTTCTGAACCAAGAATCTAAAAGATTTATGTCCAGGAAAAGCACCCATGAATCTGCAAATTAGTGCCTGTTCTTTCAGCATCTAAAAACAAGTCTCCATCTCATCCATCGTGTACGAGATTTTTGGGGGTGTTTCCATCTTTTGAAAGCACTCGTTTTCTTTTGACAAAGTGACATTTGGCTTGATGACATGCTTTTAGCGTGGCTCTGTATGAATTTTCAGAAATTATCTCTGCACATTGTCATTGTTAGTTACTCTTGAATTACAGCAGATCTGAAATTAGAGGGGCGATTCACTGTCTTCAGCATTTTCCATGGTCAGATCCTTGGGAAATTCTTTACTGAGGTCTGGCATTGAATGGTCGGAGGAGTCCATCACCTCCTCATCAAGAAGACCAGATCTTTTCAGTAAAGGGTGTGCCAAAATCAGAGATTTGAACTGAATCTATGCTTAAAATTGGTTGCAAGGGATTGTAAACTTTCATGAGAGACCTTACAACAGCTTTCTCCACTCCAATCCCTTGTCTGCTTTATTCCATTCACATTCTTAGAATTCTCCTGATCTATTTCTCTTCCAAGTGGTGTTGATTCAGTAGGCAAGGTATATATATATATATATATATATATATATATATTGTTTTCTTGTAGTTTAGTGTGTATTTTTCAGTCAACTATCTTCTATACCAATAGATTAACCTTTGATTCATATTTTAGATTCGTATCAATGAGATGATGAGGATTGGAAATTGCCTAATCACTTAGTAATTGCCTAGTACTCACGAAGACCTCACACATTTCATTTAGCAATCATTTAGGATGAGTTTAACTCAATTTCAAGTTAGCCGTTAGTGGTTTTTATAGTTAGTTTTCAGATTTTGCATGTTAAGTGTTCAACAAAACATTAGTCTTGCAATTGGGTAAAATTAGGATAGTTTTTCACACATTTGATTTATTTGTTTCTTTGATCCCTTCAAGGTCATATTCTCACTTCTATTTGGTCTTAGAATGTCTTTTAGTGCATTATCAATCACATTTGATTTGGTTTGAGCCTGCCATCGTTGCAACAACTTTCCTGGAGATAGTTTGTTGTTTTCACGTGTGAACAGGTTTGTTTCAGCCTTTCTACATTGCTATTATAGTTTATTACTAGCATAAAACAAGTGATATTTGCATAGGAAAATGGAAACAAATTGCTGATCACAAGGTACATTGTGCCATATTTTCATTTCAGCACTAGTATTAGGCTTTGTTGCTTTCTTGAACAAACTATGAATAGCATCATAAATCACACCTTGTTTGATATACACAACAGATTATGCAATCAAAGAACCCCCAATGTTTGTTGTTTACTTCTTCATTTTCAGTTTGTTTTCTTGATTGAACACACGTGAGTGTTGGAATGTGTGATTGTTGTTTTCTATAGAGTCAATTTTACATTTCCACACTTACTATACAATAATTTTTGTTAACATGTTTGGCCCTATGGAGGACTGGGTCCATTCCAGGTACACCCCAGCTGGTCTGCGTACGCTAGGGTCCATTTCTATTTTTATTAAATATTTATCATTACCTTGATTTCAAATTTAATATTTATCATAACATTATCATTATCAATTTAGCAGTAATGTTGTGGTTATTTTGTTAATTCTATGCATATTATGTGGTTAGTTCTTGTTTATTTGGCTAGAATAAGTTTATTTTGTATATTTTTGGATGGTCGTACCCAAGCCATACCCAAGGGAAAAAAGCATCACATCAGTGTGCCTGATTTGCTGTACACACGAGAAAAAGCATCATACCAGTGTACCTGATTCGTCAATACATGTACCCATACCCAAACCCAGACCAATAACTTAGAGAATAATGAAGGCATCGAGCTACTCTTGAAAGCTATTCTGCCCTAAACCAATCTTCTGTACACCTAGCTTTCTTAAGCAGCCTATCCATCGGTATCTATTGCCTAGTTGCTTTCATTCACCATCTAGTTTGTGTGTCCAAATCATCGCTCTGATACCACTGCTGGAAATAACTAAAAATCTGATACCACTGTTGTAATATCCCCTTCCCAATTGAAGACCTTTGGCCTATTTTGTCAACCCGACGGCCAAAGGGTGATCACAAGGGTGGCTTAAGTTACAATAAATTATTATAAAGTGCCAAAAGAAAAAAAAAATAATAAAGCACTTATATTAATTTATTTAACTTAATTATATAAATGTAGAAAAAGCACTTATAAAATTTGTAATCCCTATAGGAAGGTGCTACTAGCCTTGGGGGCAATTATTAGTGGTCCAAATACATTTTGTATTTTCCCTAGGGAGATCGGCGACTTGCATCGAGGAGGGATCATGGGAACTTGGAAAAGATAAAAAGCATTGTATTTTTGTATCCTCCCTATGGAAAAATGCGACTTGTCCTAGGAAGGAAAATGGAGGGCAGAAATTGCATAGAGAAAAGCTCTACAAGCTGATTGGTGGCCTTGAAGGTTGTTTTGGGTCTCTTCTTCCCTTAAAAGGAGAAGTAGACTTGCTTGAGAGGCATTCCATATTCACTTGATAATTTTAGAATTTTGCATTTGAAGCCTAGAGCTTTTGCAAAAAATTCTAAGGACGAAAACCCTTAGTATTTTCCCTCTTGTGGACGAAAACCCCAAGAGTTTGAGAGGAATTTCTACCCAAGGAATTCTATTGGGCTTTCACAGATTTCTTTTGTTATTCCAACAGTGTTTTAATGAAGATTTGCATCAGATTTTTGTAAGGAAGGTTGCAGCAGTTGTTTATCTTATTTTCCTAGGGTGGAGTGACCCATCCTTTAGCTATCTGGAGTTGTTGTGGAGTTGTTCCAGGTCTGAAATTATTGCCATCTATTGTAATAATTTTTGAAGGCCAAAATATAGTATTTTCAGAATTTTTGGAAGGGAAAAAGTGTTATTTTCAGTCCTTTTTAAGTGCAGATTTTTCTGAGTTATTGCAGCCTATTATTTACCTTCAAAAATCTGTATTTTTAATGCATGGGCTGTTAAAATTATAGAAATCAGATTGAAGGAAAGGATATAATTTTTAATGCTGATTTTGTTGGGTTTTATACATAACCCTAGTCGTATTTTCCTAGATAAATTCCAGATCTGCATAATAGTGATTGAAAATATATTTTTATAAGTGGCCATGGTATTTGGATTTGCCTAAAATCCATTTGGGGCCAAATATGTCCATTTGGGGACATTTCAATGGTATCAGAGTGTGAAATCCTCCCATCCTGTGAAGGAGAGAGGAAAAAAATCAGATCTGTATGCAAAGATGAAGTGGACCCAAGTCCCTTTCTTTGATGGAAAGGAGATCTCTGCTAGATGTTGGTTGGAAAAATTTAAAACATTTTTGTGTTGTAATCTTTTGTGTCAAGAGGATGCCCTTGATCTCATTTCTATATACATGGATGGAGTAGCACATAAATGGTGGCATCAATTGTTGAAGACCCAAGGGGTTGAATCCGTTGATTCACTTGCAGATTTCTCACAAAAATTTCTAGAGAGATTTGATGTGCAGGTTGAGCAAGAAATTGAAACCATGAAGTCTACACCCATAAAGGAGGACAAAATAGATCTGCAGCCAAAGGAAGAAGAAGAAACTTCTAGAGAGAAAGGTATGGTTTCCATTGAACAAAATAATTGCATTAGTGAGGAAAAAAAATTCATATATGCAAGCAAGGAGGATGTAATGGAAACTCTAAAAAAGTGTGAGGAATGGAATAGTAGAGCTAGAGCTGCTAGGTTGATAGCCGCTCAAGCGAAACAACACTTACAAGAGTTTAAGGCAAAGAACTCTTCATTCTTGGCAAGGAAAAAGGAAATCATGGAACATGAATCTCAAGGTAAGAGTTCATTGGTATATATTGATGTTCCTTTGGTTTCTAATGATTGTATGTGGCAAAGTGTTGTAGAAAATTCAGATTTGCATAAGGATGAGGTTGGTAACTCAAGCTCAAGCCATGAGGATGATACATACATGTGTGCACAAGGTGCAGATGATTGCATGGCAGCCAAGAGTGTGATTGGAGTTGTCAAAGAAGAGCAGATTTCACAAGAGGTGATTGTAGAAGAGAGGGGTATAACATTGCAACAACTAATTGGTGAAGAATTTTAGCCCTTTGTGAACCATGGTGACATCATAAGGTATGATACAAACAATTTGACATCATATATGCAACATATTCAGATTTTTGTTGAAAAAAGTGATGATCTAGATGATGAAATCTACAATTTGCATTATGTAATGCCTTGGGTACAACCATGTGTATATGAGCAACTTGTTAATGAAATATGGTGGCAAGTTTTAGCTCATCTAATAGGCACGTGCAAGGATCTTGGAACACTTCAACATGTTTTGTCTTTTGTGCATGGCACTTGGACAAAACAAATTTGGAATTGCTTGAGGGCAAGCAATTTTGGGAAGGGAGGACTGTAATATCCCCTTCCCAATCGAAGACCCTTAGCCTATTTTGTCTACCCGACGGCTAAGGGAAGCATATAAGGGTGACTTAAGTTTTATTATTTTATTATAAAGTGCAAAAATAAATATAACATTATAAAAGCACTTACAATAAAGTAATGGACTTGATTGTTGGCTAGATTTTATGCATAGCTAAAAACTTAGGTAGTCATGAGATAAATCTCCCTCATTTACTGGTGAGGCTCCGTGTAAGATGTTTATCAATTTAGTAGGTGTGAATCCTAATAACTATTTTCGGGTTTTACTTTAATTACCACAGCTCGTGAACCACAACTGGGTAATTTTGCAGCAAGTAAGCAATTGTGTTGAGGATTATTTGCAGAAGGGGGAAAAACAAAAGCGGGGAAAGAAGAAAGGAAGATGTGTTGAATCAACCAATAGTTATTAGAGTTGGTCTCATCCACACAAATTAAATAAAAATAAATAAATCACAACATTTAGTAGAATCGGGAAAAAAATGACTTCTAACCTAGATCTGAGATAACACAAAGTTTATCAAAAAACCTTTGAAAAAAGAACTCAGAAAAACACTGTAGACACAAAGTTCTCCAGAAATCCGCCTTTTATTCAATCCCAAGCCTTCGCAGCAATCACATCAAGGGTTCCAACACAAAGTTTGAAAACTCAAGAATGCTCTAATTACAAAAGCTCTTGCTAAAACAGTTCTGATAAAACCAATTGTGATCATTTAACCCATAGGCTCTTCCTCTATTTATAGTGTATAAAGGGCAATTACAAATAGGAAGCTTTCAATGAACTCCTGCATGGGGAAGCTATAAAGGAAACAACTGGCAATCTTTCTCCTAGAATTCCTCTCTATACGACATGCATCTGAAGACTAAATCAAAGCATTGCATGTCTGCCACCTATTCTTAATTAAAGGACCTTTTCAAACAACTTGAAGTAATGGCTTTTAACCAATTACTTTTAGTTTTACAATTTTGTCGAGAAAATAAGAAAGAAGAGAAGAAAGAGGAGAAGAAAGAAGACATGCCAGTTGTTACACTTCATGCTTGCCTGAATCTGATTTTGTCTGAGACTTCCCTTTTCCACCTTTGCTGAAGCTTTTTTCGTTGTGAGAGTTGGATCTATTTCGCCAGAAGCTGCAATTGCTTCCCCTGATTCTGAAGATATCTCCAATGTATCAGACATTGACTTCTGCTTAATTTTCACAAGTATGTGCACAAGTGAATTGTCTAGAAAGAATTCAGACAAACATTCAACTCATCCTGCTTTTATTTTTTTATTGGTAGCCGTAAATTCTGGGAATTACTCCGGATGCAAGCAAAGAGAAGTGGGTTCAGCTGGGAGATTGCATGCATTTATAGTGGCTGCGTGGAATATGGAAAAGTTAGCTTAAGTGGTGATCCAATTTTGGCATGGATTTTGCAAAGAGAGGGCAACTTTTAACTTAGCAGACAAGCCCCCTAAGAACCACGACTTGCTTCCAAACGTGTTGCTTCTAACCTTTCAAAAATTGCATTTAAAATCCAAGGAGACTCTTTGTTGGAAATCCACGACTTGGTAGAAGATTGGGCTGCCATGAACCACATAATTCACTTAAGTGATTTGCTTCTTATTTACAACAATTGTGTGGATTCCAAGGGAGGAGGATTATGTGGGTATAGAAGGGAGAGGATGCTTTGCAAAAGGAAGACAAGATGTCGGACATCCACACAATTCACTTAAGTGATTTACTTTTTATTTAAAACAATTGTGTGGATTCCAAGGGAGGAGGATTGTGTGGATCTAGAAGGGAGAGGATGCTTTGCAAAAGGAAGACAAGACACGTCGACATCCACACAATTCACTTAAGTGATTTACTTTTTATTTAAAACAATTGTGTGGATTTCAAGGAGGAGGATTGTGTGGATCTAGAAGGAAGAGGATGCTTTGCAAAAGGAAGACAAGACACCTGACATTCACACAATTCACTTAAGTGATTTACTCTTTCTAACTTGCACGTGAAAAATAGAAGACTCTGCTGCTAGAAACCATGATTTGGTTAAGTGAAATTTCCCCTTTAAAATATGGCGTGGATTTCTAGAGTGAAGGTTGCTTGAAACAAGAAGACAAAGGCATGAAAAACCATGACTTGTATAAAAACTCCATTTTGGATAATTGTGTGGAAGTTTAATGATGAGGAAGGTTTGAAAAACCACGTTTTGGCTCTCCTTGTATTTCTTTCCATTTTTGG
This sequence comes from Taxus wallichiana var. yunnanensis, assembly GCA_018340775.1. Lineage (NCBI taxonomy): Eukaryota > Viridiplantae > Streptophyta > Pinopsida > Cupressales > Taxaceae > Taxus > Taxus wallichiana. Next base: position 389,996,225 of record CM031236.1, read on the forward strand.
ATTTTCGGTGAAAAAAACTCAAGCAAAGAATAAAATTTTCCATTTTTGGAAAGGGTCAGGGAAGATGTGGCAATGGAAAACTTGCAAGTGCCATAACTTTCACTCCGTGGCTCTGTTTTAGGTGTCATTTTTTCTAAAAGTGCATATTTTTCTCGCTTTACGCATTGGTTTCAGTATTTTTCTTATTTTCATAAAATTCATTATTACACCTTTTTGGACCAAACAACCACTTGCAATCTCCTGAAGGAATCCCGAGCTCTGGTCACCTATAGACAAATTAGTTAGCAATTAAAAACACTGGAAATATTTTCAAAACCCTAGGCTCAGGAAAAGGTCTGAAGAATGAATAGGCTACGGGGATTGCCGGACGAAAAACGGAGAAAAACCAAAACACAGACAAAAAGAAATAAAAACAAAACCCGAAAAGAAGTTGCGGGCAATTGCTCGAAATATTTCTCCAATTAGCTGATCTGAAAAAAATCTTCCCCCAGGTGAATGTTCTGTGGTAATAATGATGGGGTGAAGTGCTTTATATAACCCAAATCCTCCAATTTTAGCTCAATCTATTTTTAAAATAATTTTATTTATTTAATATAAAAATAAATAAAATACTTTCATAAAGAGTCTGACAAATGAATTGAGTGATTTTTTAGCATGTGGGTATTTGGCGAATGTGGCTCTTATGACTCTCTGGGGATACATTAGAGCAATGCAAGCAACTGCAGGAAAAACAAAACACAAAACACGACCCGTTACTTAAAAAGAATGAAAAATGTAAAAGGGGTAGTCCCAGATCTCATGGTGAAATCTCAGGGACACTAGTGGGAGATTGCATGCATTTATAGTGGCGATAAAAAAATAAAAACAGGATGAGTTGAGTGTTTATGTCGAATTCTTTCAGACAATTCACTTGTGTACATGTGAAAATTAGCGAAGTCAATGTCTGATACATTGGAGATATCTTTAGAATCAGGGGAAGCAATTGCGGCCTGCGTTGCAAATAGATCCAGCTCTCACAACGGCAAAAGCTTTAGGCAAAGGTGGAAAAGAGAAGTCTCAGACAAAATCAGATTTAGGAAAGTATGAAGTGTAGCAGCTGGCATGTCTTCTTTCTTCTCCTCTTTCTTCTCTTCTTTCTTATATTCTCAGAAAAAATAGTAAAACTTAAAGTAATTGGTTAAAATTCATTACTTCAAGTTGTTTGTAAAGGTCCGTTAATTAAGAATAGGTGGTAGACATGCAATGCTTTGATTTAGTCTTCGGATGCATGTCGTATAGAGAGGAATGCTAGGAGAAAGATTGTCAGTTTTTTCCTTTATAACTTCCCCATGCGGGAGTTCATTGAAAACTTCCTATTTGTAATTTCCTTCTATACACTATAAATAGACGAAGAGCCTACGGGTTAAATGATCACAACTAGTTTTATCAAAACCTGTTTTAGCAAGAGCTTTTGTAATTAGAGCATTCTTGAGTTTTCAAACTTTGTGTTGGAACCCTTGATGTGATTGATGCGAAGGCTTGGGATTGAATAAAGGTGGATTTCTGAAGAACTTTATGTCTACAGTGTTTTGTTGAGTTCTTTTTAGAGGTTTTTTTATAAACTTTGTGTTATCTCATATTTAGGTTAGAAGTCATTTTTTCCCGTTATCTTTGAATGTTGCGATTTATTTATTTTTATGTAATTTGTGTGGATGAGATTAACTTTGATAACTATCAATTGATTCCACACATCTTCATTTCTTTTTTTCCCCTTCTGCAAATAATCCTCAACAAAGTTGCTTACTTGCTGCAAAATTACCCAGCTGTGGTTCATGAGTTGTGGTAATTAAAGTAAAACCCCGAAAATAGTTATTAGGATTCACACCTACTAAATTGATAAATATCTTACATGGGAGCCTCGCCGATAAATGAGGGAGATTTATCTCATGACTACCTAGGTTTTTAGCTATGCATAAAATCTAGCCAACAGCTTTTGAATGTCGACTAAAGGGAAGCATATAAGGGTGACTTAAGTTTTATTATTTTATTATAAAGTGCAAAAAATAAATATAACATTATAAAAGCACATATAATAAAGTAATGGACTTGATAAAATAGAAAAAGGAACTAAATGATAAAATGTTGGCTAGATTTTATACATAGCTAAAATCTAGGCAGTCATGAGATAAATCTCCCTCATTTACCGGTGAGGCTCCCGTGTAAGATTTTTGTCAATTATGTATTCTAATAACTACCTGTGGGTTTTACTTTAAGCGCAAAGCTCGGGAACATATCGGAAGCTATAAAGAAAACAACTGGCAATATTTTCCCTGAAATTTCTCTCCACATGACATGCATCTGAAGACTAAATCAAAGTTTTGCATGTCTGCCACCTATTCTTAATTAAGGACCTTTTCAGATAACTAGAAGTAATGGCTTTTAACCAATTACTTTAGTTTTACAATTTTGTCCGAGAAAATAAGAATAAGAGAGGGAAGGGAAGAAGAAAGAAAATATGTCGGCCGTCATACTCTATGTTTTTTCTTTGTTCTAAAACTGAATATACTTGTCAAACATGTGACTCAATGTCTTCCCATCTATTACCAAAGCATCTTGCATGCTAATTGCAATCACCACTGGTCGTGCCGGAAGCTTAAGGCAATAATTAATGAATTGTGCATCCAACCTGATTATTGTCTTCCCTGCAACATCTTGGATTGTCCTAGAAAGAGGATGATAAGACCTTGCACACTCCATAACAAACTCGGGCAATTGAGTTGTGACCGGAAACACTAAAGCTTGAATAATCCCACTACTTTTTATTTCCCGCATAAGGGATGATCTTCCGGTGGCTTTGGATCTATCAATCAAATTAGTGATAGGTTCAGGGCCCATGTTTGTATCATTGATTTTGGTAAGCCTAGAAACAATGCATGATTCTGCTGACCCTTCTCTTTCATCATGCCTGGAATAATCTTTGTTTGAGTTCTTTTTCTTTTATTTTTGCTAGAAGATCCTGCAATTGGATCAATTTGTGCAGATCCTGCAATTCCTTCTGATTCGGAAGATATATTCAATGTATCTGACATTGATTTTGACTTCTTTTCACCAATATGAGCACCTGTGATGAATACTGCAAATGATTCAGACAAATATGGAGTCCATGACATGAATGCTTAATTTCTATCACCAAAATATGCTTATAAAGTTTGTTGCCCTAAAATTTGAGACTTTGCTTGCATGCCAAGCAAGCTAAAATATTATTTAATTCACCTGGGCACTTATACCAACATGCAGATGCTCTGAATAATAAAAATAAAGCTTCTCCAACCCTAGGCGCCAAAACTGGAAGCTTCTCGGCAATGAAAAATATTCTTTAATGCAAATCACTCCTTCCCTTGGCACCAAAACTCTCCAGGGCAGCATGCTCCATCAAAAAGAATTAATTGTATCCTCCTTATGGCGTCCCATGCTTATATAGATAACTGCATGCTATATTTAATAATTGCTTCTTCCTATTTTTGGCAATTATTAAAAATAAGTTATGCTCTTTCTCTCAATTTGGGCACCCAAGTTTGCATGCTTTAGCTTGCTTTTCCATGTAATTCTTTTATTTATTTTTAGCATGCTTCTTTGTCTTCTCTTTGGCTTTCCTTCATGCTTTGAATTTCTTCCTATTTTTGGTGCCAATTTTAGCTAGGAATAAATAAAATAAATATTAATTAAAGCATGTATTTATGCCAAGGTGGGTTGCATTTTTTGGCTTGAAGACATGCTAAAAATAAGAAGTCAAAGCAATGGGAATTTTTACCCTGCCAGGCAGCTCCAAAAATCCCATCCTTCACTTAAGTGATTTGTCTTTAATGATGGGAAAAAACAACCTTCCAGGAAGGCATAAAATTCCCACCTTCCTGCCACTACCAAAATTCTCATTGGCAACTTAAAGCCTTCCTTCCAAAAAGTGCGACTTGCATAAAAAGAGTTTCTTTCTTAAAAATGCGACTTGCATGGGTGAATAAAACTTCCTTGATGGGAATTCTTACCCTTCTGGCAGCTCTAAAATTCTCATTGGTACTTTAAGTGATTTATCTTTCATAATGGGAAAAAAACAACCTTCCAGCAGCTTAATGCGGACATGATGGGAAAAAATTCCCACGTTCCTGCCACTACCAAAATTCTCATTGGCAGCTTAAAGCCATCCTTCCAAAAAGTGCGACTAGCATGGGAGAATCTTATTTTACTTAAATTCTTCTTTTTTCAGAAATTAGCACTCCATGATTAATTTCTTCCTTGTCTGAGGTCATGGATGTCTTCCAGAACTTCCAAGCAATTAAATAGGCTATACAGAACGAACGAACGGATCAAGGGGAATTTAACAGACAGATTGCGGAGAAAACCGAAAACAAACACAAAAGAAATAAATAAAACGAAAAACGTTGCCAAAAGTTGCAGACAATTGCTTTGCCGAATAACTGGTTAGTAAAAACTCATCCCTGGTGAATACTCTACTGAGAGGCGGAAATATTGGCGTGCAAATCTTCAGCAGGGTTCAATTGCGGCACGATTTATTTATTAAATAAATAAAATAAAATTTTCTCGAGACAAAACCTGGCGAAGAGATAAAATGAATTTTAGCATGTGGGTATTTGTCAAAATTGGCTTATATGATTCATTTGGGAACACTTTAACGTAATGGAGACAATTGCAGGCAATAAAAACACAAACGACCCGTTATTTTAAAAAAAAAAAAACAAAAATTTAAAAAAGGGGTAGTCCCAAATTTCAAGGTGAAATCTGGGGACACCATAAAAGCACTTAGTTAAAAATGTTTATTTCTAGAAAAGTGCGACTTGCACTAAAAAGGAAAAAGAAAATAGAAAAAGGCAAAAGTTCATGGGTCAAAAGTTATCCTCCCAAGGAAAATGCGACTTGGCCTAGAAAGGATGGAGGGTGGAAAATGCATAGAAAAAATCATTGTATGCTGATTGGATATTTTTGGAGGTTTTTTTGAGTCTCTTATCTCCTTATAAGAAGAAGTCGATTTGCTTAGGAGGCATACTATGATCATTTTATAATTTCTGATTTTATGTTTGAAGCTTAGAGCTTTTGCATAATTTATTCCAAGGACGAAAACCCTTAGGAATTACCTCTAGAGGATGAAAACCCTCTTAGAGAATGTGAGGGATCTCTACACAGGGGATTCTATGGTGCTTGCAAAGATTTATATTAATTTTCAGAGTTATTTCCAGCAGTTGTATAAAGAAGATTTTGCAGATTTGGTACAAGGGTTTGAAGAGGAAAGTGGTGGTTGAGTTTCTGCTGTAATTTCCATCCCAAAACCCTAAGGGCGAATTGGTATTTTGGTTGTTTAGGGAACTTGTGGTGGTCATTTGCATGAATGGGTAACATCATTGCATTCTCCCTATTTTTCTTAATCCGTGCATAGTTTATTTGTGTGAATTAGAGCATTTTTTAGTAAGATATGGATTTTTGAAGTTGCCATAATTTTTTGCAGACTGGAGTTTCAAAATAAATTAATTTCAGCCTTATTGGCATCTGGAATCTGCATATTCTTTTAGATTTTGGCCTTATAAAATCAGTATTTCCCAAGTTAAATTCAGATCTGCATATAAATAAATTGCTGCATCTTTTATAAATTGTATTTGGGGTTTTGGATTGGCCTAAAATCCAACTTGGGTCAAAAGTGTCCATTTGGGGACATTACACAAATCTAGGCTTCAAGCCTTTCAACAAAAGTCAAAATGCCACCACAGATGAGGTGAATGATTCAAATCAACTCCAAAAGAAAGAAGGAAATTATTGCTGAAATTTAAATAACTCTAAACCAAATCAAGGCTCCAAGCCTTTCAACAAAAGTCAAAATTCCACCACAAATGAGGTGAATGATTCAAAACAACTCCAAAAGAAAGAAGGAAATTATATTAATGTCCACTATTGACCAAAAGTAGGTCAATGAGACACGAAAACAAATCCAATTACAATAGCGAGAGTAAAAGGACTACAAGATCAACAAACTAAGTGAAATGGACTAAATCACTAAAACTAAAAGAGGGGTGTAAACTCAAAGCAGTAAAGGACAAATTCATGTGGTTAAGATACCAATACAAATAGGCATGTGGTGGTACCAAGTTTCTAAGGAAAAAATGGTAATGCAGCTCCTAGCTCTTTAGTCAATACCATTGAGTTTGCTCAAGTGAATCAAGTCCAACATTCCAACTATTAGGCTCAAATCCAAGCTCTCTGTGCTACAATTTAATAACAAGGCCTAATCAAAGACCTCTTAGGGAGTATCATCCAAATAGGGTGCGTGCCTTTTGTTGCTTAAATTTTCCTATGGTTTTTCAGAGTCCTGCACCAAAATCAACCATGCCACAACAGATAGAAAAGCACCTCAACATGATGCTAGCATAATCAATCACACGTGAACATGAAGGTTCATCTAAAGCACAAATAGAGCACTGAGCACCCCATTGTACAATTGAATGCTAAGACAAGACACTTGCATGAGCAATTAACAGTACAAACTACTAACAACCCAAACATAAGCGACAAACATACTCATGTGTGAAGATAAGTAACACAGTTCAAGAACAAAATTTATCATTCATGCTTAATTTTGATCTTAATCTTGAGGTACATCTGATTTACAGTCAGTAATTTTTTTGTAAGGAATTTTGTTTATAATCTGTGTTATATGAATTTATGTTTCATTTCATTTGAATCTTTGTGAGTTTGTAGCCTAATGGATGAAGGCACTGATAAGAGTTCATTAGCTCATCTTAGTTATTATATTTACATCAATATGTTCTTATAATATTTACATCAATATTTTCACTAGGACTTTTTATTCATTGCAAATTCATAAGGAGATTTTGCTTGTTATAATTTGGCTTCATGCTCATCAGATCTACATTACATTTTAGTTTCATTCAAGAAAATCTGAGTCATGGAGATTTATCTTAAATCTGTTTATAAGCAATTCTTGTCTGATGTATGCATGCAAATGTGTGCCTGGTTCAATAGTGACAATAATTGGGTGGATAGGCATTTGGATTACATTTGTTATCAGAATTTAGAACATTGCACAAGCATTTGATTTTGAGTTGTTAAATAAGACCCCTTGGTCTTGCTAAGCCAGAAGTGAGGAGAGGTAACCCCCTCTTAGAAACTATCATCCTCAATTTGAGCCTTGTCTTGAGCATAAACTTGAATTGCAAATGTGACCAGTGAACTCTCAAGCCACAGTTCTTTTCAAGAACCAACAGTTAAATGACACCGTTTCCAGGGAGTATTTGATCCGTTGGTTTATTTTTCATATCCTCTACATTGCTTTGATGTCGCAGTTCTTCGTGAGACTTGTATTAATTTTGAGAAAATCCTAGATCATTCTTTTCACCATATATTCATTTTTGTTGCTGATTGTAGGGTGTAGTGACTTAATTCAATTTGGGCCATGAACTCTGTGCCTACAGTTAAAGCGACACCCTTTTCAGGGAGTATTTATTTTGTGGCTCCTTCAATATAGTCCTTTCCTTTGTAATTAGTTGTTGGGGTTGTTTGTATGGCTTGTGTTCATTTTGATTGTCTTGGCTAATTAATTTATATCTTTGCTCATTTATAGTTTGTGTGCATTTTTGAGCAGTGGATCCAATTTGGCTCGTTCAATTTTCTAACAGTTGAATGAAACTATTGACAGGGACCTTATGTAAATTTGTGAATTTTCATCCCCTATGACACTTATTGCGACATGACAATCCAGATCTAAACGTTCTCAGTTTTGGGTATACCTGTAGTGCCCACTTCCCTCAGACACTGTTTAGTTAGATCTCCTTTGATACTATAGTTTTCATCGTATAGCTCATTATATATATTTTGTATCGGCACTGGGTGCCTAGACTCATGATTTATTTTGGATTATGGCTTTTGTGATTTTGAGTTGGCATAGGGTGCCAACCTTACGATTGACTCACATGGATATGGCATAGCTTGATGGTATTTTGTATGCTTTTGGGTGGATATATCTTATATATGTTACAGGTGTTTTTGTTCATAGATATAATGATTTTGATGATGATAATTGATATTGTAATGTTTCTTTTTGGGGCAACTTAGGAAATGACCAAAAGCTGAAGCTAAACAATACTTTTCAGATTTTTAGTGAGTTGTTAGTGACTGAAATAAATGTATAAAACCCTTAACTACTACCAGCCAACACCCTTCTAGGGCAGCGACCTATTTTGGGGTTTCACACCCACTTTTATGTCTTCAAAAACCTTCCAATCAGCTTCACTTGAATTTCTAAAATTATGATAAATCCTCAACAATCATATAATGCAAGAAATCTGATTTTTAATGCCCTAGATATGGAGATATGAATTTCAACAAACCCTTGTCTGCAGTGTTATTTCAAAAATTCATAACTCAACTTGGGAAGCACCAAAAATCATGAAACTCAAGATATTGGCCTTATAAATTATGGCGAATAAGCTAGTAATTTCAGAATTGCCAAATGCACATCACACATACCAAATATCTATCTCCAAGTGGGTCAATCCACTCTAAACAAATAGAATATTGCACCAACGAGACCAAAACATGCAAGAAAAGATACTTTATCGCTTTCCAAATTCGCTTGTACACCAAAATCTCATGAAGGGTTTTTGTCCTTCACAAGTTCCCCAACCAAGGGTTTTCGTCCTTGGATGAGATCCTCAACCCAAGGGGTTTCGTCCTTGAGAGAGAGAGAGTAAAAGGGCTACACTAGCCAACTTTCACCAAAATAAGAATAATCTCCAAAACATGAATCATTAATGCCCAAGCGACCTCCTTAAATAGCCATAAGGAGTGCTTAAACAATCATAAACATCATGGCTGACCCCTTAAGTAAGTGTTTTTAATATTATAAAAGGTATTTGGAGCCTACATGCTCATAATACCTTAATTACTAAACTACTTAAATTCCTCTATTGGAGCAAAAGGCTTCCAATAGTTTAAATGATAATAAATGAAAACGACTATCTAATCAATAATAAAAATATAATAGCCAATGGGGTTTGGGTGGATCGGTTAAGATGGACGGTTGTGTCCAGATCCACCCAGGTTCAAATCCGGTGGCGCGATCCCTTCGGGGTGGTTATCGGTGGTGGTGGATGTTGCATCACTGGTGGTTACGGCTAGCGGTTATTCTCGGCGATGGTGGTCTTTGCATCGTTGGCATTGGCATTCGCAGCGGCTAGTAGCTCTAAAAACGGCGGTGGTGGAAATTGCATCGTCGGTGCGGGCTCACTGGTCGTGATCTGGGTTGGATTAATTGTAATATCTTGTCTCTGGACATTGGTTGTAATGGGTGGGGTCCCAGGCAACCCTCCGGTTCATAGCTCCGGTCAAAAGCGTTTATCAATAAAAAAATAATAATAAAAATATAATCTATATTTCCCCTTGTTCTTCACCTTACACCCACGGGGAAGGAATGGGTTAAGGTCTTCACAATTTAGCCTCCAAAAAGGGACATGATAGTCCCCCTTCCCAAGATTTCTTGTCCCTGGCAATGATGAACTTTGCTGCTCCAAATCCTCGACCCTTTGTGAGGATCCTTCTTGTACTCCTTGATTCCCGTGGAGAGCTAGTTTTCGTGACTTAGCATCCTCTACTATAATGTTTTTCATCTTGACATATTTGATGTCAAAATCAAGAGCTTGTATCTTGTTGATCCACTTTTGTTGCCTTTTGTTTAGGTTCTTTTGTTGAAGGAAGAACCTCAAACTTTTATGGCCGGTCTTCATTATAAGCTTCCCACAAACAAGATATTGCCTAAATTTGACCAAGGCATGCATAATGACCAACATCTTATTATCATAAATGTGAAGATTCAGCTCATGTTTCTTGAGTTCCCTGTTTTCTAATGCAATAGGATGCTGATTTTGCATTAGGACAGCCCCTATTCCTTCACCGATTGCATCAAATTCCATCATAAATGGAAAAGAAGCATCAGGTACAACAAGTACTTGGCATGAGTACATCACCTTCTTGAGTTTATCAAATGTTTTTTGAGCAAAAAGTGACCAGCTGAGTGCACCCCTTCTTAGTTAAATCAATTAGAAGGGCTGCAAGATGAGAAAAGTCCTCCACAAACCTTCTGTAGTAGCTGCACAACCCAAGGGACCCTCTGAATTGTGAAACGGAGATGGGAGGAGGCCAACCAAGTATGGCATGTATTCTTTGTTGATCCACATGTACCCCTTGAGACTTTATGATATATCCTAGGTACATAATTTTGCTCAAACCAAATCCACATTTGAATTTCTTTGCAAGTAAGGATTGTTGTTCTAAAACTCCCATCATCATGTCAAGGTGTTGTAGATGCTTCACCCATGTTTTGCTATATCCCAAGATATCATCAAAGAAAACAAGCACAAATTCCTTTAAGTACTTACCGAATATGAGGTCCATACATGACTGGAAGGTGGTAAAAACTGAAAATTGCTCTAGAAGGACTGAGAATATGCAATCAGCTGTTATATCCATTCTAAAATATGTAAAAAGTGTACAATCTTTCTTTGCACATGTATGGACATGATTGCTCCAATGACTATGTTTCATTTTTTCTTCATTCTTTATCGTCCTCATGATGTTGTTTGCCAAATTCCTCCTTGCATTCTTAGTTATGATCAGTCCCTTCTCTACTGCTGGTAATGAAATAAAATCAGTCTTTCCTTGCTTAACATGCCTACCATTTCCATTTCTGATTTCATGAATTCTGACTTCTTCATTTTGTAAGTGGAACTTCAACCCCTTCTTGTGGATTTTGAGGGTTAATTCCCTTAAAGTTTGGACCTCTTGATACCCAAAAACGATATGTGTCTCAGCTGAACTTAAAACAAAGAAGTCAAGACAAAATACATACCTTTTCATGGGGATAGCGTGTTGTGGTATCTTTCTTGTGCAAAGAGGATATGTTCCATAAGTTATCGTGACTGTGAAGCCTTTGAAACCAGCCTTGTTTGGCCCCATCCTTCTTGCCAATTCTTCTTCAATAAACTGATGCATATTTCCATTCTCTATAAGCATGGTGACCCTTTGATCATGAAGAAAACCCCTCACCCGGGATGGGTGATGTGTGCCACATTCTAAAATATGAATGTTGCCCATCCATTCCATTCTTTCTAGCTCTTCCATTATTATGGAACCATGGGTTAACCTCGTATGAAACTGAAAATTAGAATCACCATCATTTCCCTCCATAATGATTTTGAAATCAGGTATTCCTCCCCATGTAAATCTCAACATATCACTTATATGTCATGTGCGGAAACACCTTTGAAATTGATCCCAAGTATCTATATGCTTTTTACTACAAAAAGTACTTCTTACCTCATTACCCTGTGAAGTATGATGTGCATGATGATATCCAATCAGCGGTGACATAGGAGGATACAACACCCATGAGACATGAGTACTCTTCCTAACCAGCTGTCCATGGTAACAAATTTGAAATGATATATTGGCAAAAACTGAGATATCCTCATACCGTGGGCTGCCTATGACACTCTTATGACTCAGAATTTCTGAGTTCAAATCAGCACTCTTCCTTGGCATGGTTTCATCACCGGATGAGATCTTTCCCTTCCACATTTGTCGGTACTTGTCTTGGGTAACCCCGGGCTTCTTGTTAAGGCTGAGTATTCCATCAAATGACCTCCTTTTGACTGCTGTCATAAACAGACCAGCAAGCTGACTGTTATCATGTCCATTTGAGAAATAGGTTCCAACCATTCCTTTTGCTTCCCCTTCTTGCTCCTCACCCTTCCTTTCAGTCCTGGATTCATCACATGCCAAAATATCATCACTATTACTTAAACAATGATCATTTATTACCTCATAATGTTGACCCTTTGGGATTTGGTGTCCCCCAGATTTCATCCTGAAATCTATGACTACCCTATTCGAAAAAAATTCATACTTTTAAAATAATGGGTCATTTTGTGTTTTTATTGCCTAAAAGTTCTTATATTGTGTCAGGATATTCCCAAAGAGCCATATTAGCCTTTTTCGCCAAATACCTAGATGCCCAAAATTGTTATATTCTGTCGTCGGGATTTGTCTGCGGGAAATTTGTATTTAATTATTTTGAGCCCCGTATGAGGCTATTTGCGCTCCGTTTTAACTCTGCTATGATCGAACATGTCATTATTCCTATGTACCAAAAGGGTTTTAACTTGGAATAAGTTTTGGGCTTTATTTGTGACTTTTGACAATTTTTCGTGTTTTTGTGTTGTCCCGTTTCGTTTTCTGTGAAATTTCTCTAGAACAATTCCTTTGCCGAGTAAGCCGATTTTGGCTTGGAGCGGCTAGAAAACATATACACACGTTATGCCGGAGGAAGCCGCCATGGGAGGTGCAGTTCACAGGAAAAGGCGAAGTCATGCACAGAAAAGCCCCTGCGGGGTTGGGCACATTTTTGGAAAACAAAGGATTTAAGCTGCAGTGGGAAAAATAGAAGCAGCAGGCAGGTGGGATTTTATTGCCTGCCTTGCAAGGTACTTTTTCCTGTGATATAAAATTCACTTAAGCTGCAGTGGGAAAATTAGAGCGCGGAGAGGCAAAGCGAGAATTTTTGCACTGCCTTACGGGTAAAAATTCCCATGGTGAAATAAAAGAAAAGTGACTTAAGTGAAATCACGAGATTTTATTGCCTGCCTTGCAGGGTAAATAATCCCATTGTCAAAGTCAAATCACTTAAGTGGATCATGGGATTTCCGGGGCTGCCTTGCAGGGTAAAGAATCCCATTGTGAGAAATTCTTAAAAATAGAATTCTATTATGCAAAAAAGTGCGACCCACCTTGGGTGAATAATAATGCATTAAATAAATATTTGTTAATATTTATTCACCCAATTTTGGCACCCAAGCTTGTGGAAAAGTCAACAAAGGGAAGTGGACATAAGGAATTTAAAAATAGAATTCCAAAATTAAATAAATTTAATTTATTTAATGCAGCCCCTTTTGAGAAGGAATTAATACTTTTTAAAGTATTAAATGATTATATTAATTCCTATTTTCAGTGGCTATGGTCAAAGCACATTGTGAAGCTTAAGTGAAGTGAAGTGTGAATGATTAAATTGAATTAATTTAATTGTTTGGATGGTTGTCCTTAAACATGCTATATTTAAAAGAGAAGAGTTTGATTTTTAATTAATTAATTACCTTTAATTGTTAGGGCAATTATTAATTATAGAATTGTGAGGGTTATATAAGCATGGGCAGCCATATGGGTGAATTATTTAATTCGCAGGTAAAGAATTGCAGCCAAGAGGAAAAGTGCGCCCCCATTTGAAGAAGGATTTTGCTCAGGCAAGGTGGAAACAAGGCATTTGAAGAAGGATTTTGCTCAAGCAAGGTGGAAACAAGGCATTTGAAGAAGGATTTTGCTCAGGCAAGGTGGCAACAAGGCTAAAAGCTTCCAAATTTGGTGCGTGATTTGAAGGAGGTTCATCTTTGTCTGCATAATTGTTTGCATAAGTGTTACAGTCTTAAGGAATTCATTATGTGTGTTTTCAAAAGAAAATGAACTTATATCAATGTCCAATACATTGAATATTTCCTCCGAATCTGAAGAAATACCCAGATCTACACCAGTATTGAAAAAATCCGGCCAAGTAAGAAGAAAAAGAATTATTCAGACAAAGATAGACAAAGCTATGGCGAAGAAAGATGAAAAAGAAAGCACAACGGAGTCATGCATCACTCCTAAATTTGTAGATATTGGAGACACGGATCTAGGCTCGGAACCTCTTGCTGAATTGATAGACAGATCCAGAGCAAGAAAGACTTTACTCATGCCTGTAAAAAAAACTTCACTCATGCGTGCAGATTAAAGGCGGTGGAATTATTCGAGTTGCAGCTTTTCCATCCACCCGATTGCTTGCGAGTTTGTTATGCGAGTGCAGATCCATATCCGAGATGCGAGATGTAGATGCGAGATACAAATCCATATGCAGATCCAGATCTCATAGTTGCAAAAGCTTCCGCACAAAGGCTTCATCCTCTTGTTTCGAATGCAGCCCGTGAAGAAGTTAGTGCGTGGAAAATTTCTTCCAGGATCTTGTGCAGGAGAAGAACTGCAAAAGCTTCAAGGATAAAAGAGAAGACAAGGCGAAGGCAAAATCCATTTGTTTCCAATTCTAGCTTGCTTCCAGATCCAGCTGCTCCCAGGTCCGACTTGGTGAGAATCAACGGCAAAAGAATCAACTGCATGTAGACATGAAAAAGGACAAGACTGCAACTTTCCTCTTCCTTCTCCTTTCTTTCGACAAAGTAATTGAGCGATCGATTAAATTATACAACTTAAGTGATTGGTTTAAAAGCCATTACTTGAAGAAGTCAACTACTTGGAGATAGGTGGCGTGTAAAATAGAAGGTTTTATTTTCGATTCAAATCATACATGTCATGCAAAGAGGAATTCCAGGAGGAAGATTGTCAGTTGTTCCTTTTCCGACTTCCACATGTGCCAGTTCAACTAAAGCTTCCAACTTGTAATTGCCCCTCTACATTCTATAAGTAGAGGAAGAACCTTCGGGTTAAGAATCATAATTTGTAAGCAGCAATCTTGTGTTCTAGACTTTGTGTTGAACCCCTGAGAGCAACTTGGAGCAAAGGAATACAAAGGAGTAGGTTTCCAGAGAACTTTGTGTCATGGTGTACTTTGTTTCTTGCTTTTAATCTTAGATCTCTTAATAGACTTTGTGTTATTTTAGATCTGGATCTAGAGTTGCCTTTGTTTTATAATTCTGTGTGTTCATATCTATTAAGTTTATTCTATGTGCATGCAATTAGCTCTGCTTATCTACTAATTGGGATGCACATCTTCCCCATTTCTTCTCTGTATTTCCTTTACTTCCTTCTTCTATAAAATACTTACTTTCTTGAACAGTTGCTTACTTGTTGTAGAACCTCTTAATTATGGTTCATGAACTAAGTGATTAAAGTAAAACCCCTGATAGATAATAACACATTTTTATTGACAAATTTGACACGGGAGCCTCACCGGTTAAATGAGGGAGATTTATCTCATGATTGCCTAGGTTTTGTGCTATGTAGAAAATTTAGCCAACAAGATTACAACAGTGTAAGTGTCATGGCCTTAGATCTCTTGACCACCGAATCTTCTTCCTCAATGACTCCATCTTGTTGTCATTTGAGAATTGCTTGAACTATTCACTTCATCCTCGTGTTCCTCAAGCTCCCCTTCATCCTTCCGCTCATACTCTCAAATTCCCTTATTTCCACTTACTGACCATTAGAATTCAAGGGAAAATTATTGCAATTAAAAATTCTTTACCTTCCCTTTCTCTTGGTTCTTGCTTGGCCATTTCTTCCTCTTCTTGTGCTTTCCTAGGGCTGTAAGAAAAATCAATCAAGGGTTCACCTTTGGATGGCGGTGGGTGCTTCTAGGGCTCCCAAAGGCTGATCCTTCACCCCAAACAGTTGCTGCGATGGTTCTTCCTCTTTTGTCACCTTGGAAGGGTGGCTATAAAAGGAAGTTGCCTCTTCGATCTTCCTCATGATTTCTCCATCTTGTAGCTGATCCGCTACATGCTCTTTGACTTGCTTCTTCACCATTGGAGGGTTTTCTTCCCTCAATGGATGAGACCTTTTTGCCAAGGTCCTTTGATTGGGTTTCGGGCATTATGCCTTGTGCCAATTCCCACTCTATGATTCTCTATTTCCACAAAATCCTCAAAGGAAAGGGCATCACGCACCATCTCTGGAAGAGCTCGATATGCTGTTGCCAAGCTGTCACTCCTTGAAACCCTTTCTTTCTTGAGAAAACCACCTCCTTGCATATTTTGGATGGCTTGGACAAGCCTATCAATGCATCCACCATTCCTTCTTGGGACTTCATGATCATCTCCAATTTTTCCATGCTTCACAGGTTGGGAGGATGATGTTTTGATACCACTGTAATGTCCCTTGCGGGGAACTCAAGAAATGAACAAAATCTGAAGATAAACAACACTTTTCATATTTCTAGTGATTTGTTAGTGAATAAAATAAATGTATAAAAACCCTTAACTGCTGCCAGCCAACACCCTTCTAGGGCAGCGACCTATTTTAGGGTTTCACACCCACTTTTATGTCTTCAAAAACCTTCCAATCAGCTTCACTTGAATTTCTAAAATTATGATAAATCCTCAACAATCATATAATGCAAGAAATTTGATTTTTAATGCCCTAGATATGGAGATATGAATTTCAACAAACCCTTGTCTGCAGTGTTATTTCAAAAATTCATAACTCAACTTGGGAAGCACCAAAAATCATGAAACTCAAGATATTGGCCTTATAAATTATGGCGAATAAGCTAGTAATTTCAGAATTGTCAAATGCACATCACACATATCAAATATCTATCTCCAAGTGGGTCGCTCCACTCTAAACAAATAGAATATTGCACCAAAGAGACCAAAACATGCAAGAAAAGATACTTTATTGCTTTCCAAATCCGCTTGCACACACCAAAATCTCATGAAGGGTTTTCGTCCTTCACAAGTTCCCCAACCAAGGGTTTTCGTCCTTGGATGAGATCCTCAACCCAAGGGGTTTCGTCCTAGAGAGAGAGAGAGTAAAGGGCTACACTAGCCAACTTTCACCAAAATAAGAATAATCTCCAAAACATGAATCATTAATGCTCAAGCAACCTCCTTAAATAGCCATGAGGAGTGCTTAAACAATCATATAAACATCATGGTTGACCCCTTAGGTAAGTGTTTTTAATATTATAAAAGGTATTTGGAGCCTACATGCTCATAATACCTTAATAACTAAACTAGTTAAATTCCTCTATTGGAGCAAAAGGCTTCAATAGGATAAATGATAATAAATGAAAACGAATATCTAATCAATAATAAAAATATAATCCATATTTTCCCTTGCTCTTCTCCTTAGACCCACGGGGAAGGAATGGGTTAAGGTCTTTAGAATTTAGCCTCCAAAAATGCACATGACAAATATATTTTTGAGCATGTTTTAAATTCTAATGAAAAATGAAATACATGGGCAATTAGTGTGTTTATTTCCTAATTTAGTAGTAGTGATTTTGGTTAATCATGTTGAGCAGATATGACACATGCGTTGAGTGTGTAGATGGCGAACATGTACCCAAATTCTATACGCGAAGAAATAAAAACTAAACACACCAAAGAGGATGGAGGGACTGACTCCCACGAAGCTCCTTAGCCAACACAAGTCACCGGACTTGGAATTAGATGGTTGGGGTTATGTGTATGGTGACAAGTGCTCAATTTATTTATTTTCTTTACCTTATCTTGTTGTTTGACACCTTCATGAGACCCTTAGCCAAATTAATTGTTTTTAATTAATTCCTTTTAAATTAAATTTTATGAGTTACGGGAAAATTTATTTACTATTTTGGGTGGATTTTGCCTTGATGGGGTGGTTGAAAAATTTCTATTTTGGGTAAATTTCGGATTTCTCCTTTGAGGCCACACTCCCAAAACTCTTCCATACACCTACCCATGGGGTAGCTGTACTTTTAAAGAGTTTTAGGCCATTTTGGGGCTCATAAAGACCCCATAATGAGCCTTGGGAAACTTTCCACCTATCATGTATTTATTTTGATGTGAGTTGCTTTAGGTGGGTGACTTGTGATTTAAGTCATATTTATTTTGAGTTATTTAAATTTTGACCTTTTTGCTTTTTTCATGACTTTTCTTTGTTAGAGCATTTAATTGGGTGGTTGATTTTGGAAATATTCTAGATTTGGCCCATGTGGGCATGGGTTTGAAATGAATGTCTTTTGGGGATTTGGTTTTGCCTTGGGAACTTAGGATGTTGCCACTTGGCACCATCTAAGGGGGTACTTTTTGAAACTTTTTCTATTTAAGGGAACTTGTTTTCTCATTTTGGGAGGAGCCTTGGTCTAGGTATATGTTGCTGGATTGATTTGGGAGTGCTTGAAGTCTTGATATTGGAATAAGAGGACAAGATGAGAAAGAGGTTGGTACCTTTCTTTGTTATTTTCTTGCAATTGTTGGTTTATCTTGTCATCCTTTGATGGAATGTATGTGTTTTTCGTGCTCATTTGAGTTGTATAGAGTTTCCTTTGTGTTGTCTACTTGATATGCACCCATTGTGGGGCTATCAAGTGTATTTGTGTGTATGGGGGAAGGTAGAGCCATTAAGGAGGTATAAGTAGAGGTTAAACCGAAGTAAACTTGTGTATTCTTTTATGGAGGAACCAAAGGGACTTGGGCTTTGTTCTAGTGGAGGGATAAGTGGGTTTTGAATAAACCAAGTGGAGGGATAAGTGTGAATGCATTCTTATTTTATTTACTTGGAGGAACCAAGAACTTATGCCCAACCCCTTAGTGGAGTGATAAGTGGTTTGAAATGCCTCTAGTTCCCCTTTTGCAAGCTAACAAAAGCTTGATAGTGTATGCTTATGTTTGAAATGTATCTCCCTTGCTCTCTTGAGTCTTCTTGTCCATATACTTGTTTGATTTTTCTTGGAATGCATGTGTGTTGGGAATGCAGGAAAATTTTGTTATCAAGCTTTGGTGTTGTCTATGGAGGTTTTTCGGGAGTTGGGGATTTATGGGGCAATGGGGAAGGGATATTCCCCATTGCATGGATAAGAGGTGAATGCTGTTTCCACCTTTCTTTTGGTGTGTTGATATGAAGTTGGAAAGTTTGGAAGCTTGGGTGAAGGTCTATGTTGTATTTCATCATGGAAAACCCATTTTCTTGATGGGTTGTAAGTTGAAATGGTTGATTACCAAGTTGTGCAAAGTATGTTCTTGAATGTTGTAAATGTGGATTTTTGTATGAGATGTAATGGAAATTTGGATAGTGAAAATTGTAAATGTATGAGTTTTTCTATATGGGCAAATGTGCTCTTTACGCATTGATGAATAGTTTCATTGTAGGATAAAGAAAATGGAAATAAGAAAAGCGATTGTTATATAAGTTTGCATGGTTATATTGGCCTCCATTGAAAACGTAATGGGAATTGTAAACCTTCTATATTGGAAAAATAAATCTCTTATTTCCTCGTCTCTTAAACTTGAATATCTCATTGTTTAATAAGAAGAATGTTAAACCCCTTATTTTCTCCAAGAACTTGATTATCAATGTTTGTTTATTGAGTTGTGAGTAGAAATTGAAATCCTCTACTTAGTGGATTGGTTGGTTGTAAAGAAGATTTGTAGATTAAGGATTATAATTGTCTCTCCTCCATCGAAAATCTATTGAACTAAATTGGAAGTAGATCTTTATATGAAATTTTATATTATATCACGATGTTGATATCAAGATTTTTGGGTAGAATTTATGGATGGATTTTATATTTCTTGTTTCTTATTTGACTAAGAAATAGAAACTATCACTATATTATTTCAATCCATTTGCTTATATCCATTTTTATTTGCCATATAGTTGTAATTTATTAATTATATTAAACAACTTACCCTTCTAAATTTTTACTCTTGGAATTCAACCATGTTAAAACAAAATACAAATACAATTTAGTTAAACCCCTCTTTCTTATTAATTATACTCATAGTTTTATAATAATCAATATATATAGACACACACACACACATATGTATTGTTGGCTAGATTTTACGCATAGCATAAAACCTAGGCGGTCATGAGATAAATCTCCCTCATTTCTTGGTGAGGCTCTGTTCAGATTTGTCAATTAAAATATGCTAGTATCTATATGGGGTTTTACTTTAACTTATTCATCTCATGAACCACGGTTATCTGATTCTGCAAGCAAATAGCATTTTTGTTTAAGAAAGGAAATATTTATAGAAGAAGGGAATTATATAAACACAAAGAAGAAATGGGGAAGATGTGCATCCCAATCAATAGATAACAGAGTTGATTGCATGCACATAGAAGAAACCAATAGATATCAACGCACAAAATTATAAGCAAAGGTAGCTCCAGATCTAGATCTAAAATAACACAAAGTTTATTCAAAGATCTAAGATAGAAAGCTAGAAACAAAATACACCGTGACACAAAGTTCTCCGGAAATATGCTCCTGTATATTCCTTTGCTTCAAGTGGCTCTCAAGGGTTTTAGCACAAAGTCTGGAACACAAGAATGTTGCTTACAAATTCTCATTATTAACCCGAAGGTTCTTCTACTTATAGAATGTAGAAGGGAAAGTACAAATGGGAAACTCAACTAAACTGAAACATAAACAATAAGTAAATATGACATCTGGCAATCATCCTCCACTAACTCCTCCTTAAGTGACACATCTATCACTTAACTAATAGAATTGTTCCACATAAGCTAAAGCAATGGTTTCAAAACCAATAACTTTAAATTTTTACAATTTCATCCGGGAACATGGAAAATAGAAGAAGAACGAATAGAAGAAGTCAAGCCAGCTGTAACATTTATATCTTCTTTTTGTTTTGATACTGAATATACTTGTCGAACATGTAATTCAGCATCTTCCCATCTATCTTAGCCACAACTTCCTTTTCTATCTGTTCAGTGCTGCAGCGATCTTCGTTTAACACCTTGATACATGCTTCTACATTCTCAAGCTCGGCACGAACCTCGCATGATATCCATTGCGGTGCCACCATTCTCGCTAATGGAATTCATCATAAAAGGCTTAGTGGCTCCGTCGATTCTCCCTTGTACCATCGGAAGAGATCCTTCCGGGAATTAGGCACTCTGCTTAGGAATGATCCGTACGTATGAAGTAACATTTCCGACCACTTCCTCCGAGTGAAAGCAATGATATTATGCAGTAAAAACGATGCCATACTCTCAAGTGTCTGCATCCTCTTGACATAGTGCGCAGATCTCAAAGCGGAAGATACTGCAAACTCAAGCCGCTTCCCCTTCTCTCAATGATCCGTCAGCAAATACAATCTATTCCAAACCAACACTTCTCCGTGACTTATTGATTTCGGCCAAAATACTCAAGTTACTCTCAAAGAATTGTGTTCATATCTACTATGCTCAAATCACTAGTTGTTTTAGCTAATCTGGCTTTGCATCTTTCATAACCTTTAGGCGGTGACACCTCTCAAGTTGTCAAAAAGCTTGCGAATAATCGAGACTTTTCCATTTGTCGATAGCTTTCACAGTTGCTTGCATCTTCCATCTCTGCATCAGATGATCACTCACTGCTCTTGAGCTGAAATGGGTGAGTGGAAGGTTTAGTAACCTTGGCAATGATCTCGCACAACTGAGATACCTTCTTCTGAATTTCAAATTTCTTCGTCTTTTCTCTGTCAAGCATAAGGAATAGAGCATCTATCAACGTCTGTGTATCCTGCTTCGATCCTTCTGTGGTGGCTTGACCGATAGGTACTCTGCAGTTACTGTTATGTCTTCTATCGTGAGCGCATCATTTTTCTTCCCTCCGTTGGAACCGATATCTCAACAAACTTCTGCCCCGACTTCTCGATGATCAACTTTGAAGTTACCTTTAGCAACTTTAGGTTTTTGTCTTTTGCCTGACTAGACTGGAGTAGCTGCAGAGTTGTGTTCCTCCAAGTTCGTTCTACTCTAGCCTCTAGAACCAAGCTGCGAAGTCAACCATTACGAGAAATTACTTCTCGGAGAATGAGAAGATTCTTGAGTGTACTACTATCTTCCGCTCTGATTCCTCTCCATCGAAAGCACTGCCACGTGTTATGGCTTTCATCCTCTGAATCATCCAAAGACAAAGCTCTTTCAAACTCTGCCATCTACAACTTCAATGTTTCTTGAGAGCAGTGCTTGAAGCAGTGGTGAGGAGAGAAGATGAATGTTGCGGATTGGCGAGGAATGGCGGTGTCTGCGATGTGCAATGACGATAATGAAGTATTGGATCTTTGGAGAAGCCGGAACTAATGTCATAGCCGTGGAAGTGATCTTCTCCTTTGATTGAGACCTTCTATGCACTTTCATCTTCTCGGGCCTTCTGCTGCTTTCTCCTCCGTGCTTCCTCTTGAGGGAATCTCCTACACCGAAGTTGCCCATGACTTGATTCATCAATGCTTCATCAAGGCAGTATCCCTTCGTCAGCAACCAGTTTGAAGTATTCACCAGAACGGTGGCAGACCTTTCCTCAATCGTATGGCAGCCCCCTACGTTCTCTTGAAGTACGGCTCTATCTCCTCCCATTTGATGGTATGTGTCAAGTAACACAGCCCCATCATCTTTAAGATCCGCATGTATCCATGCTAATCCAAAGTCAAACACTTGCCGTGCTGATAACCCTGAAATCTTTCTTTCTAACCTCGTACTCACTTTTGCACTTCATCCAAAAATCTTCTAATGAAGGCACATGTGCGTACTCTTGGGAGATCGTCTTCCTAGCTACTCCAAATGGATTGAAGTTCAGCCGTGCAGGAAGAACTCTTGCTCGTACTCAGAGAACATCTCCGCCTCCATTCCTCGAGCTCTATGAATGTTATGGCAGCTATAATGACCCACAGTGATCAAGAAGAAGCCCATAGACTTGTGCCATTTCGACTGAAGGTCGTGCATCTCCACAAGTTGTCTTCTCAGCTCCATGGTGATCAATCTATCATTCGGATATCTGGGCAGCTTAACCGGTTCTCCAAAAAAGCCGGTAACCCTGAGGTATGTGAAATCCATAAACTAAATGAATAGGTATCGATCAACGGATACTGACTTCCCACGCTTCCTTGCTTACCCTGTTGGCCTTTAGGTCCCTGTCCAGCCTGCAAATGAATTCATAGAAGAATCCATCATTGACCACTTTGAAATCTTTCCTGCATGCAGGTACAGTAAGTTGTGGGTAGCACTCGAAAATGGGGTCCTTGGAAAGAACACCACATCTATCCAGCTTGGAGAAGATGCCTTGTGAAGGCTGTTGCATATACCAAATAAGAAGTCATTTTGAAGTTGAAAGTACGCTTCACGTTCGGAGTTGCTCACCAATGTTGTCGCTAATGATTTCTAACCAATTAATTATTGAATCAGCCTTGTTGATTTCAATGATCTTGATGAAAGCATACATCCATGTACGGAAAGTGTGAGTGTTCGTTTTGTCATTTATCCCGTAACAATTTGCCAATATCATCTACCTCCTATGCAGATTAGACCGCGGAAGAGTTCTTGGGAACTTGGAAGGAGATCTGGGCTTCTTCATATATCTCTTTGTTTATTATGTTCATGATCAACTCTATGCTTCTCCCCCCTGTTGCGGCATCCGAATGCTAATAGAAGTCACCACCTTTCGAGGCGAAATCTTCAAACAATAATTGATGAACTATCGTCAATTGAATTATTGTTTTCCCCGTAGTATATCGGACTGATCTGGATGATGGATGGTAAGACCTGGCACACTCCATAACGAACTATGGCAAGTTTGAAATTTGTGTATGGAAAGGCCACCTGGCTCGAATAATTCCCCGCTTTTAATCGCACGCATGAGGGAAGTCTTCCTTCTCTGGATCTATCAATCAATTCGGAAAGAGGTTCGGACCTAGATCTGTGTCTCCAATGTCTATGAATTTAGAAGTGATGCATGACTCTGTTGTGCTCTCTTTTTCATCCCTCTTTTCCATGGTTGTGTCTATCTTTGTCTAAACAATTCTTTTTCTTCTTACTCGGCCGGAATTCTTCAAAACTGGTGCAAATCTGGATAATTCTTCAGATTCGGAGGATATATTCAATGTATTGGACATTGATTTAAGCTCCCTTTCTTTTGTAAAGCACCTGTAATGAATTCTTGCAATTAATTCAGACAAAGATGGCAACCGGAACATGAACAGTGGATTTTAATCATAAAAATCTGCATAATTCAAGCTTACTGCCCCAAATTTGATGTTCTATTTGCATGCAAAGCAAACATGAATTTTACCAACTTCACCTGAGCACCTGTATCACTTATGCAAACAATTATCCAGACACAAATCAACCTCCTTGACCTATGTGCCATTGCTGGAAGCTTTGAGCATTAATTTCACCTTCTTACGAGCAAAAAGCCTCCGAATGGGGCGCACTTTTCCTCTGGGCTGCACTTCTCTTCCTTTGAATTAATTAATTCATCCTTATGGCAGCCCCTGCTTATATAATCCTCACAATTCTATAATTAATTAATGTCTTTCCTATTCCTGACAATTAATTAATTAATTAATAAGCTTCACTTTTCAAATGGGGTGCCTATTTTGTGCATGCTCATGGCTGCCATTAAATAAATTAAATTTATTTAATTTTAGACTTCTACTTCCAGTTAACTCAAGCCTCACAGTATGCTTTGACCTTAGCCACTGAAAATAGGAATTAATTTAATCATTTAATACTTTAAAAAGTATTATTTATCTCCCAAATGGGGTGCACTTTTTGACATGAAGGGGCTGCATTAAATAAATATTATTTATTTAATTTTAGAACAGTCTATTTCCAACTTCCTTTTGTCCACTTACCTCTGTTGACTTTTCCACAAGCCTGGGTGCCAAAATTGGAAGAGAAATTAATTAAATTAATTAATTTAAGGCTGTCTTTCTCTCCCTAAAGGGGTCGCACTTTTTGGCATAAGAGATTTCTATTTTTAAAAGTCACATGACAATGGGATTATTTACCTTGCAAGGCAGCCCTGAAAATCCCATGATTCACTTAAATCGTTTTGACTTTTATAATGGGATTATTTACCTGCGAGGCGAGTGCAATAAAATCCCATGATTCACTTAAGTGATTTTTCTTTTATTCCACTGATGGAAATTTTTACCTGTAAGCGGGTAAGAAATTCTCATTCACCGCTACCTCTAACTTTCCCATTGTGACTTAAGTGGCGTTTCTTCCATGGGAAAAAGTACTCTCTAGGCAATTTCTACAAAATTTCCGTCACTGCCTGCTGCTTCCAAAAATCCCATGATTCACTTCAAACCCTCTTTTTCCAAAAATGCGGCCAGCCCAGAAGAAGCTTTTTGGTGCACGACTTCATCTTTTCCCAGAGAACCAGACCTCGATGGCGAATTCCTTCTGGCACAACGTGCGTATGTGATCTCCAGATACTCCAGGCCAAGAATCAGGCCAAACCGGCAAAGGAATTGATCCAAAGAAATTTCACAAAAAATGAAACGGGAAAACACAAAATGTTGCGGAGAAGTCACAAATAAAGCTCGGGAGTCATTCTGGTTAAAACCCTATTGGTATGTGGGAATAATGATATATACGATCACGATCACTGTGAGGCTAAAGCGGAGCACTAATTGCCTCAAACAGGGCTCAAAATAATTAAATACAAATTTCCCATGAGACAAACCTCAATGACAAAATAAAACAATTTTGGGCATTTGGGTATTTGGCGAAAATGACTTAAATGGCTCCTTGGGAATTTCTTGACACATTACAGGAACTTTTTGGCAATAAAAACACAAAACGACCCATTATTTTAAAAATACGATTTTTTTTTTAATAGGGTAGTCTCATTTTTGAGGGTGAAATCCTGGGACACCAATCGGCTCCGTCTGTGGGCATCCTTTTCTCTGTCAGAATGACAAAGGGAAAAGATGAGATCCCAGCATCTCTGGTTTCATATCTTGTCTTTTGGGCACGGGGTCAGGTAAACAAAAACAACACAACACAAAAACAAAACAAGGAAAAACAAACAAAGTTTTATTTATATACATACGGTGTTACCACCTCGCTTTTCATGTCGGAGCAGCTTCAAGTGTTACCCATTAAAAGGCAACGGCAATTAAACTTCATCCACGATGAGCAAGAATGAAGCTATCTGCTCCGGCGATCTTTTTAATCACAAAAGGCCCTTTCCATAGTGAATCGAATTTTCCATGCATGCCTTTTGCTTCTCTTCTTTTGTCCCATAAAAGGTTCTTTCCTCGGCCTTTTTGTCGAAGATGGCTGCCACCTTCTTCTAATGCTGCAGGCACCAATCTAGTCTATGAAACTTGAGTCCGTGCCTCCAATGATTGATCAGTACATTATCCTTTTATCAATAGCATCAGTGAATGTAGAATCCTCCAGGGCTCTAGAAAGTTGTAGGGCAGGCAGTTCCAAGGTAAGAGGCAACTCTGTGTCTCTTCCATATAATAGCTGAAAAGGGGACATACCTATAGCCCTTTTTGGTGTAATTCTATCGGCCCATAATGCATCAAACAACTTCTTATGCCAAGTCCTTTGACTTTCTGTTACTAGCTTTCACACGATAGTCACCAAGTTTTTGTTACTTGATTCAGCTTGGTCATTCCCTTGTGGATAGTAGTTGGAGGAATGTACCAGCTGGATCCCATGAGTGTAGAAGAAATTAACCAGCTCCTCAGAAGACAGATTTGGAGCGTTGTCTGCTACTATCTTATTGGGCACACCAAACCTAACAACAATATTTTCTTTTATAAAACTGCACACCTCGGCGGAAGTGGCATTCTTCACAGGAATGGCTTCTACCCACTTCCGAAATAATCGGTGTTTGTCAAAATATAGTGATGGTGACATGAGGCGGGTTGAGCATACCAATAAAATCCATTCCCCACTGCTGGAAAGGTTCTTCAATTACAATTGGTTTTAAAGGTAATGCAGTAATTTTACATGCCCAACAAAGTGTTGGCACGCTTGGCACTTAGCTACCCACTCTGTAGTATCTTGAAAAAGTGTGGGCCAGTAATACCTTGCTTTGAGGATCTTGTGTGCAGTGACTCGGGCTGAGAAATGACCACCGCAAGCCATGTCATGAAACTATTGTAAGAGTTGATCCTGCTGAGCTTTATCCATGCATCGGAGAAATACGCCATCAATCCCTCTTTTGTATAAACCATTATCCCATAGAACAAAGTCTTTGGATTTTAGTTTAATAGTTCATTCTCTTTTTGAGAAAGTTGATCGAGCATTCTCCATATGTCAGAAAATAGGCAATGTTACTGTACCACTCCTCCACCAGATCTATAAAAAGTACCATAGGCAAATCTTCATCTACCTCTTCTTGATCTACCTCTGGCGTTGTTGCTTTCATCTCTCTGTCATCAGTTCGCACAGACCTCTTCCTCGAACCAGCTTTGTAGGTTTGATATCCAGGTCATATTCTTGAACTTTCGTCACCCATGTGCCTCTTAACAATCCTAACTCTTGTTGAGTGAGGATAGATTTCACTGCAGTATCTGGAACCAAGACCACAGTATGTGAGGAAAGAATATAGTACCTGAATGCTTTACACGCCTTCACCACTGCATATGCATGCTTTTCCATTGGAGTATATTTCAACTCATAAGCTTTGAGAGGCATGCTCATGAAAGCAATCGGAGCTTCTACATCCTCCTGATTCTTCTGCATCAAGATTGCTGACATGGTGTGTTCGGAGGAATAACAATAAAGAATAAATACTTTGTGTTGAAGTCAGTGAAACCAAATCGGGGCTTTTGTGAGGCCTCCTTAATCTTCTCAAAAGCTTCCTTCCCTTCGCTGCTCCATTTGAAATCTTGTGTCTTCTTCATCATATTTGAGATATGACGGAGTTAGCTCAGCAAAGTCAGGGATGAATCTCCTGAGAAAATTAACTTTTCCAAAGAAAGAGTGAACTCCTTTTTTGGATGTTGGCAATGGCAATGTCTGAATGGATTTGACACGTTCCGGATCTATCTTGGTTCCTTCTTTGGAAACAATGTGCCCTATAGCTTGACTTTCATACATTACAATGAAAGATAGATTTCTTAGGGTTCAGAGAAATACCATGTTTGCGGCATTGTATGAAAACCTCTTCCAGATTTGAAATGTGCGTGCTTCTATTCTTGAAAAAGACTGTTAGATCATCAAGGTACACCACTATGCTTATATCGTTGAGATGAGTGGTGTCACCCATTTCATCCTGAAATCTATGACTATGAAAATTTTCGTACTTTTAAAATAATGGGTCGTTTTGTGTTTTTATTGCACGAAAGTTCTTGTATTGCATCAAGATATTCCCAAGAGCCATATTATCCTTCTTCGCAAATACCCGGATGCCCAAAATTGTTATATTCGTCGTGGGGTTTGTCTGCAAAAAAATTTGTATTTAATTATTTTGAGCCCCGTATGAGGCTATTTGCACTCCGTTTTAACTCTGTTATGATCGAATATGTCATTACTCTTATGTACCAGAAGGGTTTTAACTTGGAATAAGTTTTGGGCTTTATTTGTAACTTTTGGCAATTTTTCGTGTTTTAGTGTTGTCCCGTTTCGTTTTCTGTGAAATTTCTCTAGAACAATTCCTTTGCCGGGTAAGCCCGATTTTTGGCCTAGAGCAGTTGGAAAACATATACGCACATTATGCCCGGAGGAAGTCACCATCAGAGGTCTGGATCATTGGGAAAAAGCGAAGTCATGCACGGAAAAGCCCCTGTGGGATGGGCGCATTTTGGAAAACATAGGAAAGTTAGAGGCCGCAGGCAGGCGGGAATTTATTACTGCCTTGCAGGGTAAAAATTCCCATGATAAAATAAAAGGAAAGTGACTTAAGTGAAATCATGGGATTTTAGTGCCTGCCTTGCAGGGTAAATAATCCCATTGTCAAAGTCAAATCACTTAAGTGGATCATGGGATTTTGGTGCCTGCCTTGCAGGGTAAAGAATCCCATTGTGGAAAATTCTTAAAAATAGAATTATATGTGCAAAAAAGTGTGCCCCCTTTGGTGAGATGATGGCAGCCTTTAAGTGATTATTTTAATTAATCTATCCTTTCAAAAAGTGCGCCCAAGCTTGGAGGAAGTCAACAAGTCAAAATTGGAATAAAAGAAATGGATTAAATGCATTAAATTTAATTTATTTAGTGGCTGCCCCCTTCCTCTCAAAAAGTGCGCCCCATTTGGGAGTTATTTAATGATTTTAAAGGCATTAAAACATTAAATTAATTTCTATTTTCAGTGGCTATGGTCAAGGCACACTGTGAAGCTTAAGTGAAGTGATGTGTGAAGGATTAAATTAGATTAATTTAATTTATTGGATGGCTGTCCTTAAACATGCTATTTTTAAAAGAGAAGAGCATGATTTTTAATTAATTAATTGCCTTTAATTGTTAGGGCAATTATTAATTATAGAATTGTGAAGGTTATATAAGCATGGGCAGCCATATGGGTGAATTATTTGATTCACAGGTAAAGAATTGCAGCCAAGAGGAAAAGTGTGCCCCCATTTGAAGAAGGATTTTGCTCAGGCAAGGTGGCAACAAGGCTAAAAGCTTCCAAATTTGGCGCATGCTTTGAAGGAGGTTGATCTTTGTCTGCATAATTGTTTGCATAGGTGTTACAGGTGCTCAGAGTGTTGTTGAAAGGATTCATGCTCTCTTTATGTGCAAATTAAACACCAATTTTGGAGCAGCGGGCTTGAAAAGTGCATATTTTTACAATTAAAATTCACTATTCATGCTCCGGTGGCCATTTTTGTCTCGATTAAATTGCAGGAATTTATTACGGGGGCTTTTACAAAGGAAAATGAGCTTTTATCAATATCCAATACATTGCATATATCCTACGAATCGAAGAATTGTCCACATCTACACCGGTATTGAAGAAATCCGGCCAAGTAAGAAGAAAAAGAATTATTGGACAAAGATTGACAAAGCCATGGAAAAGAGAGATGAAAAGAAAGCATGATAGAGTCATGCATCGCTTCCAAACTTGCAGACATAGGAGACAGATCTAGGCCCGGAACCTCTTTCCGATTTGATTGATAGATCCAAAGCGGGAAAGACTTCACTCATGCGTGCGGTTAAAAGCAATGGAATTATCCGAGCTGCAACTTTTCCATGTACAGCCCAGTTGCCAGAATTTGTTATGGAGTGCGCTAGATCTTACCATCCTTCATCCAGATCATTGCGTGATGCTTGAGAAAGACAATAATTCGTTTGGACGCAGAGTTCATCAATTATTGTTTGAAGATTCCAGTGCAAAAGGTGGTGACTTCCATTAGTCTTTAGGATGCCGGCAGCAAGTGGGAGAAGCATAGAGCTGATTGCGTGAGCATAATGAATAGCCGATACATGAAGAAGCCTAGATCTCCTTCAAAGTTCCCAAGAACTCTTCCACAATCCAATTTGGTGCAGGAGGTAGATGATGTCGTCAAATTGCTATGCAGGATGAATGGCGAAGCGAATGCCTACACTTTCCGTACATGGATGTATGCTTTCATCAGGACCATTGAAATCAACAAGGTTGATTCTATAATCAATTGGTCGAGAAATTATTAGTAACAACATTGGTGAGCACCTCCGGAACGTGAAGCGTACTTTCAGCTTCAAGATGACTTCATACTTGGTGTATGCTGCAACTTCACAAGGCGTCTTTTCTAAGTTGGATAGATGTGGTGTTCTTTCTAAGGACCCCATTTTTGAGTGCTACCCACAGTTTACTGCACCTGCATGTGAAAAAGACTTCAAAGTGATCAACGATGACTTCTTCTACGATTTCATCTGCAGGCTAGACAAAGACTTGAAGGCCAACAGGGCAAGCAAGGAAGCGTGGGAAGTTGTGTCCAAGATTGGCAGTCTATTCATTCAATTTGCAGATTTCACATACCTCAGGGTTACGGGCTTTTCTGGAGAACCAATAAAGATGCCCAGGTATCCGAATGATAGATTGATCGCCATGGAGCTGAGCAGGCAACTTGTGGAGTTACACGACCTTCAGTCAAAGCGGCACAAGTCTACGGGCTTCTTCCCAATCACTGTGGGACATTACAGCTGCATTAGCATTCATAGAGCTTGAGGGATGGAGGCGCAAATGTTATCCGAGTATGAGCAAGAGTTCTTCCCTGCACGGCTGAACTTCGATCCATTTGGAGTAGCCAGGAAGACAATCTCCCAGAGTACGCACATGTGCCTTCATTAGAAGATTTCTGGATGAAGTGCAAAAGTGAGTACGAGGTTAGTGTTATCCAATTTTGCACACATGGCAAGATTGGACAAGGGGGTCCTATCACGTTCAAAATGAAATAGTAGTCCCAGGAACCCATCTCCGGTTATTATCGAGATACAAAAATTAAAAATAATTCTTAAATTGCATATGAGAGATCACCTAGCATCGAAAGGCACCCAGTTTATCTCAACTCAGTGAAGAGTTCGGGGTCGAGTTGATAGAGAATCCGGTGTCAAATTGATAGTCATCTCGGAAATCATCTCGGTAGAGAC
This sequence comes from Taxus wallichiana var. yunnanensis, assembly GCA_018340775.1. Taxonomy (NCBI): domain Eukaryota; kingdom Viridiplantae; phylum Streptophyta; class Pinopsida; order Cupressales; family Taxaceae; genus Taxus; species Taxus wallichiana. Next base: position 390,027,344 of record CM031236.1, read on the forward strand.
TCTCAGTTGTAAGAGCTCGACGATGGTCTTGTTAATGCAAAATATAGCTCGTTGAAAATTGACGAATGAAAGGAACTCTACAAGGATCTCGGTAGAGATCGATGCAAAAAGATCTGAAGGCCAAGTCAGGGAGAGTCAAAGTTAACATGATGCCAGGTTTAATCCATTAAGACAGTGCTCGACCAACCACTTGGGAGAATTATCTTGTTTGACCGAGATGATATGAAATTATGCAGATATGGGAGGTTCAACATCATTGAATCTTGGGTTTGTAATTACGTAATGGAAGGACTTCTATCGACCCAGGAAGATAGTATAAGCACCATAGAATACCAATGTAAAATTGAGTCAAACCGACATCTTAAAAAGAGCTGTGAATTATAATGGTGTTCAGACCTTCCTCGGCCGAGTATTCGGTGCACAGGCAGCAGGCATGTTGCAGTATAGTAAGAGTTCTTTTGAGCACTTCCAACAAGCAGGTTGTCCAACTATGTTGTTATCTGTTCAACATCGAATGCATCCTCAAATTCGGGATTTTCCTTCAAGATATTTTTATGAAAATCGATTAAGTGACAGTGAGAGTGTTACCGGGAGACCTGATGAAATTTATTACAAAGATTCTCTATCGAGACCTTACTTGTTTTACGATGTAACTCATGGAAGTGGATCTCATAGAGGTGGAACTGTTTCATATCAGAATATTCATGAAGCATAATTTGCTTTGCAATTATATGAGCATCTTCAACGAGCCACTAGGTCATCAGGCATAAAGGTTTCTGTTGAAATTATCACACCTTACAAGCTACAGCTGAAATGTTTGCACCGAGAAAATGATGTCTCCTCACGCTGAGTGGAAAAGTGGAAATCGGTGGCCATCTGTCCAAAACGAAATATGGCCAAATGATAACGAAACCCCGCACTCCAATCCCGGACGTGGAAAATAAGGCGAGCATTGCCAAGGGAAATGACGTGATGTCAAGCCATTGAAAAATTCCGGGCGTGGGAGAAGTTTGAGTCTACTGCCAAAAATCGGGAGCACGATCATGGCAAGCCGCAGGTAATTCCGCGCATGGGAAACATTTCACTATATTTCCAAGTGGGTTTTATGAATGGCAGACCGAGCAGGTAATCCCGCGCATGGGAAACATTTTACTATATTTCCAAGGTCGGAAATTTGATGATGGCAGGCCAAGTTGTTCACTCCGCGTAGGGGAGATTCAGGCAAGCACCGCCAAGTGGAAATATTGGGTTGGTAAACCATGATCAGACTTCCGTGAATGGGAGAAATCGGATCAAATTGCCAAGTGGAGATCATAAGATGGCAATCCATCATGAGAATTCGCGCAGTTTGGAGTGGTCGAGTCTTTGTGCGAGTCACCAGGAGGAAGTTGATGACCGAGGGATGGCGAGTGAATCGCCATATAAACCGGTGAATAAGGAATGACGCCAGGTTGGAGGAACGAGTCAAATGCCGAGTGGAGCGGCGAGTGCATGAAGATCAAAGGATGCGAGGAAAGAAAGGCCAATCAATCGTTTCATTCTGCGCCTTCATCTCCAGAGACACAAGGATTCTTTGATCATCCTTGGTGAGATTGCAGAAGACAAATTTCACATCCACTCTTGCATGGACTGTGGATTGGGTTCCATAGATCATACGAAGAAAGTGTCTCTTTTCATACAGATCCGCCCTTGTTAGGATTCCAATCAGAATACTGAACTGTTCAGACTTTGAGTCAGCTTTAATGGCTGCCACGACCTTCTCCTCATCCTCTGTACAATTCTGAACTTGATGTGGGCAGGTGACAAGCTCCCACGCACAGGCAGCAGGCATGTTGCAGTATAGTAGAAGCCTTTTGGATGCTTCCAGCAAGCAGGTTGACCAACTATGTTGTTATCTGTTCAGTATCGAATGGCAGCTGCAGGAAACAAATATTCACTGCCGTGTACGATGGATTGGAGTCACACTATTCAAGGCTTCATAAAATTTGCCTGAATCAGGAGATGAAGGTTTAAAACGGTGCAGAATGAAACGATTCATATTGCTCAGCATTTTTTCTCCTAGAAATGAATTGAATGTGAAGGTCAACTCTGAAATACCTGGTTGGCCGTTTTGTATGCTACATCCTTGTTACTTGTAAATGGTCTCTTTGAGAAACTCTGAGGGCAATAGGCAATATTTATACCCTTCCATTATGTACGTCCAATCAGACAATAAAAGTATTCCTTTACCAGGTTCAGAGAAACTTGTTTTTAACAAATGGACGATTATACTGTAGTTTCAAGCTAATTTTATCTAGCTTTATTTCTATTAGCTTTGATCCACGACTAAGGAAGAATTCATATGGTTGTTACCTGTACATTTTTCCAAGGTCCTCTTGGTTGCCCCAGTTGTTCAATGTATTTTTTGAAGGGCTTCTTTTATGTGTTGCAAATTGTAACATAAAGGATCTTTTTAGTTTCTGGAAAAATGAGTATATTGTGTAGCTCACAGCTACCTATGCCATACTAAGATCCCAATAGTGGCATAATTGTTGATTGGAGCCGAGATTGCAGAGTGCACTACCAAAATACCGAAGGGCTCTTTGGCCAAGAATCAGTCTTAAGGGTGTCTATCGACATGTTATGGGCATGAACCTGGGTCATCATCATGGCAGCATTAGGTCTTTATTGGTAATGGCATTTTCTCATCGTTTGGAAGGTACAATTGTGCTTATTATGGCAAAGCCAAAACATTCTTACTACAAGTGTTATATAATAAGGAAGAACCATGAGCATTGTGGTAAAACCATTCTTTTCAGAAATGTTGGGTTAAGCTTGGTATTCAAGTGAGTTTGAGCCCAGGAAAGGTAAGATCGTTTGCTGGATGAAGAGCTCGGTGACTTCGCAGGGAGCTCGTGGTGTTGTTTCATGAAGTTTGAACGTGGAATGCATAAATGGCCTCGAGTTAACCAAGGAAAACGATAAGAATCGAGTTTGATAGCTCACCATTCGAAGGACTCAATGCAAAAGAGCTCGATTGCCAAGGTAAGGAAAGAGTTGGTGTGGGGTTCAAAATTGAGTGCAACACCGAGTTAGAGGATTCGAAGCTCATCGAGTTTGGCTATGTGCAGATTCTATCCACATGGACCCCCCTCCTCTTCAAGTCAAATGGGTCAACAGGGGGTCTCGACATTATGTTAATTGATTTAATATTTTTATTTAAATATTTTAATAATAATATTTATTATTATTATTTAAATATTTTATTTAAATATTCTTTTAATTAATTGAGAAGACTAGGTCATCAGGCAATTAATGACCCATGATGGAACCTTCTCAGGTAGTTCAACTAACTGTAATAAATACATCATGGGCCTTCGATTTAGGAATGTAATTATGACATTTCCTCTTCTTTCTCACATATTCTTCTATAAATGTAAGTTGGAAGCTCATTTCAAAGGGTTCCAACAATTCAAAAAAGTTGGACAGTTAGATATCTCAGGCGAGTGTATACTTTTCAAGAATTCTCTCTCTTCTGCAAGTTGTTCTTGTGTGTTGAGAGAACTTTCAAGCCTCCTCTTAAAGACTGTAATGGCAACTATTGCCTCTTTTGAATGTATGATGCATTGTGCATGTTATTGAAGCAATAAAAGTGTGTGTTTTGTGACTAATCTCGGTCCTTTCATCCTTCTGTGCTTCTTTGTGCCTTTCTCGTACTTGCAGGTACATTGTGCAAGTTTAGGTTTCTATTGCAGGTTCTTGGAGTTCTATGCTTATCGAGTGGTGGAGTATTGCATGCAGTTGAGTTGTGGTGTCTGTTCACCCTTCTTGAGTTCATCCTTCTTCACTGGGAAACTGGTATATTTCTCGGTCTGATAAAGTTTAACAAAGGGAACGTGTGTCTCTTAGTTTGTGGTATCATGTACCCTCTCTAAGTTGCAGTAGGTGAAGTTGACCTGTGGTGCACACACCCTCTTCAAATTAACCCTTCCTGAGTCTGGAAACACCCTTTATTTGGTGCATCACCATCCCTAGTATAGTTTCATTTATGTAAATCTCTTTCCCTAAAACCCCATGAAAATGTTAGCATAGGATTAGATAATCATTTTTGTTACACTAGGAGTAGTACAACACCTAGTTTAGGAAGAGGAAGCCAGCCTTCTCCGGAGTTTCACCTCAAGCCCAAGTCCCACAGCTTGAGAGGTGATCCCATGTGTCCCAATCACATCGAACGTCCTATTCACATCCTGGCCATTCGGAGGGTGCGGTGATTTGGCGACAACATGATTAGAAAAAGAGATTTCAGCAGGCTATCAACAAAGCAAGTGTTTGACTTTGGACTAGTGCGGATACCTGCGGATCTTAAAGATGATGGGAATGTGGTACTTGACACTTACCATCAAATGGGAGGAGATAAAGCCATACTGCAGAATAACATAGGAGGCTGCAACACAATTGAAGAAAGGTCGGGAGCTGTGTTGGTGAATACTTCAAACTGGTTGCTGACGAAGGGATATTGCCTTGATGAAACATTGATGAATCAAGTCACGGGGGCAACTTCGGCATAGGAGATTCCCTCGGCGAAAGCACGGAGGAGAAAGCAGCAGGAAAGTTGAGAAGTTGAAAGTGCATAGAAGATCTCAATCCAAGGAGAAGATCACTTCTACGACCATGACTTTAACTCCGGTTTCTCCAGTACCCAGTACTTCACCAACTATTGCACCGCAGCAGCAGGACGCTTCCATGCCTCCACTGAATCTAGCGACATTCATCTTCTCCCCTCAACCACTTCGTTCAGCACCTATTCCAGAGGATACGTTGAAGCTGCAGATGGCGGAATTCGAAAGGGCTTTGTCCTTGGATGACTCAGAAGATGGCAGCCATAACACTGTGGCACTTTCTGACGGAGAGGATGCAGAGCGGAAGATGGTAGTACACTCAGCGACTTCTCATTCTCCGAGAAGTAACTTCTCGGAATGGTTGGCTTCGCAGTTGGTTCCAGAAGCGAGAATGGAGATGAACTTAGAGGAGCACGACTTGCAGCTACTCCAGAATCTGGGCGGAAGAGACAGAAGGCCTAAAGTTGCCAAAGAAACTTCTAGGTTGATCATCGAGGATTCAAGAGAGAAGTTTGCTGAGATATCAATTCCAGCAGAAGGAAAGATAGAGGAGGAGCTCACGGCAGAGGATGTGACAGTAACCAAAGTACCCCTCGGTCAAGCCACCACTGAAGGATTGAAGCAGGACACGCAGACATTGATGGATGCTTTATTCCTTAGGCTTGACAGTGAAAAGGTGGAGAAAGAAGAGCTGTAGAAGCAAGTATCTCAATTATGTGAGATCATAGCCAAGGTTGCTAAACCTTCCATTCAGCCCATTTCAGAGTAGGTGAGTGATCATCTTATGCAGGAAATGGAGGACGCAAGCAATCAAGTAAAGGCTATTGGCGAATGGAAGGATTTGATTATTCGCCAAGCTTCTGTATAACTTGGAGAAGTGCCAGCCCGCCTAAAGGTTATGGATGATGCAGCAAATCAACTGAAGCAACTGATGGCAAACATAGAAGGCATGAATACAGTTGCAGAGAGTAACCTGAGTATTTTGGCCGAGATCAACAAGTGCACGGGAGATGTATTGATTCGGGCAGTTGTACACGGATGGATCATCGAGAAGGGGAAGCAGCTAGAGTTTGCAGTATCTTTCCGTTTGGAAATCTGCAGAGTTTTGCTGAAGAGGATGCAGGCACTTGAGAGTAGGACATCAGACTTACCAGACAGTGTCATTTCTTTCACTGAGGAGAGAGTGGATGGGAATGTCACTTCATACGTGCGGATCGTCTCAACTAAGGTGCCTAATTCCCTGGAAGGATCTCTTCTGATGATACAAAAGAGAATTGATAAAGCTACCAAGCCTTTCACGATGAATTCTATCAGTAGACTGGTGGCACGCTGCAGGCAGACATTGCGAGGTTTGGGCCGAGTTTGGAAGATGTGGAAGCGTGCATCAAAGTGTTGAATGAAGGGTTGCTGCAATTCAGGACAGAGAAAGAAGCAGTGGCTAAAACAGATGGAAGGATGCTGAATTACATGTTCGACAAGTATATCCGATATCAGAACAAGAAAAAGACAAACATTACAGCTGGCATGACTTCTTCTATTCTTTCTTCTTCTATTTTCTATGTTCTCGGATGAAATTGTAAAACTTCTAAGTTATTGGTTTTGCAACCATTACTTAAAGTCATGTGGAACCATTCTATTAGTTAAGTGATACATGTGTCACTTAAGGAGAAGATAGTTGAGGATGATTGCCAAATGTCATCTTTACTTGTTTATGTTTCAGTTCAGTTTGAGTTTTCCATTTGTACTTTCCCTCCTACATTCTATAAGTAGGAGAAGAACCTCCGGCTTAAGGATCGATCGAATTGTAGCGAGTAATCTTGTATTTTAGGCTTTGTGTTGAATCCACGAGAGCAACTTGGAGCAAAGGAATACAAAGGAGCAGGTTTTCGGAGAACTTTGTGTCACGGTGCACTTTGTTTCTTGTTTTTAATCTTAGATCTCTTAATAAACTGTGTTATTTTAGATCTGGATGTAGAGTTGCCTTTGTTTTATAATTCTGTGTGTTCATATCTATTAAGTTTCTTCTATGTGCATGCAATTAGCTATGCTATCTACTAATTGGGATGCACATCTTCCCATTTCTTCTCTGTATTTCCTTTACTTCCTTCTTCTATAAAATACTTCCTTTCTTGAATAGGCTTGCTACTTTGCTGCCGCAAAACTTCTTAGTTATGGTTAATGAACTAAGTGGTTAAAGTAAAACCCCGATAGATAATAACACATTTATATTGACAAATTTGACACGAGAGCCTCACCGGTTAAATGAGGGAGATTTATCTCATGACTGCCTAGGTTTTGTGCTATGCAGAAAATCTAGCCACCATGAGCAAAAGCTAAATCCATAGCTCTTTGAAATGTAGCTCCAACATTGATCAAACCAAACGGCATTTTCTGGTAAGCAAAAGTTCCCCAAGGTGTAATGAATGTTGTTTTGTATTGATCTTCTTCAGCCACCTTGACCTGATTGTAGCCTGAGAAACCATCAAGCATGGAAAGCATCTCAGATCCAGTGACCACCTGCAGAGTGTGATCCATGATGGGGATGGGGTAGTTATCTTTCAATGAGGCTTGATTGAGGTTGCGAAAATCTACGCACAACCTAATCTCGCCACTCTTCTTTCTCACAGGAACTATGTTGGCTAACCATTCAGAGTGATGTATGGGATAAATTATCTTTGCATCTAATAGCTTCTGGATCTCTGCAAAGATAGTTCGGAAATAGTAGGGTTATACCGCAGCCTTCTGCTGAAAGGCTTTTGTTCTGGTTTTAATGGGATGTAGTGTTGAACTTCTGCAGGCTGATATGTTTTCAGATCCTAGTAAGACCAGGCAAAAACATCCATGTATTTCTTAAGAAGCTTTGTAAAATCTTCCCTTTCTACCTCTGAACAACACTTTCCTAGATTTACTAATTTGGGGTCATTCTTTGGCTCCCAAATTTAGTAACTGTGTATCGGAGGAAGAACCTTCCCCACTTTCTTCATTCTTTTTAAGCATCTGATCATGCTTGTCGAACATTTCCTCAAGAGATACCAAGCCTTTGGGAATTTTATTTCCCTTTAGCTAGATAATCTCCTGACTTCCTGAGACATCTGCATCCATTTCTCCCACATAGTTTGTCTCGGAGGTGAGTTTCTTCCCTCATAGTAGATCTCTTCGAAGTTGTCCTTTTGTTGGAGAAATGCAGCAATCTGCTTGTCATCGTTAAAAACTTGCCATTGTTGGACGTTGTCAGGAACTTTCGGGCGGAAGACCATCTCAACTTTGTAATCCCCTGTCTAAAAAATGTGGGAGGCTGATCTAGATTTAACAAAGCTGCAGTCACTGCAAGTGAATCAGCTCTGGAATTTTGTTCTCTTGGAATGTAAGATACTGAGAAAGCTGAAAAATCCAGGATAGCAAAGTAGACTCGATCTCTATAATGCCGAAGTTTGTCCTTTTTTACTTGATAGAGACCTCTTATCTGCTTAACAATCAGCTCAGCATCTCCCTTTGCGTGTAAGAGCTTGATTCCCATTGTTCTTGCCTGCTCCATACCTAACAACAGTGCTTCATACTCTGTTGTGTTGTTAGTATTTTCGAACATCAATTTGAAGGAATGTGCATGCACTTTTCCCTTAGGAGAGATAAGAACAACACACCGCACTTTGAGATCGAATGAGCAGCGCAATTTGCCATCAAATTCCAAAGACCAAACCTTGTTGTCAAGTTGATGTGGTTCTTGAATCATAGGTTGAATTTCTTCTTTATCCATTTCTAGATAATAGACTCCATGATTAGATTCTGAAACAAGATCTGAGATCTAGGATCCTCAGACTTTGATACTGTGTACTTGGATTTCTTCTCAGGTTCTAACTTCTAATTAACTCCTTTGATTGGTATGTGCGCACAAGACCAATCCATCTTGACTTCTCCACCCAGCTCTTTACAAAAATTTCTACTCAACAACATGCCATAAGAGACTGGGATGTCTGCTACAAGGATAGTCATTTTCAATCTTTTGTCTGGGAAAGAAGCAAGTACTGCCTGCGCATCTTTGATTTGCCCCACAAGAGGAACTTGCCTTTCCATTGAATAGCATCTTCCGATGGTTTTTGTCAATGTGAGACCCAAGGCATCAGCAACTTTGGCAGGCATGACGTTGTCAGAAGCTCTAGAGTCCAAAATGCAATTGCTCAATTTATATCCGTTGATAAGCAAAGATACATAAAATGGCTCAATCCTTTCCGATGTAGCGGAGAAGAAGTAGAAGGAGAAGAACTTGCAGCCGCATTATTTGAAGGAGGAGTAATCTTTGGACTTGACAAGATACCCCGTGAAGGATTATTTGTTGGGTTGGGACCGTTACTTTGCACATACTTGACCAATCTATTTAGCTGATCAGGAAATGCCCTCAAATACTCAACTTCTGACATTTGGACCTTGGTCTTCTTGATGTGGTCAATGATGTCGAAAGCTTGACTTGCTTCAGCTGGATGTGTGTTGGCCCTCTGCTGCGAATTGAAAGAATTTGAATATTTATCTTTGGGCGCTAATGAAGAAGGAAGAGGGCTGCCTCTTTTCAAGATAGTAACATCCGGCCCTTTGGCCGAAGATAGTAACATTAGAGCCTTTTTTAGTTACTCTTTTTTCCTTAAACTTGAGTACATATATATATATATATATATATAAGTGTATATACATTTGATCCTTCCTTCTTGAGATCTTCCTTCCATAGCCAAACCTGCAACAAAACCAGAGAGGAGAAACAAAAGGAGAAAATGAAAGGGAGGAAAAAAAAGTTGGTTTTAAACAATCCATAAGGATGATTTAGGTTTTTTTTAATACCTAGATCTAAGGGTGGAGGATTACCAAATCTAATGGCTCTCATTACATCCTCCTCCCCACTTGACTTGCCTTAAGTCAACTAATGATAAAATAAGTTCCTACCTAATATGGTGTTTAATTAACATAAGAGCTAGTGACGATCGTAATAGGTTTATTTTACGTGGTGGTTAATTAAAATGTTGGGTATTTCTTTTACATATATATATATATATATATATATTAAAACAACAAAAAAATTATATTAGATGAAATCCAAATTTACATATATGGGTATGCCAAGCCTGAAAACTATTGGTCCAAGTCTTAGCATTATACATCAAAAAGGCATTTGCACTCATCATAGAGAGATTTCCAAGTTGAAAATGTATCGATATCATCTTGTAGCTGGTTAGACCACCATAAAGGAGGTGAGCCGTAGCACAGGAGATCGTGATTATCAAGAGCCCAATTAGCCAAAGCATCTGCAATCTTATTTCTCTCTCGGGGAATATGAACAAATTGCACCTCAATAAAATTTTCTTGTAATTTTTGATCTTTCCAGACTTCTTTGGAAAGTCGCCAATTTGGTGGAGTAGCTCTTACGAGATAGTATCTTGATGGCCAATTGGGAATCAGATCTAACTTGAATTTTCAGCCAACCACACTTTACCGCCTCTTGCATACCTTTATAAATAGCTTTCAGCTCGGCTACATTGTTGGTAGTAACACCCAGATTAACAGCAAAAAAGAACTGCACATCACCCTCATGGTTTCTACCAATGCCTCCTATAGCAGCTCTTGCCTGGATTACCTCTGGAAGCGCCATCCGTGTTCAATTGTCCATATCCCAAAGGAGGGTCCGTGACTTGACTGTCCCTCTTTCTTTCCTTCCTAATATGAAACCGTAATATGGCTCAAATCAGCGTAACATTATTAGTGCACTTAGGAAATACCGATTAAATGATTTTCTGCAACGATTTATGCAAATGTGACTTCTATACAACCATTGAAAACGCTTAAACATTTATCGTTTTTGTATAAAAATAAAAAATAAAAATTATCCGCACGGTTATTGGCTAAGCCGCCAATTTAAACCGATCGCCATGACACCATCGCGTTGGCATTAAGCCGTAAATGGCGTTAGTCGTTGATTCCGCATGACGTGGCGCGACAACCAATTGGATAACACAATTTAAGTTGTTCTCATTAATTCTTTCTAAAAAAAATTATTCCATAATTTTACCGTTAAATCGAGTTAATTTGTGTGTTTTAATTTGGGGCATCACAATACACTTGAGATATTGGCAACTCCAAGAAGTTTGAACTCCAGAATTACCTATAAAGTTAAAAGGATTTCAGTAGTTTTGAGATCTGAAAAGAGTTGTGATATATACTCCACCTATTTGTCAAGCTAGAGGGCTGGTGTTCATCCTTGAAACGGATCCTAGCAAGAAACTATTTCCAAAATTGCCAGACACAAGATCCTCACCAATGAGAAACAAGTGTTGAGACTAGTTAGAACACTAGGTACATCTTCCAATAAACCCCCTGAGGTTGTTGCTAAGGATAGTCATTCTATCTCTTGGTGAGGTAGATGAAACAGTTTTCATGGAAAAAGTCCATAAAAGTCATACATCTTTTGTGAGTTCAGAAATTTTTGAAAGGACCAGGTCCAAAGAACAAATCTCAGTGGACCTTTGACTAGTATTTTGAATATCTACCCATGAGGAAGATTTTTGCTTGTTATCATATCCTTTGTTTGAAAAGAAAAGAAAGCCCCACTCCCATTTTGTATTTGAAACATCCTTTGCTCAGCATAATACTTATATGGCCCCTAAGTTCCCAAGTGAACTTAAAGAAAAAGAGGAGGTTGTTGATCTTGACCCTCATAATATTCTCGAGATCACTGAGGACCCTAATCAGGAAAACCAGATATAATGGAGAATCAAACTTTCAAAATATTTTCTCATACATGAATGCCAATAATGACAATACAAGAAGAAGACCTTGTCCCATCATTGGAGCTAAAGGTACAGACCAATTGACTTCTCTGAAATAGAAAGATATCCTAACCTTGTCCTTGATGATATAAATAAAAAGCTCCCAATGTTCCAAGGAAATAATTTTATCTCAGGAGAAAAATACATAAATAATTTCATTGATGTCACTGATGATTATGAGATAGACTGTGAAGATGTGATGGTCAAGTTGATTGTGCAAACATTGGAGGAAAGTGCAAGAGATCGGTTCAACAAGCTGCCTGACAGAAGTTCAGAATCTTGGAAAGACATGCAAAATGCTTGATAGCACTGAGCCTCAATATTTACTCAGTGAATTTAACAGCATCAAGAAACATGCCAATGAATGTGTTAAGGATTTCAACCATGTATAGAGTGTCTGATCACATGAGACCACTTGAGAGTGTCTGTTTGAGCATGTATGAAGGAAATTTTGAGGCCAAAATGGGATTCTATCTCAAAGATAAAGACATACAAGAGGCAGGCCTATTCTTTGGCTTTACAAATTGAGAGCAATATTAGACAGAGTGGAAAACCCTCTAGAAGGTAAGAATTAAAGCTAGTTTCTACTAACAAGTAGCCCTCTAACAAACCCCTAAGTATTGATGACAAGTTTGATAATTTGATGAGAGCTATTAAAGATCTGTCTTATATGGTGCTAGGAATGAGAAAGGGTTTCGTCCTACATAGGAAAAGCCAAGCAACCAAGACAGAGGATATAACCAAGATATGGGAAAAGACCTTTTCAAAAAGATAGAAGACGTGATAATGAGAATAAGGAAAGCTCTGCAACTCGTGATACTCTTACTACCAAAGTTAATAAGATTAATGAGTAGGAAGACTTTGATTGGTGTGATGTATGTTTTATGCCCCATGCACCTTGTGCTATTGTCAATGCCTAAAAATGTTGGTCAGGAGTCATAGGAAGAACAAGATGAAAATCACTTTGCTTACATGCTTGATTTTGATGAAGACTGTTAGTATGGTGCAGAGATATGAGATACCTGCTCATGATTTTTCACATCTCAGAAAAAGACGATTAAGAAGTATGATGGGGAGACCTTCTAATGTTAACATTCAGGTTCTAGCCATTGCTGTTGCAACTCAAGTGCAGTGTGATTATGATCTCAAAAACAAACAAGTTACGGCAAGTAAGGTAGAACCTGCAGAGGACAAATGTGACGATAAACAAGAAAAGAGGAGTGAGGTTCCCATTGTGCCCTCTACCCCTGTGAAAACTGATAAACCTTTTAAAAGAAAATTATTCCACCCAAACTAGCTAGGAAGTCTAGATTTGCTCCTAATACTAAGTCCAAGATGTGTATCCTCTCTAGTGTAGGTAGTGAAGCCTCAAAATCCAAAAAACTTGTTGATAAAAGTAAACAACCTGCTGCAAAAGATAAGCCAATTTCACCACAAAATTTGGACTTAAAACAAGCCTTGTGATCCATAGGGATCCAAGAAAACACACCACTTCATCAATTCCATCAGCACCAAGAAGGAGAAACAAGAAAAGTGAATAAAATGAGGTAAACGGAGGTTTTGGAAGGAATTGCCGCCCAGCTAGGGTGGCGATCTTGAGACCACCGGTCTGCTCAAAGTGGCGGTCTTGACACTTTCGAACAGAAAAGAAGAATGGAATGCAAATGGACGCGAATTTGAAGCGCCCAACCGTGTCTCTTCCCCTCCATGCCCTTTCACATCCTCTAGTGCACGGGAGGACATGGGAAGGCCTATAAATGCATGAAAGGAGCAAGAGAATGGTATTCGAAGATCCAGAGAGATCGAGAAGCAAAGTTTAATGAGAGCAAGTGAGCAAGATCTTCAGTGTTGGAATGGAATTGTAGGAGCAAGGTGTAGAAACAGAGCAAGCAAGTAATTGGAGAGAAGGTTTACATTGTTGCTTCTTTTCATACTTATTGTAATCTGTAATTGTCTATATTAGACCAATAAAAGTGGGAAGAAAGAGCAGTTGCCCTTCCCGACTGGTTTTCCTCCATTGGAGGTTTCCAGGATAAAATTGTTGGTGTTGAAGTTTTGAATTCTTTCCTTCTCTACAATTTCCTTTCTATAGCACTAGATAATCAGTCACGAAGCTCTAATTTTTCAAGAAAATCTGTCATTTTCCAAAGTTGAAAGTAGAACAACATAGTTGTGTGATTCGTAGAGTTCCAAAGTAGAAGTTTACGGATCACCTTGGAACAAGCTTTAGCCTCATGCATTCTGGTTCTAGTGATGTCACATTGCCACCCAATGTTCCCATGCGTGGATATAATGTTTGTGATATGGCCCAAGTGTTTAGTTAGTTAAAAATGACTATCCTATAGTAGAATGATTGAGAATTCCTAAGTGTAGGGATATGGCCTTTGCTAAGGTGCTAGGTCTCACATGAACATAATGGCTGCAAAGTTCCAAATTTCAAAGGATATAAGAAGGTTTCAGTTTGGAATGAAAGAACAGAAATTGGTCAATAGAACAGGACAGTGGCAATTCTAGTAAGAGAACCATGGGGAAGAATCATAAAAGTGGAAAAGGAAGATCCAAGCTATCAATATATATGGATGAAGATACTGGACAGTGAATCGACAATCAGTCTTGATGTTTGTTACTTCACAACATGTGGTTCAAAATCATATAAGAAAAAGAACTTAAAATTGTGAGGATCCATATGCATCGATAAAAAGAGACGTCAGTTTATAGCACCTCATGGAAGCTCATTATAATAGGGGACTTTAATGCAAGAACATCAAATAACTAGGCTCTTTAGCTAAGAAATGAAGATGGGGAATAATCGAAACGTTATGGCTATAGGAAGTAGATAATCAGCAATGGGAAAGGGTCTCACAAGATAGAAGAGGAGGTGTTAGACACTATGGAGCAGAATTGTTGGAGTTAGGCAACCTCTACTATTTGATCATATGTAATGGCGTAAAAGTATGGCCAAACTCAAGGAACATCACATGTAAAACATACAATGGTCAAAGTGTGGTTGATTATGTTATTGGTTTGCAAAGTATTAAACTGAAGTTGATAGAGAAAGAAGTAGGGGAATACCCTATAGAAGCAAAATCTGATCAGAATCCAATATATATAATGATCTATGAAGCCGGTTCTTACCCCCAACCTTGTACCCAACACCGGGTACGTACTTGGGACGTGGTGCGGGTACAAAACCCCTTGGGTACATCCGGGTACATCCGCAAACGTATCTAGGCGTACCCATACTCCCAAGACATACCTAGGAGGTACCCAAGGGGTACCTACAACAAAAACACGTTTTTAATTTTTTTTTTACTTTTTCAATCAAAAGACAACATAAAAAAACAAACAATATATATAATAAAAACCTAATTCTAACCCTAAAATTTGATTATTATGACATTTGGCATTCTAATAATATATTCATTTTTAATCACAAGTACACCCGCATCCAGATCAAGCTTTGTTTAAGCACTTTTGACAGCCGGTTATATGGCCCAAGGTAAGTTTTTTCCTTTGGCTTCTCATTCAAAAAAGGATCTTAATAGGTGATAGGCTCAAAAAAGAGGATTCAGAGGTCCATTTAGATGTGAGCTTTGTACACAAGATGAGGAAATGATGGACCATCTTTTCTTTCTTTGCCCATGGATCTCTCCTTTATGGCAACATCTGGCTTCTTTGTTTAAGCTTCAATGGAATAATTTCGGATCCCTAGCACAGGTTACGAGTACATGGAAGGCAGCCATTCCTAAAGGACAAAATTTGCTTCCAACTTTGTGGAGTGGCATTTCCCTTCTCTTATGGAACACGTGGAAAGAAAGAAACTATAGAATATTTCGTCAAACCAGCAGAGAAGCTATATATGTCTGGGAAAGAATCAAATCTAATTTGACAGAAAGTCTTAAACATAAGGGATCACTTCCAGCTCAGCCAACTCCAGAATGGGATCATATATACACACAGCTCACTTTAGACCCTAAGGATGCCACCATGCCACGCTTTCATGCTAGGAGCAAAACAGAGACTAAAGTTTCCGCGAGAGATACGACAAACTATGATGGTATACTCAACACAGATGGTGCTTCAAGGGGTAATCCTGGAAGAACTACTATGGGAGGGATTGGTCGAAATGGAGAAGGAGAAGCATGCTTCATATTTGCGGAAAATCTGGGTATTTCTACGAATAATGTGGCAGAAATTAGAGCCATTCGAAGAGGAATGCAAGAAGCTATAAAAATAGGATGGCAAAAGATTCAGATTCAATTGGACTCAAGAATCATGATGAATTTATTAAGTGATTCTCATAATGGATGTCCTCCTAACTGGCGGATCGCAAAGGAGATTGGTAAAATACAACAGCTGCAGCAGCACTTCCAAGAAATTCAGTATAGACACATTCCCCAACAACATAATAAGGTTGCAGATGGATTAGCGAACTGGGCCCTCGACAACAATGATATCCTTTGCTATGGTTCACCACCCCTATGGTGGTCTACTAAGATTCAAGAAGATATTAGGACAATCCTTAATTTAGACTCTGTATAATGGATGTGAATATTGATAGGTTAGTTTATAAGGCTACTGATATGGCTAATAGCTTCCATGCTTGGCATGGTCGGATATGTAACTGAGTTTGTTTGATTAATATATGGTTGGAGGTTTTCTTTTTTTTTTTTTTAAATATATATATTCATTTTTGTGGTTATTTTGTGTTTCATATAATACTATATGGTTAATGACAAATGCCTCTTATTTCTGATTTATTACGCTGTAATTTATATTATTATTTTTATATTTTTTTGTACGAACGTACCCAAGACATACCCAAGGCAAAAAAAAATCACCTTACCCATAGTTGTACCGCACCGAACTGGCTACTTAGGTAAAGATTGGTAAACAAAGAGATAGTCAACAATGAGATAAATTCCATCAAAATATAAAGAAAACGGTGCCTCAAGGCAATATCCTTGTGACCCATTAGAACCAAGAAATATTTCGAACAACACCCAAAAACAACTGGGAAGCAGAAGATAATGGCATATCCAGAATAAATAGAGGAATAATAAGCAACAACATTTTCATAGCAGTAATTCACAAAGCACTAAGTCCATGCAAAATATCTAGACCCACGAGAGGCAGAAAAAGCAGCTTTCTAGCAAACTCATGGTATGATGAAGATTGCAAGGCAGCGAAGAGAATGATGAACTTGGGAAGGAAAAGAGAAAGTAAATAGTCTTACAAAAAGTTAGTGATGTCTAAAAAGGAAGAGTACATGTGAACAAGGACGAAAGAGCTGATCTCTCTCGCAAAACATAATCCTAGATGTTATAAAAGAGAATTACAACAAATAAGTAAACTTATGGAGAACAATAATACTAATTCACAATGGCCAGAATATGCAAAGCTACTATATGAGCAAGACCAAGATAAATACAGCCCCCTTAATCAATACAAAGGCTAAACTCTTCTCCACAAGGGATATTAAGAATGGGATTAAAAAGCCAGCAATGGGTACATTGTGTGACATGGATGGGTTGCAGGAAAAATATCTAAAGTGAGGTTTGGAAGCTCTCACACCACACATCAAAAGCATATTCAATGGGCCATTGAGAATGTGTTTCCGGCAGATTGGACGACAATGTCGTCACCCCCTCCTCAAAAGTGGGGATATCAACAATTGATCGAGCTATTGTACTCTAATGATTAATCCACTTTTTGGAAAAAAATTGGGAGTATGATAAGAGCGCAGAATTAGAAATTGGGCAGAAAAGGAAGGAAAGTGGGCTTCATGCCAAAACAATCCACAGTTGGTCACTACATGACTCTTAGACATTTGTTTGAGAAAGTATGGGAGAAACAAGGGGAAGAAGTTTTTGTTGTTTTATTGATTTCAAGAAAGCATTTGACCATTGTGCCTAGAAGCAACCTCTGGAGCAGAATGGAAGAGTTGGGAATTCCTAAGTGTACAAGGTAGCAGTTCATAGGCTCTATGACCAGGTTCAAGCCAAAATCAGAAGGAAAGGATTATCACAATGCTTGGGAGCAACATCAATGTCAAGCAAGATTGTCCGCTATCCCCAATGTTGTTTGGGCTATACATAGATAAGTTAAGAAGTGGATAAACAAACAGGGAGGTGGGGTGTCTCCTTAGCTAGTTATGTTCTCAAGTTGCTCCTATATGCAGATGACCTTATCTTGATGGCAAAAACAATACATAGCTTGACAAATCACTTGAGAGATATAGAATTGTTTTGTCAAGAGGCATGAATAGAAGTGAACACAAGCAAAACCAAGGTCGTGATCTTTACCTTGTGGAGAAAAAACAAGCAAATAAACTTTGTATTTGAAGGAAGCCCTTTGCAAGTGGTGGATGAATATAAGTACCTTGGTCTCACTTATCACAACAATCTTAGTTGGGAGATGTGTAGGACAAAAAGAATATAAGAAGGTTAGAAGGTTTTATTTATCCCTTCTGCACAACAGATGTAGGAATGTAGAATTATGGGATTGAAAAGCCAAGAGGACCCTGTTTGGGTTGCTTGTAACACCGGTAGTGATCTATGGGTGTGAAATTTGGCGCAGCAACATGTCAAAACCAAAATGGAGATAGATAGAGAGGATTCAAAAGCATCTAATCACAAGCAATCTTAAAACTCAAACATCAATTCCATATGGGATCTTATTAGCTGAAGCAGGAGCATTACCATTGGAGACATCGGCATTGATCCGATTGCTAAGTTACCTCAAGAGAATAGAGAGCATGGAGTCTCGCCGCTGGCCCAAAATGGTAGTGGAGGAAAAATTAAGCAAAAGAAAGAACAAGTGGATGAAACAAAATATCAAGTGGATGAGTAAATGGGACATTAGCATGCAAGAGTGCCCAAACACCAATGAGGAAATAAAAAGGTATGTGAGAGAAAAAGTCAAGGTAGTCATGTTGACAAAGCAGCTCGGACGAGTGAAAGAACACTGTGTTAGAGAATTCAATCCCACTTGTGACCACGTGTAAAAAGCATCTATGGGAGTGGCAACAAAATGGAAGGCAAACATGTTGATAGCTCACCTAAGGACTAGTTCACATTTGTCTCAGGTGCAAGAATCGCAGGTACACAATGTCTAAAAAAGATTGGGCAGATAAAATATGTCGTTTTTCTACTTTGGGGTCAGTGGAGATGGAATGGCACTATATCAATGAGTGCACAACCTACAAAGGTATCTAAATCAAGTACACCAACATCTTGAAAGTCGACTTGTTGACTGCCTTATTCGAAGAGAAGAGATTAACGAACAAAGCTGTTTTTCAATCAAAAATCATAGTAGAGATCCAAAATCAAAAAAGAAATGGATATCACGCAAGCTTGGCTTAGTCACCTTCTTTTAGAGGGTGCTTGTGCACATAGCAACTCTGCTACTATCTTTTGGACACATCAACCACTTGGTCTTGTGGATTATTAAAAGCATTCAATTCAATTCAATCTCATTAAAAGAAGTTTTAACCCTGAAAGGTAAAATTTTGGATAAGTCCAGTCCAGTTCAGACTTCAAATATGAAACTTGTTCCTTGTTAAATTGTGTATTGAAAGATTTATGATGATATAGAACAGGCCCGAATTCAGTCAAAATTTAAATGAAAATTTTTCTATATTCTATTAGCCGACCCCACTGACAGAGTTAACATGGCATTAAATGTTTCCTAGCTCGACCTAACAACTAAGTCCATCAATTTATCATTGGAAAACTTGTGAAACTTGCTACATTGACCTTTTTTATGGTTGCACTGGATGAATGCTAATGGTCAAAAATGAAATTATCTTGTGAATGTAAATACCTTATTACCATCACAATTCCATAGCTTTCCTTGCTTCATTTGTGCAACATCGGCAATGATCAGATTGGGTAGGCCCGCCACGGGAAGAAAATCAAATCGAATTGACTGTGACTAAGGTCAGGTAATTGACTTCAGCAGGGAATACAGGTTTTTGTTTTTTCAGATGTTAGCAGAGATCCCCTCGTAAACTCGTTTTTAATCTCCATAAATATGTAAACCGTCTTTTCTCTATCATGAAACTCGATTGGGAGTCAGCAATCGAAGTTGGTTTCAAAAGATGAGGACATGGTTATTTGGAGAGGAATGTCCTCGGCACATACATACATACAGCCCTCCATGTCCTAGCCAACATAAAATTGCTCATACTAATTCTAATAATGCAGCAGTAGTGTAGCTCCTAGCATTTTGCATTTCAAACAAATTTAGCATAAAACACAACAAGTGAAAAAGAAAAATGTGAGAAAGGCATCTCACTTTTGTACCCTCTCAGACAAAATGTGCAGAATTATCATGGATGGCGTCTCTACAATACTCATCCTTCCACTTCCACGTCCCATTCCCCTTCGAACATATGAGCAGGCTGTTGCTGGGAATTTGAAAAGGTGATTTTAATTAAGTAGTTGGTTAGCGGGGAAGGCAAGCAAAGGGAGTTGTTAAAGTGGCCCCTCAAAACCAGCATTGTTATTCACTCATCATCATCGACTCACGCTTGTGTTTTTTAGGGGTGTAAAGTTCGGCGCAGGTTATCGTGACACCAAAATGCACGTCCATACTCCTATGCCCATATACCAAGCATCATACAGTCTGTTGGTTGAATAAATACAATATAAAAATGTCACTCTCCCTTGACAAATATGACAAACATCAACACAAGTATATATTGATTTTTAGAAAAGTAGATAAAAATTGCATCATCTTGTTTAAAATGAAATGAAATATTTTAATGACATCCATGAGACCAAAGAGTCTACGGGACCAAAGCCACAACTTTTACTATGGATCTTGATCAGAAAACGAGCAATCTTGCAAGTCTTACTTCTTCAAAATTGTTAAATATGGAGGGTGGTGAAGGTATCCGGTTGGGTGAGTATGTTATAAGGCTTCTTCTATATGTTGATGACCTTATATTGATTGCTATGTCTGCTCAAGGTTTACAAAAACATTTTCTCACTCTTGAAGCCTTTTGCAAAAAAGTAGGTATGCAAGTTAATATCAACAAGACCAAGATTATGGTCTTTAGCAATAGAAGGAAAAGAAATCAACAACCATTTTTCTTTGAGGGTAGTATTCTAGAAGAAGTAACTGACTACAAATATTTGGGGATTGACTTCAACAACAAGCTTACTTGGGAGACTTGCAGAAAAAAGAGAACGACAGGAGGGTGGAAAGCCCTTTATGCTTTACAAAACAAATGCAGAGAAGCAGAGTTATGGGATTGGAAAACTACCCAAACACTTTTTGAAATATTAGTTATTCCTGTTGTTCTTTATGGGTGTGAAATATGGGCCAGCAACATACCATTATCAAAATGGAAGCAAATTGAGAGAATTCAAAAGCATATGATTACCACCAAATTTAAGTTGAAAGTCTCGGTCCCTTATGAGATTCTTTTAGCTGAAACAGGTGCAGTTCCAATTGAAGCCATTGCTATGATTCGACTTCTCAAGATACCTCAACAAAATTGAACAGATGACAACAAATAGGTGGCCCAAACTTGTCTTCAAAGAGCCGCTAGGAGGAGGAAGAGGTCATGGATGAACCAAAACATCAAGTGGATGAAGAAGTGGAATATTGAATGGCATACATGGCCCCAAGGCAATAAAGAAATACACGCATTTGTTATTGATAAGGTCCGCAAAACTTTGTGGGACAATAGAGGCAGAAAAAAGAGATTCTATCTCGAAGAATTTAATCCCACTTGTGACCATCAACAAAAGGCATACATCGGGGCCCTCATTCCGTGGAGAGCTAAGATTCTCATAGCTCAACTAAGGACCAACTCCCACTGGCTTAGATGTGAAATAGGTAGATGGAAAAGGCCTAAAGAAAAATGGGAAGAAAGACTTTGTGTCTTTTGTTCAGATGGGGCAGTGGAATCAGAAAAACACTTTATTACAGAATGCAATGCCTATAATGACATTCGTTCTAGATATGCAATCAATTTCAAGACTTTGCCATTATAGGTCCTGTTTGATGAGGAGTGGATAACTGGAATGGGAGACTTCATCATCAGGATTAACAAAAGAATATCTGAATTGGTGAATTGTAAAGAAAGTGGTTTTACCGTCTCATAGGCTATTTTTAGCCTCGTGGACGCTAAAAGTTTCTATTTCTATTTCTATTTTCAAATTGCTCGCTTAGGTTGTCCACTTTCGGAGTTGCTTTTGTATTAGATACAAATATCATCATAAGTTGTACAATTTATGATGAAGTGTCATTTCGTCTCCACCACCCCCTTGCTACAAAAAAGACAGATTCTCCTCTCTCAATTCTCCTTAAGAATAGTCCTCCTACCGGTCTCACACCAAAGATGATGTGATCCAGTCCTCAACTGCGTAACTAACATCCTTGCTTTGCCCTTGATGGTTGCACCAAGATATATTTTTTCATCATCCTTGATATATTTGTAAGAGCATTAGGACAAACATAAGAGTCGCTCAAAGTGGGTTATATAGAAACACTCCAATAAGATTAATAAATACAAGTGGTTCATAACTCGAGGAAGTAAGCTTAAGATTTTATTACAACATGAGTAGTCAACAATAGGGATTAAATGTCGCAAATGGTTAAACGTCTTTTATGATTTTAACAATAAAATATTTGTAAATATTTGAAATAATTGTCTAATAAATTTGCATATAAAACATACATATTGTCATTTTTATATAGATTTATCTATAATATTCATTAATATACATAAACAAATATTAAAAGCTCGTTAAATAAACATAGAATAGTCTTTTATATTTTTTATTAGTAGTATATAAATAACACTAAAATATTTTTGAAATGTAATATTGAAAAATTAGTCACGTAAAAATTGTTTGATAGACATAAGTGGTCACATCAATTTACCAAATCAACTAAACAATCAAATGAAAATATTTTACATAAAACATAACAATTCAAATAACCATAAATAAGAAGTGGGGATGAAAAATAATAGGGTGTATTAATTTTTTAATTACGAAATCAAATACATTGAGACCAATGATATTTAAACATTATATAAGTTTCATAAAGAAATGTTTTTCTTGATCATAACAATTTCATACCCACAAATAATCCTATATCATATATTTTTTTTGTTGATGTAGGATATTACTTTCCTCCTATTTATTTAATTGGAATAAAACCCCATCCTTGGTATCTCATCTTACTTAGGTATACTTAGTGTCATAGGAGTTACCATGACATGTCATAGTGTGTCATAGAAGTTACATTCTAAAAGTAAGCAACAATTCTATTTGTACTTGTTATCACTTCATCTTACATGTGGGCGAGATCTTAGCTTTGTTGCATGTTGATTTGTTCTATTTAACACTTTCATACATTGGTGAGATTAATATCATTTGGTATTTTTTATTGTTAGTTATTTCAATTTTGCAACTATATGTGCATTAATTTTTGTAAGAGATATTCTTTGAGAAAACTTGTGTCCATTTTCAATTCGATTGCATAGTTCAAATTCCTTGTTTAGGTGACTAACAAGTCTATGTATACTGAGATGTATCTTTGTTTTCGCTTCAATTCAACTCCACTCTCTTGACGAATCTCTCGCAACCCGCCTATTTGGATCTATGTGTTTTGTTTAGGTCTATTTTGACCTCGCATGGCTCGTGTTTCATAACCTAACACCTTGGCCCCTTGCAACTCATCTTGAGCTCGAGACGACAAGGATCCCTTGCTCGATCCATGTCTCGGTGATCCTCCTGCGTGGCTCCCAGGACCCGTCCATTCATTTTAGCTCGCCCTGTTGCACTCCTCACTACAAACTAGGCGACTCTTCTTTGTTTTGGCAAGCATCTTCACAACTTGACTTGGGTTTATGTTTAAGGCTTACAAAGTTTTCTTTTTATTATTGGTGCAAATGATAGTTGTAGGCTAGTTGGTAAAGCACATTAAGTTGCATGTAAGAGTCTTATATTTAAACTTCATCCTTGAATCTTTTGGTTAAAACCATCTTGAAGTGCAAATGAATTAAATAGGCCAATAAAGAAAAACCTCAGAACTTGAGATTCACAACTCGATTTGGGTTTTGTTGGCTAGAGATTTTCTGCACCACCGAAAACCTAGGAAGTCATGAGATAAATCTCCCTCATTTACTGGTGAGGCTCCCGTGTAAGATTTTTTCAATTATATTTTCTAATATCTATATGTTGGTTTTACTTTAACCGCGTAGCTCATGGACCATAGCTAGGCAATTTTGTAGCAAGTAAACAGCTGTAAGAAATGTATATATGCAGAAGAGGGAAATAATTGAATGCGAGTAGAGAAAAGAAATAAGATGTGCAGCCTAACCAATAGTTGTCAGAGTTGGTCACATGCACATAGACGAAACAAATAGATCTTGAAATGTAGAATTCAAAGCAAAGCAAAGTTTCAAATCTAGATCTAAGATAACACAAAGTTTATGCAAAAACTAAAAAGAAATAAGAAACAAATGCACCGTCGACACAAAGTTCTCCAGAATTCTACCTCCTTTCAATTCCTTAGATTTTCAAAAAGATATCAAGGGTTTCAGCTCAAATTCAGGAACACAAGAATGTTGATTACAAATTCTGATCCTTTAACTCGTAGGTTCTTCCTCTATTTATAGTGTATAGAGGGCAATCACAAATAGGAAGCTTTTTTAATGAATTGCCACATGTTGAAGCTATGAAAAAGGGAAGCAACTAGCAATCTTCCTCTTGGAATTCCTCTTTGCATGACATGCATAATTTATAACTGAAAATAGAACCTTTTATTTTGCATGTCTGCCACCTATTTCCAAGTAATTGACTTCTTCTAGTAACTTGAAGTAATGGATTTTAAACCAATCACTTAAGTTTTACAATTTAATTGATTACTCAATTACTTTGTCGGAGAAAATAAGAGAAAGAAAAAGAAAGAGAAGAAATTAGAAGAAAGCTTCTACACTCTGTCTTGTTCTTTTTCCATATTCTGCATGCGGTTGACTCTTTTGCCTTTGATTCTCACCAAACTGGATCTAGAAGCAACTGACTATGATTTTCCTATGGGTGCTACCTCTGACATGTCTTCCCCTTTCATCCTTGAAGCTTTTGCAATTCTTCTCCAGTATATGCACCAATGTAATGTTTGTCATAAATAATTCAAACAAAACTCATCATCTTTTATTTTTAATTGTATATGAGCAATTTTAAATTCTGGAAAGCACTCCGGGTGAAGGCAAATACAAGTATATTCAATGAAGGCTTCAACTAGAAGATTGGGAGCACATGTACAAGCTCCTGGAAGGAATTTTCCATGCAATGACTTCTACTTGGGCTGCATTAGAAACAAGAGGATGATTTTTTTTTCGGAAGCCTTTGCAATTATGAGATCTGGATCTATTTCTCCCTCTGATTCTGAAGATATATTCAATGTATCAGATATTGACTTTTGCTTTCTTCACCAATATGGGCATCTGTGATGAATACCTGCAATTGATTCAAAAAATATGGATTCCATGGCATGAATACTCAATTTTCATCACCAAAATCTGCTTATAAAGCCTGCTGCCCTCTATTTTTAGACTTTGCTTGCATGCCAAGCAAGCTAAAAATATTATTTTATTCACTTGTGCACTCACATCAACATGTAGATGCTCTAAATAATAAAAAGAAAGCTTCTCCAACCCTAGGCACCAAAACTGGATGCTTCCGACAATTTAAAAAAATCAGCTTTTAGACATTTAGATATGCCAAAATGGGTTGCACTTTTTGGCTAGAAGTCATGTTAAAAATAAGAAGTCAAAGCAATGGGAATTTTCACCCTACAAGGCAGGCAATAAATTCTTGCTTTCACTTAAGTGACTTTACTTTCATAATGGGAATTTTCACCCTGCAAGGCAGGCAAGAAATTCCCGCTTTTCACTTAAGTGACTTTACTTTCATAATGGGAATTTTCACCTGCTAGGTAGGTAAGAAATTCTTTCCGCCTGCCACCTCCAAAATTCCCATTGGCAACTTAAGTGATTTGACTTGATGGGAAAAAGTAACTAGGCAGGCAAGAAATTCCCGTCTGCCTACCACTGCCAAAATTCATATTGGCAGCTTAAAGTCTTCCTTCCAAAAAGTGTGACTTACATGAAAGATAGTTCTTTTCCAAAAGTGTGACTTCTGCCTTTAAAATTGCGTGAAAATTCGTCACTAAAGGTGCATGGAAATTGGACGCGGAAGGCAACTTTGAAAAATGTGACTAGCATGAAGACCGCATGAAGAAATCTTCTAAAGTCACGTGAAAACTCGTCAACAATATTTTATTTCCATTTTTGGATTTTCAGTGAAGAAAACACAAGAATAGAATAAAATTTGCCATTTTGGAAATGATCCGGGAAGATGTAGTGGCAAAAACTTGCATGTGCCATAACTTTCATTATGTAGCTCTGTTTTAGGTGTCGTTTTCTCTAAAAGTGCATATTTTCTCGAGCTCTACGCGTTGATGGTAATATTTTTCTTATTTTCATAGAATCAAATTTGCACCATTTTGGACCAAGCAACTTCTCGCAATCTTACGAAAGAATCCCGAGCTTTAATCGCCTGTAGACAAATTAGTAATTAAAAAAAACTAGATAGCTTTTCAAAATCCTAGGCCTGGGGAAAGATCTGGAAAGAACAATGAATATGCTATGGGAATTTCCAGAGAAAACAAACCAAAACATAGAGAAAAAGAAATAAAACAAAACAAAAACAACTATGGGAAATTGCTCGAAAAATTTCTCCATTTAGCTAATCTGCAAAAATTCTTCCCCCGGGTGAATGTTTTGTGGTAATAATGATGGGGTGAAGTGCTTTATATAACCTAAATCCTCCAATTTTAGCTCAATCTATTTTTAAAAGAACTTTATTTATTTAATAAATAAATAAATAAAATTCTCTCAAACAAAACCTGGCAAAGGGATAGAGTGAGTTTTAGCATGTGGGTATTTGGTGAATTTGGCTTTTATGACTCTCTAGGGTTACCTTAGAGTGATGCAAACAACTATAGGCAAAACAAACACAAAACGACCCGTTACTTTGAAAAGAACGAATTTTTTAAAAGGGGTAGTCCCAGATTTCAGGGTGAAATCTTGGGGACACCAAGTTTTGTCTTTTGAAAAAGTGATTTTTTTGTTTTCATTCATACGAGATTATTATTTTTTGAAAACATGCATTAAAATTATAAAGTGCCAAAGGGTGGGTTTGAAGCATAATTCAAGTGTCATGTAATAATGTTGTGATTCCCTCCTTTCACCTTATGCTCTTTTCTTTCGCAAGCACACAAATATGCAGATGAATCCTAATTCGTTTGTTTTTATTACTCCTTCAACTATCACTCATTTTGCAAAACAAAAATCTCTACAGGATAATTATGGGTTTACAAACCGAACCTACAATCACGAGAGAAAGAGAAATGGTTTGACAAGTGTGATGAAGCTTATGGTTTCTTGTGCCTTTATGTGTCACTAGATCCGCACTTTCATATAATTATTGCCAAAAAATCTAAAAAAGTATGGGACACCTTATAATTTTTTTTTGGGAAACTAAATGAGATGAAAGTGCACGAATTGGAAAATGAGTTAATTAGTCTTAGCCCTAGTAGTTTTGACACACTTCAGGACTACTTCACCAAGTTCAAATATGTGAGAATGCAACTAAAAGAATGTGGAATTGACAAAAAGGACTCACAACTCATGTTTTATGTTCTCACCAAACTTGGTCCTCGCTATTATATTTTCATCTCCACTTTCTATGCAACCAAGAGAGCACTTGACACCGCATGGGATATGCCCTCCTTTGATGAATTTGTTATTGACTTGACTCGTGAACAAAATAAATTGATTCATATGGGTACACTAAAGTCCACTAAACCACATGCTCTACTTGTGGGGCATGACATATAAAAGGCTTCAAAAGAGAAGAAACATAACAACAAAGATCGTGAGAGAAAGAAGGATCAACCCACCACCAAACCAAACTTTGGCACTTCCTCTTCTAGTGTTAAGCCTAAGAAAGAGAAGATAAAATACGGGTGTGCATATGCAGAGCATGATGAAAGTAAATGTTTGAAGAAGCAGATTGACCACCTCACAAGTCTTCTTGAGAAGAACAACATAGGTGTACCCGAGTCTATCAAAACATCTTCATCAACCCATGAATCCTCTAAGGAAAATGACAATGGAAAAGGGAAAGAGAAAAAATCAATAAAGGAGAAAACAAAGGGGAGAGATTTAGTTGTAGTTGTACCACCGACTCCTATATGAGTTTTTGATTCTACTCTATCACATCATATGGCCTCTTCACATGTGGAGTTCACTTCCTTAGAGCCATGTGACATGTCCATGAAAAGCTTCATTGATACTCACACTTTAACAATTTAAAATCTGTCAATCCCATGGTGGTGTCCAAGGTTGTTTGCAATGAAGAGACGATTTGGAACATATTGAGCATGTAAAATAAATCAAACGAGAAATAACACAACTATGGTAATTAAATGATCTATTCTAAACTTATTGAAACTAGTAATAATAGGGGACAATACTTCCAACTCTATGATCACGAGAAAAAGAACATGCAGGAGTGAAAATAGACTCAGATAAATGAAACACACTAATACTAGAAGTAAAGAAAATTAGAATAACTTGAACAAGAAATAAATAAAAGTTCCCTTCACATTAGAGAGGAGTGGCCCTTGCTCCTTCCCTTTGATCCAATTGCTAATGTCTACTCAAGAAAACATAATTTATCCCATAAGCATGCTCTTTATTTATCAATAGTTCAATTTACAATACTTTTTCTATCCTTTCTTAAAAGTCGAACCCTTTATTCTATAATGATCATGCCTTATATAGATTAGGCAGAGTCCTCTTCCTATTAGGAAACAAAGTTTCCCCTTTAAATAAAATTTATTATATGAAAGATACTTGCAAGAATTAACTAAGTAGATTTATAACAAAACAATCATGGAACTGGTAGTTTGTCATGTCAAATGTACATGTGTGCTTATAGATTCCCATTCAAATTTTTCTTCTTGATGGAGGAGGAGTTCGTATACTTGACTAGGTCGGGTAATCTTCAGGAGTTAGATGAATTCAAAGCAATCATGTTCCTTGTGAAGTGGAGAATTCCATGAAATTATGATTAGTTATTGCAAGTTGAATCTTTAATGCATTATTTAAACTATGTCAGCTAGTCGAATTCCATGTCAAAAAAAAGTGGCTACCACATAAGTAGATCGGATTCTATGATGGATTTTGTGTTGAATAGGTAATTCCATGAACTATGGGAATCATGTGTTGACCATGCGAGTCTTGCGCGTGGTTGGTTGATTCCCACGCTTGACCGTGGGTGAGTCTGCACTCATACAAATTATTTTATATCCTTCCATTTACATATGTTAGCACCATAAATCAATTTATATCAACAAATAAAGAAATCATATAAAAGATAAAAAATATCCAAGACACATGCTCAAAACACATCTTTTAGTCAAGTAGAAGTTTCATTTATAATAAGACTATTATTAGTTTCTATATAAGGTAAGATGGAAATAGTAGAAAAAATGGGGCTTGGAATATGGATTTCTAAAGGCTTTGTTGGAGCTCAAAATTTGACCCATCCCAAATCAAAATGATCTAGAGATTTGAGGCAACATGGGAATGTCTTCAAGTTATGGGACTTGCACTTTGAGACAAACATCCAGAGAATTTTGACTTCCTCCGCTTATTCCTATTGCTAAAACTACTTATGAGAAGGGAAATGCAGCTACCTAACTCTACTATATCATTCCAAGGGACCAGGGAGAGAGGGAAATGCATAAAATGAAATTCTACATTAAAAATAGGTGATAACACCAAGAACATGGGAAAGACACTCTTAATTGAGGGAAAATTGAATAAAATGGAGGAGAGGGCGGAGTTAGAGAGCCAAAGTCTAGAGAAGCATTCAAACTTCCATTTTTACGTAATGCACAACATAAATAAACCTTGCAAAGTGAATAAACACACACAACATACCTGTAAGTAGATGAAATGGTAAGAAAATGTAATAAAACACCAGCTAGAGCAAAATAATAGCCACAAAACAAGTATTTTATTACCTTAGGAAGATGCACAGATCATTACAATGAAGGAAGAAGGCATAACACATTGCAAAATCTAAATCTGAGGCCTACAACTCAAGAACACTTGTGCATCACTTAGAAATGATGCCCTTGTATTCGAAAGTATCCAACATTACAAATGAGCACCATTTTACAATATATAGAAGATGGGAAAAGAGAGGAGGGAAAAGAGGAGGGAACTCGGATTTCCACCTTCACCCACCAACAACATGCATTGAATTTCTAAAAATAGGTATGGGAAAACTTCCAAGGCCATTTCCCCATGGTACATTGCTTGTATGAGGAAGAATGGGCACCATACCTCATCAAATGTGGTAGTTGAGCTACCTAGAATTGCTCTTTTAATGTTGGGATAGTATTTCCACTTTTTCACATACCTAACATCAATAAAATTAAGATATGTAATTTATTTGGTGTAGAGGATCGAGATCTTTCAACGGTACCAAGTTTGTGAAACTTGGAGCAACATGTTAAAATATATGGCCATTTGAAGTTCGAGAGGTCGGGAGTTCCACGCGGGCTCCTACAGTCTTCAACAATCATTTTTGTTTGGTGCATGTGGATCGGATGATTGGAGAACTCACGGAACTCATTTTTTGTTTGGTACAGGTGGATCGGATGATTGGAGAACTCGGTAAATGTTCCCTTTGTTCTTACTGGGCTGCATTGTCGCATGAGGGTTGCGAGTTTTGTGTGTTGCGGAGTATCAGATCACAGGTGGAACCGTGGAACAATTCTACCTGCTCCTCTAGTTCATGCATCTCTCCCTCTGTCCATAATTCATTGCCCTCTTCACTTCGTCTTTCATTTTTCAGCTCGATTGGCGATCCAGGAACTAGTGCCCGACGGAACTATTTCACCCGCTACCTTAGTTCTCGTAATGCTTATTGCCCTTGCATAAAACTATCTCCGCTTTGACCTTTGTTGGCTTTGTTCCCTCCGCCGCTTAGTTGACCTATTTTCTTGTGCAGGGAACCCATGACTCAAGAAGCTGTTCCATCAATTCCAAAATATCAGACCCACCCGCAATAATCTATTCCAACCCCCAAACTCCTTCTTTGTGACACGAAAATGAATGCAGGGAACCCATAGTCCCAAGGAATTGTTCTATCCATTCCACGAACTCGATTAACACGCAATACAATGTAAAGGACCTATTTTTTTCATTTTTGACTAAGTGCTTTGGATTGAGGAGCCATGTAAGGTGAAGGGAATCCCTAGAACACTAAACTTCTCCATTTTTCATCAATTACACCTCAAGTCCAAGTTCAAGAGAATTACCCATTTTGTCGAGTTTCTTCTCAAAAGTTCAATCATATTGCCTTAGTCCAGATTTTTCAAGTTAGTTGATTTACAATGGGTGCAAAATTGGATAACATGATCATCACTCCCCCATACTTAAGTATTAGCAGGTCCTCATGCTACAAAGTCATCGATTGTTATTCATATTTTCTACAATTTTGTTGTAGTTGTATTCATTAGCAAATGTAGCTTTGTGTCTTTATTCATAGTCTATAGTATCCTCCGAGTTCCAACATTGTTTTCATCCATTCCTCGTAACTTTTCAAAATTTGTTCCTAATCATTAGTCCATAAGAGGACCAATGCCAATATGAGTAGTAGCCTAAACCTCATGCCAATCCATTATTATTGTAATTCCAACATAATTCGTCCCACCTCTTTGGCTCTCCTTATCGACCATCGAAGGTTATTAGGTGAAATAACTTCTTATTTCTTATAGTTATCAGTGAGAAAATCCTACCTCTGTTTGTGGGAAAATAATGTTGTATTGATGTTTGGTATGATATATGCCCAAAAATCTAGCACACATGAAGAGATTCTTTCCTTATACATGTCTAATAGCAAAAGTGAGTAAATATGTGCCCTATAATGATGTAAAAACTTGTTAATTATTGGAAAGCCGTGTCTCATTAGAAGACCTAAGTTGGTCTCCTCCCTTGTGAAAATGTGTTTATGTTCTCTCCATATAATTTGTTGTTAGAGTGTGGAAATGAAAGACCTTACTTGAACTTCTCTAACATACAAATTGATGAAAATATGTGTCATTTCAGGGAATAAAAATTTATGAACATAGAACTCGCATAATTTTTTTTTCCATGAATTGCCTATCATTTTAAAAATCTATTGTCTCTTTAGAGAGGACCTTGGAAATTTTCCACTTATAGAACTGCTCTCTTAAAAATAGAGTATAAAAGGTTGTTGGTGATCTGTGTGAAAGAGCCTTCTTATATAGTTGGCATATAAATGCGACATTTTTCATCAAGACTTGTTACTTTGCTTCCAATTTTTATTTTCTTCCTTTAAGGTTTTATTTTCCCCTTCTACATTTTTGAGTTCATAGCAATAACTCATCCATGCTGCCATCCCTTTTAAAACCACAACTTGTGGGAAAACAAAGTCAGTTTGGGAGACCTTGTCGGTGGTATCTATGACTTTTTCTTTTTGTTTTTCATATTTTAGAGTTGTAAGCTCTAAAAATAAGGTCTCAATAGTTTTTGGATATCCTGAATAACCTATCCTTTTCTTGTAGATCCCTCCTAAGTTGCTAAATTTCTAACTCCTTTCTTGACTCCAAATTTTTAATTTGAGAAATGTACTCATTTTTCTCTTGGAGCACAAGCTGCAACTTTTCCAAAACATTTTTTCTCTGTTTTAACTCAAATTTCACCCTTGAGAGGGCCAACACTTGGGGGTAAGGGATTCTTCCTCCTATGGTGAGCTAGGTTCCCCTTCAAACATGGGCATTTTTCCTTTGTCTAGAAATGGAGGACTCTCAATAGTGGGTTGTTTTTCAAAAATTGGTTCATCAGAAACAAGGTTATGAAGAAATGGAGACGTTGGTGAGGAAACTTGAGATGTGGACCCCATTTCCCTTATTATTTCTGCCTTAAGGATGACAATTACCTCATGCATAACAATTATGAAAAGTATGGCGAGAATATCGTGGGATAAAAAAATCTTACCTTGCATTAACTAATCATTAATGTTATTTTTTTATTATTGGTAAATAGTTTTGAAGGGACTATACCCTGTTACAATAAGGGCTCAATAGCCAAATAGAGCTATAGAGGGACAAAAAAGAGGATCAAAATCTAGATAAAGCATTATGTCCATCAGTAACTAAAAGATAGTTACTAGTAGAAAGCTAAACAGAACAGAAACTGCAACAAGACGACAAAATAGCATCAGAGAAACAACAAAAAGACCAAAAAATATAGTGACTAGAATGAGGCCCTCTAGCCCGAGGGATATTACTTCTAATCATTAATGTTATTATGATTGAATCTTCTAACTTTAAAAAAGTATTTTGGCACTTCCATTTCCATTTTCCAACTAATCACATGTTTCTTCAATGTATGATAGGTTGTTTATTGTGTTGTTAACACACACACACACACACACACACACACACAAGTCAATGCTATTATAATTGAATCTCCTAACTGAAAAAAATTAATTTGGCATGTACCTTGCCATTTTCCAATAATCACATGTTTCTTTAATTTATGATAATCCATTTATTGCTCTGTTAAAGTCCTACATGACATGATTTTGAAATGAGGTGAGTGTCATCACTAGTTTTCAATCACTATATATATGAAGGAATGACTACCATTGTTATTTTTAAACCATTCCTTCATGGGAAAATGGCCACCATTTCTGGTTTTTAACCATCGCTTCATGGAAAGATGGATGCCATTTCTCATTTTCAACCATCTTCCTCTTATTATCATATCGACAAAACACTTTATCTCGGAAATAGCTTGGATGAGGTGACCTCCTCCAAGTAATTTAGAGTTGTGTTGGCTTGCATCTACATCTTGAATTCTTCTCGGGATATTGGTTTTGGTATAGACATAGTCTATGACCATTAACCAACATTACCCTTCATTCTCCATCAATAGGAATGAGTTGAATAGTACCATTGTTTTAGACTTATTCTATTTGGTATGGGCTTATCCATCTAGTACGTAGCTTCCCCTTGAAATCCTTATATTTTAAATCAAACAACAAGGCCCACTCACCTTTTGAAATGTCCTTTTCTTGATATGGTGGTCATGCCATAGTTGTCTTTGATGTTGGACTAATTTAGTTTGGTGCAATGCCTCTAGCCTCATTTAATCCAACTCATTTTGTTGGACAAGTCTTGATTTTTGTACCTATAATAGTTCAATTTATGCTTTTACTGATTGTCTTCAATGTTTTTATTTCAAATTATATGGGGAGGATATGTTTCTTCCCATAGATCAACTCATATGGAGTAAATCCCGTAGTTGCTTTCCAAGTTATGTTATAAGCCTATATCGCCTCTAGAAATTTTGCACCCAATTTTCTATTGAAACATCCAATGTTTTAGTCCATATTGGTTACTTTTACGTGACCATTAGATTTAGGATGGTAAGGGGATGATTTTTGTGCCTTATTTGATAGGTTTTCACAAAAGAGATGATCACATTTGACATAAATTAGGGCCCTTGATTTGAAACAATTGACCTTGGTGCTCCAAATCTTTGAAAAATATGTTCGTACAAGAAATCTTCCACCTTCTCATCCCTAACATACTGAAGAGCCTTTACTTCTACCCATTTAGTCATGTAATATGTGCACACAAGGATGCATTCTTTTCCTTGAGAAGGTGGATCAACTGGTCCAATGAAATCCAATCCATGCTTCTCAAATGGTTCTAGAACTATCTGAGGTTGAATAGGCACTTCATTTAACAATGTTGGTTTCCTCATATGTTGGCACCTATCACATTGCCATACATACCTTTTGACATCTTTGTGTAATGAAGGTCAATAGTATCCAGCTCCTAGAATTTTATGAATTGTCCTTTTGACTAAATAATGCCCTCCTGATGGTTCATCATGGAAAGCCCTAAGTATGTCAAAGATTTCATCCCCAAATACACACCTACATAAAACATAGTCATGTCCACATTTAAAAAGCATTCCATCAAACCATTTGTACATTATACTTTGTTTGATTAATTATTTATTTTGTTTTTTGGTGAGAGAAGGTGGAAACTTCCATATGGCTAAATAATTAGCCATATCTACAAACCAAGGAGAATTGGTGGAGATAGAAAATAAATGTTCATTTGGGAAATCATCATCCACTTGTTCATTTGTACTTGAATCAGTGAGCCTTGAAAGAAAATCAACCACCACATTTTCCTTCCCAAGCTTATCAATAATTTTGACATTGAATTCTTGCAATAATAACATCCATCTAACAATTCTACCTTGAACCAAAGGTTTTTTCATTAAATATTTAATGACAAAATGATTTGTATGAATAATTACCTCATAACTTGTAATGTAATGGAATTTTTTTATTGCGTAAACTATTGCAAGAAATTTTTTTTGTGGTGGTATAATTATTTTTCAGTTAGAGAGAGATTTTTACTTATGTAATAAATTGCATGCATTGATTCTCCCTCCTCTTGTTGGCCCAAAATAGCCCCAACTACTTCGTTGGAAGAATTTGTTTGTATATGAAAGGAAGCTTCCAATTTGGTCCCCTAAGGACTGGAGTAGTAGTTAGTTTCCCTTTTATGATCTCAAAATCTCTTTGACAAGCTTTTTTCCATTGAAATTTAGAATCCTTGGTCAAAAGTGAAAATAGTGGGGAGGTTATTTTACTAAAATATGAGATAAATCTTCTATAATAGCCTACATGTCCTAAGAAACTACATACCTTAATCTAATTTTTAGGTGATGAGAGTTGCACAATGATCTTAACCTTGTCTAGATCAATTTTAATTCCTTTTATTGAAATATGATGTCCCAACATTATCCTTGTTCCATCATAAAAAGGAACTTTTCATGATTGAGGGATAATTGATGTTTTCCACATCTAGAGAGTACTTTGTCTAGGTTATTTATTGCTTCTCGAAATGTAGTTGTTATCCAATTTCACCCCCAAGGGTTGAATTGATAACATACATCAGGATTCTCAAGTCCCAGGCAAATTGATTGATCCAGGGAAAAAATCATGTTTCTAGGGTCCCTTCAGAAAATTTTCTAACTCTCTGTCCAGGTTGAAAAGAACAAGCTCTGAGAAAATGCGAGAAAGTTGCAGAAAATAAGCTTGGGCCAGAAAAATTGTGAAAATCGGCTAAGTCCTAGTCCCCGGGACAGTCGGGACATTTGGGACGTCAAGGCGCGGATCGGCCGAAAAGCCTACAGGCGGCCCAAATAGCAAAGGGACATCTGGGACAAATGGACGCGAAATGCCCGAATCGGCCGAAAGAAAGAAAATTTGTCCAAGTCCTTTACCGGGAGCAAGCGGGACAAGAGTACGTGAAGGAACGTGATCCGACCGAATCGGGTGAACCGAGAAGAATTTTTCCTAGACAAAGACTGTGACTTTTGGGACAAATAGACGCGAAGGACGTGAACGGCGGTTCGGCCGAAAACAGAAACTCGGCAAAGACAAGGACAAGTGGGACAAAGGGACGCACGGGACGCGGATAGCCGAAGGAGCCGAAAGCCAATCAGATCACGCCACGTGTCACCGGCAGAAAAGGGATGAGGAAGCCCATTTCGGGTGGATCGGAGGATTCTGTCCCGCGAAGCACTAGGACATCCGGGACAAAAAGACGCGGTGGACGCGAAAGAGCCGGCAGACCCGCGGACCAACCAGATCATGACACGTGTCACAAGGAGAA
This sequence comes from Taxus wallichiana var. yunnanensis, assembly GCA_018340775.1. Classification (NCBI taxonomy): domain Eukaryota; kingdom Viridiplantae; phylum Streptophyta; class Pinopsida; order Cupressales; family Taxaceae; genus Taxus; species Taxus wallichiana. The sequence goes on from CM031236.1 coordinate 390,063,588, forward strand.
AGGTCCAAAGGTCAAAGGGGTGATTTTTGAAGGAAAATACCGAGCCAATAGAAAGAGAACACGTGTCCAATGAAGCAGAGAAGGAGAGAGAATCACACGACCAATCAATGCATGCCACGTGTCATCCAGGTGGCAGAGCGCGGGAAGAAATTTAAAAATCCGTTTTCACCTATTTTGTGCCCTAGATCTTCAGATCTCCATATCTTTTGATCCAGAGCTCGGATTGGCACGTTCTTTATATCAATGGAAAGCTTGTGAAATTATCTACATGATTCTAGGGTTAATCTTGAGTTTTGGTGCATTCTAGAGAGAGAAAATTGAGAAACAGCTCTGACACGTGTTCATGGCCAGAAGTGACATTTCAGCGACCAGATTTAATGCAGAATGGGTCGCATTCTCCTGTAATCCGGTCAAAATGATAGGGTATGGGTTTGTAAGGTTCCCCATGCTGTTTTAATGCATCTGCAGTCAAGGAGGGATGGGCTCCCATGTTTTGTACGTTTTCTGTCCCCAGGCTCGACCTCAGACTTTGTAAAAGCCAAATTTGGCTCATTTCTAAGAGGGAACATTTCTTTGGATAACAAGCTTCTTCTTTCACCTGTAACAAGTGATTTTTGAAGTATCAAACCTCTTCTAAAATTGTAACAGTTTTTCTACCTTTTTGATGTTATAATACAAGGATTTTGGACAAGTGGAAATGACAATACGAGCTCTGTGATCAGTTTCGATCCTCTGTTTGTGTTGCTTGTTTCATTTGGAGACCTCGATTACATCTTATCAACTTGTGCATGATATTTTATGTTGCATTCTATGATCTCGTGTCTATCTCAGAACAAGAAGTGTTCACCACTCCTCCTTTGGTGTATCACCCGTTAGTTTAGTTTCATTTTTGCACTTTCTATCTCTCGTCTCCTTGGATTTTAGAGTAGGATTAGGTTTCAAACCTTTGTAGTTTTGCAAAATATAGATCTAAATCGAGAGGAGTTTGAGGAACCAGCCTCTAATCTAGAGATTCCTCTCTCGCCACAAGTCCCCACACTGGAGAGAGGTTTCCATGTTGTGCAATCACACCTGGATGTTAGAGTGATCAACCTAGAAGCCTAATCGCATCCGGGGTGCTGTGTAGTCTGCAACAACAGTTTGGCACGACGGTGGGACCTAGAGGTCTCATTTTTATCAGTAAGCAGAGTTGATGTGCATCCTGTTGCATTTTTCTTGCTTAAAAAGAGCTATTATTTGCATATCCGCGACTCCAAGGGGAGGAATCAATCGGTTTCAGCGGTGCAAGCCCGAAAACTCATGAGAAGAATCACCACAAGGTCAAGAGTTGGAGAAGAAGAAGTGTTGTTTGAATACCTGCAGTTATCTCCAAGAAGAAGGCAAAGAGGAAGAAGGATTCAAAGGTCTCCATCTCCACCAAACAGAACTCTCTCAACTCCTCCACCTGACAGGCCTTTCATTCAGTATACAAGGGCTTTAAGACCGATTAGAATGGCTCAGAACAATCCCTACGTCAACTTCACAGGTAGCAGCCCACTTGCTCTCAATGCACAACATCCAGTTCCTATTGCAGCCTTGAAGAACATTCCCTACTTCACCGGAGAAAATCAGACTACTCCAGGTGATCATGTTAAAGATATTGCTAACCTTTGTGCAATCCATGAAATCAATGAAATGCAAGTGGCTGTCAAGTTACTGGCATCTTCCTTCAAGGGTAAAGCATTACAATGGTTTAGGAGCCTTGGAGCTGGTTCTATCACAACTGGAATCAGCCGTGTATTGCACTTCACGAGCAATTTGGAGAGAAGGGAGACAACTTGTCTATCTTAGAACAGTGACAACTATCAAGAGAGCCCCCAACGAGTATCGGACTGACTTCAACTTCAGATTTCAAAGGTCTTGGGATAGGATTCCAGTGGTAGTCAGGCCAGCAAAGAAGGTGCTTTTCTATATTACCTTAAAGCTTTGAATTCTGATATTTCTATGTTAATTCAATCTATGGGAGGCACAACCTTACCTGCTGCTTATAGCATTGCCATTAGAGCCAAAAACTGTCTTATTCAAGCTGGTAAACTGGCTCCTAGGCCTCCCATGCCCTTGTATCCAAACTTAGAAAATCCAAGCACTAGTCAAGCACCCACTTTGGCTCCTGTTCCCACCCCTAGAAACCAAAGTTCAAGTGAAACTTCTACTTCATCCTCTAGTGCTTCAAATGAACTCCAAGAGGTCATGAAACAGTTGCAAAATTTGGGAAATGAGCTGGTTCCTATCAAAAGATAGCAAGCCCAAGGTTTCAGACCTTCTTATCAACCTCAAGCGCAATACCAGGCTAGGCCCCCATACCAACAAAATAGGTCACCAAATCAGGCTGCAAATCAAAATCAAAGCCAAGTAAGGCCTCCAGCCAATAGACCATTCCAGCCCTATAATCCAAATGCCATATCTGCCTCTAAGGCATTAGTGCCAACACAGAACAACATTGCTCAGGAATATGATTGGTGCTTTCCATGCAACGAGCCTCATAACCAATCCATGTGCTTCAATGGTGCTCTCAATCAAGCATTGATGGTGACAACTACTGGTGTGGAGGGTGAGGGCAGTCAAGGAAACAACCAACAACCAGAAACATTCCAACAACAATCAGCCCCAAATGACACCACATTGGTAAACTGGCAAGCAGAGGATTTCTGTGGCATGAATCAAGCAGTTTCTCAAGGTGTTACAGCCAACACAAGGTCAAAGAGGAGAAATTTGGGTGAAGAACAACCATTAGCCCCAGCCAATCCACAACCTTCCACGGCTCCACAAATGATTGGCAAGCAAAGTCTAGTTTCAAATGCACAAGGGCAGCCAAGAACAGCCCCTAGGCCAACTCAAATGCCAGTTATTACTACCCACGTGCAAGGGGTGAATGTGCGGACTAAGGACAACAAAAGGATACTTCATCCCTGTTCGAGTATCATTGAACAGATGAAGAAGACTAACGCCAATATATCAATGTGGGAATCCCTATCCATCCCAGGAGAAAGAGATTTGCTACAAGCTGCCATGAAGGATCAAGTCAACTTCGAACCAACAGGTCCAAATGCAAGAGAAGGTACTCACAAATGCTGCCCAGCCTGAAGGAAATCATGGAAGACAGCAAGGTAAAATGTTGAAGCCCCCTCCTTTCTACGTTTCATTAATCATTGGGGATAAACTAGTACACAATTGCATGATTGATTCTGGGGCAAGTAGCTCAGTGATGCCCAAGCAAATAGCTGATCAGTTGGGTCTCCAATATGAAGTAATATCTAAAGGGGTAGTGCAATTGGATGGGACAGTAGTAGAAACCGTGGGAGTAATTAAAGGTTTGAATCTTACCTTGCATACATGCCCCAACGTTACCGTTTTACAAGATGTGTCAGTGATAGATTTGCCACCACTCTTTGCCCTATGTTTATCAAGGGATTTCACAGCCAAAATTGGAGGCTACTTTCTCTGGCTGATTGGTCACACATGTTTTTCAGAACAAGATATGGTACTAAGGTCACAATCAGATCCAAACCAATTGCAAACTTTCATATTGAGCCTCATACTCCAAGCCAAATCAATGCCAACTGTTTAGCATTTGATCAAGAAGATTATCCAAACACAGATGAAGCTGACACCAAAGTTGGAAGCATTCCAGATTTGACTCTTGATGAATGGGCAAGCAAGGTACATGCTTTTGATCCCTACCAAGAAGTAGAAGAATCTGAACTAGGAGTCTATTGCATACATGAAGAAAACCAGCCTATTCCTAGCATCACCAAACCAAACCATAAGGATGACAATGAGGTATGGAAATTATTTTTCGATGGATCAAGGAGTAGGCAAGGTGTAGGAGGAGGAGCTATGCTTGTTTCACCTCAAGGCATCAAATATTATTCAGCTTTTCGTTTCCAGTTTTCTTGTTCAAACAACACAGCTGAATATGAGGCCTTGATTCATGGACTTCATTAGGCTGGGAAAAAGGGCATAAAGAACTTGCAGGTGTTCGGGGATAGTGAGCTGATCGTCAATCAAGTCAGGGGACAACATGCTACAAAGAATGACCTGTTGAAGAACTACAAGAATAGGGTATGGGACCTCATCAAGGACTTTGAAGCTTTCAACATCGTGTCCATACCGGGAAGAAAAATGAAGCCGCGGATAAACTCGCAGCAGTTGGAGCAACATTTGATGTGGTTGACAACATCAAAAGGGAAAAAACATAGCCACATATCCATGTGATTGTGAGGCCAGCAGTTCTAGATAATAATATAAGCTGGCAGGTGTTTGAGAACGATCAATAGATCGTCAATTTTTTACAAGAAGAGGCTGAATTCTTAGCTAGGAATCAGGACAGACTAGAGCAGCAGTATGGGGATCAAGTAGTGCAGCTGCAGGACAAACAAGCTTCCCAAAGGTTTAGTAACGTTGGAGTCTATCTTCAACCCTAACGACTAGTTCCGTAAGGAAAAGGCTAACATACAGGTCAAGAGAGAAGATTCAGAGCCAATTCCGGTTGGGGAAGGCAAAACACTTCAAATTGGTAAAGTGGCCACTGAGCAGGAGAAATCAGATTTCATACAGCTTTGCCAAGAATTTCCAGATGTCTTCGCTTGGAGCTATGAATACTTGAGAGGATTCAATCCGAATTTGGCACAACATACCATAGAATTGGATCCAGATGCTAAGCCCATCAGGCAGAAGCAGAGACCTGTTAACCCTCACATTGAGCCTCTAATGAAGAAAGAGCTAAATAAGCTAATAGAGGCAAGCATTATATTCCCGATCAAGCACTCAAGCTGGGTTGCTAACTTGGTTCAGTCAGGAAGAAGAGCGGAGAGATCAGGTTGTGTGTCGACTTCAGAGATTTTAATAGAGCCTCTCTCAAAGATCATTACCCGCTTCCTTCAATGGAACAAATATTGCAAGTAGTATCCGGTTCGAGAGATTCTCTCTCTAGATGGCTACTCGGGTATAATCGGGTGATGGTGAAAGAGGAAGATCAGTTCAAGACAGCCTTCACCACCAAATGGGGGACCTATGCCTACAAGAAGATGCCATTTGGGCTATCAAATGCTTTGGGGCCACTTTCCAAAGGGCAATGGACATGGCATTCAAGGGTTGATCAACAAGATAGTGCTTTGATATACCTAGATGATATCTTTGTCTTCTCAAAGAATGCAGCGAGACCATCTCTTTCACCTTAGGCAAGTGTTTCGAGGTGTAGAAAGTTCGGAGTGTCTTTGAACCCCAAGAAGTGCATCTTTCTTGCACATGAAGGAAAAATTTTAGTCCATATTGTCTCCAAAGAGGGGTGCAATTGATCCAGAGAGGGTTGAAGCCATAAGAGCACTACCATTCTTTGTTAGTGCAAAATCACAGCACCCCTGGATGCACATCAGGCTTCTAGGTTGATGTTCAGGCATCCAGTGTGATTGCACAACATGGAAACCTCTCTCCAAGCGTGGGACTTGTGAAACCGAGAGAGGAATCTCCAGAGAAGGCTGGTTCCTGCTCCTAAACTACCTGCCACAAGCTATTCCAGTGCAGGCAAGCTAATCTAATCCTAATCTAACCATGCCAAGGAGACAGAGAGAGAGAGAGAAGGAAAAACAACAAAAGCCTACACTAAAACGGTGATACACCAGAGAAGGAGAATGTTGAACATCTATCAAAACTGCCGTGGGACAAAGAGAGGTGAGCAATGGGAAGGATGGACAGATGCATCACAGGCCCAAGGATAGATTTCACACGTAAAGTGTCCCAAAACTCCATGAACACACGGCTCTAGATCTGCGGTGAATGTTCAAACATGCATGATACGTGCAATGAAGAGAGGCAAGAAGAAAACAAACAAAACGAGAAAGGATGGACAGATGCATCACAAAACACGTTTTATTGCTTGAAGTTTGCACGAACATCATTCCATTAGTAAAAGGCAAAAAACGCCATTACAGAGTAGCGAGGAGGTTCGAACTCCATTTTCAACCCTAGAGAAGAAAAGAAGGGAGGGCAGAGCAGAAAGAATGAACAACCTCTTTGTTATGAGCCAAATCTGGCTTTTACATTGCATGGGTCGAGCCTGGGGGACGAAAACATGGGAAAACGTGCAAGCCCATTCCTCATTGACTGCAGATGCATTAAATCAGCATGGAGGATCTTACCAACCCATACCCTGTCATTTTTAGCGATTTTGGAGGAGAAAGCGACCCATTTGTATTAATTTGGCCGCTAAAATGTCACTTCTGGCCGTGCAGAAGAAGAATGCGACCCATTAGCATTAAAACGGGTTGTTGAAAGGTCGCTTCTGGCCATTACCACATGTCAGAGTCGTTTCTTGATTTTCTCTCTTCAGACTGCACGCACCAAAACTAGCTTTCCGTTGATATAAGGAACATGCAAATCCGAGCTCTAGATCAAAAGATACGACGATTTGAAGAAAACAGCAAAAATGGATTTGAAAAGCTTTTCCCGCGCTTCGCCACCTTGATGACACGTGTCAGGTGTTGATTGGATGAGCAAGGTCTTCATCCTGTCGGGTTCGGGATTCTCCTATGCATTTGCATCGGGTTTGGGAGGTAGCTCGACATATGTTTGATGCTCGTGTTTTCCCGAAACTCGCTCCGCGAGATTATCCAAATTTTCCTTTGTTGTCGGGCTTTCCGAACCCCTCCGACATGTTCTTGCCTTTGGACACGTGGCAGCTTCTCGTTGGTCTGGGTGACCCTTTTAAAACTTGCCCTTTGACTTATTTGACCTTTTTCCGAGACACGTGGCGGCTTCGATTGGTCCTCGGTGATTCGGCTCCTTCGCGTACTTCGCCTCCATTTGCCCCGGATGTCCCATTTGATTTTGGGCCCTTTGTGCTCATTTCGGCCGGTTCGGGCATTTCGCGTCCATTTGTCCCAGACGTCCCATTTGATTTTGGACCCCTCGGACCTTTTTCGCCTTGCTCGGCGGTTCGCGCCTTTTCGGCCCTCTTAACCCAAGCGGTTAGTTCGATTTTCCCTGGTCGAACCGGCATTTCGCGCCCGCCGCATACTTCCGGCCCATTTGTCCTGTTTTCTTTTGGCCTGCCTCGTGCTCATTTCGACCGATCCGGCCGGTTCGGGCCTTTTGTCCCATTTGTCCCAAATGCTACCTTGAGCAGACTTAGCCAATTTTCACACTTTTCCTGGATCAACCTACTTGCCTTTCGCAACCTTTTTTGCATTTTCTCGAGCTTGCTCTTTTCCTCTCGAGACATGGGGACTTAGAAAATATTTGAGGGGACTCTAGAACATGATTTTTGGCCCCGAATCAATCAATTTTCCCGGGACTTGAATATTTCGATGCATGTTATCAAAATTACCCTGGGGGGGTGAATTTTGGATAACAGTTTGGCGACTCAGTGGGGTCATCTGACTGCTAGATGAAAAGACCAGTAGCCTGAAGCAATCCATTGGGCATGGAGTCATAAGCAAGCCTGAAAACTGATCTCGAACCTTAAAATCTCCCTCTGAGCCACTTGGAAACCCATTGAACCCGGGAGTGTCTTCACCAAGATGCCACTTGAAATGAACTGTGCAAGAGCAGAACCAACAACACCAAAACTATGTACAAAACTGAAAATCATACATGCCCCAAATGGAACATGCAGAGTGTGCACAAGCACTTCTTCTACTGAAAGCAAACCTACCTACTCTACTCTAACTAGAAACAAAGGCAAGCTAAACAAACCCTGCAACTGGTTGTGCAAAATAGCTTCCTTTCTTCAAAATGGGCAGCCATGCAATTGATTCGCATCGATCATGGCTGTTTGGATGGATGGAAAATCAACAAGAAGTCGGTCTTCTATCCAAATCATCAAGGTATCAACCGAAAAATCCAATACCTCTTTTAGTTGCTCGCATTTGGATTGGAGAGGTATGGCAACCGATCCTTGGTACTTTGTAGCTCATCCTCATGCTCGAAGCAAGCATGATGTGGTTGTGGCTTCTCCTTTGGCTCCAATGAAGCCAAATACCTGATTGGGCAAGGTCTGATCCGTTTGATATGCCCATTGCTGTGATTTTCAACTCCAAGAATGGAGTCTTCTTGTAGACCTTGAATGGATGGTGTGGAAGAAATGGTGGAATCCTTCTGTCCTTTCTCTTCCTCCAATGAAGAACAGGGAAGATTAGAATCTTCCAATCTTGATTCCAAAGGGCTGTTGTAAGATGCAGGCTGCTGCAAATGAAAGCTCTCCTTCATGACAGCAGACTCTGGTGTTTGGAATGTGGATGATGAAAGAGAGAAAGGTGAAAGCTCAACCGGCTCCTCTCCATCAAAACAGTCCTCCAAATCTGACAGGTAAACTGCCTCATTGTTGTCCCGTTGTTCGTGTTCAACTTCCTCCATGGTGTCCTCTTGATCTGCAACTTGACCACCATGGTTTCCTTCACTCTCCAATATTGAGTTTGAGAGATCAAACTCCTTTTCAAGAATAGAACTTGAGAGAGATGAAGTGGAAAGAAGAATCGAAGGTTCTTTCAGAGCCTCGCTTTGTGCTCAAAGCCCTTGGATCTGCACTTTTCTCCTCCACGCCTAGAATGTGCTCCTCTTCTTTTGGATTTGGAGCAACTTCTCCTTCCTCCAATGTTTGAAGATAATATCGCTCTTGATTGAACTCCTCCTCCAAAGATGAAGTTTGTCAAGTCGAACTCTTCAATTTGTTGCTCTAGAGGACAAGTTGGGACTGCAAGATCTTCTTCTCCAACAAAATCAGTCCTCACCACCATTTGTTCAACCTCGGCCTCTTCTCGTAGGCTTAACCATCAAGGGATCTTTGTCATCCCAAATCTAAGAGCCCAACTCTTTGACCGCATCTGTCACTTCTTTTCTTTTTGGCTCTTCCTCTTGTTGTCCTTGATGACTGATTTTTTCAATTTCTTCTTTCCCACATGGAATTGGGGATGCAAGAGGAGGGATAGGTTGAAACTCAACAGATTTGACAATTTTGTGTGGTGGTGGAGGCGGTGAAACCTCTTGTTTCTTTGGAGGAGGGGGTATTTCTGTTAGCTCTTGTGGAGGGGATGACTGTTTGGAAGGGAAAAGGAAAGAAGAATCGAGATGGGGTGGAAGACTAGGGGATGGAGGGATGGATTCAACACTTGGGACAAGCAGATTGAGAGTTTAAAGCTTGACAATGCTGAAATGAAACAGATTGGGAAAGAGGAAAAGAAAAGGCATGAGAAGATGTGCTTACCCATTGACAAGGTTGCTGAATACTTCTCTCATACACTTCTATTTCTTCAATCCACCTTGCAAGCAAAGGCAGCGTTGCAATCATGAAGTCAAGTTTCTCCTGAGGGCTGTAATGCCTTGGAAAAGGTCCCACCCATGGACAGGGTGCTCCACAACCGATTCCAAATGCTCTCATCTGTGCCTGAGCCCTGGACTGCACTATCCCCACCTCCATTCTTTGGATTTTCTCCAATAGACCAGCATCTTGCATCTGATGGTCTTCATTGTATGCACACCCTTGCTCTTGGGAAGCTTCATTGCCAAACTGACTTTGGCACTGCTGTTCATATGAGTATGCATGCTGATCTGGAGGATTTGTAAAACATGTTGGAATTGGAAAATACTGCTGTTGTTGTAAATGTGAGTTCCATGATGGAAATGAAGTCATGGTTGCACAACTTCATGGAATGGAAAAGAATGAAAGGGATGGAAAGAAAGATGAATGAAAAATGGATGGAAATGAATGGAAAGGAAGGTCTGCAACTTCAGAGATGGTTGTTGACCAGATGGAGTCGCCAGATGTGTTTGCAAGTGCCTCCAAAGGCTGAAATCTTCACAGGAACACATCAACTCGCAAAGATGAAGTGAAAGACCTCTAAGGTCCCACCGGCGTGCGTGAAGAATCAAGTTAGTGCAAAATCACAGCACCCCTAGACACACATCGGGCTTCTAGGTTGATGTTCAGGCATCCAGTGTGATTGCACAACATGGAAACCTCTCTCCAAGCGTGGGACTTGTGAAACCGAGAGAGGAATCTCCAGAGAAGGCTGGTTCCTGCTCCTAAACTACCTGCCACAAGCTATTCTAGTGCAGGCAAGCTAATCTAATCCTAATCTAACCATGCCAAGGAGAGAGAGAGAGAGAGAAGGGAAAAACAACAAAAGCCTACACTAAAACGGTGATACACCAGAGAAGGAGAATGTTGAACATCTATCAAAACCTAGTGGGACAAAGAGAGGTGAGCAATGGGAAGGATGGACAGATGCATCACAGGCCCAAGGATAGATTTCACACAGAAAATGTCCCAAAACTCCATGAACACAGCTCCAGACCTGTAATGAACATTACAATATGCACAAATACCTGCAATGAAGAGAGGCAAGAAGAGAACAAACAAAAGATGAGCAAGGATGGACAGATGCATCACGAAACACGTTTTTGTTGCTTGTAAGTTTGCACGTAACATCATTCCATTAGTAAAAGGCAAAAACGCCATTACAGAGTAGCGAGGAGGTTCGAACTCCATTTTCAACCCTAGAGAAGAAAAGAAGGGAGGCAGAGAGCAGAAAGAATGAACAACCCTTTGTTATGAGCCAAATCAAGCTTTTACATTGCATGGGTCGAGCCCAAGGGACAGAAAACATGGGAAAATGTGCAAGCCCATTCCTCATCGATCTGCAGATGCATTAAATCAGCATGGAGGATCTTACCAACCCATACCCCTGTCATTTTTAGCGATTTTGGAGGAGAAAGCGACCCATTTGTATTAATTTGGTGCTAAAATGTCACTTCTAGCGTGCAAGAAGAAGAATGCGACCCATTAGCATTAAAATGGGTTGTTGAAAGGTCGCTCGCCATTACCACATGTCGAGTCGTTTCTTGATTTTCTCTTCGATCGCACGCACCAAAACTAGCTTTCCGTTGATATAAGGAACATGCAAATCCGAGCTCTGGATCAAAAGATACGACGATTTGAAGAAAACAGGCAAAAATGGATTTGAAAAGCTTTTCCCACGCTTCGCCACCTTGATGACACGTGTCATGTGTTGATTGGATGAGCAAGGTCTTCAGCCTGTCGGGTTCGGGATTCTCCTATGCATTTGCATCGGGTTTGGGAGGTGGCTCGACATATGTTTGATGCTCGTGTTTTCCCGAAACCCGCTTCCGCCAGATTATCCAAATTTTCCTTTGTTGTCGGGCTTTCCGACCCCTCCGACATGTTCTTGCCTTTGGACACGTGGCAGCTTCTCGTTGGCCCGGGCTGACCCTTTTAAAACTTGCCCTTTGACTTATTTGACCTTTTTTCCTGAGACACGTGGCGGCTTCTGATTGGTCCTCGGCTGATTCGGCTCCTTCGCGTACTTCGCCTCCATTTGTCCCGGATGTCCCATTTGATTTTGGGCCCTTTGTGCTCATTTCGGCCGGTTCGGGCATTTCGCGTCCATTTGTCCCAGACGTCCCATTTGATTTTGGACCCTCTGGACCTTTTTCGCCCGGTTCGGCCGGTTCGCGCCTTTTCGGCCCTCTTAACCCAAGCAGTTAGTCGATTTTCTCTCGGTCGAACCGGCATTTCGCGCCCGCCGCGTACTTCTGGCCCATTTGTCCCGTTTTCTTTTGGACTGCTCGTGCTCATTTCGGACCGATCCGGCCGGTTCGGGCCTTTTTGTCCCATTTGTCCCAAATGCTACCTTGAGCAGACTTAGCCAATTTTCACACTTTTTCCGGATCAACCTACTTGCCTTTCTGCAACCTTTTTTGCATTTTCTCAGAGCTTGCTCTTTTCCTCTCGACATGGGGACTTAGAAAATATTTGAGGGGACTCTCTAAAGAACATGATTTTTGGCCCCAAATCAATCAATTTTCCGGGACTTGAATATTCTCGATGCATGTTATCAAAATTACCCGGGGGTGAATTTTGGATAACAATTACCAAGTCACAAGAAGGCTCTTCAAAGTTTCTTGGGAAGGATAAACTTTGTTCGGAGGTTTGTCCCAGATTTTGCAGCCCTTGTCAAGCCCATCACCAAAATTTTAAAGAAGAGCATGGCTTTTAAGTGGACAACAGAAGGCAAGGAGAGTTTTGAAGTAATCAAAGAAGCTATCTCTCAGGCACCAACTCTCATCAACCCAGACTTCTCCAAGGATTTCATCCTCTATGCATTTGGAGGTGATGACACTATTTCTGCCATTCTAGTACAGAAGAACAAAGATAATGATGAGCAGCCGATTGCCTTTTCAGCCAGAGCCTAGATGACTGCGAGGTGAGGTACTCTTTTATTGAAAAGCATGTACTTGCAGTAATCAGAAGCTTGAAGAAATTCAAGCATTTAGTCTCAAACAACAAGGTCCAATTGCTGGTCTCACATGCTGGAGTTAAGGACTTCCTCCTCAACAAGGATTTGAATGAGAAAAGGGTAGGTTGGATCACCCGTGTCATGGAATATGACATTGATATCAAGATCACCAAGCTGGTAAGAGGGAAAGGACTGTGTGAGCAGCTGGTTTTGGGGAAGCAAAAGGAAGTATGGAACAAAGAGGAAAGCTGTTTTGTGATCCAGACAGCCATGAGCCAAGTGGCAACCATGAAGAAGACAATGCTTCCTCCACTCCTTACTGGACCCAAGGTATTATGCACTTCCTAGGCATAGGCCTATGCCCTCCAGAGATGAACAAGACCCAAAGGAGACATTTTAGATTGCAGGCTGTCCTGTATGCCATTGTTGATGGGGTTTTGTTCAAGAAAGACGTGAATGGAGTCCGCTTTGAGATGCATTAGCACAGGTCATATTCAAAAGGTATTGGAAGAGTTTCATGGTGGACCAGCTGGTGGCCATTTTGCACCAAGAGTGACAGCTCTAAAAATCATGAAGGCTGGTTATTATTGGCCTAAAATCTTTAGTGATTGCTATGCATGGATCAAGAGGTGTAAGAATTGTGCATTCTTCACAGGAAAAGAGAGACTTGCTGCCCTTCCATTGCATCCAATCTCAGTTGACCAGCCATTCATGCAATGGGGTTTGGACTTCATTGGAGTCATTAATCCCAATTCAAGCCAAGGGCACAAATGGATTTTGACAGCCACAAACTACTTCACCAAATGGACAGAAGCAGTAGCACTCAAAGAGGCAAATGAGTCTAACATCTTAGACTTTTGTGAGGGGATAACAACCAGATTCGGTGTACCTGCTACAATAATCTCTGATAATGCATTGACATTCATTAGATCTAAGGTGACTGAGTGGGCTGTCAAGAACAATATTTACCTGAGCACTTCATCGAACTATTACCCTCAAGGTAATGGCCAAGCCGAGTCTACAAACAAGAACTTGTTGAGGATCATTAGGAGGACTCTTGATGAGAATCAGAGGTCTTGGCATACCAAACTGAAATCAGCCTTATGGGCTGATAGGATAACTCCCAAAAGATCCACATGTAACTCTCCATTTAGGCTTGTCTATGGAAGAGAGGCAATCTTGCCCATGTCACTTGAGTTGCCAACATTGGAACTCATGAAGCAGCTGGAGTTGCTTGAATTTGAGCCCATGGAGGTGAGGTATGCAGAGTTGATGGAGCTGCAAGAGATCAGAAATTAGGCATCCCAAGCAATGGAAAAGGATCAAGCTTTGATCAAGAAGACCTTTGATAGAAAGGCCAAGGATAGATCTTTTCAAGTTGGAGATCTAGTGTTGAAATGGGATGCGAGACAGAAAGCAAAACCGGAAGGCATTCAAAATTTGATGCCATTTGGAGTGGCCCATACGTGGTCACAAAGTGCAAGAACAACAATGCTTTCCAATTAGCCTCACTGGAGGGTGAAGAACTGCAGATTCCAGTCAATGGAATCTATCTCAAGCGTTGCTTCTAGAGAGAAGTTCACTACCCTTGTAAATATTATATTAGATTTTCTTTCCTCCAAGTGCTTGTGCACATTGTTTTCATTGTAGGTTAGTCTTGTTTTCCCTAAGTGCTTTGGGCACACCTTGTTGTCCATGGAGATGTTTAGCAATCCTTGCTTTCATCGGGTAACATTCCATCTTCCTCCTTGCACATTCTCGAGTCGGTTGAGGTTCTAAACAGAATATTCGATGACTAAATGCCCAATGGATCGCTTGAGTAATCTGGTCTTTTCATCTAGCAGCAGATGACCCCATTGAAGTCACCAATTTGTTATCTAATTTCACCCCCAAGGTTGAATTGATAACATACATCGATTCTCAAGTCCTAGGAAAATTGATTGATCCAGGGAAAAATCATGTTTCTAGTGGTCCCTTCGAGAAAATTTTCTAACTCTCCGTCTGTGTTGAAAAGAACAAGCTCGAGAAAATGCGAGAAAGTTGCGTAAAATAAGCTTGGGCTAGAAAAAATTGTGAAAATCAGCTAAGTCCTAGTCCCCGGGGAGTCGGGACATTTGGGACGCCAAGGCGTGGATCAGCCTGAAAAGCCTACAAAGCGCCCAAACAACAAAGGGACATCTGGGACAAATGGACACGAAATGCCCGAATCGGCCGAAAGAAAGAAAATTTGTCCAAGTCCTTTACCGGGAGCAAGCGGGACAAGAGTACGCGAAGGAACGCGAACCGGCCGAATCGGGTGAATTGAAGAATTTGTCCCCTGCATAAAGACTGTGACTTTTGGGACAAATAGACGCAAGGACTCGAACCGCCGGTTCGGCCGAAACAGAAACTTCAAAGACAAGGACAAGTGGGACAAAGGGACGCGCGGGGACGCGGATATAAGGAGCCGAAGCCAATCAGATCACGCCACGTGTCACCGGCAGAAAAGGGATGAGGAAGCCCATTTCGGGTGGATCGGAGGATTTCTGTCCCACGAAGCACTGGGACATCCGGGACAAAAAGACGCGGTGGACGTGAAAGAGCCGGCAGACCCGCGGACCAACCAGATCATGACACGTGTCACAAGGAGAAAGGTCCAAAGGTCAAAGGGTGATTTTTGAAGGAAAAGCCCGAGCCAATAAAAAGAGGACACGTGTCCAATGAAGCAGAGAAGGAGAGAGAATCACGTGACCAATCAATGCATGCCACGTGTCATCCAGGTGGCAGAGCGCGGGAAGAAATTTAAAAATCTGTTTTCGCCTGTTTTGTGCCCTAGATCTTCAGATCTCCATATCTTTTGATCTAGAGCTTGGATTGGCACGTTCTTTATATCAACGGAAAGCTTGTGGTTAATCTCAAGTTTTGGTGCAGTCTGAGAGAGAAAATCAAGAAACGGATTTGACGCGTGTTTATGGCGAAGTGACATTTCAAACACTGCATTTAATGCGTAATGGGTCGTATTCTCTTGTAATCCGGTCAAAATGACAGGGTATGGGTTTGTAAGGTTCCCCATGCTGTTTTAATGCATCTACAGCCAAGGAGGGATGGGCTCCCATGTTTTGTACGTTTTCCCGTCCCTGGGCTCGACCCTTGCACCGTAAAAGCCGATTTGGCTCATTTCTAAGAGGGAACATTTCTTTAGATAGCAAGCTTCTTCTTTCAATTGAATAAGTGATTTTGAAGTATCGACCTCTTCTAAAATTGTAACAGTTTTTCTACCTTTTGATGTTATAATACAAGGATTTTGATAATGGAAATGACAATACAGGCTCTGTGATCAGTTTTCAGTCCTCTGTTTGTGTTGCTTGTTTCATTTCAGACCTCTGATTACATCTTATCAGCTTGTGCATGATATTTTATGTTGCATTTTATGATCTATGTCTATCTGCAGAACAAGAAGTGTTCACCACTCCTCCTTTGGTGTATCACCTGTTAGTTTAGTTTCATTTTTGCACTTTCTATCTCTGTCTCCTTGGATTTTAGAGTAGGATTAGGTTTCAAACCTCTGTAGTTTTGAAAAATATAGATCTAAATCAGAGGAGTTTGAGGAACCAGCCTCTAATCTGGAGATTCCTCTCTCAGTTTCACAAGTCCCCACACTTGGAGAGAGGTTTCCATGTTGTGCAATCACACTGGATGCTAGAGTGATCAACCTAGAAGCCTGATCTACATCCAGGGGTGCTGTGTGTCTGCAACAAAGTAGTTTCATAAACTATGAATTTGTCTATATAGATTTCCACATAGTTATGAGTAAGATCAACAAAAATTGCTAACATTTCTCTTTGGAAGGTGGCAGGGGCATTACATAGACCAAAAGGAAAAACCATGTAGGAAAATTTTTCCCATGACGAGTAAATGTGGTTTTGTCTCGGTCTCCAAATGCCACCATTATTTGATTATACCTGATCAAGCCATCTAGAAATGAAAAATATTTCTTCCCTGATAAATTGTCCAAAACTTGGTCAATGAAAGGAAGAGGGAAATAATCCCTATGAGTGGCTTTGTTTAATTCTTTGTAGTCAACACAGACCCTCCATTTTCCATTTTTCTTGGGTACAATGACCAATGGAGATACCCACTGACTATTTAAAATTGGATAAATAAATCCTACTTGCAATAATTTCTCAATTTCAGTCTTCACAATATCTCTCAAGGCAGGGTTTATCCTTCTCTAAGGTTGTCTAACTGGTCTAGAATCAATGGTGTAAATATGGTGTGTGTAAATGTTAGGATGAATGTCTTTCATATCCTTATATTCCCAAGAAAAAGCTTGAGGATGGGAGCATAAGAGTTTAAAACACAACATTCTCCTCGTAATTGTTGAGCCAATTTTGTATTGCTAATGTTTTCCCTGTAAGGATGGGTAGTTATTTGGTGTTTGGGTGAATAAAATTATCCACCAGATAGTCTCTCAAAAGTGAATTCAAGTGGTATCTATGAGGTATAATATTGTGAATGTTATTAATATTATGGAAAACACACTCATTTAGATAATTGTTTCTTGTAAAAGGAAAAATTAATGGTTGCATGTTTTCATCCCACATTTATTTTTCCATTGTCTCTATTTTTTGTGAATCAAGTTTAGAGGAATAACAATCCCGAACTCGCTCGTAATATTCTTGTATTATTACAACAACTAACAAGGACACAAATTCCTTAGTATCCTCTAAGTCATTCATGCACAATTGATTTCATGAAACAACAAAAGGTTTTACTATTGGGTATAAGGATATTTTATTTGCATCACGCCCATTAGTGATTGCCATATCCCCGTCCTTTAGTGAATAATTTTTGCAAACAAGAGTAGCTAGCCATAGGCATCCCAAAATTAAGGGATATCCAATATTTTTTAATTTTAGTTTTAACAACCATGAAGTCTACCAAGTAATCCCATGATTCAAATGTGATTTTCACACACTCTATGATTCCTTTTGGCTTAGCTACTTATCAACCATCTCCAAGACCACAAATGTTTCCTATAAACCAAGCCGATACAATATTAACAAGGTATCATTAGTCATGACATTTATGGAAACACCTAAGTCAATCAAAACATTTGGGATCTTCACGTTGCCAATATAAACTGTCACTAGAGGGCTTTCAGGATCATCATATAAGGGGGAATTAATTTCAATTCCAAAATGCTTGCTAATTTACCATCGACTGAATGGTCTTTGGTTATTGGTTAGTTATTTTTTCTTCCTTGGGTTTTAACACACAACTCTTTGATTTTTTTATTCAATTATGGGATATCTATGATAGTTTGAAAAAGAGGAATTCCAATACTTAACTTCTTCAAACCCTGAATTCAATCTAATTCAAATACCTCCTTATTTTGGATATTATCCTTCCTTACGAACCTATCTTAGAATAGTTCTATTGGGAGTGGATCAAGTACCCTCTCAGAAGTAGGTTCAGGTTGTGTTTCCTTTCCCTCTTCCTTCTCTTCTGAATTTATTCTATGGTTAGAGAAGAGGTTTTGTAAGTAACCTTACCTAAACATAATAAGATGTTATCAAAATCAATGGAATTCATTACAAGGGTTTTCTCGTTGTCAAGAGTATATGCCTAGTTGCCCTGCTTGGTATTCTTTTTAATAAACAACGATTTGTCTTTGGGATATGCGTCTGGAAAGGTTGTTCGGTTTGAGTGGAGGTAGTTGGTCTAGTTAACAGGTTTGTTGTTTTCCTTGTTTTCTCCTCTAATTTTAAATGGTTGGTCAACAAACTGATGGGAATTCCATTGTTGTTGATATTGAGGGTTAAATTGTTGAAAATGTGGTGGGAATTATTTGTTTTGAGTCTATAGTTGCTGATAAATTTTTGATTGCATATTCCATGGTTGTAACTCCACTCTTGTGGAACTTTTTAATTCCAAGGTTGAGGATGGGGCCATGGAGTGTTCCATTGATTAGGAACCCATTGAGTCCTTGGGGCATATTGTTGGTTTTGATTTGGTAAAAATTACCTCCTTACCTTTGTGCCACATAACTAAATTCTTGTTCATTTTGTACATTTTGCTTCAGATGGTTTTTAAGAAAGGGAAATAATCCACATTGATCAGTTGCATGTTTCAAATCACAAACAAGACAAACATTGGTTTTATCTAGTGGGAACTCTTTAAGTCCATGTTTATCTCTACATCTAGGACAATATATGAATAATAGCTCAATATTATTGGATTTTTCCTGTCTATTGTTGTATTTAGTTGTACCAAGATATATGTTCTCAGGTTTGTAATTTATTCCCTTAACTTGGATATATCTCCATTGAAAATCTTGCCTCTATTTTTACGTAGGTTTGGGTGAGTTCTGGAATAATTCCTACAGAAGTTCAATAATTTATGTAAACTCGAGCTTGTCCATATCTCACTTTTCCATAAAATTAAAAGCCTCTTGAATTTCATCATCCAATCCTTTGAGAAATATTATTTTTAAAATAGTGATGTCTAGTCTCGTGCCACACATTCTATGAAGGAAGAGGAAACAATCAAGATAATCCTCTACACTTTCATCCTCCTTTTTTTGGATCTTAAAGAGTTCCTCCCTACGGTCACTAACCCTATAATAATCCTGGTATTTTTCCAAGAAAATTGTTTCCATATCTTCCCAAGTATGGATAGATTTGGGGGATAGTCCCATGAACCATATCATTGTTGTATCTTTCAAGGTTGAGGGAAACAAATTTAGTTTTTGAGTGTTAGAGGTATAATCATAGGTCTGACATAATACTTTGAATTCAAATAAAAATTGATTAATATGTTATGATACTAGATCCCCGAACATAGGTAGGATTGATGGTGATATATTTTTATAGGGCCTTGATCATTGGGATCCAATTCTATGGGATAAGTGAATGTCCTACCTCAGTGGTGGACCACCTTGGTTTCCTTCATTGGTATTTTCTACTACATCCGCCATCTTCTCTTGTTACTCAACCTGTTCCACTAGTAAATTTTGAGGGGGTTGTTTGGGTTTATTCTTATAAATCTACCTCTATGGTCTCTAGGTCTAAACATATACTTCTAACATGCAAAATAAAAATTCCCTAACTCTAAGTGTTATTTGATCATCTTGTTCCACATACTCCAAAAGCACAAAAAGGATATATTTTTTTCACTACAAGACCTTTATATCTTAAAAGGGAGTAAGGAATAAAAAAATCTAAATAGAAGCTACTGTGATTCTCAAGAACACTAAAGCTAGTACCTTCTTCTTCAATAACAACTTTGAATCCCCAAAAAAATGTCAAAAATTAAAAATCTTTGTTGATACTCACACAGTGTAACAATTTAAAATTTGTCAATCCCATGGAAGTGTCCAAGGTTGTTTTGAATGAAGAGGTGATTTGGAACATATTGAGAATATAAACTAAATCAAATGGAAAATAACACAATGGTGGTAATTATGTAATGCCCATTTAAACAACCACTTGAGACCCAAGAAACAACCTAGGGTTAGTTAGAAAAATTAGGGGATAATTTTTTTTTCTTTGAAGTGTCTACAACCAGGTTGCAAGACATCATTTTTCACTAATAGGTTCGGAACAAGACCAAACTACTACAACCTATGTTTCCCTTCATTAACAATTTCAAGTTCACAAGGTTCAAATTTTAGGGTTATATGTTTTAGTTAGGTTCAGGGAGTAATTTACCCCCATGCCTGCTCTCTAACAGGCTCAGAGATTCAACTAGATTTTTCTCCTACTTAACACTTCCAAAATTTCCTAAACCATTCCCAATGGATAGGAAATTTTCTCACCTTTTCGGTGATATAAAGAAGTCCTCCTAACTCCTTGTGGAACTCAAGATATGAGTGGGCGGAGTTCCTAGGGAAAATTTTCCCTTAGGGGGACACGTGTCAAGAGGAGGAGAAAGCACCTTGAACGGGTTGGCGGGTCGCGGGCGGCTTAGGGAATTTTTCCCAATGCATGGGAAAAAATACAACCATTCTTTTGTGCCTCCGCGGGTCCTGGAGTACACGTGTCACTACCCGATTGGTTGGGAGAAAATGATGGGCTGGCGGAGCGGGTTGTGGCTTTAAGTCTCTTTTGCCAAAATGCACAAGGGACCGAATTGGTCCGGGCCTTCGCCATCACCAAGAGGTCGCCACGTGTCATGCACCAATTGAGTAAGGGGAGAAAGGGGCGACAGGATATCTTAAGGCAATAAGCGAAGGAGGGTTTCAAAGGCCCAAAAGCTCGCGCCGGTCTACGTGCCCGCGAAAAGAAGTTTTCCAAGTGAGGCGGGGATTGCGGGGCCGCGGAGACAAAAGGGGAAATTTTCCCAAAGGCCAAAACAACAAAAGGAATAAGGGGTCCACCCTCCCCACTACCACCCCCAAGGTACCACATGGCACCTTCTCATTGGATGCGGTGGTGGGGCCAAAATGGAAAATTTTCCCCAAGCTTCAAGAAGGTTAAGTTTCAAAAAGGAACCGCGCCTCCGCCATAGCCCCGAGAGGACACGTGGCACCCTTTGATTGGCTGCGGGCCGGCGGAGGAAAAAGTGAAATTTTTCCAAGGTCAAATTTTTAAAAAGATAAGTTAAAGTTTAGAAAGGGTCTCGCCCTTCCACCGTGCCACGTGGCAGCATGTGATTTGGGTCAGAGGTTGGCCGAGTTCATGGAAAATGGGAAAATTTTCCCAAGGAAATTTTTTAAAAACAGATAAGTATAAATTCGGTCCGCCTCTCCGAGGTGCCACGTGGCATATCCTAATTTGTTGCAGGATGGCGGGGGCCGCAAAATTTTAGGGAAATTTTTCCAAAGTTAAAATTTAAATTTTTCTAACAGTTAGATTTAATTGTTTTATTTTTTTGAGTGCCAATTTGAAGTAAAACTTCAAATGGCCATAACTTTTGATAGGAAGCTCAGATTTGGGAAAACAAGGACTTTTCAGAAAGCTATCGATGCCCTCTTTACACAAGAGTCATCAATTTTAGAATTTGATGAAGTTTGAGTGGTCAATTTTGAGAAACCAATCTGCAGGCTTTTAATTTGTGAACTGACAATTTTCAACTTCTCAATTTGGTTAAATTAGATCTCCTCCTTCACTCAACATGTCAAACAGACATAGAGGATTAGTCTAGGGAGGGTTTAGAGTGTTTTAGGAAGATTGATTTTCCCAATCTATTCAAGTTGAATTTTTCCAATAGTAGACAAAAAAACGACCCAGGAAGGGAATTTGATTCGAGTTTACAATGGTTATATTGTTTTCTTGAGTTTTCTTTGTCAAATTGGGTTCATTAATGTCTTAGCATGTTAACTTATAAAATTTTAAAGTTGATTACTAAGTGTAGGTCTGAACTATTCATTTTATTAAAAGTGAATTGCCAGAATGAAGTTTATGACAATGAACTATTTCTTTTAAATTTGTATATCAATTTTGTCATTTAAATGTGTGTATATATTCTAAATTAGTCCAATATATTTACTTGTTAAATCAACCATTATATTATAAGTTAAGGTGTAGTTCTGATTTTAATTCTAATATAGATTTTAAAAGGAATACAACATTGTCTTTTCTACACACACATTCTTCCTTTACAAAAACAGAAAACTCATTCTTTAACAAAGAATTCAAATCCAATAGACAATACAATTTCATAAACTAATTCAATTCTTTATTCATATTCCAATACAAAATTACAATTTTCTTTTCTCCATTTGATTCCTAAGATACAAAATAAAACGCATATTATATCTTTTATATTTCTTTTCCAAAACAAAGAGTAAAATGAATCTCCTTTACATTTCACAATTCCAATTTCAATCTTCCATTCTCAATACACATATCTTCACATTACAAATATTATAAAACTCATCAACTTCAAGGTTGGGAAGGATTACAATAAAATTGCTCAAAGAATGGGACTGTCAGTATATACATTCTTCTTGCTCCAAAACAACAAGCATGTTAGTTTCTTCATCTTTTCATTTGATCACAACAAAAAGAAGGGGAAAGGCAATGCTCTCCATCCAACCAAGACATCTAATGAGAAGGGAGAAGTCATCCTTCCTCATTGGCCCCGAGCCCCAACCATACCGAGATAGGAGATGATAATCAACACATGGCAACAATGGCTTCAAACAAACAAACAACATTCTTCACATGCATAATTCAATAAGAAACACAATTCAAGAAAAAAAATAGTTCACAACTACATTTGATAACATTCACACAAAACTCAGGCTTGATCAAGCAAGGCAAGAAGAACAAGGAACTATGGGGAAACTACTTATACCTCCCTATTTGGAATTGGGCATCCACCTAAAATCATACCACCAATATAACATATCAAATCCCATAAACCTTATGTCTCCCAACCCCTCCTTATGCCCCCCAAAATTTTCTCCCTTATGCCCCCAAGAGTAAGAAATGCAAGCTATTTATTTTCTAAGGTGGATCCCAATCCAAACTCCCTCCACAATAAAACTGATGCCCTTGGCATTCCCTTATTCCCCCCATTTGAAATCCCCATAGCCTTCTCCTACACCATGTCCTAAGCAGTCTACCCAACTAGCCAAGAACACATAACACATTCACCATTTCATACATGCATGCAAGAGAAAGAAAATATTCTAAAAAGGATCAAGTTCCTACCTCTCCATACTGGAGTTTGTTCCAAGCTCACAAGCTTCCCAAAATCCAAATACAGTCCAAAATCAGCAATGTCCAAACATGCAAAAAGGCTCCAACTCCTTCCACAACAAGCTCCCAAAACAACAAGCAAAAAATGTGCCCCCAAGAGGAATAAACAAAGTTTCAACAACAAAAAAACAAGTAAGGAGTTTTGAATTTAAAGGAGAGGGAAGAGAAGAGGATGATGTGGATCCATGTGGGATGCCACATCATTCTTCCTCAACCCCAAGAGGAAAGTCAACATCATGCACCTAAACATAATAAATAAAAATGACAAATTAACTTACACACTCCAAAATAACCCATACTCCAAAAGGACTGAATTAAAAACATGTAAGAGAAGTGCAATTAAAACTTACAATTAGTCATTTCAAAATGCAATAAAAAGGCCTAAATTTAACCTCCAAACCATAGGTATGGTTGGTGAATCATTTTAAGAGGTGTGGGACAAGCTTAACTTGTCCCACAAGCCTCCAAATTTAGCCTCCAAGGAAAAATTCGAATTCCTAAGAGGATGAAGTGTTTAACATTCCAAAATCTATCTTACATACTCTTACATATCCCTTACACCTTCTTACACATTCTTACAACATTAACATTTAAAATCAACAACTTCATTTATTACATTCTTATGACATATTGATTTATTTATTTTTACACATGATTATCCACAACATTAACACAACATATAATACTAAAGAAAAAGGTAACACCTCACAAAATAAACACATGCAACATTAATAAAGAAACCACATTAATAAATGCACAACCCATGGTCACATATAATGGAAATCCCCATGGAAATTCCTAGCAAAACACAACACACACACACACACAATAGTTGCCATGGTGACCTTGTTGAATTCACCCAGAATTTCAATATGGTTAGTCTCCAGTCCCCCAACATTGTTGTGATATTTTAACCTGCAAAACGTAAATACCTCCTTCAGCCTTGTGGCCATATCAGAACATCCAAAATGATATAAACAACATCTCAAGATCATCTAAACACATGAATCACAACAACATCAATAATTCAACATTATCATTTTAAATTAATTAATCAACTATATCATCATCAATAATCTTCCATACTAGGTCTACTCAAAATATCCAATGTCACATGTCCAAATCAACATCTATAATATGTCCATGTCAAATAGTATATCATCATCCACATATAAAAATGTCTCTAATAACCATCATACATAATAAGCTCGAATCCGGATCAATAATAATCCATGATCTAACATCCAACCATCATACTCAAATAAAACATAATAATTTCCATAATAAGATCAACAATATCAATATCAGTATCTAAAAGTGTCAAAGGGAAGTGGGCATGACATCCCCCTCCCCTTAGACTCGACTTCCTCCGAAGTCACCTGGAACAAATGTGGGAACTGCACTCATAATACCATGGCATCCTCCCAAGTGGATGCGGTCTTGTCATATTTGTCCCACCGCACTGCATTCGATCAATTTATCTACCTTCAAGGCCTGTGGTCCTGCGATCTATGATACAAACGGGCTCCACCATCACCTGCCTCTGATCCTACACTTGCAATGATGTCCAATCTAGTACATGAGATGGATATGTAATATATCTCCTAAGAACTGAAACATGAAACACATCATGTACGCGAGACAAAGCGTGGTAATGCTTTGGATGGTAGGCAAAGGGCCGATACGCTCCAAGATCTCAAAAGGACCAACGAATCTAGGAGCTAACTTAGAACCTTTTCCATAATGGATAGGGCTCTTATGTGGCCTGACATGAAGGAACACCTTCATGCCCACATCAAAGCTATGGTCAATCCTATGTTGGTCCACATATTTCTTCTGCCTATCTTGTGCCTCCTGTAATCTCTACCTGATCAACACTACCTTGCTCCATGTCATGTAAAAGAGCTGGTCCAAGAGATACTCTATCCTCTAACCTGTCCTAGCTAAGAGGTGTCCTGCACTCTCTACCATACAAATCTTGAAAAGGAGCCATGCCTATAGAACTCTGAAAACTATTATTGTAGGCAAAATCTACTAAGTACATGTACTCCTCCCACTTAGACTGTTGATCCATCACATACATCCTAAGCATATCCTCCAAAATATGATTTACTCACTCAGTCTATCCATCTGTCTCAGGGTGATATGTTGTGTTGAAGTTGATCCTCGTCCTGAGGATGTACTACATGGTAGTCCGAAATGAGAAGTGTACAAAGGTTGTAATCACAAATGATCTTCCACAGAATCTCATGCAACCTAACAATCTCATCCAAATATACTCGTGTCACTGCTCTAGCTGTATAAGTGGTCTTCACCAGAGAAAAGTGAGCCACTTTTGTCAATTTATCAACCATGACCATAATGACATCATGGTGATATCTCGACATCAGTAGCCCAATAATGAAATCCATGGAAATGGTGTCCCACTTCCATTCTGGTATGACATGAGGATAAAGAAGGCCTGTTGGATGCTGATGCTCGGCCTTAACCCTCTGGAACTCTAAACACCATGACATAAACTAAGCCACGTCTCGATGAAGTCCTCTCTAGTGGTACAACTGTCGCAAGGTAGCGTGCATCTTCTTCACCCCGGGATGGGTTGAATAGGGTACACGATGTGCCTCTACCAAGATGTCCTGCCTCAAGCCTCCCTCTCTCGGGAACATATATCCTACCTCGTGCCTAAGAAGATCATCTAACTCTAAGGAAAAACCATCAAACTTCCCCTCAAGGGGTCTCTGTGACTCAATCTCTGCTTGTGCTGTAATGTAGAAGTTGTCAAGAGGAAGTTGTTGAAGAATCTGCTCCACAAATCTGTGCTCACTAAGGTAGCCATAGCCACATGTCTCTGTCTGCTGAGAGTGTCTGCTACCACATTCTCCTTCCCCTTCACATGCTCGATCTCCATGTCATACTCACAAAGCAACTCCATCCAATGCCATTGATGAGTGTTGAGATTGGGCTGCATGAAGAGGTGGTAAAGACTCAAATGATCAGTCCTAAGTGTGAATCTCCATCCAAGAAGGAAATGTCTCCAACTAACTAAAGCATGCACAACTACCACAAGCTCAAGATCATGGGTGGAATAATTAAGCTCGTGATCCTTGAGTTTGCGAGACTCAAAAGCCATAACTCTGCCATCCTGTATCAACACACCTCCAAGCCCTGCTAAAGAAGCATATGTGCAAACAAAGAACTCACCCTGTGGATCTGACACTGCAAGAATGGGTGTTGTAGTGAGGCACTCCTTCAGTTTCCTAAAGGCTTGCTCACACCTGTATGACCAAACAAACTTCTTCCCTTTCCTCTAAAGGGAAGTGATGGGGTGCGTAATCTGAGAGAAGTCCTGAACAAATCTCCTGTAATAACATGCCAATCCCATAAATCTGTGCACCTCGGTCACTATAGTGGGTGCTTTGGCCAATCCATAATGGCCCTAATATTGGAAGGATTGACTATGATACCTTCCCTAGAAATGATATGACCCAAATATTGCACCTCTGACTGAAAGAAATCACACTTCTCTAAGTTCCCGTAAAGCTACTACTCACAAAGACACTGAAGAACCTATCGAAGGTGCCCTCATGCTCCTCACATGTACGTGAGTATATCAAAATGTCATCTAGGAAGATGAGCACGAAGTAATCTAAAAAGGTCTTGAATACCCCATTCATCAAACTCATAAACACTACAGGGGCATTCATCAAACCAAAAGGCACCACTGTGAACTCATAGTGCCCATATCTTGTGTGGAAAGCGGTCTTATGAATGTCTGCATCCAAAATCCTCAACTGATGGTACCCTAACTTGAGATCAATCTTAGAGAAAATTGTGGCTCCCTTCATCTAATCAAACAATTCATCAATATGAGGAAGAGGATAACGATTCTTGATCATTACCTTGTTCAACTGGTGGTAATCAATACACAACCGCAAGGATCCATCCTTCTTCTTCACAAAGATCACTGGTGCACCCTAAGGGGATACACTAGGATGGATAAGGCCCTTCTCCAAAAGGCCCTCAAGCTACAACTTGAGCTCACAGAGCTTTGGGGTGGTCATCCGATAAGGTGCTCGTGAGATAGGCTTTGCTCCCGGAACCAGATCTATATGAAAATCAATCTCACGTGGGGGTGGTAACCTTGGTAGCTCCCCTAGAAAGACATCATAAAACTCTCTCAAGATGGGATGATCATCTAGCGATGGTCCACTAGACCCATCATCTGATCTGTCACTAACTGTAACAACATACATTTGACAACCCCGTCGCACCCATCGAGATGGAGAGTGAATAGAGACGAGTCTCTTGACCCCGAGATCATCGAATCAACTCCTAAATCATCTGCACAAGCTATAGTCTTGTGATAACAATCCATCCTGGGCCTGTGTGTGAGATAACCAATCCATACCTAAGATGACTCCATATGAGCCCAAAGGAAGGATACAAATATTTGAGGTAGTGGTGAAAGGTCCCAAATTCACTACACACTCCTTAACTAAGGATTCCACAAAGATCTTGGCTCCGAAGCCATCTCCACATCCCAACTAAGACCCTTCCTAACTACCACCAGCCTGCATCACTCTACTAAAGATGGTGCAATGAAAGAATCAGAAGAACTAGAATCAAACAATACAGAGGTAAGAATACCACCAATGCTATCTGTGGTCTCAATGACTATGCTCTGGTGCTCTACCTAGTGGTTCTAAACCACTGCATAAATCCTATGATTATGTCCTATGTCACCAACTGTCGGCTCTAAAACTGTGCCTTACCCTTGTTAGGGTTCTGAGGGAAATCTCTCCAAAATGTCCAATAACTCCACATCCAAAGCAACCACATGATCCTCTCTAAGGAGTAGCACCTCCAGTAGGTTCCCTAGAAGTCTGTGGCATGGATCCTAATGATATAGCCGGGATAGCTCATTGTGGCCTCTCTTTGGAGAGTTCCCACTGACTAAGCTCTAGGTCCACCCTGTGTCCTGATGGGACCCCTAGGAGGAGGCCCCATACTCCGACCTCTCTGTGCATCAACTCTCTGTGGAGGTCTATAAGGTGGGCGGGACTGATGTTGTTATGGCCTAAAGGATGACTATGAGGAATGATAACCACATGAGGAGGAGGAGCTGACCCCCTCGATCTATTGTCCTGCATTTGCTGAATGCAGCTCCTGACTCGGTCTCTAGCCTGCTGGGTTTTACCTCGAGTCTCCTCTACAATATAGGCCTTCTCAATGGCCTCTGCTAAAGTCTATGGATAGTGAATCCGCACTGCACCTCCAATATCTAAATTTAGGCCCCAGATGAACCTGTGAATCCACACCTGCTCATCCTGTATATACTCTACATACTAGAGTAGATCCAAAAACCTACTCTCATACTATGATACGGAAAGAGAAGCCTATTGAAGGTCATGGAACTCGTCGATCCTCTGCTGGATGAACCTCCATGATAGATACCTACTCCTGAGTCTCTCCTAAAAAAACTCCTAGTTCACTGTCTCTGAATCTACATGGAGCTTCTGCTCCTCTGTCCTCCACCATACTCCTACTCCATCCCTCAGTAGATGGATTGCAACATGAGCTTTTATGTTGCTAGAACAAGGACAAAGCTTGAAGCAACCACTCAAGCTCACTAGCCAGGCCTCTACCTGAAATCCACCCGTGTCACTTGAGTAATGTGAGGGCGAAGCTTTCAAAGATCTCCCGATGTGATCCGCCTGATGTGGTTTGTTGGCCTCTAGGTCTCTTAGTACGCTCATCCCTAAGCTTAGGGCTCCGAAACCTCTCTCTATACTCTAGAACTCTATCACCCTATCTCCTAGGTGGTGACTCTATTCTGGTTGACTCTGCATGGGTGTTCTCTCCTCTATGCTCCTCGCTGAGTCGAGGAGATACCTAACCCTCGATAGAAGGAACTCTGTCATGACTAGCTACCTATCCTCCACCTAATCCTCCGCGTAGAGCGACATTAACATCTTGAAGGGTTTGTAGAATCTGAGGTAGAATGGCTGCTACACCCTGATCCAGTGGTGGTGGTGGTGGTGAGTTTGAGTCCCTGTGAAAGTTCCTCTCGCTTTATCTCCGAGCCTCCCTGCCTGCAGACCAAATCACAAGTTAGTTCATTTTGCTAAGTTTTACACAAATTCCATGTTTACTAAAATGTACAAATTCTAGCTAAGTTGTTTTCTAGATTTACAAGTGTACTAGGTTTAATTTTTCATGTCTCAAGTTTTCTAGTGTGCCCAATGGTCCAAGCCTTTGAACCACTTCTCTGATACCAAACTGTAATGCCCATTTAAAAAACCACTTGAGACCCAAGAAACAACCTAGGGTTAGCTAGAAAAATTAGGGGATAATTTTTTTGCTTTGAAGTGTCTACAACTAGGTTACAAGACATCAATTTTCACTAACAAGTTCCGAAACAAGACCAAACTACTACAACCTATGTTTCCTTCATTAACAATTTCAAGTTCACAAGGTTCAAATTTTAGGGTTATATGTTTTAGTTAGGTTCAGGGAGTAATTTACCCCATGCTTGCTCTCTAATAGGCTTAGAGATTCAACTAGATTTTTCTCCTACTTAATGCTTCCAAAATTTCCCTAAACCATTCCCAATGGATAGGAAATTTTCTCACCTTTCTGGTGATATAAAGAAGTCCTCCTAACTCCTTGTGGAACTCAAGATATGAGGGCGGAGTTCCTAGGGAAAATTTTTCCTTAGGGGGACACATGTCAAGAGGAGGAGAAAACACCTTGAATGGGTTGGCGGGTCATAGGGGTGGCTTAGGGAATTTTTCCCAATGCATGGGAACAAAGACAACCATTCTTCCACGCCTCTGCGGGTCCCTGGAGTACACATGTCACTACCCGGTTGGTTGGGAGAAACGACGGGCCGACGGAGCGGGTTGAGGCTTTAAGTCTCTTTCGCCAAAATTCACAAGGGACCGAATTGGTCCGTGCCTCCATGTTTCAAGAGGTCACCACATGTCACACACCGATTGAGCAAGGGGAGAAAGGGGTGGTGGGAGATCTTAAGGCAATAAGCTGAAGGAGGGTTTTAAAGGCCCAAAAGCTCGCACCGGCCGTGCGCATGCCCATGAAAAGAAGTTTTCCAAGCGAGGCAGGGATTGCGGGGCCATGGAGACAAAAGGAGAATTTTTCCCAAATGTCAAAATAACAAAAGGAATAAGGGTTTCCCCCCCCACCGCTACCCCCAAGATGCCATGTGGCACCTTCTCATTGGTCTTTGCGGCCAGCCGGGGCCAAAAAAGGAATTTTTCCCAAGCTTCAAGAAGGTTAAGTTTCAAAAAGGAACTGCGCTCCACCGTAGCCCCTAGAGGACACATGACACTATTTGATTGGTTGTGGGTCGGCGGAGGAAAAAGTGAAAAGTTTCAAGGTCAAATTTTCAAAAAGATAAGTTAAAGTTCAGAAAGGGTCCACCCTTCCACCGTGCCATGTGGCAGCATGTGATTGGCTGCGGGCCGACGGAGTCATGTGGGAAAAATGGGAAAATTTTCCCAAGGCAAAATTTTTAAAATGGATAAGTTTAAATTCGGTCCGCCCCTCCGAGGTGCCACATGGTAGATCCCAATTGGTTATGGGATGGCGGGGCCACAAACTTTTTAGGAAATTTTTCCAAAGTTAAAATTTAAATTTTTCTAACAGTTAGATTTAATTGTTTTATTTTTTTGAGTGCCAATTTGAAGTAAAACTTCAAATGGCCATAACTTTGATAGGAAGCTCAGATTTGGGAAAACGAGGACTTTTCAGAAATCTCTCGATGCCCTCTTTACACAGGAGTCATAAATTTTGGAATTTGATGAAGTTTGAGTTTTCAATTTTAGAAACCAATCCGCAGGATTTTTAATTTGAGAACTCGCAGTTTTCAACTTCTCAATTTGGTTAATCTCCTCCATCACTCAACATGTCAAAAAAACATAGAGGATTAGTCTAGGGAGGGTTTATAGTGTTTTAGGAAGATTGATTTTCTCAATCTATTCAAGTTGAATTTTTCCAACAGTAGATAGAAAAATGACCCAGGAAGGGAATTTGATTCGAGTTTACAATGGTTATATTGTTTTCTTGAGTTTTCTTTGTCAAATTGGGTTCATTAATGTCTTAGCATGTTAACTTATAACATTTTTAAGTTGATTACTAAGTGCAGGTCTGAAATGTTCATTTTATTAAAAGTGAATTTCCAGAATGAAGTTTATGACAGTGAACTATTTCTTTTAAATTTGTATATCAATTTTGTCATTTAAATGTGTGTATAGCTTCTAAATTAGTCCAATACATTTGCTTGTTAAATCAACCATTCAATTCTAAGTTAAAGTGTAGTTCTGATTTCAATTCTAATATACATTTTAAAAGGAATACAACATTGTCTTTTCTTCACACACATTCTTCCTTTACAAATAGAAATCTCATTCTTTGACAACAATTCAAATCCAATACACAATACAATTTTGAAAACTAATGCAATCCTTTATTCATATTCCAATACAACTTTACAATTTTCTTTTCTCCATTTGATTCCTAAGATACAAAATACAATGCATATTATATATTTTACATTTCTTTACCAAAACAGAGAGTAAAATAAATCTCCTTTACATTTCACATTCCAATTTCAATCTTCCATTCTCAATACACATATCTTCACATTACAAATATTATACAACTCATCCACTTCAAGGTGGGGAAGGATTACAATAAACTTGCTCAAAGGATGGGACTATCAAACTGTACATTCTTCTTGCTCCAAAATAACAGCATGCTAGTTTCTTCATCTTTTCATTTGATCACAACAAAGAAGGGGAAAGGCAACACTCTCCACCCAACCAAGACATCCAATGAGAAGGGAGAAGCCATCCTTCCTCATTGGCCCCCGAGCCCCAACCATATTGAAATAGGAGATGATAATCAACACATGGAAACAATGGCTTCCACAACAAACAAGCAACATTCTTCACATGCATAATTCAATAAGAAACACAGTTAAAGAAAAATAGCAGTTCACAACTGCATTTGATAACATTCACACAAAACTTAGGCTTGATCAAGCAAGCCAACAAGAGAAAGGAACTATGGGGAAACTACTTATACCTCCCTATTTGGAATTGGGCATCCACCTAAAATCATACCACCAATATAACATATCAAATCCCATAAACCTTATGTCTCCCAACCCCTCCTTATGTCCCCCAAAGTTTCTCCCTTATGCCCCCAAGAGTAAGAAATGCAAGCTATTTCTTTTCCAAGGTGGATCCCAATCCAAAATCCCTCCACAATAAAATTGATGCCCTTGGCATTCCCTTATGCCCCCATTTGAAATCCCCATAGCCTTCTCCTACACCATGTCCTAAGCAATCTACCCAACCAGCCAAGAACACATAACACATTCACCATTTCATACATGCATGCAAGAGAAAGAAAACATTCTAAAAAGGCTCAAGTTCCTACCTCTCCATACTGGAGTTTGTTCCAAGATCACAAGCTTCCCAAAAGCCAAATACAGTCCAAAATCAGCAATGTCCAAGCATGCAAAAAGGCTCCAACTCCTTCCACAACAAGCTCCCAAAACAGCAAGCAAAAATTCGCCCCAAGAGGAATAAACAAAGTTTCAACAACCACAAACAAGCAAGGAGTTTTGAATTTAAAGGAGAGGGAAGAGAAGAGGATGATGTGGATCCATGTGGGATGCCACATCATTCTTCCTCAACCCCAAGAGGAAATTCAACATCATGCACCTAAACATAATAAATAAAAATGACAAATTAACTTACACACTCCAAAATAACCCATACTCCAAAAGGACTGAATTAAAAACATGTAAGAGAAGTGCAATTAAAACTTACAATTAGTCATTTCAAAATGCAATAAAAAGGCCTAAATTTAACCTCCAAACCATAGGTATGGTTGGTGAATCATTTTAAGAGGTGTGGGACAAGCTTAACTTGTCCCACAAGCCTCCAAATTTAGCCTCCAAGGACAAATTCGAATTCCTAAGAGGATGAAGTGTTTAACATTCCAAAATCTATCTTACATACTCTTACATATCCCTTACACCTTCTTACACCTTCTTACAACATTAAAATTTAAAATCAACAACTTCATTTATTACATTCTTATGACATATTGATTTATTTATTTTTACACATGATTATCCACAACATTAACACAACATATAATACTAAAGAAAAAGGTAACACCTCACAAAATAAACACATGCAACATTAATAAAGAAACCACATTAATAAATGCACAACCCATGGTCACATATAATGGAAATCCCCCATGGAAATTCCTAACAAAACACAACACACACACACACAACAGTTGCCATGGTGACCTTGTTGAATTCACCAGAATTTCAATATGGTTAGTCTCCAGTCCCCCAACATTGTTGTGATATTTTAACCTGCAAAACACAAATACCTCCTTCGGCCTTGTGGCCATATCAAAACATCCAAAATGATATAAAAAAATCTCAAGATCATCTAAACACATGAATCACAACAACATCAAGAATTCAACATTATCATTTTAAATTAATTAATCAACTATATCATCATCAATAATCTTCCATACTAGGTCTACTCAAAATATCCAATGTCATATGTCCAAATCAACATCTATAATATGTCCATGTCAAACAGTATATCATCATCCACATATAAAAATGTCTCTAATAACCATCATGCATAATAACTGAATCCAGATCAATAATAATCCATGATCTAACATCTAACCATCATACTAAAACAAAACATAATAGTGTCCATAATAAGATCGACAATATCAAGATCAATATATAAAAGCCAAAGGGAAGTGGGCACTAAAAATTACATGATCTATTCTAAACTTATAGAAAATGGTTTGGTAACAAGGATAATACTTTCAACTCTACGACCACAAAAACAAAAACATGCGGGAATGAAAATATAGTTTGAATAAATGAAACACACAAGTATCCTGGAAGAAAATAAAATTAGAATAACTTGAATAAGAAATAAATAAAACTTCTTTGAATATTGGAGAGGAGTGATCCTTTCTCCTTCCCTCTGATCTGGTTGTTAATGTATAATCAAGAAAAAATAGATTATCCTAGAAGCATGCTCTTTATTTATTAATAATTTAGTTTACGACACTATTTCTATCCATTCTTAAAATTCAACCCCTTTATTCTATAATGATCCTACCTTATATAGATTAGGTGGATTCTTATTCCTATTAGAAGATAAAGTTTCCCCTTTAAATAGAATTTATTGTACTAAAAATACTCGCAAGAATCAACTAAGTATATTTATAATAGAATAATCATGGAATTGGTAGTTTTTAATGTCAATTGTACATGTGTGCTTGTATATTCCCATTTGAACTTGTCTTCTTGATGAAGGAGTTCCATAAATGGTACTTGAATAAGTATGGAAATCTTTATCGATTAGATGAATTCAAAGAAATCATGTTCCTCATGAAGTGGAGGATTCCATGAAATTAGGATTGGTTGTTTCTAGCTAAATCTTTAATGCATTGTTTAAATTGTGTCAACTAGTCGAATTCCATGTCAAAAAGAATTGGTTGCCACCTAAGAAGATCAGGTTCCATGATGGATTTAGTGTTGAATAGGTAGTTTCATGAATTTTTGAATCATATCCGACCATGTGAGTCTTTTGCTTGAATGGGTGAGCTTTACCCTCATACAACTGCTTATATATCCTTCCATTTTCATATGTTAGCACTATAAATCAATTTATATCAGAAAATAAATAAATCACATAAAATATAGAAAATATACAAGACAAATGTTCAAATAATATCTTTTAGTCAAGTATATGTTTCATTTATAAGAAGACTACTATTAGCTTATATATAAGGTAAGATGAAAATAGTAGTAAAAATTGGGCTTGGAATATGGATTAAAGGATCATCAGTCCACTATATGATTAGGTGATGTCACTTCTACACAATTTTTTGGGAGAGGTTCTATTGAAGTAAATTAAGGAACATTCAATTATGTTCTAAGTATTCCCTCAAGTATTAACTAATCTCATTTCATTCTACTAGATTACTCACCTTGGTGGGCATGCGATTTGAGTTCACTCCGTGTTCGGTGTATGTCGAGAGTTACATAGTGACACTATCATTGTATGAGTGTATTCAATCATCGAGACTGTTATATTCCTTCTCTCACTTTATCCCTCATTCATATTCTTCATCAAATTCACCCGTTCTTGATGAAACTTCTAAGCTTGAGAAAATTTATGATGATGATTACTTCTCTTCTAGCATAAATGACTACTATAGTGATGGGGATACACCTCCACCATCTGCTTGTCACCTTCCATATTTTAAGGAGTTATTTCTTGATCCACCTACAGTTGGTTCAACACGACCTTTAGGGAGTAGACACTTTGATTCAGGACTCATCAAACATCAAGCAGTCTAGTACACAGTTGTAGGAAATTCCATATTCTTTCTTTGTTATCGCTTCATAGAGTAGCTAACACTTCTAGTTTGCATGAGGAACATATTTTTTTATATATGTACCACACCTTGGCTAGATATACATCAGAAACTTATCAAATTTATTCACTCTTTCATGGTGACCAACTCTTCACTGCATCTACTTATGATCTTCAGTCACTTTAGGAGGTTGCTATATAGGATAGAAGATAGCCAAAAGCAGTTGTATCTTCTAGCGGGGATTCATAGTCATCACTTTTTTTTTTTTCTCTTTTGAGGGGATTTTTCCCTTGGGTTTTATCCTTTTCTCCACTTTGTGAGAATTACATTGTACATGAGTACCTCATTAGGACTTTTTTTGGGACCCACTTTACTTTTCCACCCACGGAAGCTATTATTAAGGGGGTGTTGGTGTAGGATATTATTTTCATTGTATTTATTTACTTGGAATAAATCCTCACCCTTGGTGATACATCTTTCTTATGTGTACTTAGTGTCATAGCGGTTGATACACCATGTCTTACATATTATAGTGTGTCGAGCTACACTCACACTCTAGAATGTAACTCCATTTCTTATTACCACGAGGAGCTACACAAAATTATTGGATTTAGCAAGGGAAATATAATTGAAAAATTATAGTTCCATCATTAAAACACCGATGACTATAGATTACGATGTGCGATTAACTAGACACATAAATAACTTAAAATAGATAGCAAATTACAAAGCTTAATGAGTAAAATATGAAGGAAAAAAATAAACAAGAACAAAGATATATAACATCAAATTTAAGTGGAGAAACCCAAAGGAAAAAATCCACTAATAAAGAAATGTCTTTATTAAGAATTCAATAGCTTTTTACCCAACACTTCCACTTCACTCCTTAGTCTTTTAGAATGTCTGCAGAGTTATTTCTCTTAGTCATTCAATACAATGATCATCCAACGTATCTTTTAGTCTGATCTCAGTATTTAATATTAGAATGTAAAAATGTAAATGTTGCTAATAACCAATCCTGAGAGGGATCACCCAAATCAATGTGGGTGGGTGAATCGGTCAAGCCACTTCACTCTTAAATGTGAAATACCTTCATAATAAAGTTTGATGAAAAAATTTAATATAATATTGGGGCATATTGGTGGTAGATTCCACTTGACATTATCACCCCAACACTCCCCCTTAATGTTAAGTGGGAAAATAAAATCAGACATGCCAAATTTACCTTTTTCTACAAAAGGATTTACAGATCCTTGAATCAACAACAATGATTTAGGCTAGCATACAAATAAGGGAAATCCATAGATCTTCCCATATATAAATTCTTAAGACAAGTGCTTTACATATGAAGACTTACATCAGATTATGGAGCCTTTTATAAACTAAGGCATACCCATAACTAAATATTCGCTAGGATTTACAAGTAACTTCACATAGTGTGACACATTTACTTATTACAAGATGGAGGAAGTATAGGAAGTTTTATAATAGCCATTAAGAGGTGACATTTTCATGCACACTCCCCTCAATGAAAAATATGATAGGCCCAACAAGGCTCTAAACTTGCAAAACTTTACATTATATAATGGCTTGGTGAAGATATCTGCAACTTGATCTTCAATAGAATGAAACTTGAGATCACTATTACCATTCAAGACTTTCTCTTGAATAAAGTGCATATGAACTTAATTATGCTTGGTCCTTTGATGCTAAACTAGATTATTTGCAAGGGAAATGCAACTTTGGTTGTTGAATAGAAGAGTAGTGCTCCCTTTGACGCCCATGTGCAGTTCATCCAACAATATTTTCAGCCACATAGCTTCTTTTGCAGCTTCCATAACACTTCTATAATTTTATTCAAGTAGAAGAGATAGAAACTGTTGGTTGCTTCTTTCTACTCCAAGTTATGACACCTACATCCAACTTGAAAAGATATCCATAAGTATACTTTCTATCTACAACATCACCAACATGATCAGAGTCACAATAACCAAATAATTGTGCATCATTAGAAGAAGAATAAAAAGACCATAATTGATTGTTCCTTTAATAAAGTTCAAAATCCTTTTTTTCCATTTTCCAATGATTATCATAAGGTTCTTGCATAAATCTTAAAACTACTCCCACTACATAAGAAATATTAGGTCTAGTAATAGTCAAATAAACTAGACTACCAACTAGTTGCCTGTACAGAGTAGGATCGAATTTAGCACAAGCTGGTTTAGTGTCTAACTTAACACCAACTTCAATAGGAATGGAAACATGATTACAATCAATCATGTTAAATCTTCTAAGAAAATTCACAACATACTGAGATTGAGATGCAACAATAGACTTATGATCTTGAAATATAATCATGCCAAGAAAATGATTTAATAAACCTAAATTGGTCATTTCAAAATGTTGTTTTAACCTTTATTTGATTCTAACAATTAAATATTTATCACTGCTAGTAATCAAAAGATCATCAACATAAAGAACAATAATGATAATATGATTGTTATCAAACCTAAAAAATAAATCATTATCAAAATAGCAGTTACAAAAACCAAGCTCCTAAAAGAAACTATTAATTTTAGCGTACCACGCTCTAGGAGCTTGCTTAAGACCATACAAAGAATTTGTGATCTTACGAGACATAAAGTTCCTTGCGGGTAATTCAAATCCGTTAGGTGACTTATATAGATTTCTTCTTTTAAGTCACCATTTAAAAACATTTTTAACATCCATTTGGTGAATCTCCCAACCATATTGGGCGGTTAATGCAAGAAGAACTCTCACAGTGCTCATCTTAGCAACAGGAGAAAAAGTCTCAACATAGTCAATACCTAGTTTCTGAGTGAAACCACGAGCTACCAACCTTGCTTTGAACCTTGATCTAATATTAGAATTTTGATTATGATTGTTGTTATTTCTATTATGAAAAAACTTATGATTGTGTGATAAAAAATCTTGCAAAGCAACCTCTTTTGAATCAAATTTCTCCAGGACTCTCTCTTCTTGAATCAACAAAGAAGAAAAAGTGTCTAAATCAGGAAGATCATTCTCATTTTGATACTTAGAGTTAAGAATAGAGATATAATGTCTGAATTTTTATGAATATTTATTTGAATTATGAAGTACAAAATCTTATCTTGAAATAATTCACATTTACAACCATCTAATTGAGCTTTAATGTTCTTAATTTTAGCTAAATAATTGACAATTTTCTCATCCCCCTTCATGGGTGTTGTAAATAACTCTAAAACTAGTTTAATTATCTTAAAACCTAGCCTTCACGCATGGTCTCTAATTGTTTCCATGCATCTGTAGATGAGTCCATATGGCCTATATGCATCAAAAATTCATCTCTAATGTTTTGCAATAGGATGGACATAGTTTCTGAGATATACGAGAGAAGGAGCCGAGGTTTTGGGGGTATCTTATCTCCTTATGGGACATTTTTCAACACCAGTCACAAGATCCCAGAGCTTTCTTGCCATGAAACAAGCTTTCAATCGAACTCTCCATATGCTATAATTTGTTCCATTCAAAAGATGAGACTTATCTAAAGAAAAACTAGTAGAACTGGCCATTTTAATGCTCGACAACAACAAATGGAGACAAATACATCTAAAAAATGAATCAAGGAAGCTAAATGGAGGCAAAAAAACTACCTACGAGATCTTCTTATTAGTTATATGAATGCAAACAACTCTAAATTAATCAAAAAAACTAGCTTTGATGGAGATTAAGATCGATTTAATAGAGCTTAGTCAGAGTCAAGCTATAGTCCTTTTAACAGACAAATTAGCTAATTAATTAATTACAAGTTTAAATAGATCTTAAAAAGGTATGGCAGATCCTCTAGCGGATGCAAAATCTTTAAAAATTAAAGTCAATGCCTTTTCGGGTCCACAACAGAGTTATAAAATTGTGATAGAAAGGGCAGACACAAAGTCTCAATAAATTAAATTAGATAGAAGACTTATTGGTTCTATGACAACAAACAAATAAACATGCGTCAAAAACTATAACAAGTCTGAAAACAACGAACAACAAATACACATGTCACTTTTCAATTATCTTGCACTTCACAAAGTGTAGTTAATAAGTTAGAAAATAATTAATAGAAAAACAAATTGTTGAACCGTATACACATGTCTTTAATTAATTAGATCTCTATTTTGCACACTCTGAAAAACTACAAACAAAATGTGAAAGCAAAGTCTTAGTCAAACAAAGCCACTTGTCGAAAATATAATGGCTAAATAATAAACACTAGGTGAATTTCCGCCAAACTTTAAATAGATTTCCTTGGGTAGACTTAAGGTCCCCATAATAAGCCAAAACTAAAATAATGTTCGGGTCCAACAAAAAAACAGGTGTCACAATCTTAGTTGCTAAGTCAAAGCAAAAACTGACACCCCAAAAGACAGATCCTAACACTTGCGAAGATCGACACAATCGATCCAATAGGATTGTAGCAATCCTATTGGATCCTATTTCATAAAGGACAAACAACCAAAAGACTAACAAAGAAAAATATGGAGCAATCCTATTGGATCAAATTTCAAAAATGACAGACAACCAAAATACTAACAAAGTGAAATATAGAGCAATCTTATTGGATCAAATTTCACAAATGTCAGAAATAAATAACAAGGGATTGATAATGTGAAATATGGAACAATTCTATTGGTTCATATTTCACAAAGACAAAGGAAAGGTAAGCGAAGTCGACAACACAAAGACACACGTAAAACCATTATTGGCTAGCATTTTGCAACTGAAAATTAGATAAACAATATGATTGACAAATAAAATAAAGATGGAGCCTTACGATTGGCTCAGGGCCAAAAAATAGAAAGGTCTAATTAGAAGATTGACAATACAAAGCTAGCTGGAGAAAAATTATTGGCTCAAGCTTCACAATAGTAGAACTACGAAAAATTCAATAAAAGACAGAGCAAAGCCACTTGGCACTTAAAGATTGGATTGGGCTTCACAAATATGAAAAGAACAACAACGAAGCTACTTGGAGCAATATTATTGGCTTGAGCTTCACAAAACCGAAAAGAACTATAAAAAACTGAAAATGTGAAGCCAGGCAACACAAAATGATTGGCCCAAGCTTCACAAAGACAAAACTAGTGAAAAATAAAGAATTTTATTTCTAGAATGGACTTAGAAGCTTCAAACAAACTGGATCTAACTAAATCTTTTGGACCACGAGATAAAAAACTACTTTATGACGTGAAAACTTAAAATAAGCTCATAGATGACAAATTTAACCAAAAATGACTGAAACAAGATGTAAAAGCAAAGATCTAAGCACATAATAACTCAAACATGATCTAAACAACCGTTTAACCAATATTTCAAATAATATTTAGGTGGGAATTGGAAATTTAAACCTGGTTTTCTTGAAGACGATTGCGAGAACTTTTTGGGTTTCGTAGATTCATGAATAAACTTAAAGTTTCTTCACCTCTTCAAATTAAAAGATTCTAGATCGATCTTGCACATGCATAATCACAAGCTCGATACCATGTTATATTTATTAAGGGAAATATAATTGACAAATTATAGTTCCACCATTAAAATGCCGATGACTATAGATTACGATGTGCAATTAACTAGACACATAAATAGCTTAAAATAGATAGAGAATTACAAAGCTTAATGAGCAAGAGCTGAAAGCAAATAATAAACAAGAACAAGAGACAAATAACAATAAATTTAAGTGGAGAAACCCAAAGGAAAAACTTCCATTGATAAAGCATTGTCTTTATTAAGAATTCAATAGCTTTTTACCCAACACTTCCACTTCACTCCTTGGTCTTTTAGAATGTCTCGCATAACTATTTCTCTCAGTCATTCAATATAATGATCATCCACCATATCTTTCATCCGATCTTAGTCTTTAATATTGGACTATACAAATGTAAACATTGCTAATAACCAATCCTGAGGGGGATCACCCAAATCAATGTGGGTGGGTGAAACGGTCGAGCCGCTTCACTGTTAAATGTGAAATACCTTCACAAAAAAGTTTGATGAACAAACTTTAATGTAATATTGGGGCGTACTATAGTGGTAGATTCCACTTGACATTATCACCCCAACAAAAACTCCTATTTTTACTTTCTATCACTTTAACTTACATATGGTAAATCTTGGCTTTGTTGCATATTGAGTTGTTTTGTTTATCACTTTCATATGCTTGTGATTTTAATATCATATTGCATTTTATTGTTAGTTATTTTTATTTCTTCAACTAAATGTGCATTCATTTTTCTACCAAAGATCTTGGAAAATACTTCGATAGTATGTTGAATTTAATGACACATAATTTAGAAACAATTAATACCATAGGTGGTTACCAAGAAGATTATTAAATGAATGATACGTATATGGACATAATATTAAATTGAATATCTCAAACATTTAATCCTCTATAAGTCATTGGATGTAGAAATTGTTCCACATCGATGAAATACAAAGAATTTTTGGAAATAGAATGGTGAAATGCAAAGAACCTTAATACTTTCTTTGTTGTTAAAGATGGAGGTAACACACAATTTTCATTGTCTAGTTAGAGTTTAGAATTCAATTCGAAATTAAATAGTGGATTGTTTTTGTGACAATATTTATGGGAAGTTTTAATTAATATATTATACACATAACATTTAATAAATCCAATAAACCTATGAAAATATATTAAATTAATTGTCCTCTACCTATTGGTGCCTTAGAAACCGCCTATTTTTCCGGGGCTTAATCTAACATTGGGTAAATCCATTCATGTCCTCGTTTACTAGCAAGGTCATAAAACCTCGAAGCATGCTATGAAGATTTGGAGTTTAGAATTCACTTTGCACTCAAATGGTGGATTGTTTCTATGACATTATTTATGGAAAATTTTAATTAATATACTATACACGTAACATTTAATAAGGCCAATAGATATGTGAAAATCCATTAAATCAACCGTCCCTACTTGTTGGTGCCTTAAGAAAGCGCCTAGTTTTCCTATGGCTTAATCTAGCATTGGTTAAATCCATTCATGTTATCTTATACTAGTAAGGTCATAAAACCTTCAAGCGTGCTATAAATATAAACATTTGAGAACCTATTTTATGAATATGTTATATAAAGTCATTTTAATACAAAATTTTCTTCTCATAACGTCATCATATTTCATGTCACTAATTTATAAACAAAATGGTATTAGAGTATCCTTTCCTTATTGATTAAATTATGGTTTTATCCTTTTCTAACCTCTAAAATACCATATACGGACTATCATTTCTACCTAGTAAACCTTTATTCATATTACCAACAACAAATAAGTAAGAGAGAGTGCACTTACTTGTGATATCACAAGATCTTATACAATTAGAAATATTAAATAAAGAACTACAATATTCATGATGGCCTCAATCGATAAAAAGGCATACACTCTCCAAAATTTCGTGTCATGACTCCATACCCACTATAAA
This sequence comes from Taxus wallichiana var. yunnanensis, assembly GCA_018340775.1. NCBI lineage: Eukaryota > Viridiplantae > Streptophyta > Pinopsida > Cupressales > Taxaceae > Taxus > Taxus wallichiana. The sequence continues at coordinate 390,106,515 of CM031236.1, forward strand.
TTAAAAAATGTCTTTATTTCCCTTTATGATTTAAGAGTTTTTGGTACTTATTTCAAATGAAAATGCAGTTAGTTACTTATGAGAGAAGTGGGTTGTTGGAGTCCAACCACATTTCTAAGTTTCCCATGTCAAGTCTCCTAACTAACTCCATGTCCAATGTTAAGTGTAGGGTACTTTATAGATTTCATTCAACACACTATATAAAGTAATTTCTAGGTTTCATAACTTAAAGAACCAATGCCTTTCACAACCCATTATCAATCACCAAATCATATAAGTATTGAATATGGTTGTGACAAACATTTTAGACATTTACATTGTTACCTAACATGTGGGTAAGTGCATGGAAACGAGGGGCCAAAAAGTGGACACAAATCCATTTTTTGTCCATTTTTGCCATCACGTGCTTATGTTATGGCTCAGTCGCATTATAATGCTACAGAGAAAATTCAGGGTCATGTTATAATGCGAGTGCATTATGACTCGGTAAATCCAATCCATAAGGTGAATGTGTTATAACACGCTTGCATGTCCTGTTTGCTATGCTATAACATAACAAATAGGAATGCGAGTGCGTTATAATGTGATCACGTTCAGATTCTATGTGTTTGAAAATCCTGACCCACAAGCTTGGATTTGCCTTGGATCTCCCACCCTAAGCCTTGGACTATGCAATCCGTGAATGGATTTGTGTTTTGCAAGAAAACATCAAAATCTCATGTGTACACCCGATATTAAATGTGTTATAACATAATATTCCAAAAAAATTATACTATGACGTCAAGCTCGGTTTTATCTTGGTGACGATATGCTTCTTTCTAAAATATGATTAGTTTAAGGCTTTCATCCTTAATTTATTTTACTAGTGCCTTATTTTCTTGTCAAAACGTATGCATATGTTTTTGTACACAATTTTTTATTTTTTCATCCAAATTTTAAAAAAACCTCTTCTAAACTCCATTCTACACGCATTAAAAAGAAGAAGAAAAAATGACTATTTTTCTTAAAGTTACGGGGTGTACACACCAATATTTCAATTTTCGGGATGTGTGCACTTTGAAAATTAATAAAAAAATTATATATTCATCCAAATTTTTGAAAGATTAGTGGGCCTCGTACATGGCACTATCTAACTTTCTACCAAAGGTATTTGAAAAACAATTTATAAAATTAAAAAAATGGGGGCGCACACACAATAGGTTCTTATCTTTTTGACACAAAAATAGACATACTTTATGTGCGCACCACATTTGACCCTCTTAATATCAACCATTTAAAAAAAAAACTAGTAGTTTAGAAACTAGATTCCGAGATCTACGGTACTTATTCTTATCACTTTGTCAAATTTTGAGCATATGCATGCGAATTATTCGATGAAGTTCAAGTTTCGCTGATTTCAGGAAAAATGTGTCCCTTTTTGACCCCCTTTTAGCCCCCATTTCCATGCACTTACCCATGTACAAAATAAGGGAATACATTATGTCAATTATCAGTCCTGCAAATTTTTAAGTTTATTCATGACCAAATAGCCATGTCCAAACCATCTAGCCCAAGTCTCATTGAAATTCTAAAATCATGATAGAGAGAAAGAACATCAAGCTAAGCAATAATTATATATTGTCAACACATTATTGGGTTTTTGACCTTAATGTACCTTGTACATAATTGACCTTTAATAATTCATAATACTAGAAGTTACAATATTGTTTACCCATACAACTCTAGCTTCATTATTCACTTAAAACAACTTCCCATTAAATTAATTGTAATGTTATACAATAACAAAACAATGGCGAAGCTTCATGATTGAATAATGACCAAAATATTATAGACACTAAACACATTAACTAATAGTACAAATTAAAGGATATAATGTTTATCATGACATTAAGTTCACATCAATATAATGAATAGAGTGAAGTACTCAAAATAGCTCATTTTTATAGACTTTAATCCTAACTATTCACTACAATTGATTAATCCAAGATAGGTCACCAATATGAATCCTTTTACATGCACATTATTCATCAACATGTCCTTTTGGAAACACATCCCTACCAATCCTACTTTCTTAGACACTATTTGTACACGTGATAGTCTGGTTAGGTTTGGCATGACACTTAATGACATCTTACCACCGCTTCATTTGCCACATCTTTATCATGGCTATTTTTACATTACAACAACTTATGGATTGCGTGTCTTTCATTTGATGGTTTTTGTTGCGTGTTCTCCTTGCGACTCTCCACTTACAATTGGATAGTCTTGGCTTGACTATATTGGTGGTATGATAGATGCCCATCACTCTTTACTTACATTTCCTATGCATTTTGGCAATATTTATATTTATAATGATTCTTCTCCTGCTTATGCTCCAAATATCTCTTGTTGGCATGCTCACGGTTGTCCACCAATCACCTTCACTGATGAAGAATATGCAATGAATGTATACACACTCTGCCACAATGGGTCCTTATATGACCCTCCTTATTCTATAGCTTATCAGGTTTTCGATGCTTCCCAGTAGGTTTTGATCATGACAATGATGATCTCCTTGATAGTGGCACATAGTCCTCTTCTATATCATACACTTGGGGGCATCGCATCTCATACATCCCCCTCTCTCTCTCTCATCATCATATCCTCATAGCCACATTTCTCATCTTTTCATTATCATTCATTCACATCCTTACATAATACTACATCACACTATTAGCATTTAAGCATACACCATCTTAACATCTACTCATATCTCATATGTACATTCTCATACATCAACCTACTAGCATATGCATCTTCATTCTTACTCTAGCAGGATGACACACTCTTGTGCTTGATTCACACTTAAGCTGTTGAGGAATTACTACACTTGAACCCCACACACCGTATAATATATCTTCCACACCGCACCATACACCATACACCATACACCATACACCACTATACACCATACACCATACACCATACACCATACACCATACACCATACACCATACACCATACACCATACACCATACACCATACACCATACACCATACACCATACACCATACACCATACACCATACACCATACACCATATACACCATACACCACACTAGTCATCATTTTGCATACACCATACTTATATTATCTATGCGTCTAGCATCATACAATACTCATCCTACAAACTAAATTACTATTCCATATACATACATTACATGCCACTTTACACATTCTAAACATCTTGCATTTACATTATACGCATAATGTATTTACACATTCTACTCATCATATAGTCATCTAATATCATGATGCATATTACATTCTCTTCTATGTGCTGCACTCACCACCCAATGATGCACTTTAGTTCATCGGTCCATACTTGATTTCCGAGGGTTTACAAATCAAATGGACCTTACATTCATCAAGTGTTTATTATTCCACCTCTCATCATGTGACATTTCTAGGATAATGATACACGCTATAGGCTAACTCATCACTTACTCTATCATCTTGTAGTGGTATACACTTTAGGCTACATCACCACTCCTTACTGTTCATCATGTAGTGATATATGCTTAGGGATAAATTATCACCCATACATTCATCTTTTCATTATATACACTTTGGCTATAAGGTTCATGCATACATCTCTTCTATATGTCGCATATCATCATCACTACATATACACACTCATCACAACACGCTAGACACAACACACACTATTCGACCATTTCCGATGATGCACTCTTGTTTACAGTTCATTCTTGATTTTTGAGGGGGTAAACAAAATGAACCTCACTACATACATTTCCATTCACTCAGGGGTACATGGCTCCTATCACTCCATTTTGCATTACATTCCATCCATCCACAACATACTACATATTATGGTTGCTTTTACTCTTGCTTACTTTTTCTTATTCATGGTCACTTTATTACACATGATAGTTAGATTACTTGTATGTAATTTATATATATCATCTACATATGCACATTCATGTCTTTTTATAGTTGTGATCATAGATACGTGTCTCTTACATGCCGCATGGATGCTCACCTTCTACCCTTCCTACATTGGTTGTTGGGGGCATCCACATTCATCTCTTCTAGGTGATATTGTTTCATTTCATACTTAACACTTTACATTACTCGGTTATACACACTTTTGACATAATTTTTATCTTTCTAACATGCTAACAGGTGCTTCATGTGCAACATTTGTTATGCAGAGATATTTTCTTCCATACTTGTTTATTCTATTGTCTACTATTGTTTGTTCTTGTTTGCAGGAATTTCCCTTTGCTTGGTGTGCACACTTGCTTGTTGTTTGCAGCCATGATGGCCTTGCGTGTCTTGTGAAATTATGAGTGATGTCCCATGTTTACAGCCCACTTTGTGTGGCTTACTTTGTCTTCTTGCGTGTTTACTACATTGTTTGGTAACTTTTACACTGTTTGCATAACTTATACACTATTTTCTATATGTATGCTTATTCATACTAACACTTGTCTTTGGCTAGAATTCTCATTTGTGCATTCCTTGTTTTATACTAAGCATATTCCCTCCCCCTATAGGGCAGATTTTATGCCATTATTACTCTTTTGGGGATGCATTTCTCCTATCAATGACGTCACATGCACCCCCAAAGAGGGGGGCATCATTGGAGTTTACATACTAACACAATGCATTTACACCGGTTCAGTTCAATGTAATTTTCCAACCTTGGCATTGTGGGTTACATATAGTGAGTGGGTTCAGAACACTCTACGAACCCCGTACATAATGGATTTTATAGGACATGGCATCCTTAGCATTCTAGGAAGAAGTTATAAGGTCGGAGGTCACAATGGGTGTGCCTCCTACACTACTTCAGCAAGTGGTGTAAGATTGCCCAAAAAACCAAGATGTACAGATATATCTTCACACACATTCAAGGAAGAAGTTAGAGCTTGGAGGATACAACAAAATTCCTCCCTACACTTCTTTGGTCTATGGCATCGAGATCGCCTAAAAACCTCGACAGTACATGATATCCTTCTACACTCTCTTTCTTGACATGGATCAAGTGCACATGTTTCATTTACACTTTTTCATTTATGTATTTACATTTACATTATTTTACATGTGTCTTTTACATTGCGTTTTTACACATACATACATACATATTTGACTACTTGATCATTTTCTCCTTATAGGTCTGGTTGAATGAGAAACAGGAAGTCAAATGGGGGTAAAAACAATAACAACAACAGTTTGTGACAACACACACATTACTAACAATGCAGGTACATCACATACATCAACAACTACACATGTGTTTCTGCACTAGGTTCACTCTCATCACTTTTTTGCACATTTTTCATCTTTAGTTTCCATGCTCCTCCATCTTTTTTGTCATTCCATGCTTTGTCTAGTCCATTGGAATGTTTCTACTAAAATCTTCATGTACATCAGGTATGATCTCTATCTACTTTATGTTATCGAGATTTGCACTCACCAACATAAAGTGGGGGAAAAATGTAGTCACAAAATCATACACTTTAGGTATTATTTATCCCAGTTTCATACTACTATTTACAAGGTTCTTAAGTGAAGAAAGTAATAATTAACCCCTATCTTTTGGCCATCTTATTTTATTTTATTTCGTCATTCCTAACCTTTTACATCCATATTCCCAATCTGTTTCATTCATTTTCTATATTTTTAGCCTTGACAGGCATCCGGGCAAGCACTAGGGCACCCATTGGTGCCCTGGTCCCACCATGGGCGCCCCAATCCTTCTTGAAATTTCCTGCCACTTTTTGGGATCTTTCTAGCCATTTTAGCTTCTTATCTTTTTAGTGGTCAGCCATTTCGGGGTTAATTATGAAATTAGATCAAGAGAACCCTATAAATATAAAGTTATGAGACCATAATGAGGGACCTAACACTAGTCACTAACTATCACCCATCTAGAGTTACATCCATCTATTGCATTGGAGATCACTTGCATCCATATAACTCCATCACAAGGCACATGGATCATCTACATCACACTTCAGAGGGGGAGGGATTATATTCTATTCCATGCACACATTCTATTACATTTTCTACATCTATTTATTGCTTGTTACTTCACAAAGTGTAGTTGACACAAGAGGACCTAGGGAACATTATGCACACACTCACTAGAACTACATTTATGTCCAAAATGTAGTGTAACGATCAATTAGTAATCCCCCTTATGTTATGTGAGACGAGAGTCGGTCGACCCATTCATTTTCATTTTTTATTTTTAGGGATTTATGCTTGTTTATGTTTTTACAGGTCTTTCTATTCATCTTGGATTATTAGTGACATCTGCAGTGCGGGGTAGTGAATCTCATGCGACATAAAGTGAGGGTTTCAAACCATCTAACGACCTATAAAGATTAGTTCTAGATCTTTTCCACATATCAAGGCACACATTTTGTAGACCGAGTGCTGTAGGTACCCTAGTCCCCCTCCAGTGCTCCAGTCTAGATAAAACTCCAAATCCATCCTTTTCAGGGCTGCTTTGCACAATCATTCATGCTTCTATATTTTTAGTCACCTTTATGGTGTAGTCTTGTAAGCATCTTCTATTCAACCAAGTTCTTTCATATTTCTTCTTACAGTAGGGTTAGCATTTCCTTTTACATAGTTTCTTGGGCCAATTATATACTTCTTTATTGCATTTATTTACTCTATTTATAGTTGTTCATTACTTAGATTAACTATTACCCATATTCACATTTTAGTTAATCACTCTATCTTCGATAATGTTTTCACATGAAATTGTTGCACTTATGTTCACAACTGCAGCTCACTTTCATCAATTTAATCCTCTATATGCTTTTTGAATTATATATTTGAGATTAGTTCTTCAAAGAAGGTTTAGAAATCATTAACATGCTCCTCTATTTTTGGGATGATGAATTACAACCTATGTAATGAAGGTGCATAAGGATTGGGTGCGCAGACATGGGACACATAGGAACACACAAAAGTGTAGTAGAAAATGGTGAACCTAGGAAAGTCATAGTTCCAATAGGCTAAAGATGGATTAAGTGCAGAGCATGCAAAAACAAGAAGACTTGGAGTCTACACAAGGCTATTTTGGGATGAGTTGGGAATCAAATGACATGAAGTGTTTTGAGCTATTAATAGGATCTGAACTAGGAGTTAACAATAGGAGATCTATTATTAGAAGAGCTTGCATGCTTTTATATTTATCTTGTAGTGATGTATGGGTATTCTTAGAATGCAACCTATTTTGAGTAGGTAGTGAAGGGAAATTCCTCACTCCTATAAATATGTATTGATTTGCATGGTTTTAGAGATTGGTGATGCTTACAAGGTTATGTTGTTGGTTTATGAGCGTGCATGACTATGATGACATTCTTATGTATGTATTCAACTTTTGTGTTTTACAGTGATTAATACAATGGATCTATGTGGTTGGATAATGGTTATTGATATTACTATGGATGGATCTTGTATGGTGAATATGATATTAGTTCTTGTCTGATTATTTATGCACTATGGTTAAGATCTAGATATGTTTATGGTTTATCCTTGCATGTTTGTTATGGATTTGGATTATATGTGTGTTTATCATGCTAACTCCTTGACAAAGTTTCCATAAAAAAGAGGGACTGGTACCCTTGCATGCTTTGGGTGAGTGCTCAGTTCTGCCTGAGTGATGTGCCAGTGTGCCTTGGGTTGTTTGGTAAAATAAAAGACTACATTTTGGTTCCATTTTGGGACCTCTTTTCAAGATATTTGCAAGGATGTTGCATGATGAAGACGTACTTAGTTGACTTTGGCCAACATTGAGGATTGGGTAGAGAATTTAGAGGAAGATTTTGCTCATAGATTTAACATTGGACTTGAATTTGATGCTCTATGATGACATTATTTTGAACAGAATCTGTATCATGAGCTCTATGAGACATTATTTTCCTATTTCCCTAGAGTTGTATGAGTGGCTGGTAGCATATGCATCAAAGAGGAATTAGAGGTATAGAGCACTTGTTTGGACACATGAAGATTACTAGAATTTACATGATGCCGATTTAACTTGGACACACATTGTAGATCATTGGTGGAGTGGTGTTTTGCAAAGTTACACCTTGGAGTATGTTATTTTCTACTTATTCATGTCCAGAGGTTGTTGAGTTCCAGTTCTTGTGTGAACCTAGAGGATCTTATTTTGCATGTTATCCCTTTAGCGATTAAGATCTTGATTGTGACTCTAGATTTGGAAGAGCATCCTATGGCTAGCTAAACCCCACCATGTGTGGGGAAAGAGCAGTGTGGTGAAAAATATGGAAGACTGGTGGAGAGAGAGATAAGAGAAGAAAGGTGGCTTAAGTTTAATGAAGGTGCGAGAGGGATTTGTGAAGAAGCAACGTGATGTTGTGGAATGAATGGTGTTGGAGAGAGATGGCTCGTGAAGGATTTGGAGCTCACATAGAAGACATGGAGCCAAAGCATCTGGTACTCCCCATTTGGGTAAGAATGGTAGAGAACCTCTTTGGCCTCAGATGAGAGTGCATCTTTTGAAACTACAAGGACCATGGGCATGCATTTGATCCCTCCTGGTGACCTAGCCCTTGTGCTTGGTTTTCTATTTTATGATAATCATTGATAAGCAAGCTAGTGTGGGTGGTAGAGTAGTGACTAGATAGATTTCACTTTCCATTAAGTTTAGGAGTTAATTAGATAACACATTCATCTATGGTGGCACATGTCATGTCTATGCTATTTGGGGGTCCGATTGGAGGTATATTTAGCGTGTCATCATTACACACGAACATGGGCACATAGAACATTGGTATTACATCTGGAAGTAGTACAACTTCACTAGACATGGGGGTTCAATTTAGTACAAATTGTTGGAACACAAGGAAACACATCCTTTGGTCTAGTGCCCATGGGAGGGGGATCAAGAGGATCAGGTGGTTTGGGATCTAGTGGATTTGGTGATCTAGAGGTGGAGGGAATACATGAGGTAATACAAGTTTTGGATCAGGTGGGCATGGTCCACACCATCCCCAACAAGTTTATTTTGAGATGTCCCTTCACCTACCAGAATATAGAGGAATTGAAGATGTAGCTGAGCACATGCATATGTGTGAGATACTATGGCATGCTAAGGGGATTACAACTCTGAGCGTAAGGAAAGTTAGTTTTCTACTACTTTGCAAGGGCGCGTGCATAGTTGGTACAAGAAGTATGATCTGAACTAGACTTGTGTAGAATATAATGTTGCGATGTGATGATTTCTTAGCAGAGTTTCATATACTTGAGTTTGAGTAGAAAAGCATCAGTGCATTAAAGGACATTAAGTAGGGCATGGTTGAGAGCATTAGGGAGTATGATGCATGATTTAAAACTTTGTTATCAAATTTATCCTATGATATTCACCCTAGTCAACATGCTCAATGGTTTGTTGGAGGTTTGATCACACCTTTTAGAAGGAGGTGCTCTCACATAAGACTTTTACAGATCTACATGAGGCACTTGAGGCAACTTTGTGTTTGAGGCAGTTGGGAGCGTAGACACTGGAGTTAGCCCATTTTTGGAAGCTCAGATTGCATCTATGGAAAAATAGTTAGAAAAATTATTAGCTAATTCAGCCCATGAGACATGTAGTGGTATTTGGTGCATGGATTGTGAAGTAGAAGGACATACTAAGGATAGTTTCCTTGTAAATCGGTGTGTGCCATGTTGTTGGATTATGAGATCTATCATTTGGATCATGATTCAAGTAGGTGCCCCTTGTTGTAGATGCATGATAAGGAAGAATGTGTCTTGTTATTGTAAGATTTGTAAGTCTACCACTCATGATATAAAGAATTACATAGATTGATTGATCAGATTCATGATGCCATTAAAACTGGTGTACACTAGACCAGTGTTGCAAACAATTCTAAGGAACAAGGTGAGCAACATAATCATAATCATAATGAAGGGTGCTCTGATGGAGGTGGTAGAGGTAGAGGTTACCATGGAGGATTTAGAGGCTAAGGTCGTGGTGGTGGAAGAGGTGAATTCCCATGAGGAACATGTTATACATGTGGGTCCCCTGATCATTATAAGCATGAATGCCCTCAAAATATTATTTTCTCCTAGTGTGGAAAGAATCACAATTATGAAGAATGCCTAGATTTGTATGAGCACATGAGAAAGAAGCAAGCACAACAGGATAAGGGTGGGAATGGTTAGAGTACAATGTGTTATGGAAGATCAATGGATGTCAAAGTTATCACCTAACCCTGAGATAATCCTTGGTATTGGTTACTACACATGTTGAGGTAGAGTGCATGTGAGAGACTCAAGTAGAAAACTTTTCATTACAAAACAAGAAGTATTACATGTAAAGTATCCAGATCCTTCCCATTAGAAGGAAGTTTATCAAGAGACCATGGAGGTCATTAGAAACTTGTAGGGTGAGATATAATGCTTGAAGGATAAGTCATAGAAGCTAGAGTAGGAAAAAGTGGTTGAGCTTCCTTAGAAAGATGTTGATGACTTGAAGGAGGTTTGTAAGTTGTTGTGCCAAGAAAACATCATTCCTTTGTTAGGAGAATGGTTAAGGGAGAAGATAATGTGCATGTTGGAGTTGAGTGAGAGACATATATTACATGCAAACTTACCTCCTCACAGTCTTGATTATGACAAAGAGATCACTTTGAATGTAGTTGTTGATGGATGGTTGTTAAGTAACATTTTGATTGATACATGCATAGAAGTGAATGTACTCACTTTGGATGCGTGGAATCAGATGGGGAGGCCACCATTATAACCATCTTCAAATGTGTTATATATGGAAAATAGAACCAAAGCCATGCCCATTGGAGTTTTGAAGGATGCCACTATTACTATACAAGGGGTCAAGTTTATTGGGGACTTTGAAGTCTTGGCGCTTGTAGAAGAAAATAGTTTTCCAACTTTTACTTGGGCACCTTGGTGTTACACAAATAATGTTGATCTGTGCTTTAATAAAGGTTATATCAGTTTTGAGAACAAGGAGGAGCACATGATCATCATCCCTTTGATACAATGGAAAAAAATATGTGCCTTATGTAGAACCTTTGAGTGAAGAGGATTTGAAAGAATTTATGTGCGCACCATTAGAGATCCTGAAGTGCTTGAGCCATCAAAGGAAGGAGTTATTCAATGGGATGATGCATAGTTCTATGAGTGATACAACAAGCATTTCTTGTGAAACTGGGCACATGGGACTTATGAAATGGTTGGGCATGAGATGAAGAGTGTAGTTACTCATGTAAGTATGCCGCATGTTGTGTTAGGAATTTAGGTAGTAACCAGTACCAAGGTACATTGGCGAAGGAAATCCTGAAGTATTTCTATGCTATGGAAGCCCAATGGATAGATCAAGTGGAAAGAAGGAATATGTTGGTATATACCTTGTGTGGGATAACAACGTGTTGGTGGATGGTACACAAAGATGGTATTTTAGAGTGGCGAGAAGTGAGAATCACCTTCTCTACTAGATTTCTTAGGAGCAATGCACCTACCAAGACATGTGAATTTCATGGGAAGGATTATTCTTCGCATCATGTTTAGAAGTGTGAGAGACTCTAGACAGAGGGGTAGGAGGCCTTACCACCTTCACTATGGGTGCACAAGTTCTACTTCACTTTATGTGGTTGTGCATGCACGCATGGTATGTTTATGCAGAATTGAATAGAGAAACAAGGAATTGGAAAGAATTAATTGCATGTATGATTTAAACCTTTGACTATTTTTCTACTAAACCTCTAGTGAATGAGGCATTTATAGGTTATGAAGCACTTAACTATGGGAGATAGTAAAAGGTTGAGGAACTTATTTAGGAATTACTAGGTGAGTCAGATCTGGAGGCACGTTTTGAAGAAGAAGAGACAGATGAAGAACAACTTGGGTGCCTTCTAGAAAAGAAAAAGGTAAAATGGTCTACATGATTGATGATGAAGAAGTGGAGAATCTAGATGTTGATCATATTGTGGGTACACATGAGGTCTTAGATAGTGTAGATGAGAAGGCACACATGTATCATGAGCCTATGAAAATAAAGAAGGTCAACATTGGGACAGATGCAGAACCTAAGGAGGCCATCATTGGTGATTATTGGTTTGACTTAGAGGTTTGCAAAAAGATAATTGAGTTGTTGTGTGACTTCCAGGACTTATTTCCTAGAGGATATCATGAGTTAAAAGGGGTACATCACTCTTTGGGTGAGATGAGGATCAAGTTAAAGGAAGGTGTGTGCCCGGTTAGGAAGAGGCCTTATAGGATGAATCCTAATCTGCATCAAGGTAAAGGAAGAGATTGATAAGATGTTGAAATCTGGGATCATTGAGCCCATTGAGGAGTCAGAGTGGGTTAGCCCTATGGTGATAAACATAAAGAAATATGGAAGGATAAGGATTTGTGTGGATTATAGGAGTTGAATGTTGCATGTGTAATAGATCCCTTTCCCACACCATTTTACAGAGGATATTTGGAAGGTGTTGTAGGTGCAAGATCTACTCCTTCACTGATGGATTTTTTGGATATCATTAGGTGTAGATTGCTAAAGAGGATCAAGAAAAGACAACTTTCACCACTTAAATGGGGAATTTTTTGCATATACAGTTATGCCTTTTGGATTGAAGAACACACCTACAATCTTTTCGTGCATTGTTGTGTAAGCATTCCAAGACTTCATTCATAAGTTTTTGTAGGTTTACTTGGATGATTGGATAGTTTATGGGCTAGTAAAAGATCATTGTGATAATTTAAGACTTATGTTTGAGAGGTGTCGATAGTTGAGCATCTCTCTAAACATTAAGAAGTGTGTTTTTGCTACACCCTTTGGGACTCTATTGGGACATATTATCTGTAAAGAAGGCTTGTTGGTAGACCCTACTAAGGTTGTTGTTATTTTGGGCTTAGAAGAACCTACTAACCAGAGTGAGGTGTGTGGATTCTTGGGGCACATAGGTTATTATAGAATTTATCAAAGGTTATGCTAAGATTTCATGCCCTTGGAGGAATTGTTGAAGAGTAAGGGAAAGTTCCATTGGGGTGAAGCATAACAGTGCACATTTGAGACATTGAAGGAAAGACTTACTTTTGTGCCTATTATGCACTTTCCTTCTTGGACCAAACCATTCCATGTGCATGTGGACCTCTGGCATGGCCATTGGTGTGGTATTAGCCCAGCATCCTAGAGAAGGTATTGTTGATCATCCTATTTTCTTTGCAAGCAAGAAGTTGACACCAATTGAGAATAGAATTATACAACTACAGAGCGTGAAGCATTGTCCATGATTTATGTGCTACATAAGTTTTAACAATACTTGTTGAAACTCCTTTTATTTTTATATAGATCACATGACACTTAAGTACTTGGTAAACAAGCCCATTTTGTAGGGGCACATATGCCATGGATTCTGTTGTTTTAGGAATTTGAATTTATAGTTTGTGGTAAATCAGGAAAGAGTAACTCAGGACAGATCATTTTTCAAGGATTAATTAGGTGAGGGACGACGTGCAAAGCATTGAGGACACAATGTTGGATGCACAATTGTTCGATGAACCACACCCTCTAACTTAGAGGATATTATTGTATTTTTGTATACAGTGTGTGGTGCCTGAAGGGATGAAAGCTTTGGAGAAGAAAAAACTTTTATACGTGTCACACCTTACATGTTAATTGGTGGAGATTTATACAAGTTAGGCCATGATGAGGTCTTGTGTCGGTGTGTACTTGAGCATGAGCATACTACCATTATGGAGGAAGCTCATGGTGGAATTGTAGGTGGACATTATGTAGAAATGTTACCACATGCAAGATTTTATTACAGGCCTTGGTGGGAAACAATTTATAAGGATTGCATAGAATATTGTAAGGCATGTGACCATTATCAGTGCCTTGGAAATCCTAGGCATAGAGATGAAATGCCTTTAAGGCCTATTGCTAGTGTAGAACCTTTTGAAAATGGGAAATTGACTTTTTGGGTCCTATTTCCCCACCGCATGCGTAGGATTGGATCACGCTATATTATAACTTGTATAGATTATCTTACAAGGTGGGAAGAAAATAGCACCTACAAAGGATTACATGATAACTGAATCAACAAGGTTTTTATGGGAGAACATAATCAATAGGTATGGATGTCCATTAAGTCTGACAAGTGATAGGGGAACTCATTTTCTTAATGAGACCATCAAGATATTATTGGCAAAATTTATGGTAGCACACCATAAAACAACACCCTATCACCCATAGGCCAATGAAACTGCTAAGGCTTTCAACAAGATATTGGGACATACATTGATGAATATTTGTGATGTTGGAAGGAAAGGATTGGGATGATAAAGTATTTGTTGTACTTTGGGCATACAGGACAACCTACAAGAGGTTGAATAAGGCCACACCCTTTCAATTGGTGTTTGGCGGAGGATATTTTTTACCAGTGGAATTCATGTTACCTTCTTTACGTATTGTGCATGCAAGAGGTATGGATGATGAACAAATCACTTGAAGAGTGCATTGATAAAATGATGTAGTTGGATGAAAGGCACACTATTTCTTGGATGGAGTTAGAAGATAGAAAAGGCCAGGTAAAAGGCATGACATGATAGGCATATTAAAAATAAAAAGATTGAAGTTGGACAAGATGGTTCTTCTTTATGATTCCAAATTTTTGTGCCACCTTGAAAATTCCAAGTGCATTGGTTGGGACCATATGTTGTGACTTACATACTTGATTTAGGCACTTTCAGTTAATGGTGCTGGATGGGACATGGTTACCTAGTTATTTCAATGGGAGTAGGATGAAGCCCTACTATAAATAAGTCTTCTTGGTGTTTGTAATAAGGTAATATTTCCATTAGATTAGATTTATTTTAATGCATTCCTTTATATGTGTTTCATTTCATCATTGTTATGCTTCATCAATTTAGTTTAGTGTTTTGTGTAATAAGTGTGCTTGCACACCATAAGCTGATTACTATCTATTGAATTCATATAAAAGGACCACACATACTTTTAGTGTGGGGTGGAGTATATACAAGAATAAAATGGATCAAGTTTGAATGTCCTCTGAAGATGGGTATGCATAGAGAAATATTGTGTAGGTGCTTGAAGTAAGGGTGTGGATAAAGAAAAATTCTCATAAATAAAGACCATGTGTGGATGAATGGATGCAGTGTAACGTGAGGTAGGATGAAGCATGGAAACTACTTGGTTTGAGGCACATTAGATAGGCACTTTGGTGCATGAAGGCACATGTAAGTAATATGTGGCCGAGAAGTAGTGGGTGCGCTAGAAGGTTATGATGGGGAGGAAAACAAAAAGAGGAAAAGAAAAGAACATCATTCAATGTTGAGTATGGTGGTAGGTGGAAAGTAATAAAATGAATTTTTTTGCAAAGGTTATAAAAGGTGGGTTTGTGAAATCATTTTTTACCTTATGTTGTGAAGAAGAAGCATTCAAGCGAGTTACGTGAGAAAGTATGAAAGAGTTGTGATAAGAGATTGAACTAAAAAGATTTGTACATGGGATTGATTGGTGACTCCATTGGAGAGAGTGTTTGAGTGAAACAAAGGCATGGGGAAGAAAATCCATGAGTTAGGGTTTAGAGAAGAGCTAGGGAACATGGAAGTTTGAAGTTAGGGCACATAAGTTAGAGTCATAGAGCTCGAATCGACTGCAAGAACACTCTTTTATCATCACTATGGCACCTAAGTAAGCACCTGGAGTGACTACAAGGGGAAAGAAGTAGAAGGAAGTGGAAACAAAGGTTGAAGACACCCCTGAAATTTGATTTTTGGAGATGCAAGTATCTAGAAGGTGTGTTTATGGGTCGTGATTGGGAGTCTCACATCAGAGGAGAAAAGTGAGTGACTACAATCATAGGACTAAGGATAATAAGGATGAATTGGAAAAGTTGTTAGTGGTAAAAATAGCTCTGCGAATAGAAAATGACATGGCCATTTATGATGATGCAGGTGAGAAAATGTTGTCAAAAGTGGGAGTTTTGTAGCTCTATGAGCTCCCATATTTTGGAAAGCCTAGAAATTTTTTATCAATGGCTGATGACCGAGTCCATGAGGACTTGTTTTATTTTTTGGGTGGAAAATGTGACTTACTGCACCTTGATTGGGAGATTGACATGGTTGAGGAGCTCGAGACACAGAAATTAGTAGTGATCTTACTAATGATGAAGGGGTAGAGGCAACCATAGAAAGTGCTATCTTATGTGAAGGGGGCACATGGAATGGATATCTGCAAGTTATAAAAATACCCAATCATTCAGGTAGCAACACACCTCCTTACCAAGCTGAACAATCAAGAGCGTTGGTCATAAGTGAACAAAAGATGGTTGCACATTGCTAAGAAGATGACAGAGGGAGTCATTTACAACTTGTCGGCCTTCATTGTTGAGACTATCATCATCAAGAGGCACACCAAGGAGATAAGATAAGTTTTGGTGCTATCCTTTTGTCAATTGTGTTTGTAGAAATCAGAGTAGAGTGCCCGATAGGCCAAAAGATAATATGTGGTAATACCCTGAAGAGAAGAAGTCCCTTACTGAGATATTTTCAAATATACATGTGATGGATCCATGAGTGGACCCTATAAGAAAAGGATAGAACTCTGGTATGAGAAACTGCATGCTACATTTGAATATGAGTGGAGGATACCCAAGGATCTACCTTCGGTATTAGAGAAAAACAGCTTAGTTTTTGTTTACCAACATTTTTGCATAGGGAATTTTTGGAATGAAGGATGGGAAGTGGAGTCCATGTGTAAAAATTCCATATGCCTTCATAGTGCGTTACTTCAAGCATCTGTACATAGGTTTTCCAAACGTGTAGGTTGATTTTCAATGTAGCAAACAAAGTAGACTATGATTATCATACACTCAGAAGACATATGTCTACCCAAGTAAGTCTTCTTACATTGAGAAGTTAATATCAGATGATATTAATATTAATTCTATGAGTTTGGAAATTGGGAAGGTTGGAGCGGCTAAGGTATATATCTACCTTAAGCCCAAGTTGGAAAATGGAAAATACATAGAGAATGAATTTAAGCTCCTAAATTTCCCAAAGGAAAACATATTGTGGGCACCTTGCAAGATGAGGAGAATACTTTTCCCCAGGATGATGAGGAAGAAGAGGAGGAAGAATTAAAAGAAGACAGTGGTAGCCTAGAACATGGTAAGAAGGAGGCAACCCATTATAGGAGAGAAGAGAAAATATGGAAGATCCCCCATACATTGTAAAAGGAAGATGAGGAAGTGGGAATGGAGATAGGTGTTGTAGGTTCAGAAGAGGGTGTTGAGGACCAAAAATATAGGAGAGTGTTGAGGAGAACAAGGACTCATGGCATGGGGCCATCACAACCACCGAGGAGGTTTCCTAGAAACTCTCCTATGAAGGTAGAACTAGATAAGAAGAGAAGGCACAAGTACATCCCCACTCAGGATAGTGAGGGTGAGAAATAGAGGACAAACATGCAGAAGACTTCAACTAACATACAAGATGTAGAAGATCCTTAGAGTGAAGAATTGAAACATGATGTAGAGGATTGGAAGAAGTGGGAGTAGGTGGTGGAACCGTTGATAATGAGATGGGTGAAGATAAGGGTGAGCCATCCGTGTGCACCTACTAGTGAGGGACCAGTGCTTGATGCGGGCGTGCACATTCCAAAAGGTAAGTGCTCTAGAAAGGAGAAGGATGGAGAAACATATGAAACTCCAATATAAGTTATATATCAATGATCCTACCAAGATCATCCACGCTAGGTTCCAAAGTACCTTGGAACCCAAGGACCTTTATGGCTGGGAATTGATGGATTTTGAGATGGTGACCACACGCACATGTAAAGAAAGTTATCATGGAGTATGTAGACTCACATGGATGAGCCTGATTTTGATGTATGTGAAGAATCATGTGTCTCATGAGGATGAATGAAGAAAGCCACATTCTCACCATGTGATAGTCAATCCAACTCAGATGTCAGATGAAAGTAAGTAATGCATTAACAAAGGTATCTACAGAGGTTGTGTATAAAACATTGATAAGGTGAAAAATATTCATTACTTTGTTGGAAGATAGAAAGATAAAGAAACAAAGATTAAGTTCCTAACATAGAGAAAAAAAGGAGACAATTGAGGTGAAGGTGTGAGCGGTACTTAGTATGATAGAGCAGATAGGTGATGAAATTTTGAAGGCAAGGTCACATTTGGAAGAGAAAGTGGTGGAGAGGTTCCCATATTCTATGCATTACTTGTGCACATTGGTTCATATGGTGATGGATGAAAGTACAATAAGGATGTCAAAACCAAAGGATGTTATAACATAGGTGGAAAAGACAAAGGAAACCATCACACAAGATAAGTGGGTATGAGTCTTTATTGCAAGAATTGAAAGATGAGTTGAAAAAGGAAGATTGGTGCATTAAACATTTGTGTAGATCCCGAGATAATAATAAAAACAAGGACTATGGTGGAAGAGAATGCAATCCTTGTAGAAAAACAAGATGAGACACTTGGGCGTGAGGAGAGGCTCACTTTAGTAGTGGAAAAGTGTGATGCACTTACAACAGCCCAAGACCCTCACAAGGAGAAGATCAAAGAAATTGGGAAACTCATCATGCGGTGTATGGATGTGATGGAAGGGATGGTCTCATGTCTGGTGAATGTCCTTAGAGTATTGCAGAATGAGGGAGAGAACATGACCTTGATGAGATGGATGGGGTACTTAGACATCCCTGAAAAAACTAATAAGGCACTCAATGATTGGAATGAGTTAGAGGAAGAAATTAAAAGTACATATCCAGAGTTGATTCTACCTTCAAAAGGGTAACATGCCCATGTATTCTTTCATTTTTATGTACAGTTATTATTTTGTTCCTTATTCTTTATTCATGGAGAGGTAAGTCATGGTTACCCATTTCGGGGTGGAAATGAAGCAAGTGTGGGGTAATGTTGGGATGATGAATTACAACCCTAAGTACTAAAGGCACTAGGATTGGGGCATAAGGACATGGGGTGCATAGGAATGCACAAAAGTGTAGTAAAAAAGGGCACTTGAGAAATTCATAGTTCAAATACTTAGCCATTTTTTGCATGGATGGGATAAAGATGGATTGAGTGCGAGAGGATATAAAGGTTTGAAGACTTGGAGACTAAGAAAGGCTATTTTGGATGAGTGAAGGAATCACATGCATAGTTTTGGGCTAATAATAGGATTAGATTGAATTTATATTATTATTAGATAATCTATTATTTAACCATGCTTTTGTATTTATCTTGTAGTGGTGCATGGACTATTATTAGCATGTAACCTATTTTGAGGATGCTTAGGTGGTGAAGGGAAAGTCCCCACTCCTATAAATATGTATTAATTTTCATGGTTTTAGAGATCGGTAAATGCTTGTAAGGTTATGTTTGGTTTATGAGCACGCATGAATATGATGACATTCTTATGTATGTATTCATCTTTCTGTTTTATAGTGATTAATACAATGGATCTATGTGGTTGGATAATGGTTATTGATATTACTATGAATGGATATTGTATGGTGAATCGATATTAGTTCTTGTCTGGATTTTTATGCACTATGGTTAAGATCTAGATCTGTTTATGGTTTATCCTTATATGTTTGTTATGGATCTGGATTATATGTGTGTTTATCATGCTAACTCCTTGACAAAGATGCCATAAAAGAGGGACTTGGTACCCTTGCATGCTTTGGGTGAATGCTTAGGTCTACCTGAGTGATGTGCCAGTGTGCCTTGCGTTGTTTGGTAAAATAAAAGACTACATATTTCATGAGAATGAACTTCTCATCCATATACTACTCCCTATACTAATTTCCACTCAAGGTCTTCATCTGAAATCACCTCTATCCTTCTAAACACTTAGTTTCTTTCAACATATATTTCTCAAGATTCAAAAACTAACTCATCATTCACCTATATACTTTTGAACTCACACATTTAGTATTAGAACTTCAAGGATGATCCTTTCATAAGTAAACCTTGCACTCTTCCTCATAGGACTCATACATTCATGCTCTTGTTTGAATATTCATAAATTTCATCTTACCTTCTTCATGAGGGAACCTACCTTAAAATTTCTCTCATAAACTACCAACAACATATTCCTATAAAAATGGTCCTTATATATGCAACCATATCATCTTCACATGAATTTATAACTTCATATTCTAACTCTTCACTCTTCTCACGTCTTAATTCATAAAAGGGAAGTTAAGAGGATTTTGTGTGAATACCTTAAGTGTAATGACTTTAAACTGATAGAGTTCTATCATAGATGAATGAAATCTAAAAATTATGATGAATAAATACCTTTCAAACCGCTGCTTGACAAACTAATTGTTCTAACAAATATTCTTCCTTCTTAGAATATGCTTTGAACTATCATCAACATGAATTCTCATATTCCTTGGCAAGTACATTCCTTTGATGCAAATTTAGGAATTTTAGACAAGTTTCATTTACATGTGCAACAATTATAGTATGTTTTGAGATACTTTGTATTGAATTAAGATCGTCCATCACTCGAAATGTAACCTTCAATGTTGATTTGAGCACCTATATGTGCATTTGAAGCTTAAACCACAGTTCATAGTTCATGATGTAGTCTTCAGGATCTGAAAATTCTTGATACACTAGTTCCTTTAGTTGGTTTAGGCACCAAACAACTTTAGTTTCCACTTTTAATCCTCTTGAGAGATTGAACACTCATTCAAAAGGTTTTATATTAGTTGTTTAACTAGTTTTCTCTTGCTTCATACTTTCTATCCTTGAGACACATTTCTGTCAAGCCTATTTATCTCTTCAAACACATTCAAATGTAACCAAAAGTGATTTGGGTCACCCTTTATCCCTGTTGAGCTTTACATGAAGTTACAAGACTTAAAAGATAATGAATATATAAAATCTCTCTTACCTTCCCTATAGAAACAAACTTTCACCCTCTCACGAAAAAACTATTACAAAGAATGAAGGGAATTCATTATGGTTTATTTTAATTCTTGAAAAACATATGAGATGGCATCTAGGAAGAAAAATGTTCAAATTTTCAAGATATTTCAGTAGTTCATTTTTGAGATTTGAGGGATTCTTCCATCAAAACCCTAGACAGAGGGTTTTCTCTCGTGTGCAATCTTGAGAGGGAAAAATATGCAATTTCTTGAACTTGACTCAATTATTTTCAAATATTTCAGCTCCTAGATGTTTGTGCCAACACAAGGAAACTATTAAATGCTCAAATTCACCTTAAAAAAATGGATTTCACTCCTAAAGAAAGCCTATAAAAGGCGATGCACAATGTATTTTCAATGTTTTTCAATACAATGGAGTTTCCTTTGGGTTTGAATTGAGGAATTTCATAGCTTGGAAGGATAATTTAAGGTTCCTAAACCATATTTCAACATCAACCAACTTCCCAAAGATCATTTTTCTTTTATTTTCTTGAGATTATGCCTTTGCATAACAATTCTAAGCTTGAGAAACAACCTTTGCTTGAATAACCATGACCAACATTGGGATTTACCATCTTCAAATTACATTACTACACTACTCAAACATTTTGAAGGAAAGAATCACGAGGTTAAGACCATTGTAGCATATTAAATACTCTTAAAGAATGTGCTACGAGGTGGAGACAACATTTGCACCTGTGATTCATACTCTATGATTTGGCCTATGGGACAGCTTTTTTAAGGTCAATGAGGTATTTTGGCTGTACACTACTTCAATAAGACAAATTTTGAGCTTTAACTATTCACCATGTATTTTTAGAATATGTATCCTACTTTTCCAACCTCAACATATGGTTCAAACACAAACTTCAGGAATGTACCTTCACACATCATAAGCGGAGACACAACTTCGCACCTCACTTAGTAAGCCTTGTAAGGAAGTTTCCATAATTGAGGAGCACTCATGACATTATTTTAACTGAATGAATCATTAATAAACCTAGATAAACTTGAATCAACTCAAACAAGTGGTTTGGAGATAAAAAAATTCATTTTATTCCCATCAATTCAAGAAGGTGATTAGGAGAGATAAAAATAGGGTTAGAAAAACGAAGAGAACTTTCTTGTTCTTCCACCTTTGGTCCTCAATTTTTTTCAAAAGTTCACGATTGGAGTGCTATTCAAAAATTACTTCTATGATTTATTTTAAGAAGGATTGAAATTTTTTCTTGGATGCTAAGAAGACAAGGTGCTCGATTTCCTTTTTCAAGAAGTCGTTTTAGTAAAACTTGAATAACTTCAAAATTCCATTTCAAAATTTGATGAAATTTGACAAAGAGAACCAAAAACATCCCTCTACATGCTCCATATATTTATTTCTCATAAATATTCGTATACTGAGACCATACCAATCTCATTTTCTGAAGAATTCACTACAGTTCTCAAAGGTATTTTTAGTGAAAACTTGAATTTTTCCTCCAGAAGCTAAAGTAAGCCCTATATATGTTCATAAATTCCTTAGGGAGTGTTCCTAAGCTTCTAAAATTGTTACCTAGGATTTTTATGAACTGCATTGAGATCTTACACCTCATTAGGCTATAGAACTAGGCCTAAATGAGCTAGTTTCAATTGTGACTCCCAACACTTGACCTGATGCTCACTCTAAAAGCTCTTGCATATGCTAGAAAATAATTTATGACCTATAAAACACCTAATCCTAGTGTAAAAACCATATTCATACCTCCAATGGTCATTAACCTCACTGTCCAACCCCAGTAGCACCCTGAAGTCATCCTAAAACCACTCTGAATCCACTATGTAAGCTCTAACCATCATTGAGAAGGAACTACCAATCAACCTTCATGCATTTGACTGATCCCCACTTCACACCTTTTCTATCAATGCCACTTAACATCAATGACAACACCAATGACGAGGTTTCAACATTTATATGATTCCCTTGTTTTAATTTCAAAATTGACAACTGGAAGGCCGGCCCAAAAGTGAAAAAAATTCCCCAAAATAAAAGAGACCCAAATGGAGTGAGTAAGGTGAAAAAGGGCCAAGGGTGCTTAGAGGAGACATGAGTGGTTGGGAACTTCTGTCCTAGTTGGGAGGTGGTGTTTGAAGCCATAAAAGATAAATAAGTAAAATACAGATGGGATGTAGGGTGTGTAAGACCAAATTAAAAACATAAAACATAGAAAAGTGGCTAAGGAAAGTCACCAATTACTATTTTTATTACTTAGGAATCATATGAATGTTAGTATGTGTTTAGGACCTAGAAATGTACCCAAGTGCATGATTTTGTGTCTAAATTTTCCCCCACTTTATGTTGTTGAGTTAATACTTGATAACATAAAGTAGATAGAAGGTGTGTACCTTATTATACATGTAGATTGTGTAAAGAAATGCATGCCAAGTGGAAAAGTGAAGCGTGGAATGAGTGTAAAGATGAAGCATGGAAACTAGGAAGAGAAAGTGACCCTAGGGGTGAAGTGTATGTGTTGTACCATGTTATACCTAGTGTTGTGCTTGTTTTTTATGGTTCTTGTAAGGACAAACCTGAAAAAAGAAAAGAAAAAATGTAGTCAAATTCCCGTATATGATAAATCAGAGAAAATATACATAAGTATGTAAAATCATGCAAAAGGAAAGTGTGCACATGATGTAGAAGAGTGTAAAAGGATAGAAAAGTGTCCTAAAAATGTCTGTGTAGAATGAATTTTGGGAGATTTCATGCCAATGGTGAGTTTTTGGGTGATATCATGCCAAGTACGAGTTTTTTGGGTGATCTCACACCAAGTATGAGTTTTTTGGGAAATCTCATGCCAAGGAGAAAGTGTTGGGGAGATAGTTCTAGTGTTACTTTTCATCCATGAATCGCTCGATAAACACCATTGTAGACGGCGTGTCCTTGATTTTTTACCGTTGTCTTGATTATTCCGTATTAGTTCGAGTTGTACATATTGAATTGAATATATGAGATAAATTATATTATTTTTGTGGAGGACTATTCCTATAACTAGAAAACTTATATGAAGACTTGTGTCAACTATGCTGATATGATAAGATGACTATGCGTTCTCTAGGACATTAGTTCCTAAGGGAGGACACAAGCACCTAGGCACTTTTGTCCGGGTCTAGGTGTTGGTATCTGTGATGTGATTTTGATCCAAATTTTATTATGAACCAAAGTGCTTTAACTTTAAACTTTTTCGATTCTATGTTGTATTGTGTCGTGTTGTAGCTCTAAGCTGCAGTAGGGGTGATTTGTTCACCCAATGTATGCCCCCTTGTTTGAGGTGCATGCGGCATCGGTAGGAATGTGTGGCCTAAAATAGAGGACATGATGTTGTGCTAAAGTGGATACCGTAGGGGTAGGGGATGTACATGGTATAAACCAAGGAACATGCAAACAAAGTGGCTAGAAATTTGTGTTAGTAGAAAAAGGAGAAAGTTTGTCATAGAAAAACAATGCAACAAGAAAGTGTGCATACAAGATATATGATGAAAACTGGTTTTAAACATGGGACATCACTCACAATGTCACAAGGAAATCAGGGCCAAAGTGGAAAAAAACATACAAACATGGATCGATTAAAGACATAGGGCATAGCCCACAAATAATGGCATGCAATAGAAAATAATGGAAAACAAGATTTAATAGAAAACCATGGTGGTATATAGTCATATAAATAAAATTCTACACATGAAGCACTCGTTAGCATGTTAGAAAGATAAAAAGTATGTCAAAGCATATATGTATCAATGTGAAGTAATGTACTAGTAAAATAAGTAGTATACGATGAAATGATAACACATGTAATGTGTGAGAAAGTAGATGCCCAGAGCCTCGGTGGGACCGGTAAATGGTACAAAGTGCAAGGATCATTTCAACATGTAAGGACCTATAAGAGATATGCATTCAATCCAAAAGACCAAGTGAACGCGCATCAACAGGGTTCACTTTAAGAAGCCTCTGGAAAAAAGGAGGTGGAAAATCCTTGATGAATATTCCTTTGGTAACATTCACAACAAAGGTAAATTTTCATAGGTTTATGAAGGAAAAATTCACCTAGAAGGTCCATGAGACTCAAAAGAAAGTGTGAAAGCCACGTGAAAACAAGGCATTATTGATGATGGCGTCAACCACATCTTGTTGTCGCATGACAACAAGATGTGGTTCGACGCCGTGAATAGCGCCTTACTATCATGTGACAACAAGGTGTTGTTGATGCTCATCAACTACCAGAAACCCTAATTTTCACTATAAATACCAACCCCCTCATTTTCGTGTCTCCGTTCCTCGGATATTAATTTTTTTCCTTCTCTCGAGCTCTTTTTCTACAAGTATCATATGTAATTCGACATCAATTAAAATTAAAGTCATGGCTTCGGTGCCTCGTTATCACCTAATCACAAAGACTCCCGTGTTTATACAAGTGCATATACTTGAACTCACGGTGTGATTGGATAACATGGGTACTATCTCCAAGTTGTGGGACTTGCTACTTGAGATAGACCTCCAGAGAAAGCTGGTTCTTGCTCCTAAACTACCTGCCACAATCTACTCTAATGCAGGGGAAAATAACTATTCTAATCTAAATTTCCAAGGGACCAGGAGAGAGAATGCATAAAATGAAATCCTACACTAAAGTGGTGATACAATAGAAAAGGAGGGTGTGAGAGTAGTCTCCAAATGTGTGAAATACAGAAGCAAAGTACACACTAGAAGAGGTGATGACAGTTCTCCATAATCTAGCAAAATGCATTCACAACAATATTCCAAGCATACACAATGATAATGGATCCCTGCAAGAACATAATAATAGACAAAATATTCTTGTAGAAAGATTAAAGGGGCAAGAAGAATGCAAGAAAACACAGCAGGGGAAGATACATCCACAAACTGATATTTTATTGCTTCATGATATGCATGATTCACTTATTACAAGATAAAGGCCGGATCACCATGCAAGGAGTCCACTACAAGGGCCTCGCAACACACTAGCTTCACAAAGAAATTTTGGCGTAGCTTGCTACCCAAAACTCTCTTTACAATGAGCCCAACACTCCAATTTATAGAAAAAATGAGAAGGAGAAGAGAAGGGAAAATGGAAATCTCAAAATCTTTCCTTCAACCACCTATAAGAGGCATTAAATTGAGTGAAATGATTATACATTACTTGCAAAAGGCTCCCCATACTGTCCCATGTGCTGCAGCAGAGAAAGAATGATGACCATGCCTCTTAATTGCACTCCCAAACTACCAAATAAAACACCTGCTCCAAACCCGACCACATTTTCTTAAAAATCTCAATCAATTTCTAATAAAATCTAGAATTTCTTGATTTTTGTGCATTGGAATCGAAACCATGATTCCAATGGTACCAATTTTGTGTGATTTCGTTGAGAAATGCAAAAGTTATGGCCTTCTGAGTGCGGGCAGCTATTTTGGGTCTGGCAGGCGTTTTCTGTCATTTGACGGGAATGAGCATTAACTGACTGGAGCCGAACACGTTTCCTTCATTTAAATATATCTACCCTCATTAAAAATAAGAAATCTAGTTTTTGTGGCGTAGAGGACGTCGTGCTCGTTCCAGAAAGTCCAATTTTATGAAAATCGGAGCTCGGAGTCAAAAGTTATGGCCGTTTGAAGTTTCCGGACCAAACGTTGACTTTTCTTCCTTGCTGTCGGCCACTTCGGATTTTCACGTCCCACGCATCCCTTTGGCCTGGATGTCCCAGTACGAAAGTCCTCTATTTCAGCTGAACTGCCGGTTCACGTCCGCCGCGTACTCTTGTCCCGCTTGTCCCGGACTGTTTGGGACAAATTTTCCCGATTCGCCTGGTTCGGCCGGTTCGCGTACTTTTGTCCCAACTGTCCCGGCGAAAGTTCTCATTTCGGCTGATCCGGCTGGTTCACGTACTTCATGTACCTTCGGCCCAACTGTTCGGGCTGCCTTAAGTCTTTTCGGCCGACTTGCGTCCTCCGCGTACTAATTGCCCAGATGTCCCAGACTGCCTGTTTTAACAGTTAGTCAATTTTTTCCACTTTTCGGCCAGTTCGGATTTCCGCGTCCCACGCGTCCCTTTGGCCCGGATGTCCCAAATGTTGCGCAGACCACCTGGTGGCCTTTCGGCCGGTTCGCGCCCAGATGTCCCTTATGTCCCGACTATTGCGAGGACTAGGACTTAGCCATTTTTCATGATTTTTCCTGGCCCGAGCTTGTTTTCTCAATTTTTTTACATTTTTAAAACTTGCTGGGTTTTCTTCTTGGACAGAAGAGTTAGAAAGAACCCGAGGGGACCCCAGAAACATGATTTTTGCCTTGAATCAATATAATTGCTTGGGACTAAAGAATTTGATGCATGTTATCAAAATTACCTTGAGGGGTGAATTTTGGATAACAAAGTGCCCAAGATGAACCCCAAGATCCAACACCCGGAGCCTCCAAGGGAAAGATTCATTATATAAGTGCCATGTGCCCCCACATACATGGAGTTATAGAAACGAATGAAGAATACATGAATTCCATAGTAGCATCTAAATTCAAAGGGATTATTATCATGCCACAGTTTGAGGTTGACCACCAGACTCTTAACTACCTACTTTCATCCTACAATACAAAAATAATAGTTTTACTGGTACATTGGAAGATCGACGTACATTCTCCTTTGGTGTTGAACTTGTTGATATCTATCGATTGATAGGCCTCCCATTTAAAAATGTGCCAATAGTAACAACCAAAGCAACCCTCACTGACAATGACAAGATTTTCCTCGAATCTAGTTATGGTTTCAATGTTGATTGTAAGTATAATTTGCTCTCATTTGAATTTTTTTATATTAATTCAAATTGATTATGATTCTGATGACTTTTACAGCTCATGTCAGCAAATCAAGATGTGGAGTGGATACGCAAGATGTTATACACCACTTTCTTGCTACTTTGATTTATTTGTTTCAAGCCCGAATTATTATGTAGGGTCGAAAAACTGACATTCCAAATTGGACTATTGCATACATTCTTACAACAATCAGAAATAAAAATTTGACTGGTGCACATTTCTATCAAACAAGATAAAGGTAAACATTAACTATGCAACAATTTTAGAAAAACCAGTTATTCATTCAACAAACTATATCCTAGCTCTTTATTATGAGGCTTACTATAATTTAAAAGATCAACCAACTCCAACTTGCACAAATGAGACAATGAAGAATTTGTCAATTCCAATCAAGAACAACAGTAAATTTACAAGTGTAGTTGTTATCCAAAATTCACCCCCCAGGGTTAATTTGATAACATGCATCAGAATTCTCAAGTCCCAGGTAGATAAATTGATTCAGGGAAAAAATCATGTTTCTAGGGTCCCTTCAGAAATTTTTCTAACTTCCCTGTCCAGGTCGAAGAGAGCAAGCTCTGAGAAAATGTGAGAAGGTTGCAGAAAATAAACTTGGGCCAGGAAAAATCGTGAAAATTGGCTAAGTCCTAGTCCTTGCAACAGTAGGGACGTGTGGGACAGAAAGACGCGGATCGGCCGAAAGGCCTCTAGGCAGTCTGGAAGCGACAGGGACATCTGGGACAGAAGTACGCGGTGGGCGCGAAAAGCCGATCCGGCCGAAAGAGGAAGAAAAATGACTAACTGCTGAGCGGGACAGTTCAGGACAAGAGTACGCGAAGGACGCGAACCGGCCGGTTCGGCCGAAATGAGAACAGGCGGCCCGCTAAGCAAATGGGACATTTGGGCCTTGAAGACGCGAACCGCCCGGATCGGCCGAAATGGAGAACTTCAGTCCGAAACAATGTGGGACAAGTGGGACAAAAGGACGCGAATCGGCCGGATCGGGCGAACCGGAAGAATTTGTCCCACGAAGCACTGGGACATCCGGGACGAATGGACGTGAACCGGCCGGTTCGGCCGAAATGGGAATTTTCAGCACAAGGGCATCCGGGACGAAAAGATGCGGTGGACGTGAAAGAGCCGGCAGACCCGTGGACCAACCAGGAGATGACACGTGTCACAAGGGAAAAGTCCAAGGGTCAAAAGGGCAAGGTTTCAAGCGCCGGCCCAAGCTAATAGGAATTGGACATGTGTCCAATGGAGCAGGGAAATGCAGAGTTTGGGGGACTTAGAAATTTTGCAAAAAGTCTTGGGCCCAAAGTTTAAAAGACAAGGTTGACCTCGCGCCCTGTCCTCCAACCAGATCATGCCACATGTCGTACAAGTGGCGGGGAAGCGGGAAAAAGTGAAAAATGTTCCAAAATCATCAAAAAGGTCAAAATTCAAAGAAAAACCCACGGGTGAGCGAGGAGAGAGAATCACATGACCAATCAATGCATGCCACGTGTCATCCAGGTGGCAGAGCGCGGGAAAGATTTCAAAACACGTTTTCGCCTGTTTTGTGCCCTAAAACTTCAGACCTCCATAACTTTTGATCCAGAGCTCAGATTTGCACGTTCTTTATATCAACGGAAAGCTTATGAAATTCTCTACATGATTCTAGGATCAATCTCGAATTTTGGTGTAGTCTAGAGAGAGAAAATTGAGAAACGGCTCTGACGCGTGGTAATGCCAGAAGTGACGTTTCAACAACCAGTTTTAATGCACATGGGTCGCATTCTTCTTCAGCATGGCCAGAAGTGATGTCTCAACCACCGATTTTAATGAAGAATGCATTTTGGTCAATGGTTGGGCTACTTACACATTTTCCTATGTTTTCTGTCTCCTGGGCTCGACCCATGTATTGTATAAAGCCAGATTTGGCTCATTTTAAAAGAGAGATAACAAGTGGTTCATCTTTTCTGCTCTGCCCTCCCTTCTTTTCTTCTCTAGGGTTGAAAATGGAGCTCGAACCTCCTCCTTGCTTTGTAATGGCATTTTTGCCTTTACTAATGGAAATGATGTCTCAGTGCAAACTCTCGGAGCAACAAAAATGTGTTTGTGATGCATCTATCCATCCTTGCTCGTTTTTGCTTGTTTCTCTTCGCCTCTCTTCATTGTAGGTATTTGTGCATGTTTGAATGTTCATTGCAGGTTTGGAGCTGTGTTCATGGAGTTTTGGGACATTTTCTCGTGTGAAATCTATCCTTGGGCCTCGTGATGCATCTGTCCATCCTTCCCATTGCTCACCTCTCTTGTCCCATGGCGCTTTGATAGATGTCCAACATTCTCCTCTCGGTGTATCACCGTTTTAGTGTAGGCTTTTGTTCTTTTTTCTCTCTCTCTCTCTCTCTGTCTCCTTAGCATTGTTAGATTAGGATTAGATTAGCTTGCCCGCACCGGAATAGCTTGTGTAAGTGTAGTTTAGGAGTAGGAACCACCTTCTCTCGGAGATTCCTCTCTCGCCACAAGTCCCACGCTTGGAGAGAGGTTTCCATGTTGTGCAATCACACTGGATGCCTGAGTGATCAACCTAGAAGCCTGATCTGCATCCAGGGGTGCTGTGATTTTGCACTAACAGTTTTGGCACGCCCGGTGGGACCTTAGAGGTCTTCCACTTCATCTTTGCAGGTTGGTGTGTTCCTGTGAAGATTTCAGCCTTTGGAGGCACTTTGCAAACACATCGCTGACTCCATCTGGTCAACAACCCATCTCTGAAGTTGCAGACCTTCCTTTCCATTCATTTTCATTCATTTTCCATCCATTCTTCCTTCCATCTCTTCCATCATTCTTTCATTCTATGAAGTTGTGCAATCATGACTTCATTTCCATCATGGAATTCACATCAACAAACAATAGTATATCACACCTCCAACATGTTTTACAAATCCTCCAAATCAGCATTTTGAGCAGATTCAAGATCAGTATGCATACCCATATGAGCAGCAGTGCCAAAGTCAGTTTGGCTATGGAGCTTTCCAAGAGCAAGGGTGTGCATACAATGAAGACCATCAGATCCAAGATGCTGGTCTGTTGGAGAAGATCCAAAAGATGGAGGAAAAGATGGTGCAGTCCAGAGCAACAACTCAAATGAGAGCTTTCGGGATCGGTTACAGGACTCCTTGTCCATGGGGAGGCCCTTTTCCAAGACACTTCAGCCCTCAAGAGAAGCTGGACTTCATGATAAAGATGCTGCCCCAACTTGCACAATGGACAGCAGAAATAGAGGCCTATACATTCGGTGTTGAACAACCTTGTCAATGGGTAAGTTCTACACCATCATCCGGTTTTTCTCTTCCCATTACTCAAGCAGCATCATCTCATTTGGACTTGCAAATTTTAAACTCTCCATCTGCTGTCCCAAATGTTGATCCCATGTCTCCACCTCTCAGTCTTCCACCACACCTCAATTCTTCTTTCCTTTTTCCTTCCAAACAGTCATCCTCTCCACAAGAGCTAAATGAAATACCTCCCACTCCAAAGAAACAAGAGGTTTCACCTCCTCCACCACCACAAAAAAATGTCAAATCAGTTGAGTTACAACCCATCCCTCCTCTTGCATTCCCAAATCCATGTTGGGAGGATGACAATCAGAATGCCAGTCAAGGAAAACAACAGCAAAAAGAGAAGCCAAACAAAGATGAAGAAATTCAAAGTCTGAAGAGTTGGGCTCTTAGATTTGGGATGACAAAGATCCCCTTGATGGTTAAACCTACAGAAGAGGCTAGGGTTGGAGAACAGGTGGTGGTTAGGACTGATTTTGTTGCAGCAGAAGAAGAAGATCTTGCAGTCACAACTTGTCCTCTAGAGCAGCAGATTGAAGAGTTTGACTTGACAAACTTCATGCTGGAGGAAGAGTTCAATCAAGAGCAAGATTGTCTTCAAACATTGGAGGAAGGAGAAGCTGCTCCAAATCCAAAAGAAGAGGAGCACATTCCAGCTGTGGGGGAGAAAAGTGCAGACCCAAGAGCTCTGAGCACAAAGCAGGCTACAGGAGAACCTTCAGTTCTTCTTTCTACTTCACCTCTCTCAAGTTCCAGTGCTGAAGAGGAGTTTGATTTCTCAAACTCAATATTGGAGAGTGAAGGAAACCATGGTGGTCAAGTTATAGATCAAGAGGACACCATGGAGGAAATTGAACATGAGCAGCAGGACAGCAATGAGGCAGTTTACCTGTCAGATTTGGAGAACTGTTTTGATGGAGAAGAGCCGGTTGAGTTTCCACCTTTCTCTCTTTCATCATCCACACTCCAAACACTTGAGTCTGCTGTCATGAAGGAGGGCATTCATTTACAACAGCCAACATCTTATAATAGCTCTTCGGAATCAAGATTGGAAGATTTTAATCTTTCACGTTCTTCATTGGAGGAAGAGAAAGGACAGAGGAATTTCACCATTTCTTCCACACCATCCATTCAAGAAGGTCGCAAGAAGACTCCATTCTTGGAGTTGAAAATCAGGGAAATGGGCATACTCAAAGGATCGACCTTGCCCAATCAGGTATTTGGCTTCATTGAGCCAAAGGAGAAGTCACAACCACCATGCTTTCTTCCGAGCATGAGGGTGAGCTACAAAGTACCAAGGATCAGCTGCCATACCTCTTCAATCCAAATGCAGAGCAACTAAAAGAGGTATTGGATTTGTTTTCAACCGATACTTTGATGATTTGGATAGAAGACCAGCTTCTTGTTGATTTTCCATCCATCCAAACAGCCATGATCGTGCCAAATCAATTGCATGGCTTAATTTTGAAGAAAGGAAGCTATTTTCACAACCAATCAGCAGGTTTGTTTAGCTTACCTTTGCTTCCAGCTAGAATAGAGTAGGTAGGTTTGCTTTCAGCAGAAGAAGTGCTTGTGCACACTCGCATGTTCCATTTGGGGACAT
Organism: Taxus wallichiana var. yunnanensis; assembly: GCA_018340775.1. Taxonomy (NCBI): domain Eukaryota; kingdom Viridiplantae; phylum Streptophyta; class Pinopsida; order Cupressales; family Taxaceae; genus Taxus; species Taxus wallichiana. Next base: position 390,139,293 of record CM031236.1, read on the forward strand.
GTATGATTTTCAGTTTTGTACATAGTTTTGGTGTTGCTGGTTCCGCTCTTGCACGCTTGTTTCAATGGCATCTTGGTGAGAACACTCCAGTTCAATGGGTTTCAAGTGACTCAAAGGGGGTTTTCAAAGTTCGATCAGTTGCAGTTACAACTCATGACTCCATGCCCAATGGATGCTTCAGTAATCGGTAATTTCATCTAGCAGCAGATGACCCCATTGAAGTCGCCAAATTGTTATCCAAAATTCACCCTGTGGTTAATTTGATAACATGCATCAGAATTCTCAAGTCCCAGGTAGATAAATTGATTCAGGGAAAAAATCATGTTTCTAGGGTCCCTTCAGAAATTTTTCTAACTTCCCTGTCCAGGTCGAAGAGAGCAAGCTCTGAGAAAATGCGAGAAGGTTGCAGAAAATAAACTTGGGCCAGGAAAAATCGTGAAAATTGGCTAAGTCCTAGTCCTTGCAACAGTAGGGACGTGTGGGACAGAAAGACGCGGATCGGCCGAAAGGCCTCTAGGAAGTCCGGAAGTGACAGGGACATCTGGGACAGAAGTACGCGGCGGGTGCGAAAAGCCGATCCGGCCGAAAGAGGAAGAAAATGACTAATCGCCGAAAGACAAGAGGCTTCAGACAAGAGTACGCGAAGGACGCGAACCGGCCGGTTCGGCCGAAATGAGAATAGGCAGCCCGCTAAGCAAATGGGACATTTGGGCCTTGAAGACGCGAACCACCGGATCGGCCGAAATGGAGAACTTCAGTCCGAAACAATGTGGGACAAGTGGGACAAAAGGACGCGAATCGGCCGGATCGGGCGAACCGGAAGAATTTGTCCCACGAAGCACTGGGACATCCGGGACGAATGGACGCGAACCGGCCGGTTCGGCCGAAACGGGAATTTTCAGCACAAGGGCATCCGAGATGAAAAGACGCGGTGGACGCGAAAGAGCCGCACACTCGTGGACCAACCAGGAGATGACACGTGTCACAAGGGAAAAGTCCAAGGGTCAAAGGGGCAAGGTTTGAAGCATCTGGCCCGAGCCAATAGGAATTGGACACGTGTCCAATGGAGCAGGGAAGTGTAGAGTTCGGGGGGGGACTTAGAAATTTTACAAAAAGTCTTGGGCCCAAAGTTTAAAAGACAAGGTTGACCCTCGCGCCCTGTCCTCCAACCAAATCATGCCACGTGTCGTACAAGTGGCGGGGAAGCGGGAAAAAGTGAAAAATGTTCCAAAATCATCAAAAAGGTCAAAATTCAAAGAAAAACCCGTGGGTGAGTGAGGAGAGAGAATCACGCGACCAATCAATGCATGCCACGTGTCATCCAGGTGGCAGAGCGCGGGAAAGATTTCAAAACACGTTTTCGCCTGTTTTGTGCCCTAAAACTTCAGACCTCCATAACTTTCGATCCAGAGCTCGGATTTGCACATTCTTTATATCAACGGAAAGCTTATGAAATTCTCTACATGATTCTGGGATCAATCTCAAATTTTGGTGTAGTCTAGAGAGAGAAAATTGAGAAACGGCTCTGACGCGTGGTAATGCCGTGTTTGACGTTTCAACAACCGGGCTTTAATGCACATGGGTCACATTCTTCTTCAAAGATGGCCGAAGTGATGTCTCAACCACCGATTTTAATGAAGAATGCGTTTTGGTCAATGGTTGGGCTGCTTACACGTTTTCCTATGTTTTCTGTCTCCTGGGCTCGACCCATGTATTGTATAAAGCCAGATTTGGCTCATTTTAAAAGAGACATAACAAGTGGTTCATCTTTTCTCGCTCCGCCTCCCTTCTTTTCTTCTCTAGGGTTGAAAATGGAGCTCGAACCTCCTCCCTTGCTTTGTAATGGCATTTTTGCCTTTTACTAATGGAATGATGTTCTCGTGCAAACTTCTCGAGCAACAAAAACGTGTTTGTGATGCATCTATCCATCCTTGCTCGTTTTTGCTTGTTTCTCTTCTTGCCTCTCTTCATTGCAGGTATTTGTGCATGTTTGAATGTTCATTACAGGTTTGGAGCTGTGTTCATGGAGTTTTGGGACATTTTCTCGTGTGAAATCTATCCTTGGGCCTCGTGATGCATCTCGTCCATCCTTCCCATTGCTCACCTCTCTTGTCCCATGGCGTTTTGATAGATGTCCAACATTCTCCTTCTCGGTGTATCACCCGTTTTAGTGTAGGCTTTTGTTCTTTTCCTTTTCTCTCTCTCTCTTGTCTCCTTGGCATTGTTAGATTAGGATTAGATTAGCTTGCCTCGCACCTGGAATAGCTTGTGGCAGGTGTAGTTTAGGAGCAGAACCAGCCTTCTCTGGAGATTCCTCTCTTAGTTTCACAAGTCCCACGCTTGGAGAGAGGTTTCCATGTTGTGCAATCACACCGGATGCCCGAGTGATCAACCGAATCAAAATCTGAAATCTAAGTTCACACATCACCGATGGCAAAGTATTTTCATTAACAAAATGATAGAGACGTAATACCCTTAACATTCAAAGTAGGGTTGTTTACATTTTGATTTTACCATTTAATGATTTACCATATTGAATTGACATGTAGTTCCTGCACTTGCAGGGACTTTGGACTACACACGTGCTTCAAAGCAAGCATCGCCAACTCACTTGGTACAATCTCATGTAATTGTCAAATCTCAACAAAGAATTACCACCATCAGCTCCAATCGAATCCATTCAAACTTTCTCACAAAATCAATTTGTACCGCAACAAAATCCCATTCAACAAGGTATGACTTCATTTATTTTGTGAAATTTTTAATACTTTTACATATTTTTAGTAATTTCTAATGATTTGGTTCTTAATATTCAAATTTTATAGCAAAATCCTTTGTCTTCCACTCAAAATCTACAAACCCCAACTACTTAATCAACCTCACAATTACGATTCAAAATGCCGACAAGAGGTTTAGGAAAAAATACCATTAGTAAACACATGTTGTTGATTCCAGCCCCTAGCGGGACACTAAAAATTCCCTCCTCATTCGCTATTCTGACCCTCTCCCTCATTGGATTTCCCACCGTAACAGAGCAATCTTTTTTTTGTAATGTCCCCTTTTCCTACACCAAAGGCCTAAGGGTCAAGTGAGTCTAAGTGTGGTCATATGCCAGGGGGGGGACACTGGGAGCTACCGAGAAGGGGCTGTATGGTACTAATAGTCATGTTTGGCGTTTGGGGTCACTTTGGACCTTGGCGACTTAAACGGGAAAGAGTGACTTTAGTAAGGAAAGAAAGACAATGTGTCTAGGGTCTATTGGGGCTCTTTTTCCATGGGAAGTATATAAGGAGTGGGGAGAGTAAGGAAAGACACTTTTTCATACATTTTATTGACCCCTTCACGTGCAACTACCGTTGTCGCACATCTACAACTTGTGGAGTCAAATCCCATAGGGACCCTAGCTTCAGTGGTGAGAGACCCATCCCTAGCTAGTAGGGCATTCTTCGGTAGTGAGAGATCTACCCTAGTCTGTCATTCTGGATCCATTTTTCAGTGTGTGTGCAGAGACAATATTAGAGGTCTCAGAGAAAGGATTTTGCAAACATTTGGTGGCATTGGGAGAGGATAATTAGTGGGCTCCAGATCTAAATCCCAGTAGTAGATCAGATCCATGATAGCCATTTGGGTAGAGTGGGATAGTTTGTTGGAGGCATCTCGTGAAGGATTTCGTGGGTATTGGGGGCATTTGGGGAAGACAAGCAGAGGGGCCCCGATCAGATTCACGTCGACTTTTGGGCTGGGTGTGGCAGCATGTTGAAGGTGCATCCATCATTTTCCGACCCCTTCACCAAGTATGGTGACCTGCAGCCTTTACTTGGGGTTTTTCCAGTCGGTCGTTTCAGATCCGAAGGTGGAAACATTATTTCCTGTATCTATTACTGTTATTTCCAAAGACCCTTATTTTTGCTCTTGTTTTTGGAGAGTTATGAGCCTCTGAAGTCTCCAGTTGTCTAGGGCATGCTGTGTTTTTTCCGCAGCATTTTAATTTATGTAAAAGTCCCTGAAATAGTTATTATGTCCTTTATATTAACATCAATCTCTATTTAAATTTTCAAGTATTTTAGGTGGAAATTTTGGCAAATATTAAGTTTCATTAGTTTGTTGTCCCAATTGTAAAAATCTGGTAAAATCAGTATTTTATGTGGCTGCAAGTTTTCAATATTTTGTGCATTTTTAAGTGGTATCCTATCAGGGATATTTCAAAGTGGTATCGAGCGAGGTTGTTCCTCCAACTTGTGTTCATTAAATATGGCATTTTGGAAAGATCTAAAAGGGGGTTTTATAAAGGAAATGTTCACCAACATGGTGAAATAACAGGAATCCACTAACCTTTATTTGAGTCATCTCACTCAGAAGGTGAATCAAAGTAGACCTAGGGATAATAAGGGACATGGTGAGAATAGTGATAAAGGGCGGCCAATAAAGGTGATAGATGAGGATTCTTGTTGGAGGAAATACCAATCTTTGAGTAAGGGTTATAGAAATAATATGGCATTTCCAGATTATTGCATGATGAAGATTGGTAGCAAGCCCAAATGAGGTCATCATATGCCGGTACCTAAATCACAAAAGAACTCGTTTGTAGAAGAAGCTTCTAAACAAAAGGGTATGATTTCCATTGATCAAAATAAATGCATTAGTGAAAATTTTCTTGTTGGAGAAATTATTCTAGCTCAGGAGAAGGAATTTGTATATGCAAGCAAAGAGGATGCAATGGAAACTCTAAAATGGTGTGAGGAATGGAATAGTGGAGCTAGAGCTGCTAGATTGATAGCCACCCAAGCGAGACAACACCAACAAGAGTTCAAGGAAAAGATGTGGGAAAATGATGCAAGGAAGCCTACACCAACAAAAGAAGACTCTATGGAGCAAGCTGGAACATGAGGAGGAGCCTCACATGGACAATGGTGTAAAATTGTAGCCTGCTGTAATTTCCAAACCAACAACTATTGATAAACTTTCAGATCCTTTCAATAGGAACTCGACATAAAAAGTTGGGGGCAGCTCAACATATGTCTATCTTGAACACACGGAGGACATTGATGGCCTTGAAAGGTACGAAGAGCACACTAATGTGTCTTGTTTATGGTGGCCTATTCCCATTTATTTCCATCATGAGATGCATGGTAAGGTAGATGATGAAGTCTTCATCATGGGGCTTGTTGGACCATTGCTCCAACTATGTGTATATGAGCATCTGGTGGATGATATATGGTGGAAAGTTTTAGCTCACTTAATAGATACAAGGGCTCAGGGGCATTATAAGCTATGGGATCCTGGTAATATGTGGTAGTTATCCAAAACTAACAATTTTGATGTTGAAAACTTTGTGACTGATTTCATAAGCCAAAGAAAGAATTCAAATGTGTCTTGTGTTGGCAAGCACATTTTCTTCATTGGGACTCCGGTGCAAGAAGGGAGAGTACCTCTCAAGGTACTAGCATTGGTTCTATGATTGCTAAAAGGGGTAAGAGAATATTTTTTAACCATGTTCAACCTATTGGACTGTGTATAACAACAGTCATAAGGAGAAGAAAAAATAGCAATATGGGACAACAGGGTCAAAGAGGCAAGAGTGGACATTCAGGGCAGCGGCCTCACCATTCTTCTACCAGGCCTTTGGGTCTTCATGAACCTTCTTTCTTGAAGGATATAGAAGTTTCACAGGTACAACAGATGTAGATATTTTGGGTGAGGAGTCTTTTTGGGAGAGGAACCAGATCTGGAGTGAGGGATTTTGTAATGAAATGCCATTCCAAGAATATTGTAGAATGAATATTGGTAGTCGACCCAAGAGAGATCATCAGAAATAGGTACCAGAGTTACAAAGGATATTGGGACAGATCTCCATTCCACACTTTGATGGTTCTAAGAAGTGTGCTGCACCATCTTGGGTCCCAAAGCTGAAGACATACTCTGACTTGAATCCTATACATGAGGAAGGTGCAATTAAGTTTGCAAGTTCACATCTTGAGGGAGACGCTCATGATGGGTGGCATCATGGGCTGATTACATAGGGACACATACACATAATGACATATGCAGAGTTTTCATAGAAGTTCGGTGAGTAGAGTTGATAGGAGGGACCCTGACATGTATTTTAGGGAGTGGACTTATTTGAGATAAACCGGTCCCTGGATCAGTACATCACAGATTTTCAGAGATTACCAGTCATGGTACCTGATGTCAAGAGAGGAGAAAATGCTTTATTAATAGAGCCCATGACTGATTTTTATACCAGCTACATGGTGGAACCCTTGGAAGGGTTAGTGGGGGCATTTGGTCCTCAAAGTGCTCAAAGAATCAAGGTGTAATTTCTTTGTTAAAAAGAAGAGTGGAATTCAAGGTGCATTCATGACTTCAACATCCTAAGGTATGAAAATGGTTACCATTTTCCTAGCTTGTTGATTTCTCCTACGTTGTTGCCATGTCTCTATTATTTGGGACAACATTTATATGCTTGGATGATTGGGGAAGACTATTTCATAATCACGTCTCAAGGAATGCTAGATGGGGTAAACACATCCTCCATTCACATTGCTCTTGATTTAGCTAATAAGCATATGTTGGCAAAGAAAACAATGCAGGAGCCCATGATAGTGAAAGGACATGAGGTATGTGGTATATTTATTGTGGTTGAATTTTCTAGAGGTAAGACTATTTTTGGGATGTAATGGTTGCATGTTGTTAAGGAAGATGATGATGCATGTGTTGAAAAACCAAAGGAGAATGAAGATGCTGATCCTATATCAGAAATTCTGAGTTGCAGAGGTATGATGAGCAGCCCCAATTATGCTATTTCAGATGTGTTGTCTTCTCTCATGATGAGAATCAATGGGTACAACAAGAGGTATGAAGTTCCTTATGATAAAGTTTATGGATGCATGAGTTCTAATGTTGACTTCCCTTTCCCTTGCATTTACGATGAAATGAAAATATGGGGAAAGAGGATAAAGTATGATGAGGGAGCAGCCATGTGTATTCCCAACATAGAAGGGATTGATGAATTATGTCCATGGAAAGACATGTCTTGCACTAAGAAGGTAACTCATTTGTTTAGTGTCATTAAGAGATGTGAAGTACTTGAATGTGTTTGCACATTTGGGCTATTTCAAGTGGGAATCATTCATTGGACATATAGGCTTCCATCTTTTGGGAAATTTGCATTCATCCCTCATGTGGATAAACCAAAATTTTTCAAGGAAAACAAAGAAATCAGATTTCATGGTATGCAAGGGAAGATTGCAAAAGATGTGATTGGTGAAGAAAGAAGCATGTCGTTGCAGCGGTTGAATTGTGAAGGAACTCAGTGTCTTGTGGATCATGGTGACATCACAAGGAATGAGACAAGTGGGATGTTGGATGACTCCTATTCTGACGGATTGTTTGTTGTAGGCACAAAGCACACCATAATGACTTATGTGGAGAGTGAGTCGGATGATGTTGAATTGTGGAGTGAGTTGGATAGGATGGAGACTTTGACTCTAGATGGGGTGAGTGGAGTCATGGATGTGGGTGTAACCAATAATGTTGCACATGAGACAATTACAGAGATTGGGATTATAGGTTCAGACCATCTGAGTTTATCATTATGTTGGTCATCTAAAGTTTTGGTAGACTGGAGATCTCATTTTCTTGTTGAGTACTCCAAGAACCGACACTCTTGTGAGATTCTGGATGGCCACATACAGGATGACAGTTGTAGATTGGAGGATGAGATGATCTTCTCTTGGGGAAGATGGAGCCTTGTGTCAGATTCATGGTGGAGGATGGAGATATTGCAACATGTGCATTGTTCTTTCGTGACTAGGCGCTTGAGCTTCGATGAGACCTATAAGCTCATGTCTGAGAGGTTCATATGGCAGAGGTTGAGGGAGGATCTCCTCAACTTTATACAGGCATATATGGTTTATCACTATGACAAGTCTGAGTTTATGAGATCATGTTTTTTTAAATCAACATGGGACAACACTCCTATGATTTTTGCTGCTTCTATGCCTGGTGAGCACCTCACCCACGTGTTAATTAGTGGAGAGAAAAAAGTGACCCATGGTTATTCAATAGGTTCACATCCAAAGGTAGGAGATGGACTATATGGATCTGATATTACTGGTTGACTATCTGCTGGAGTCTTGGGACTTTTCCTCCATGGGACACATCGAGATATAGTATGAGGAGCCTGGCTCTCACACAAGTGCAGGTCAAGTAGGAGAGTTAGCACCATTTGTGCATAAATAGGTTGTTTCACAGGATGATACGGGGGATTCTATAGGATTTAGAGTAGACTTTCATACCCAGGAGTTAGTTGGAGAGGCCGTGAGTGATCCCGTGATGACAACCTTGCATTGGCTCGATTAGATTAGACCGATTAAAAATTTGATGCGAGGAACCAGTGGAGAGACGGTTCGGGTATCATTATTTTTCACGGTTTCGTGGTTACCTCAGATTACACAGATCCTTGGTGGATGGCAGGGTGAGGTGGAGAAACTTACGGCATGGTTTCCAGTTGCTGCAATAGGACAAGTTAATGCTTGGGGTCAAGCATTTCTCGGGAAGGGAGGACTATAATGTCCCCTTTTCTTGCACCAAATGCCTAAGGGTCAAGCGAGTCCAAGACGTGGTCATATCCAAAGGGCGGGGGACGTTGGGGGCTACTGAGAAGGGGCCGCATGGTACTAATAGTCATGTTTGGCATTTGGGGGTCACTTTGGACCTTGGCGACTTAAACGGGAAAGAGTGACTTTAGTGACTTTTATTTTATTGACCCCTCCATGGAAAGCAATGCGTCTAGGGTCTATTGGGGCTCTTTTTCCATGGGAAGTATATAAGGAGTGGGGAGAGTAAGGAAAGACACTTTTTACATACATTTTATTGAACCCTTCACGTGCAGCTTTTTGTCACGTATTTACACTTCAGGGTCAAATCCACACAGGATCCTAGCTTCGGTGGTGAGAGACTCATCCCTAGCTAACAGGGAATTCTTTGGTAGTGAGATATCTACCCTAGTCTATCATTCTAGATCCATTTTAGGGTTGTGTGGTAGAGACAATATCAGACGTCTCAGAGAAAGGATTTCACAAACATTTGGTAGCATTGGGAGAGGATAATCAGTGGGCTCCAGATCTAAATCTTGGTAGCATATTAGATCCACGATAGCCATTTAGGTAGAGCGGGATATTTTTTGGAGGAATCTCATGAAGGATTTACAGATATTGGGGGTATTTAGCGAAGACAAGTAGAGGGGCCCTAATCGATTCATGTTAGCCTTTGGGTCGTGGTAGCACGCCAAGGTGCGTCCATCATTTTTGAACCCTTCACCAAGCGTGGCAACCTGCAACCTTTACTTGGGGTTTTTCCAGTCGGTCATTTCAGATCCGAAGGTGGAAACGTTATTGCCTATATCTATTACTATTATTTCCAAAGACCCTTATTTTTGCTCTTGTTTTTGGAGAGTTACGAGCCTCTGAAGTCTCCAAGCTGTCTAGGGCACAGCTGTGCTTTTTCTGGCAGCATTTTAATTTATGTAAAAGTCCCGAAATAGTTTCCTTATGTCCTTTATAATAACATCAAGCTCTATTTAAATTTTCAAGTATTTTGGGTGGACATTTTGGCAAATATTAAGTTTCTTTAGTTCGTTGTCCCAACTGTAAAAATCTAGTAAAATCAATATTTTATGTGGCTGCAAGTTTTCAATATTTTGTGCATTTTTAAGTGGTATCCTATCAGGGATATTTCAAGTTTTGAATCAAATAAATTTAGATGAAGATTATTTGGGCATTGATAGTAGTGACCTCACCGGTTTTTTTAACACACATGATATGATTCAGGGTACAACAGATATATTTCCATCTCAATGTACTTTTAAATTTAATTAATTTTTCAACATTTCAATTTTAATATAAATTTCTATTATTGCTTTTAGGATCAGCACTCCCAAAAGGAAAAAGATGCGCAGAGCGTTTCTCAAACTGAAATCTGCCATACTTCTCCTTCAAAATCATCCTCTTCTGATACAGATAGTGATGACTTTCCAAAATTTCCTCTGGAGAACTTGATTGGCTATGAATGTCAATTACACATGAATGAATTTATCATGCCTCAAATTAGTGAGCTCATTCAATGGGAGAGAAGGGAAAAAGTATTAATATCTGAGATAGTAAGTCGTTATGACAACCATTGGCAAAGAGAGAGCTTATTTGCAACAGTAAAAAATCAACCCGTGAAGATGGATGCATTATTCATCAGAGCTAAAAGTGGGACTGTTGCATATAACAACACCTATAATGACAATATTTTAGATAAAGTATTAAACAGATTGGAAAATATCAGTGCTGAGGCCCAAGCCTATTTCAATAAATGGTCCAAGGACAAGGAAATGGCGGCGATTGCAAACGCTGAAAGAGATAGAGCTATCGTAAGTATAATTAGTTTGATTTTTTTATTAATTTCAATTAAAATTAGTTTTTAATATGTTTAATTGACTTCACTCTTTTTTTTGCAGCTGAAATATGAAAATTTAAAGAGTCAAGCTAAGGTGTTCCAAGTTCACTTGGAAATGGCCAAGAATAGTTTATCCGCAACAATTAAGATGAAAGAAAATATTGTTTTGGTTAATAAACAAAACAATACACTTAAGAGGATAATTAAAGAGAATGGCTATGACCCTGAGATTTTATTCAAAGCAAAGGAAGTGGCAGATCCTTCTTTGACATCCCATGGAGATTCTACAAAGGAAGAAGAAGCAATCGTCAAGAACCTAGAAATGACTGTTGAGGATCTGATTAGTTCGGGGATAATTGAGGGAAGGAATATAGTAGGGTCTAGTGAAAATGTTAAGGGTTGAGCCTTGAGGATTGGGGAACCTCAAAATTGAAACTTTAAATATTTTATATACAAAAGAATGAAAGTTGATACTTGGATATTTGTTTAATTTGAAGTTTGGATTTAAACTTTATGCAATATTATCTCTCCTTGCAATGATGGTCATAGTTACATTTATCATTAGATGTGGATAATGAAATTAGAGTAGATGTGGTTATAGTTATTATCCATTTATTCATTTGAATGTGGATAATGAAATTAGAGTAGATATGGATGATGATGAATTGTATGCTCTTATATTTTTATATATAACTTCTATATTGTAGACGGTGTTTATGTTTGATGCATAATCATGATTCATGGATTTAAACTTTATGCAATATTATCTCTGCTTGCAATGATGGTCATAGTTACATTTATCATTAGATGTGGATATCAGGATAATGAAATTAAAGTAGATGTGGTTATAATTATTATTAATTATCCATTTATTCATTTAGAATGTGGATAATGAAATTAGAGTAGATATGGATGATGATGAATTGTATGTGACTAGATGAATTGTATGCACTTATATTTTTATATAGAACTTCTATACAAATATTTCATTGATGTATGATGCATAATCATGATACATGGATTTAAAATTTATGCAATATTATCTCTGCTTGCATGTGGATAATGAAATTAGAGTAGATGTGGTTATAGTTATTATCCATTTATTCATTTGAATGTGGATAATGAAATTAGAGTAGATATGGATGATGATGAATTGTATGTGACCAGATGAATTGTATGCAATATTATCTCTGCTTGTAATGAAGGTCATAGTTACATTTATCATTACATGTGGGTGATGACATCTAATATTTTTGATGACATTAGAATGGATCATCCATTTATTCATTTAGAATGTGGTGTTATGTGGAAATAGGATGTGGATGTCTTGAATCTTGATAATGAAATTAGAGTAGATATGGATGATGATGAATTGTATGTGACTAGATGATGATATGGATAATTGTTTTAAGAAAATTAAGAATGTGGTGTGACAGATACATCTTAATACAGTAAGGGCTTCTTCTCTATATTTTAAATTTCAAACTCTTTAATATGTATATCATTTCTTCACATTTAATTTGAATTGAAACGAAAAAACTCAAAGGAAAAAAATGTGGTATGACATGATATCTTAATACCGTAAATTATACTTCACATTTAAAACTATGGATAAGATAGGATTTAAGGTACCTCTTTTCTTCTTGAGCGAGCTAGGGACCTTTGATTCTCAAGAATTCAACACAAAAATGAATAAGGATTAGAATAAAAATGGGTGAGTTTCCTAATAATCTCAGTCCCAAGAAGCGAGAGAGCTTGGATGGATGTCAACTCACATATTTCATAAACATCAATGAAATGAAGAGATTAAAATGTAGAATCCAGATCTAACCTGTTCATATTGAAGGTGACAAAAATATTAAGAATGCATTGCAGAGTGGACACCAACTATATCTAAGCTTTGAAGGCCTTGCAAAATACAACATCAAAGTGGTTTGAAAATTAAAAATACCAATGAAATAAATCCAATTTTAGTAAATGATGGGATTTGAATAAATGTAAATATTCATACCTGTAACATCTTTGATGATAACTACAGATCAAAAATAGCCTCCTCAAGTCAATATTTGCATCTGCAGAATTACAATGGTATTTATATAAAAATATAAAAAATTAAATTAGAATCTATTTATATGAAATTGAATAAATAAGAACAAGTTAAAGTGTAATGTCAAGGTGATACCTATTTAAAGCTGAAATAATCCATTTTCAATAGCTTCTTCGTATTCAATATTTGCATCCGCAGAGTTTGAAGATGCACCACTTCCGTCTCATCGTTGAGATTACTTGGACTTGTAGCAATATTATTTACACCTCTTCTTTCAACAAGGGAATTCCAGTGTGCAATAGCTCTGTCAAAAGGAAAGGTTTCCAAAGAGTAGTGAGAAACATAACACCTTATGCAACTTTCAAGATTTTTATCCAACCTGTTTCTCAATTTTGATTTAATAAAAGATAAAGCACTGAAAACTCTTTCATCCTCCACGGATCCCAAAATCATTGTTTGGCACAACTCGTACAACCAAAAATATTCACTAATGTCTTCTTGTAACACACTACTTTGGTAGAAATTTCGCCAGAGCCTTGTAATAGCACCACTCTTTGAAGGTTTGTATAAGAGTTTATACTGTGACCTCATTGTCATTACAAAATTACTTGATTGAGTCTTTATTAAATCAACATTAAATATACCTTTTATTTCAATACCCTCAACCTATGATGTATTTCTGAAATGGTCCAATATTGTATCCATGTATTTATGAAAAAGATTACCTACAAAATCAGCATGGCCACCTTCTATACTCCAAATAGTTGGATTCATCACACCCATGGATTCAAGAATTTTTCTTGGTGAAACATTATCTAATTTTTGATGCTAAGTATTCTGCAATTTTTCTGATTTTTATTCTTGTTTCAATTACTACAGAATCAAATAGATTTTGTGTCATAGGAACTTCTTCTTCTTTTGTTGATGTAATGTCTTTACTTTTTTACAGAATGTGCAGTGGTATCTTCTTCCCACTAACATGGATACAAAGGTGATCATGGATATTAAATCTCAAAAAGTTATTGGGATGGTTAAGATCCAATAAAATTTCTAGTTATCAAAAACAGGTGTATCAAAACTATCCAGGAAGTGTACAAGGCATCAAGACTCATACATACCATTTTTCTCATCCGTATAAAATCAACAATATAGGTTAATCTTCCCTGTGCATGTTTCATCAATGTATTGATCTCTTGCAACATTGGAATAATGCCTACCAATGTAAGCAATGTCTCCAAATCATTTATATGGAACAAAATTCCCTCACCCTATCAATTTCATGACGATATTTGTGCATGAAACCAACCAATGAAGGATACTCCTCATGCACTCTGCATGCAAGCTCATACAACGAAATCCACCTTGTCTCAACATCCTTCATAAGTTTTTTTGCCATCTGTAATACCTATGGAAAATTTCTGAAACTCAAGAAATCACTTTGGGCTGCTTGCCATATAGGCATGCAGTTCTCTTATAAGGTCTTCTACTTTTGCAACGTTTTCGTATTTGCTAACGATTTTATATGCTAAATTCATTCTGTGAGCCATACAATGAATTGCTAGCATATAAGGGGTGACTGATGTTTACAATCAAACACACAACCTAGTTCTATGACCCTACATGATTGATGCCCCATATTCTCCCACATATACCAACTTTATAGCAATTTCACAGTCATGCCAGCAATTTCTTTCAAAAGAGAAATAACTAGTTTATATAGGTTTTCTGCATTGCAATTTTCAACCATTTTCTGAACACCCAACAGGTGTGGAGTCCTCATATGATTTTCTAAAGTGTAAACATGGATACATACCCATGTGGTGTTGTCAACAACGGTCACTTCATCAATTGACAAAGAGATAAAATTTGCATTTTTTACACACTCTTTCAAATCTTCCTTCTCAATCATAGCAAGGCATTTAGCCATTTCCCATGCACTGTTGTCTGACCAGTGAGACTGGGAACATTTTACATTCCATTATATTGATACAAAGGTTTGAAATCGATGAAATCTGAAATTAGTCTTCCTTTCTTAAGGATGTGGAATAAAGTAGAAAATTGTATGAGTTTAGCACACAAATTTGATTGATTCATCTTACCAATTTGTGTTGTGATCATTCTCGCCATTTTCTATGAGAAGTCTGCGTCTTTTCTGATCAACCTCATATTCTGCCACATATTTCACATGCATGCATTCTTTTTCAGTTTTCCATATGTGTGTTTTTATTTTCTGGCCATCTTCCCCAGTTAAAGTGAAATATTGTTTTCCACAGTGTTTTTCAATTATGTCCAACTTCAGTTGCATTTTTTGTTGCCTTCCCAATTTCCACGTACATATTGTACATGTACATTCTGATGAAATTTATTTAGAATTAGCTGGTTTTATAGGTTCAATAAATGGAAATTTTGCAGCCTAGTCAAACTTGTATGTCCTCCCAAGTGTCCACATATTCTTGTTCATATTCACAGTTCTACTTTTATGTGCAGAGCTTTCAGAAATATCACAATCATCAGGTTTCATTTTCAGTGTATCACTAGTTGCATTTGAATTTTGTGTTGCATTTTTCACTACTGGAATATCTTCAAGCCTTGACATGGTATCATTATAGGTGTCATTTGGATGATATTGAGCAGAATACATGTCCACTTCAATAACACCTTCCACACAATCTGTGCTCTGATTGATTTTCAGTGGGAGCTCTATGGGTGCTTGCGGTTATTGTATCTAAACCAACAAGAGTTTCCAAAATACTTGAACATAGAATTTTAAGTTTTTTTGTAACTTTTTGGGTGTTCTGAACAATAGTAGCTTCCATTGTTCCTTTCGTGTGTCAACAACACGGTTCCCTCTTGCGCGTCAGAAGGTTATTCTTGTCACCCGTCATCAAAACATTCTTGTCACCCATCAAGAAAGCCTTCGTGTCACCCATCAACAGATCCTATTTGTCACCCTTCAACAAATTCTGCTTGTCATCCTTCAAAAAATATTTCTTATCACCCATCAATAGATCGTACTTGTCACTCGTGAATAGATCCTGCTTGTCGCCTGTCAACAAATCCTTCTTGTCACCTGTCAACAGATCCTACTTATCGCCCGTCAATAGACCCTGCTTGTCACCCATCAACAAATCCTTCTTGTCCCCCGTCCACAAACCCTTCTTGTCACCCATCTAAAGATTCTTCTTGTCACCTATCCTCAGAGCCTTCTTGTCGCTCATCGAAAAACTCGTACTTTTGTGTATTGGAAATTTAGAATCTATTGCTTTGCAAGTTATGTAATTGATAATAGATATTCCCAGGTGGAATGTGGAATGAGTTAGCAAGTAGTGTTCTACCCAGTGAATAATATAGGATTATAGGGGATATTATAAATAGGTAGGCAAAGTTGACCCCTAAAAAAATTGAAGTTTAATTTTTAGGCGAACATGTCAAGACCCATTGAGCCAAAAAAATTTCCTTTTCAATTTTTTCTAAAATGGAATATTCACCATATTACGAATATTCACCACTAAAAAAATCCCTGTGTGCATGTGTATATGATAAAGATAATGACATACCGAGTATCTAACTATCATAATAAGCAACATGTATCATGTAAAAAGTATATGAAAATAAGATTAAGTGTAACCAATATATGCAATATGCGGTGTATGAGTGTGACATAATGGTATGTAATGTGTAAATGTGGATAGGGGTAGTGTACCCCTAGAAGATGTGTATGAGATGATGTTAATTTATAAAATACCCCTCAACAATCAATAATGAACCATAAAACAAGAGTGTGTCATCGGGAAATGGTTTGAAAATGTGTGCTATAAAGATAGATCATGAAGCGTAGAGCGTGAAGAGTGAATGTGGTGAGGTTCATTTCAGATTTAGACCCTCAGAATTCAAGTATGAATTGTGGAACTAGAGTGTGTCGAAGGTAATGACGATACGGTGCGTATATTAGAAAGTGTGAGAGTACTTGGAAAATATTAAGTGTGAAGCACCAAGAGTGATATTATGTACTATAGACAACTTATGATTATAGGATGGGGAAGAAAGCATGATGACCCCTAAGTATGTGAGTGATGAATATCTAGGCGGTGATGTGAGAAGGACCATGTCATGGTGGCGGAGCTTGAAATGTGTCTTGGACATCAATGTAAGGATTAACTTGTTTGAAAAAAATTAGACACTGAAGTGGAGTAGGATGTAGAGGGACATTGAAGTAGAGTAGGATGGAGAGGGACCTTGAATGGTGGTAACTTATTTGGGATTGATAATGTTGTAGAAGACTTGAGAGGAGGAATGGATGGATTGATTTTTAGAGGAGGTTGCTTAGGTAGAATTGGTAACACTTGTAGAAGACTTGAGAGGAGGAGGTGATGGACTTATTTTGAGAGGAGGTTGCTTAGGAAACTCTTGACTTACCGAAGAAGGAACATGAGTGACTATAGAATGATGCTCATTAGACATAGATGGATCAGATTTGGGAGCCTAGTGGGATTTAACAATTGGAGATGAGCATACAAAAACATTTTGTGTAGAAAATGAAATGAAACCATGATGCTTAAGGTGTCCAATTTGTCATTTGAGATCATAACAATCATTTTCATTATGTCCATTAATTTGATTATAATTTCAATCAAGGGTGAACTTGGTATTTAACAAGATGATAAAGAGGGTAGAAATTAGTGGATGGAAAGTTGATCAATTGGTGAGTGAGAAGCTAAGGAATAATATCATGTTGCTTACCATTGAGATCAAACTTGAGAGGTGTCAGTAATGGTAAAACTTGAGGTTCACTGACATGAGCACATGTAGAAGATATAGAAGTAAAATTAGATGTAAAGAGAACTAGAAAGATCTTGAGAAACATCCTTGAGATGTTGTATTTTAGCTTTAAGAGATGTAATTGTTGTTTCCAAAGCTTGAATTTTATCTTGAAATAAAGAATGTAAAGCTTGAATGGAATCTAAGATGGGTTAATTGGATGGAGGATTAGGAGTGATAGAGTCATCAGATAGATGATCGCAGATGGCATTTACTTGAGTGGGTAGCATATTGTGAGGAGATACATACTTGTCTAGTGTTTTATGGAGAGCATCTTTGTAATGTGGGTGCATTTAAAGTAAGTTATACAAGGATATTAGAGGATTTTTAGGAGCCATGAAAGAAGAAAAAAATCCAAGTGTATGATCATGAGTAGGGTTCACCAAATGATTTAATTTAATTTGAATTAAATCTAAATATTGCAGAGTCACTACTGAACCAAATGATGTATAAATGCATAAATGACACAAACAAGTTAAGATGTAATATTTGAAACCCTAAGAAAAGAAGGAGAGAGGACTTAGCTGATTTCCTTGCAGTATGGGATTGATCTCGAACCGGGAAAAGTGTTGAACATTTGGGCGAGTGTCGTTACTACTCACAATAAATTTTGAAATGTAAGAATGAGGCTTGACACAGAGCCCACAACAGGATAGGGGTGCTTGGGCGTTGAATACCACTTCACTGGCACTGTGATTGCACAAATGATCAAAACATGGGTTTTCTTGTGTCATAAGATCATTATTGTTGTTTCTTGTTGATCACATGAGATTTTCCCATTGAATGCTAAAGGTACATGTAATCAGTAAACTAGAAGTTTGCATGCATAAGCCCACTAACCACATCAAACCTAAAAAGAAAGATGCAATATGGGGAGTAGGACTAACCCCGACGGTCACCCCAAGAGTGAACTTATGACCGAGTTCTGCACTACATCTTAGACTCCATGTAGTTCTTGTGAGTGTGTGTAGAATTTTTCCTTAGGATGCCCTTGTGAAAGTTGCACTTAATAACGGGTCATAGCTAGAATGTAGAAATGTATAATATGTGTGGATGGAATATAATAAACTTCCCCTTCCTATGTTTTGTATGTAGAGTTGATGCAACTCTTAAACCTTGAATGAATGATATATGGATGATTTAGAGTGCTTTAGGTTCCTTTTGGATGCAAGCTTAGGTGATGCTAGGAATACTTAGTGGTTGGTCCTTGAGTTTGAACACAAATATTTATTTATATGATTCCCTTGTTTGAATTTTGTAATTGACAACTAGAAGGTTGACCCATAAGTGAAAAATATTCCCAAAAGATAAAAGATACCTAAAAGGAGTGAGTAAGGTGAAAAAGGGTCAAGGGCACCCAGAGGGGACATGAGTTCTGAGCGCTTCGTCTGGTTGGGCATTGGTGTCTGAAGCCATAAAAGATAAATAAGTAAAATACCAATTGGGATGTAGGGTGTGTAAGACCAAATATAAAACAAAAACATAGAAAAGATGCCAAGAATAGTCAAAGCAATTACTAGTTTTATTGCTTATGAATCATATGAATGCTAGTATGTGTTTAAGACCTAGAAATGTACCTAAGTGCATGATTTTTGTCTACATTAGTAGGCTTAAAGGGTTTAGTGGGTGTTATCACCAAAAATATGTACCCTCTACTTGTTATCATGAATGGATAACAAAAATTTTGGGTAATTTGGACTTGTCTCTAAGTGTGGGACCTTGTAAGTGAGACAAATATCTAGAGAATGTTGGTTCCTCTACCTATTCCTAATGTTAATTTACTCCTACAAATGAAAATACAATTATCTAATCTTAATATAAACATTCATAGGGACTAAGGAGAGAGGAAGATGCATGAAGATTGAAATCTTAAGCTAAATAGAGGTGATAACACCAAGAAAAGGGGGAAAGACACTCTCAATGAGGGAAAATGGGAAGAAAATGAAGGAGGAGAGGGAAACAACTATGCCACAAACCAAAAATATTTAATCTTCCCTTTTCACACAATGCATAACAAATCTAGAACCTGTAAAGGAGAAAAGGCATGCACAACACACCACAATAACAATAGAGGAAAGATTGTAAATAAAACCAAGTCAAGGTAGAGAAAAAAAAAAAGCAAAATTTATTTCTTGAAGTATGCACAAACCATTATAATGGAGTGGAAGAAGGCACAAAACACCTTTTAGATCCCAAATATAAGGCCTACAACTCACAAATACTTCTGTAATCACTTTGACATGGTGCACCTATATTTTGAGAGGGTCCAACCTTTACAAATGTGCACAACTTTCCAATATATAGAAAATGGGAGAGAGAGAGAGAGAGAGAGAGAGAGAGAGAGAGAGAGAGAGAGAGAGAGAGAGAGAGAGAGAGAGAGAGAGAGAGAGAGAGAGAGAGAGAGAGAGAGAGAGAGAGAGAGAGAGAGAGAGAGAGAGAGAGAGAGAGAGAGAGAGAGAGAGAGAGAGAGAGAGAGAGAGGAGAGAGGGAAAAGAGAAACTCGGATCTATTACTCAACCACCAATAACATGAATTAAAACCCTGAAAAGAGGCATGTGAGCTCTTACAAGACCACCCCTACATTGTATTTCTTATAGGAGAAGGTATGGGAACTATTCACCATTAATTATGGTAGTTGAGCTACCTAGAACCAAAATTTTACTACTAGGATTATTATTTTCCTTTTTCACCCCTAAAAATTCATGAATTTCTAAATTTTATGATGCCAAAGTAAATTTCATGATGGGACATTTCCAAAAATCCTAATTTTGTCAAATTTAGAGTTATAGGAAGACATTATGGCCATGAGGATTTCTGAAGTACGAGAGGAACATGAAAAATTTCTATATGGGCCTTGACATACAACTTTAAACAAGTTGGTCTAAGGGTTAGATAAAGCACACATGTAGGGAACAAGAGGTAGGGGCAGAACATTCCATGTGTTCCACTGGGATTGACATATCTACATACCTATGTATTTTCTTGGTGGGAAAATAATTGGAGTTTGGGTTGGAGTAGGGCAATGTTCCTAAGTTTTGGCTATGCCTAACTTATCCGCTTCACCGACATCTCTACCCCGTCTGTCTAGTCACTAATCGGTTGATTGGTGAAGCTGTTTGAACCGTGTAGCTATTCCATTAGACTCTGCCTTTTTTGAAAAAAATTCCCCTCCCCTTTGGTCAGCTTTCACGATGGATCAAGGAACAATAGGAACAAAGGAATAGTTCCTCCTATTCCTCCAAAATCCGATTTGGCTTGGAATATCCAATTTTATTCAGAATTCTCCCATTTTGACTAAGTCCTATGTATGAATACCTTGCAAAGGGGGAAAAGTTCCTAAATCATGAAGATCTTGCTCCACAATGCCAATTTTTCCCTGTTTGATCCATGAAAACATCACCCAAGAATATGGCTCTGCCCATAATTCGATCAAATCTTTCTTAAGACATTTAAAAGAGCATGGGAGTGATTTTAGGATAATGGTGGGCTCATCCCATTCAATTATATTTGTATGAATAAGATCTTTCATAACATGTCAAATATTGATACATCAATTAGTGAGGTGACCAATGCATATATGATAGTTACAATAAGCATTAGCATTGAAACTCATACCACGAGGCTTTATCACATCAACTTCAAGTAATGGAGGGAGAGTCACAACATACACTTAAGTAATTATTAAGAATAATGTGTGGAGCATAAGGTAGATGTGTAAATCACCTTTAGGGTGGAACATAAAGTTGAAAAGGGAGGGATCCCTAAGAAAACATAAGTAAAACCATGATGAGGAAAGCATAAAGAAATGACCATAAGGGTGATAATCATAGCATGTAACCATGGTTGCCCTAAGAGAAATTTTTAATTAGGATTTTATGGGAAAACATATCGTAAAGTTTCAATGTTTTAAGGACTGATAGTAATGGGTAAGGTGATTTGGACAATTACTTAACGGGTGCATTTTCATAGTCATGAATGTGTATAGTAAAAGGGGATAACTCCTTAGTAAAGAGACCTAAACGAAAAAGATAAAATGCTGCAAAAATTAAGGCTGATCCATTATCAATAAGAACACATTTTACTAATGTATTAGGTGCAATGACTTAAACAAATATGGGACTTTTTCTATCTAATTTTATTGGGGAGGAGTGAGAATGAAATCACTACCTTTAGCAAAAGAAAAAAACTTCTTGAAGGACAAATCCAACATAGTTATAAGATATGTAAGGATAAATTTGAGCATTTTGAAAAAACTCATGGATGATATCCTTTCATGTTGGATTCATATGGATTAAATCAAGAAAATATATGGGGCAACCACTAGAAGAAGCCATTAATGTTTCCCAAAAGGAACAATGAAAATAATTATACACCAAGAGGGAAGGAGAAACCCTAGTTTTAGGAAGAATGTTTGATTCAAGTTTTGGGTTCACCAAATGTTTACACCCTTTTTACATTTATATATGATATGGAAATTCACAACAATAAAAACAAATGTAATGTTTTTATAGGGGCTATTACGATTAATTAACTTCCAACACTAACCATGCAATATTAAAATAACACAATAATACTTGTAAGTAGTGATGAAAATATGCTACAAGTTCAAATACACAAAGGGGATGTGCACATAGCTATATAAAGTGATACAAGAGAGATTTGGGTACACTAAATGGATAATTTGGGACTAATAAACCTGAATATTCTTTGTTCATGAGATTACAACTAGAAAGAACCCGATATAGAATCGTATAACTCTACTAGGATTAAATGTATAGCCTTGGACTTGTTGTATTAGCTTGGACCTACTTGGAATAGGATTGTATAAATTTTAATGTCGTTTAGTATTCTAGAAACATGTGTTGTTGTCAAACCTTATGTGTCAAACTATCCTAAAACCATATGAAAATAACTCAAACCTTGACCATAGGTGGAAGACCCTACAATAAGGTTAGTGTTTGGGTTGAAGTGAAATCCATGCACCACATACATTGGCACTACTCTAAATTTTCCTTAAACCACCTTTATTTCTCCACCTAACATTTAATATCTATATGAATACAACTAGTTGGAATTTTGAACCACTTTGATCATGCTTGAGATGATTGTGCTCTTTCAAATACATTGAGTTGAGATCTTTGGGTGCTTGGAAATGAGGGAAGATGAACTCCTTGACTTAATTGAGTGATTAATAACTATAGTATTGGATTATCTAATGGATTTACATCATCTTTGGGAATATTTAGGGATCCTTATGTTCCTTTTGTGATAATATTTGCAATGAGAACTCATGAAAGTGCCAGGTTTGTAAATGAAGTGATATAAAATTACTTATAGAGGGTTACAAAGGTAATTTGTTATGGAAATGATGACCCATGAAGTAAAAATACCCAATGAAGATGATAAAATTGAAATTAAAGTTGGATGATGTGTCGGTTTAATAATGTACATGTCATTCCAAGACCGTAAAAGTTGTTCGGGATCAAAAATTACATCTTGGCATTACTGTACAATTTTGGACAAGGTGATAGTGAGTGAAATATGGAAGTTACATCATGATAGGAATATGTTAGATACTAATTTTATGTGTTTACATTCAAAATTTTATGACATATCAATGTGTTAGAATACACAAGTTGGGATAGAGACAGTAATATGTACTTGAGTGGGAATAGGATGTTGATATTTGTCTTTAAAAAGGAGCACAATCACAACTAACAGTGTCAAAAGGAGAAAGTTTTAAATTTGAGTGTCTACACAAATTGGATTAGTATATGAAAGAACACTTTACTTAAAAGTGAAACTAACCAAAGTAGATGTTATACACAACTCAAGGAAAGCACATTAACACTAATTATGTTCAACACATTCCCTCCACATTACCCTTAATTCAACATACATTTTCTCAATTATGATCAAGGATCTTAATCTTAATAACTATAATACTTATAACCATTACAATTCCCTCAAAACATAATATAATCACCATAATGTTGTACACGCTTAAATTTGACAATGATAACTTTGTCTTTGCACCTAAAGCTAAACATATACACACATGCCAAACCAAGGAGACTTATCCTTATCCATCTTCCATGAATTGCTTATCTATTCACATTGATAATTTTATAATAAAATCAATCTTATCAGTATAAAACAATACAATCTCCATAGGCATTGGTCCCCAAAAGTTACAAAGTCCCACAAGATGCTAGTAGTGGACTGTTTGGGTGGGACCATATTGTCCCATGGTTTGGTCCCACTTGTAAATGGTCTTATCTCTTACCAACAATTACTTTTACAATTTGATATCTTTTCATGGGTTGGTTCATATCACATGGGTTGGCATTAATTTGAAACTAAACCCTCAAATGCCTATAAAATTAAGTCTAAATCACTTATTTACCTCAATTGAGACTCACTAGCACTCATAAGAGAACTCATTACAAAATACAATCCTAAAGAACTTTTAGCTCTCCTAAATTCCTTCAAAGCAACAACACAACCTAGGGCCATCCCCAAAATAAATATGAAGCTAGAAAAATAAAGTTTAAGAACCATGTTTCTTGTTATATATACCTTCCAAGACAAGCCAACCCAAGTTTAAGTGCACCAATCCATTGTCTCTCATTTTCAAGTATTCAAGTTTCCAAATTAGTTGCATCTATATATATATCACATGCTAAGTGGAGAAATTATTATGGTTTAAATACTCTTTCAAGTAGTGTTGATGTATGTAGTGCAATGGTGATTTAATCCAAATACTAACCTTTTTGCAAGGGTCTCCTACTCGCGGTTAGAGTTTGAGGGTGTTTCAAATCACACAAATGGTTTCATACATATGATACACGTAGGGTTTCATTGTGAAGGTCATCACAAAGTTCCATGACCACATAAAAAGTTATAGATTGGTAGTGTATCACCTTATGAAACCATACATCTTGGGACCATACCATACCACACTCTAAAACAAGTCATATGTTTCCATCTTGGTTCAATTTTTAACTATAGTTTTAGTAATGAAGCACCTCCAATTCATTTCTATTTTTGCACAGTCATTATACACTCCCATATCACCTCTCTACTTCTATAATTAGATAAGTGCACTTATCCTCGTGTTTTGAGAAATCATATTAATCATTAAGTGTTGTGAATTGATTTAGGAGCTCTATTTTGATTTATATGTTAATATTTATTAACTAATCTGAATATATAACCTATACTACTGTTATCCAAAATGAGCCCCTTGCTCATTTTATGGCTAACTCCCTTCATTTCATTCCTCCCTTGTGTTTCAGTCAATTTTTTTTTCTTTTCAGAACTCAAAATGTTCTAGAAATGGCACCATTTGATAGAGCTCCTTCTCAGCTTTCCAGAAAGGTAAAGTTTTCCTCCTAACTCCATGTATTTTTGAAGTTATGGCTCGGCAGAGTTTTTGTGGGAAATTTTCCCTGGACAGGCCCACCGGCCAATCAGAGAGCGCCACGTCAGCAATCAAGTGGCGGAGGGTGGAGGAAAATTTAGAAATTTTACTAAGTGTTTGGTGTAATGGAAAAATCTTTTAAGGGAGTTCCGCTAACCAATGGGAAGAAGCCACGTGTCTAGGTGGGGAGGAGTTGGGAATTTTTCCCAAGGGTTGGCGTGAACAAATTTTTGCCCGTAGGGCCCGCATCCAATGGCATTGCACCATGTGTCCTTAGGCCGAAGGAGTGGCGGAGGTGGGAGAAATTTTTCAAAATTTTCCTAAGTATTGGCACCATGGAAAAATCTCCAAGGAAATCTGAGCCAATGGAAGGAGGCCACGTGTCCTCGGAAGGGCAGAGGTGGAGGAAAAATTGAAAATTTTACCAAGTGTTTGGCAAGGTTTCAGAAGGAATTTTGGCCCGATGGCCCGCCAGCAAATAGGATCGTGCCATGTGTCCAAGGGAAAGAAGTTGGGAAAATTTCCCAAGGGTTAGCGCAAGTAAAATATTCCGGCCTAAGGCCCGCATCCAATAGCATGCCACCACGTGTCACCGGGGTGGTGGGGGTCAGAGGTGCAAAAGGATTTTATCCTTTTCACCCAAGTGAGGGAAATTTTAAAAAGAAAGTCCCCCCAAAAACCCGAGCCAATAGGACCATGCCACGTGTCCACGTGGCAGACAAAAAATGCAAGACAGCCCGCGGGAAAATGAAGAAGATAGGCCCACGTCCAATGGGGTTGTGCCACGTGTCTAGATCAGAGAATATGGTCAACAGTGACAAAAAAATTTAAGAGCAAATGCTCGCGGTGAATCACATCATGCCACGTGTCCTCAAGTCATCCATCTGGCCGTGAGAAAATTTTGGAAAATTTTCCAAAGGCCAAAACGATGGGAAATGAAGCAGGCAGGGTTCACAACAAATCAAATCATGCCATGTGGCACCAGAAGTGGTGGGGCGTGGAGATTTTTGGGGAAATTTTCCCAAAAGCAAAAAGTGGGAAAATTTCAAATTTTTGGCCTCGCCAACCCATTTTGGCCCTGTTTTGCCCTAAATTTTCAAATGAGCATAACTTTCGATATAGAGCTTGGTTTTGGCATTCTTTATATCAATGGAAAGTTGGTGAAATTATCTACATGATTCAGGTCAATTTTTGTTTTGGTGGAGTTTGGAGAGAGAAAATTGGAAAACACCTCTGGCACGTGGAAATGAACAAAAATGACATTTCAACCACCATTTTTAATGCGAATGGCTCACATTCTCTCCCAGCATGGTGAAAAATGTCAGGGAATGGAATTTTAAGGATGCCCATGCTATTTTATTGCATTTTTTTGGTGGTTGAAGCTTCTCTCATGTTTTCCCGTGTTTCTCTCTCCTGAGCTCGAATGGGCATTGTTAAAAGCTAGATTTGGCTCATTTTGAAGGGTTGGACATTTTTATGTTTTGCAGGCTCCCTCTTTCACCCTAGAAAGTGATTTTGTGGAATACCAGACCTCTTTCAAGACTATAACATATTTTCTACCTTTCTGTTGATGTAATGCATGTATTTTGATATTGGAAATGACAATGCAAGCTCTGTGAATGAGTTTCAGTCCTCTTCTTGTGTTGTTTGATTCATCCATGATCTTTCATTACATTTTATCAGTTTGTGCATGATGTTTTGCTGCATTTCTATAATCTATGTCAATTTTCAGAAGTAAAAATGCTCACCACTCCTTTGGTGCATCACCTTATTAGCATTAGTTTTAATTCTTTTGCATTCTCTATCTCTGTCCCCTTGGAATTTATAGTAGGATTTTGAGTTTAAACCTCTGCAATTTTCAAGTAATACACCTGATCAGAGGAGTTGAGGAACCAACCTCTAACCTGGAGATTCTTTTCCCACTTTTACAAGTCCCACACTTGGGGAAAAGATTCAATGTTGTGCAATCACACTAGATGCTAAAATGTCAAACTAGAAATCTGATAGAACATTCCAGAGGGTGTTGTTGATTTGCACTAATAGTTGGCATGCTCTGGTGGGACCTATGAGGTCTTCATCTTTATTGCAACAAAATTGATGTGCATTTGTTGCAATTTTCTTGCTTAAAAGAGCCCTGAATTGCACATCTGGCGACTCCAAGGAAGAAGAATCAGCTGGTTTTAGTAGAACAGGACACTGAAAACTCATGAGAAGAATCACCACAAGGTCAAGAGTTGGAGAAGAAGAAGTATTGTTTGAGTATCTGCAATTATCTCCAAGAAGAAGACAAAGAGGAAGAAGAATCCAAAGGTCTCCATCTCCACCAAACAAAACTCTATCAACTCCTCCACCTAGTAGACCTTTCATCCAATCAACAAGGGTTCTAAGGCCAATCAGAATGGCACAACACAACCCATATGTCAATTTCACTAGCAGCAGCCCACTTGCTCTCAATGCACAAAATCCAATCCCAGTTGCAGCACTGAAGAACATTCCATACTTTACTGGAGAGAATCAGACCACTCTTGGTGATCATGTCAAGGATATTGCTAATATTTGTGTAATCCATGAGATTGATGAGATGCAAGTTGTTGTCAAACTGCTAGCATCTTCATTCAAAGGGAAGGATTTGCAATGGTTCAGGAGCCTTGCTTTAGGTTCTATCCAAAATTGGAACCAGCTTTGTATAGCCCTCCATGAGTAGTTTGGAGAAAAGGGGGATAACTTGTCCCTTCTAGAACAATTGACAACTATCAAGAGAGCTCCCAATGAGCAGCTGCTTGACTTCAACTTCAGATTTCAAAGGACTTGGGAGAGAATTCCAATAGTAGTAAGGCCAACAGCAGAAGGTGCTTTCCTATATTATGTTAAAGCTTTAAATTCTAATATTTCTATGTTAATTCAATCCATGGGAGGCACAACTATCCCTGCTGCTTATAGCATTGCCATTAGAGCTGAAAATTGTTTGATTCAAGTTGGTAAGCTAGCTCCTAGGCCTCCAATGCCATTGTATCCAAATTTAGAGAGTCCAAGCACTAGTCAAGCACCTAATATAGCTCCTATTCCCACTCCTAGAAATCAGAATTCAAGTGAAGCTTCTACTTCATCTTCTAGTGCCTCAAATGAACTTCAAGAAGTCATGAAGAAATTACAAAGTTTAGGTAATGAGCTGGTTACACTCAAGAGGCAATAAGCCCAAAGTTTCAGGCCTTCTTACTAGCCTCAAGCTTAGCCTAACAGGTAGCCATATCAGCCTCAAAGACCACCCAATCCAGCTGCAAATCAAAATCAAGCAAGGCCTCCTGCCAACAGACCATTTCAGCCCTATAATCCCAATGCTACATCTGCCTCTAAAGCACTAGTGCCAGTGTAAAACAACATAGCTCAGAGTATGATTGGTGTTTCACATGTAATGAACCTCACAACTAGTCTATGTGCTTTAATGGTGCTCTAAATCAAGCCTTGATGGTAACAACAACTGGTGTGGAGGGTGAAGGAGTCAAGGAAATAACCAATAACAAGAAACATCCCAGCAACAATCAGCTCCAAATGATACCACACTTGTAAACTGGCAGGCAAAATATTTTTGTGGTATGAATCAAACAATCTCTCAAAGTGTTGCAGCCAACACAAGGTCAAAAAGGAGAAATTTGGGTGAAGGACAGCCATTGACTCCAAGTAATCCACAACCTTCTACCACTCCACAAACTGTTGGCAAACAAAATGTAGTTCCAAACATGCAAGGACCACCCAAACCAGCTCCTAAGCCAACACAGATGCCAGTTGTTGCTGCCCATGTGCAAGGAATGAATGTGCAGGATAGAGGACAGCAGAGAGATGCTTCATCTCCATTCAACATCATTAATCAGATGAAGAAGACAAATGTGAACATATCAATGTGGGAATCACTATCCATCCCAGGCCAAAGAGATTTGCTACAAGCTGCCATAAAGGACTGGTCAACTTCAAATCAATCAGACCCAAATGCAAGAGAAGGTACTCAAAAATGCTGCCCAGCCTGAAGGGAATCATGAAGGACAGCAAGGTAAAATTTTGAAGCCCCCTCCATTCTATGTTTCATTGATCATTGGAAACCAATTAGTACACAACTGCATGATTGATTCGGAGCAAGTAGTTCAATAATGCCTAAGCAAATAGCTGATCAGTTGGGGCTTCAATATGAAGTCATATCCAAAGGGGTAGTGCAATTGGATGGGACAGTAGTAACAACAGTAGGAGTGATTAAAAACTTGAGTCTCACTTTGCATGCATGCCCCAACGTTGTTGTTTTGTAAGATGTCTCGGTGATAGATCTTCCACCACTCTTTGCCCTATGTTTTTCAAGGGATTTCACAGCTAATATTAGAGGTTACTTATTTGCTGATTGGTCACACATGTTGTTTAGAACAAGATATGGAACTAAGGCCACAATCAGATCTGAGCCTATTGCAAACTTTCACATTGAGCCTCACACTCCAAGCCAAATCAATACCAATTGTTCAGCGTTTGATCAAGAGGATTATCCAAGCACTGATGAAGCTGACACCAAGGTTGGAAGCATCCCATATTTGAATCTTGATGAATGGGAAAGCAAGGTGCATGCTTTTGATCCTTATCAAGAAATAGAATAATCTGAGCTAGGAGTCTATTGCATGCATGAAGAAAATCAGCCTATTCCTAGCATCACCAAGCCAGACCACAAGGATGAAAATGAGGTATGGTAGTTGTTATTTGATGGATCAAGAAGTAGACAAGGTGCAGGAGGGGGAGCTATGCTTGTTTCACCTCAAGGAGTTAAGTATTATTCAACTTTTAGATTTCAGTTTGCATGTTCTAATAACACTGCTGAATATGAAGCCTTGATACAAGGATTGCATTGGTCAATAAAGAGAGGAATAAAGAACTTGCAAGTTTTTGGTGACAATGAGTTGATTGTCAACCAAGTTAAGGGGCAACATGCTGCCAAGAATGATCTGCTCAAGTGCTACAAAAATAGGGTGTGGGACCTCATTGAAGATTTTGAGGGTTTTAGCATCAAATCCATCCCTAGAAAAGAGAACCAAGTCTTGACAGGCTTGCAGCAGTTAGAGCAGCCTTTGATGTTGTTGAAAGCATAAAAAAAGACAAAGTACAGCCAAGCATTCATGTGATTGTAAGACCTTCAGTGCTAGAAAACAATGTAAGTTGGAAAGTGTTTGAAAATGATCAAAAAATCATCCATTTCTTGCAAGAAGAGGCTAAGTTCTCAGTTAAAAATCAGGAAAATTTAGAACAGCAGTATGGTGATCAAGTGGTACAACTGAGAACAAACAAACTACCAAAGGGACTTGTCACTTTGGATTCCATTTTCAATCCTAATGATCAGTTTAGGAAGGAGAAATCAAACATCCAAGTCAAGGGAGAAGATTCAGTGCCCATCTTGGTGGAAGAAGGTAAGTCACTCCAAATTGGTAAAATGACAACTGAGCAAGAAAGGTATGAGTTCATATAGCTTTGTCAAGAATTCCCTGATGTGTTTGCTTGGAGCTATGAAGATTTGAAAGGTTTCAATCCCAAGTTAGCTCAACACACTATTGAATTAGACCCAAGTGCTAAACCCACTAGGCAAAAACAAAGGCCAGTCAATCCGCACCTAGAGCCTCTCATGAGAAAATATTTGAATAAGTTGATAGAGGCAAGTATCATATTTCCTATCAAGCATTCTAGTTGGGTAGCCAAACTTGGTTCCAAGTTAGAAAGAAGAGTGGAGAAATCAGATTGTGTGTTGACTTAGAGATTTGAATAGAGCATCTCTCAAGGATCATTACCCACTTCCTTTTATGGAGCAGATTTTACAAGTTGTTCTTTGGCTCTAAGATAGGTTTTCATTGCTTGATGGCTTTTCGTGGTACAATCAGATTATGGTGAAGGAGGAAGATCAGTTCAAGACACCCTTCACAACCAAATGGGGGACCTATGCATATAGAAAGATGCCATTTGGGCTGTCCAATGCTTGGGGCTACATTCAATAGGGAAATGGACATGGCGTTCAAGGATTTTATTAACAACATGGTGCTGATATATCTTGATGATATCACTGTTTTTTCAAAAAATGTAGCAGACCATCTCTTTCATTTAAGACAAGTATTCCAAAGGTGCAGAAGATTTGGGGTATCCTTGAATCCCAAAAAGTGTGTTTTTCTAGTTCATGAAGGAAAGCTCCTTGGCCACATTGTCTCCAAACAAGGATTAACAATTGATCCAGAAAGAGTTGAAGCCATAAGAGCACTACCATTGCCAAGTCATAAGAAAGCCCTTCAAAGTTTCTTGGGAAGGATAAATTTTGTTCGGAGGTTTGTCCCAAATTTTATAGCCCTAGTCAAGCCTATCACCAAGATGTTAAAGAAAAGCATAGATTTCAAATGGATGACAAAAGGCAAGGAAAGTTTTGAAGTAATAAAAGAGGCCATCTCACAAGCTCCAACTCTCATTAACCCATATTTCTAAGGATTTTGTCCTTTATGCATTTGGAGGTGATGATACTATTTCTGCAATTTTGGTACAACAGAACAAAGACAATGATGAGCAGCCAATTTCTTTCTTCAGCCAAATCCTGGAGGACTATGAGGTGAGATATTCCTTCATTGAGAAGCATGTTCTAGCAGTGATTAGGAGCTTGAAGAAATTTAAGCATCTAGTTTCAAACAACAAGGTTCAACTGCTGGTTTCTCATGTGGGAGTTAAAGACTTCCTCCTCAATAAAGACCTAAATGAAAAGAGAGCAGGGTGGATTACTCATGTCATGGAATATGACATTGAGATCAAATTCACCAAGCTGGTTAGAGGAAAAGGATTGTGCGAGTAGCTGGTTTTGAACAAACAAACAGAGGCATGCAATGAGAAAGAGGTTGTTTTGGCATTGCAAGACAACCATGAACAAGGAAGCATTCAAGAAGAAAATGATGGTGTCCTCACTCCTTGTTGGACCCAAGACATAATGCACTTCCTACACATAGGCTGTGCCCCCAGAGATGAATAAAACCAAAAGGAGACACTTTATATTGTAGGTTATCCCATATGCTCTTGTTGATGGTGTTTTATTCAAAAGGGATGTGAATGGAGTCTTTGTTGAGATGCATTGGGAAAAATCAGATTCACAGAGTGTTAGAAGAGTTCCATGGTGGACCAGATGGTGGTCATTTTGCACCAAGAGTGACATCTCTCAAGATCATGAGGGCTGGCTATTATTGGCCCAAGATTTTCAGTGATTGTTATGCATAGATCAAGAGGTGCAAGAATTGTGCATTCATCACAGGTAAGGAGAGACTAGCTTCCCTTCCATTGCATCCAATTTCAATTGACCAACCATTCATGCAATGGGGTTTGGACTTCATTGGAGTCATTAACCCAAATTCAAGCCAAGGACACAAGTGGATTCTAACAGCAACAGATTACTTCACCAAGTGGACTGAAGCAGTAGCACTCAAGGAAGCAAATGAATCTAGCATCCTAGACTTCTATGAAGGGATAGCAACTAGATTTGGCATACCTGCTACAATAATATCAGATAATGCATTGGAATTCATTGGGTCCAAGGTAACTGAATGGGCTGTCAAGAATGGGATCTACCTAAGCACTTCATCAAATTATTATCCTCAGGGTAATGGCCAAGCTGAATCTATAAACAAGAACTTGTTAAGAATCATCAAGAGGACTCTTGATGAAAATCAGAGGTCTTGGCATACCAAATTGAAATCAGCCTTGTGGGCTGATAGGATAACTCCCAAGAGATCTACAGGTAATTATCCATTCAAGCTTGTTTATGGAAGAGAGGCAATTTTTCCCATGTCACTTGAGTTGCCAACATTGGAACTCATGAAGCAGTTGGAGTTGTTGGAGTTTGGACCCATGGAGGTTAGGTATGTAGAATTGATGGAGCTCCAAGAAATCAAAAATCAAGCATCCCAAGTAATGGAGAAAGATCAAGCCTTGATCAAGAAGACCTTTGATAGAAATGCCAAGGATAGATCTTTCCAAGTTGGAGATCTAGTGTTAAAATGGGATGCAGACAGAGCAAAACTAGGGAGGCATTCAAAATTTGATGCCATTTGGAGTGGCCCCTACATGGTCACAAAGTGTAAGGACAACAATGCCTTCTAATTGTCTACATTAGATGGTGAAGAATTATAGATTCCGTCAATGGAATCCATCTGAAGCATTGCTACTGAAAGAAATTATCCACCTTGTACATATTAGCTTAGGTTTTCATTCCTCCAAGTGCTTATGCACATTGTTTTGTTGTAGATTATCTTTTCTTTCCCTAAGTGCTTTGGTAGAAGCTTGTTGTTCCAAGAAATGTGTTTTGTAGGCCTTACTCCAATCAGATGGTGTTCTGCCCTCCATCTCCCTCCTTGCATTGTTCTAATCAGTAGGGGTACTGAGCAGAGATTTGATGACTCCATGCCCAATGGATTGCTTCGAGTGCGGTAACTTCATCCAAAGAGGCGAGATGACCCCTCTGAGTCGCCAAAATTGTTATCCAAAATGAGCCCCTTGCTCATTTTGTGGCTAACTCCCTTCATTTCATTCCTCCCTTGTGCCTCAGTCAGAATTTTTTACTTTTTAGGCACTCAAAATGTTCTGGAAATGGCACCATTGGATAGAGCTCCTTCTCAGCTTTCCAGAAAGGTAAAGTTTTCCTCCTAACTCCATGTATTTTTGAAGTTATGGCTCGACAGAGTTTTTGTGGGAAATTTTCCTTGACAGGCCCGCCGGCCAATCAGAGAGCGCCATGTCAGCAATCAAGTGGTGGAGGGTAGAGGAAAATTTAGAAATTTTACTAAGTGTTTGGCACAATGGAAAAATCTTTTAAGGGAGTTCCACCGACCAATGGGAAGAAGCCACATGTCCAGGTGGGGAGGAGTTGGGAATTTTTCCCAAGGGTTGGCGCGAACAAATTTTTGCCCGTAGGGCCCGCATCCAATGGCATTGCGCCACGTGTCCTTAGGCCGAAGGAGTGGCGGAGGTGGGGAGATTTTTCAAATTTTTCTAAGTATTGGTGCCATGGAAAAATCTCCAAGGAAAGCTGAGCCAATGGAAGGAGGCCACGTGTCCTCGGAAGGGTGGAGGTGGAGGAAAAATTGAAATTTTTACCAAGTGTTTGGCAAGGTTTTAGAAGGAATTTTCGGCCCGATGGCCCACCGGTGAATAGGATCGTGCCACGTGTCCAAGGGAAAGAAGTTGGGAAAATTTCCCAAGGGTTAGTGCAAGTAAAATATTCCACCTAAGGCCCACATCCAATAGCATGCCGCCACGTGTCACCGGGGTGGCGGGGTCAGTGCAAAAGGATTTTATCCTTTTCATCCAAGTGAGGGAAATTTTAAAAGAAAGTTTGCCCCCAAAAGCCTGAGCCAATAGGACCATGCCATGTGTCCACGTGGTGGCAAAAATGCAAGACAGACTTGCGGGAAAAATGAAGAAGACAGGCCCGTGTCCAATGGGGTTGTGCCACATGTCCAGCTCAGAGAAGATGGTCAACAACGAAAAAAATTTTAAGAGCAAATGCCCATGGCGAATCACATCATGCCACGTGTCCTCGGGTCATCCAGTCGGTGGAGAATTTTTGGAAAATTTTCCAAAGGCCGAAACGATGGGAAATGAAGCAGGAAGGGTCCACAACAAATCAAATCATGCCACGTGGCACTAGGAGTGGTGGGGCATGGAGATTTTGGGGAAATTTTCCCAAATGCAAAAAGTGGGAAAATTTCAAATTTTTGGCCCGCCAACCCATTTTGGCCTGTTTTGCCCTAAATTTTCAAATGAGCATAACTTTCGATCTAGAGCTCAATTTTTGGCATTCTTTATATCAATGGAAATCTGGTGAAATTATCTACATGATTCCAAGGTCAATTTTGTGTTTTGATGGATTTTGAGAGAGAAAATTGGAAAACGCCTCTGGCACGTGGAAATGAACAAAAATGACATTTCAACCACCATTTTTAATGCAAGAATGGCTCGCATTCTCTCCCAGCATGGTGAAAAATGTTAGGGAATGGAATTTTAAGGATGCCCATGCTATTTTATTGCATTTT
Organism: Taxus wallichiana var. yunnanensis; assembly: GCA_018340775.1. Taxonomy (NCBI): domain Eukaryota; kingdom Viridiplantae; phylum Streptophyta; class Pinopsida; order Cupressales; family Taxaceae; genus Taxus; species Taxus wallichiana. The sequence continues at coordinate 390,174,094 of CM031236.1, forward strand.
GGTTAGTGGTTGAAGCTTCTCTCATGTTTTCCCATGTTTCTCTCTCCTGAGCTCGAATGGGCATTGTTAAAAGCTAGATTTGGCTCATTTTGAAGGGTTGGACATTTTTATGTTTTGCAGGCTCCCTCTTTCACCCTAGAAAGTGATTTTGTGGAATACCAGACCTCTTTCAAGACTATAACATATTTTCTACCTTTCTATTGATGTAATGCATGTATTTTGATATTGGAAATGACAATGCAAGCTCTGTGAATGAGTTTCAGTCCTCTTCTTGTGTTGTTTGATTCATCCATGATCTTTCATTACATTTTATCAGTTTGTGCATGATGTTTTGCTGCATTTCTATAATCTGTGTCAATTTTCAGAAGTAAAAATGCTCACCACTCCTTTGGTGCATCACCTTATTAGCATTAGTTTTAATTCTTTTGCATTCTCTATCTCTGTCCCCTTGGAATTTATAGTAGGATTTTGAGTTTAAACCTCTGCAATTTTCAAGTAATACACTGATCAGAGGAGTTGAGGAACCAACCTCTAACCTGGAGATTCTTTTCCCACTTTTACAAGTCCCACACTTGGGGAAAAGATTCAATGTTGTGCAATCACACTGGATGCTAAGATGTCAAACTAGAAATCAAATAGAACATTCGAGAGGTGTCTGCTTAATTTGCACTAACAACTACTCTTACACCTTTAAAAATTAAGAAACACATTTAACATTCCCCACTTATTTATTTAATTAGGGTGTAATCATTTGGTGAACCAAAAATATCTCATCTTTCTCAAACCCTAGCTTCCTTAGAGTTGTTGATTCTACTTTGGTGTATAATCTTGTTGCTTATATTAGGTTTTGGTATCCTTTATATTTTCATGGCATATTATATGGTTCCCTTATCTTATTCATATACCAATGAGCACACATATATGTCACTAACTGATATAGATATGTGCAAGGATAATATTGATCTGTTTGATTATTTTCCTCAATATGAGTCGATGACACATATGCTTAAGTCTGCTATGGCTGATCATGCTTATGCACACACATATCCCACTTATTTTGTTTTTGATATTACTATATATACTACATTTACTTATAATTATTAGGGTAAGGTTCCCATGATGACTCTAATACTAATATTCCAACCCTTACCAATGATGATGAACAAACATTTATGATTTTTTTACACAAGCATCCTTAATACATTAACACCCTTCTATACATTGCTTGATATGGACAAAACATAGAAACACATATAATAGCCTTGATTCAATTGTTACGTCTTCTATTTTGGATATGTCTATTATTACTACATCCATTGTGCCTATTGTGAGAAGTGAAAAACTTAGCAGAAGTGTGAAAGATAAACAAATATGACAACAAACCTTTCCTCCAAGATTTTCCTTGCAAACCTCAAATAAGATTGCTTGAAGTATTTGAACTTGTAGAATATTGTAGTTTTTGGATTGTGGATGCTATTTAATTGTTCTCTAAATGTAGAACTACCAAATTCTACGAGTAGATAAACATGATGATTTGGATGATTTTTTTTACAGAAGTTGGTTGCAATTACACAAAGCTTCCAAGGAAGATTTAAAAAGGATTGGGATACTTTTTATAGCTAAGGGTAGGTCCATGAATATTGGATCAAGATTTGAATGGGCTACATGTTCATAATTATAATTTCATGAAATATCCATTGGATTTGGTCCGAGAAGTTACAACTTTGCAAGGGAAATGTATATTTGAATTTTATGCGGGAAGATGGTTATACATGCATCTTTTTTACCCCATTGTAGGGTTATAGAAGTAGAGTTGAGTGGGGTGTGAGTAGATAAATAGGATTATTTAAATAACTAATTAAATTAGTTATGAGTTGTGAGAGGATAATTAACTATTTAATTAAATTAGCTAAAGGGGGTAGGAGTATAGATTAAGTGTAATTAGAATTAATTTAATTAATTCTAAAAGGGATGTAAACATAATATAATTAATTTGATTAATTATAAAGGAATATGATAGATTTAATTGAATTAAATCTAAAAGGGATAAATACTCAAAGTATGAATTAATTAATTTAATTAATTAATTCTAAAGGGGATGTGAATAACTTGAGGATAGGCTAGGAATAAGCATGTATTTTTAGGGTGTCTACATTTGCCCCTCTTTAAAGTGTTATTACAAAGTAATAACATTTTAAAGATAATAGCCACATACAAACTAGTGAGAAGAAGGAGGTGAAGCATTTATTTAGATGCCCTGTGAGTAGAATGGTAAGGGAATGCCCCTCAAGTAGGTGGGTGATACGATGAAGCGTAGGATAACCACTTGATAGGAAGAAGGAAAATAATTTGAATGAGGATGGGAGGGATTGTGCTCGTAGCATGAGCATCATTTGAAGAGTAGAATTTAGAGAAACCTTATTTTGCTATTTCTTGTGCAATGGACATATCACCATGATTATGAAAGAATCAAGATGTTTTATCTATTATGTGCATAAAAAAAGCACACAGATAAAAAAGAAAAGAGAAAAAATTAAAACAAACCCAATATACACAGTAAAAGTATGCACCATGACTATAAGGAAGCCAAGATGAAAATGAAATACATGTAATTGGTCCAGAAAGTAAGATCAACAATTCAACACAACTTCAAAAATAAGACAATTAGCTATGCCCCTAATATGTGCAAAAATGATCATTAAGCGTATGTGAAAACACCCAAGCACTAAACTTATGAAATGCAAGGATAAGAGGATCAAAGAAAAGAGTAGGGTAACCTTAGGTACTTCCAAAGACACTCTTGTTGGATCCACATTGATAATTGATCTGAGAGTAAAAAGGATCATTTCCATCAAGCATTAAACTTATGAAACACATGGGAGCGAATGAGAGCCAAGATTTCCCTAGGAAAAGTTATATCATGAAGGAAAAATAATTGATTTGAATTTCCCCAAGCAAATATATTAGCATGTAAAGGGAAGATGATTTATCGTGATAGTCGTAAGATTGGAACAATCACTAAGGTAGTAGATAAAAGTGTATTTTCATCAAGATTATGTTGTATTGTTGAAATATTTGTATTTTTGCCAATTTTAATTATTTTTATGAATATTTGAATTGCTTGGGATTTTTTTCTATATTTTTGTGATCTTTTCAAAAAAATTTGAATATATGATTTTTTTGAAAATTTTGATGGAAAAGAGGGGAGAGCAGTGTGTTTTTGCACTTTGATTTAACCTAGTGAATAATTTAAAAATGTGTTATTATCTATCGGGGTAGTTTACTTTAACCACTTAGTTCATGAACCATAACTAAGAAGTTCATGAACTATAACTAAGAAGTTCTAAGTAAGTAGCAGTTGTTCAAGAAAGGAAGTATTTTATAGAAGAAGGAAGTAAAGGAAATACGAGAGAAGAAATGGGAAGATGTGCATCCCAATTAGTAGATAGCGAGCTAATTGCATGCATAGAAGAAACTTAATAGATATGAACACACATAATTATAAAACAAAGGCAACTCTAGATCAGATCTAAAATAACACAAAGTTTATTAAGAGATCTAAGATTAAAAGCAAGAAACAAAGTACACCGTGACACAAAGTTCTCTCAGAAACCTGCTCCTTTGTATTCCTTTGCTCCAAGTTGCTCTCAGGGGTTCAGCACAAAGTCTAGAACACAAGATTGCTGCTTACAAATTCTGATCGATGATTAACCGGAGGTTCTTCTCCTACTTATAGAATGTAGGAGGGAAAGTACAAATGGAAAACTCAAACTGAACTGAAACATAAACAACAAGTAAAGATGACATTTGGCAATCATCCTCAACTATCTTCTCCTTAAGTGACACATGTATCACTTAACTAATAGAATGGTTCCACATGACTTTAAGTAATGGTTGCAAAACCAATAACTTAGAAGTTTTACAATTTCATCGGGAACATAGAAAATAGAAGAAGAAAGAATAGAAGAAGTCATGCCAGCTGTAATGTTTATGTCTTTTCTTGTTCTGATATCGGATATACTTGTCGAACATGTAATTCAACATCCTTCCATCTGTTTTAGCCACTGCTTCTTTCTCTGTCCTGAACTGCAGCAACCCTTCATTCAACACTTTGATGCACGCTTCCACATCTTCCAAGCTCGGCCCAAACCTCGCATGATATACTGCTGCGGCGCCACCGGTCTCTTGATAGAATTCATCGTGAAAGGCTTGGTAGCTTTATCAATTCTCTTTTGTATCATCAGAAGAGATCCTTCCAGGGAATTAGGCACCTTAGTTGAGACGATCCGCACGTATGAAGTGACATTCCGTCCACTCTCTCCTCAGTGAAAGAAATGACACTGTCTGGTAAATCTGATGTCCTACTCTCAAGTGCCTGCATCCTCTTCAGCAAAACTCTGCAGATTTCCAAACGGAAAGATACTGCAAACTCTAGTTGCTTCCCCTTCTCGACTGATCCATCAGTACAATCATTCCGCAATAAATACATCTCTAATAGCTTGTTGATCTTGGCCAAAATACTCAGGTTACTCTCTGCAACTATATTCATGCCTTCTATGTTTGCCATCAGTTGCTTCAGTTGATTTCTTTGCATCATCCATAACCTTTAGGTGGGCTGGCACTTCTCCAAGTTGTACAGAAGCTTGACGAATAATCAAATCCTTCCATTCGTCAATAGCCTTTACTTGATTGCTTGCGTCCTCCATTTCCTGCATAAGATGATCACTCACCTGCTCTGAAATGGGCTGAATGGAAGGTTTAGCAACCTTGGCTATGATCTCACATAATTGAGATACTTTCTTCTGCAGCTCTTCTTTCTCCACCTTTTCATTATCAAGCCTAAGGAATAAAGCATCCATCGATATGTCTGCGTGTCTGCTTGATCCTTCGGTGGTGGCTTGCCGAGGGGTACTTTAGTTCTTGTCATCATCTCTGTAGTGAGCTCCTCCTCTATCTTTCCTTCTGCCGGAATTGATATCTCAGCAAACTTCTCTCCCGAATCCTCGATGATCAACCTAGAAGTTGCTTTGGCAACTTTAGGCCTTCTGTCTCTTCGCCCAGATTCTGGAGTAGCTGCAAGTCGTGCTCCTCTAAGTTCATCTCCATTCCCACGGACCAAGCTGCTGAAAGCCAACCATTCGAGAAGTTACTTCTCGGAGAATGAGAAGTCATTTGAAGTCGGCTTTGAGTGTACTACCATCTTCCGCTCTGCATCCTCTCCATCAGAAAGTGCCACAGTGTTATGGCTGCCATCTTGAATCATCGAGGACAAAGCCCTTTGAATTCCGCCATCTGCTGCTTCAAGCGTATCCTCTGGAAGCAGGCCTTTGAATGAAGTGGTGAGGGGAGAAGATGAATGTCAGTTGGATTCAGTGGAGGCATGGAAGCATCCTGCTGCTGCGGTGCAATAGTTGGTGAAGTATTGGGTACTGGAGAAACCGGAGTTAAAGTCATGGTCGTAGAAGTGATCCTCTCCTTGGATTGAGATCTTCTATGCACTTTCAACTTCTCGACTTTCCTGCTGCTTTCTCCTCCGTGCTTTCGCTTGAGGGAATCTCCTATGCCGAAGTTTCCCGTGACTTGATTCATCAATGCTTCATCAAGGCAATATCCCTTCATCAGCAACCAGTTTGAAGTATTCACCAACATGACTCGACCTTTCTTGATTGTGTTGCTGACCTCTATGTTATTGCGGTATGGCTTTATCTCCTCCCATTTGATGGTAAGTGTCAAGTACCACATTCCCATCATCTTTAAGATCCACAGGTATCTGCGCTAGTCCAAAGTCGAACACTTGCTTTGCTGATAGCCTGCTGAAATCTCTCTTTCTAACCTCGTACTCACTTTTGCACTTCATCTAGAAATCTTCTAATGAAGGCACATGTGCGTACTCCTGGGAGATTGTCTTCCTGGCTACTCCAAATGGATCGAAGTTCAGCCGTGCAGGGAAGAACTCTTGCTCATACTCGGATAACATTTGCGCCTCCATCCCTCGAGCTCTATGAATGCTAATGCAGTTGTAATATCCCATAGTGATTGGGAAGAAGCCCGTAGACTTGTGCCGCTTTGACTGAAGGTCGTGTAACTCCACAAGTTACCTGCTCAGCTCCATGGTGATCAATCTATCATTCGGATACCTAGGCATCTTTATTGGTTCTCCAGAAAATCCCGTAACCCTGAGGTATGTGAAATCTACAAATTGAATGAATAGACTGCCAATCTTGGACATAACTTCCCACGCTTCCTTGCTTACCCTGTTGGCCTTCAAGTCTTTGTCTAGCTTGCAGATGAAATCATAGAAGAATTCATCGTTGATCACTTTGAAATCTTTCTCACGCGTAGGTGCAGTAAGCTGTGGGTAGCACTCGAAAATGGGGTCCTTAGAAAGAACACCACATCTATCCAGCTTGGAAAAGATGCCTTGTGAAGCTGCTGACATACACCAAGTAGGAAGTCATTTTGAAGCTGAAAGTACGCTTCACGTTCTGGAGTTGCTCACCAATGTTGTTGCTAATAATTTCCGACCAATTGATTATAGAATCAACCTTGTTGATTTCAATGGTCCTGATGAAAGCATACATCCATGTACGGAAAGTGTAAGCATTCGCTCGCCATTCATCTGCATATAGCAATTTGTGACATCATCTACCTCCTGCACCAAATTGGACCACGTGGAAGAGTTCTTGGGAACTTTGAAGGAGATCTAGGCTTCTTCATGTATAAATTTATTCATTATGCTCACGCAATCAGCTCTATGCTTCTCCCCTCTTTGTCGGCATCACGAAGACTAATGGAAGTCACCACCTTTGCACTTTGGAATCTTGAACAATAATTGATGAACTCTGCGTCCAAATGAATTATTGTCTTTCCCGAAGCATCACGCACTGATCTGGATGAAGGATGGTAAGATCTAGCGCACTCCATAACAAACTCTGGCAACTGGGTTGTACATGGAAAAGCTGCAGCTCGGATAATTCCACTGCTTTTAACCGCACGCATGAGTGAAGTCTTTCCCGCTCTGGATCTATCAATCAAATCGGAAAGAGGTTCGGGCCTAGATCTGTGTCTCCTATGTCTGCAAGTTTGGAAGCGATGCATGACTCCATCGTGCTTTCTTTTTCATCTCTCTTCGCCATGGCTTTGTCTATCTTTGTCTGAATAATTCTTTTTCTTCTTACTTGGCCGGATTTCTTCAAAATTGGTGTAGATCTGGACAATTCTTCAGATTCGGAGGATATATGCAATGTATTGGACATTGATAAAAGCTCCTTTTCCTTTGTAAAGCACCTGTAATGAATTCTGTAATTTATTCAGACAAAAATGGCCACCGGAGCATGAATAGTGAATTTTAATTGTAAAAATCTGCACTTTTCAAGCCCGCTGCCCCAAAAATTGGTGTTTAATTTGCACATAAAGAGAGCATGAATCCTTTCAACAACACCTGAGCACTGTAACACCTATGCAAACAATTATGCAGACAAAGATCCACCTCCTTCAAAGCATGCGCCAAATCACGGAAGCTTTTAGCCTTGTTGCCACCTTGCACAGAGCAAAATCCTTCTTGAATGGGGCGCACTTTTCCTCTTGGCTGCAATTCTTTACTGTGAATTAAATAATTCACCATATATGGCTGCCCATGCTTATATAACCCTCACAATTCTATAATTAATAATTGCCCTAACAATTAAAGGCAATTAATTAATTAAAAATCATGCTCTTCTCTTTTAAAAATAGCATGTTTAAGGACAACCATTCAATAAATTAAATTAATCCAATTTAATCCTTCACACTTCACTTCACTTAAGCTTCACAGTGTGCCTTGACCATAGCCACTGAAAATAGAAATTAATTTAATGATTTAATGCCTTTAAAATCATTAAATAACTCCCAAATAGGCGCACTTTTTGAAAGGAAGGGGCAGCCACTAAATAAATTAAATTTAATGCATTTAATCCATTTCTTTTATTCCCCCTTTGACTTGTTGACTTCTCCAAGCTTGGGTGCACTTTTTAGAAGGATAGATTAATTAAAATAATCACTTAAAGGCTGTCATCATCTCTCCAAAGGGGCACTTTTTGCACATATAATTCTATTTTAAGAATTTTTCACAATGGGATTCTTTTTACCCCTGCAAGCGAGCACTAAAATCCCATGATCCACTTAAGTGATTTGACTTTGACAATGGGATTATTTACCCTGTAAGGCAGGCACTAAAATCCCATGATTTCACTTAAGTCACTTTCCTTTTATTTTATCATGGGAATTTTACCTGAGGCGGGTAATAAATTCCCCCACTGCTGCTGACCTCTAACTTTCCCACTGCAGCTTAAGTGAATTTTATAACACGGGAAAAAGTACCCTGTTAGGCAGGTATAAAATTTCCCCACCTTACTGCGGCTTGTATTTTCCCATTGCAACTTAAATCCTTTGTTTTCCAAAAATGCCCCCACCCCATGAGGGCTTTTCCGTCTGCATGACTTCACTTTTTCCCAGTGATCGGACCTCGATGGCGACTTCCTCCGGGCATAATGTGCGTATATGTTTTCCAGCTGCTCTAGGCCAAAAATCGGGCTTACCCGGCAAAGGAATTGTTCTAGAGAAATTTCACAGAAAACGAAACGGGACAACACAAAAACACGAAAAATTGCCAAAAGTTACAAATAAAGCCCAAAACTTATTCCAAGTTAAAACCCTTTACAGTACATAAGAGTAATGACATATTCGATCATAACGAGTTAAAGCGGAGCGCAAATAGCCTCATACGGGGCTCAAAATAATTAAATACAAATTTCCCGTAGACAAATCCCGATGACAGAATATAACAATTTTGGGCATCTGGGTATTTGGCAAAAAAGGCTAATATGGCTCTTTGGGAATATCTTGACACAATACAAGAACTTTCAGGCAATAAAAACACAAAACGACCCATTATTTTAAAAGTACGAAAAATTTTCGGATAGGGTAGTCGCAGATTTCAGGATGAAATCTAGGTGACACCAGTCGGCTCCGTCTGTGGACATCTTTTTCTCTGTCAGAATGACAAAGGGAAAAGATGAGATCCCAGCATCTCTGGTTTCGTATCTTGTCCTTTGGGCACGGGGTCAGGCAAACAAACACAACACAACACAAAACAAAAAACAAAACAAGGAAAAACAAACAAAGATTTATTTATGTACATACAGGTTTTACCCTGCTTCTCATGTCCGGAACAGCTTCAAGTGTTGCCCATTGAAAAGGAAACGACAATTCAACTCCATCCTGATGAGCAAGAATGAAGCTATCTGCTCGGTGATCCTCTTAATCACAAAAGGCCCTTTCCATAGTGAATCGAACTTTCCATGCATGCCTTTTGTTTCTCTTCTTTTGTCCCATAGAAGGACCCAGTCATTGACTTCAAACTTTCTTTCCCTGGCCTTTTTGTCGAAGATGACTTTCACCTTCCTTTGATGCTCTGTCAACCTATCTGCAACTTGAGTTTGTACTTCCCTCAATTCAGTCAGGTACATAATTCTTTTATCAATAGCATCCGTGAAAGTGGAATCCTCCAGGGCCTTAGAAAGTTGCAGGGCAGGCAGTTCCAAGGTAAGAGGTAGCTCGTGTCTCTACCATATAACAGCTGAAATGGGGACATGCCTATCGCCCTTTTGGTGTGATTCTATCGGCCCATAATGCATCAAACAACTTTTTATGCCAAGTCCTTTGATTTTCCGTTACAAGCTTGCACGATAGTTACCAAGTTTTTATTACTAGATTCAGCTTGACCATTCCCTTGTGGATAGTAGTTTGAGGAATGAACCAGCTGGATCCCATAAGTGTAGCAGAATTCCACCAGCTCCTCAGAAGAAAGATTCGGAGCGTTGTCTGCTACAATTTTGCTGGGCACGCCAAACCTGACAATAATATTTTCTTTTATAAAATTGCACACCTCGGCGGAAGTGGCATTCTTCACAGGAATAGCTTCTACCCACTTACTGAAATAATCAGTAGTTGTTAGAATATAATGGTGACCGGCACTGGAAGCCGGGTTAAGCATACCAATAAAATCCATTCCCCACTGTTGGAAAGGTTCTTCAATCACAATGGGTTTTAGAGGTAATGCAGGAAATTTCACACGCCCAACAAAATGTTGGCATGCTTGACACTTAGCTACCCAATCTGTAGTATCTTGAAAAAGGGTGGGCCAGTAATACCTTTTGAGGATCTTGTGTGCAGTGACTCGGGTGAGAAATGACCACTGCAAGCCATGTCATGGAAACTGTTGTAGTAGCTGATCCTGTTGAGCTTTATCGACGCATCTGAGAAATACGCCATCAATTCCCCTCTTGTACAAACCATTATCCCAAAGAACAAAATCTTTGGATTTCAGTTTGATGGTTCGTTTCTCTTTTCTGGAAAGTTGATCTGGGCATTCTCCATACGTCAGAAAGTAAGCAATGTTACTGTACCACTCCTCTACCAGATCTATAAAAAGTACTGCAGGAAAATCTCCATCTATCTCATCTTGATCCACTTCTGGCACTGATGTTTTCATCTCCGTCATTAATTCACACAGACCTCTTCCTCGAACCAGCTTTGTTGGTTTAATATCCAGGTCATATTCTTGAACCTTTGTCACCCATGTGCCTCTCAACAATCCTAACTCTTGTTGAGTAAGGATAGATTTAACTGCAGTATCTGGAACCAAAACCACAGTGTGTGAGGAAAGAATATAATACCTGAATGCTTTGCACGCCTTCACCACTGCATATGCGTGCTTTTCCATGGGAGTGTATTTCAACTCATAGGCTTTAAGGCGTACTCATGAAAGCAATAGGAGCTTCTGCGTCCTCTTGATTTTTCTGCATCAATATTGCTGACATGGTGTGTTCGGAGGAATAACAGTAAAGAATAAATTCTTTACTGAAGTCGGGTGAAACCAAGACTGGAGCTTTGACAGGGCCTCTTTAATTTTCTCGAAAGCTTCCTTCCCTTCGCTGCTCCATTTAAAATCTTGTGTCTTCTTCATCATATTCGAAATATGATGGGTTAGCTCAGCAAAGTCAGGAATGAATCTCCTGAGAAAATTAACTTTTCCAAAGAAAGAGTGAACTCCTTTTTTGGATGTGGGCAAAGGCAATGTCTGAATGGATTTGACACGCTCTGGATCTATCTTTGTTCCTTCTTTGGAAACAATGTGCCCTAGTAGTTTCCTTACAACAAAGATGGATTTCTTGGGATTCAAAGAAATACCATGCTTGCGGCATTGTATGAAAACCTCTTCCAAGTTTGAAATGTGTGCACTTCTATCTTTGGAAAAGACTGTCAGATCATCCAGGTACACCACTATGCTTATATCCTTGAGATGAGCAAAAGCTAAATCCATAGCTCTTTGAAATGTAGCACCGGCATTAATCAGGCCGAATGGCATTTTCTGGTATGCGAAGGTTCCCCAAGGTGTGATGAACGCCGTTTTGTATTGATCTTCCTCGGCCACCTTGACTTGATTGTAGCCTGAGAAGCCATCAAGCATGGAGAGCATCTCAGATCCAGTGACCACCTGCAGAGTGTGATCCATGATGGGGATGGGGTAGTTATCTTTTAATGAAGCTTGATTAAGGTTGCGGAAATCCACGCACAACCTAATCTCGCCGCTCTTCTTTCTTACAGGGACTATGTTGGCCAACCATTCCGAATGATGTATGGGATAGATAATCTTTGCGTCTAACAACTTCGGATTTCTACAAAGATGGTTCCCGAAATGGTAGGGTTGTGCCACCACAACTTCTACTTGAAAGGCTTTACATTACTAGTTTAAGTGGGATGTAGTGTTGAACTTCTGCAGGCTGATATGTTTTAGATCCTGGTAAGACCAGGCAAAAACATCCATATATTTCTTAAGAAGCTTAGTAAAAGCTTCTCTTTCGGCCTCTGAACAACACTTACCCAAATTTACTAATTTGGGATCATTGCCAGCTCCCAAATTTAATAATTGTGTGTCGGAGGAAGAACCTTCCCCACTTTCTTCATTTTTCTTAAGCATCTGATCATGCTTATCAAACATTTCCTCAAGAGATACCAAGCCTTTGGGAATTTTATTTCCCTTTAGCTGGATAATCTCCTGACTTCCTGAGACGTCCACATCCATTTCTCCACAGTAGTCTGCCTAGGAGGTGAATTGCTTCCCTCATAGTAGATTTCTTCAAAGTTGTCCTTCTGTTGGAGAAGCATGCAATCTGCGTGTCATCGTTGAAAACCTGCCATTGCTGGACGTTGTCAGGAACCTTTGGGTGAAAGACCATCTCCACCTTGTAGTCTCCTGTCTAAAGAATGCGGGAGGCTGATCCGGATTCAACAAGGCTGCAGTTACTGCAAGTGAATCAGCTCTTGAATTTTGTTCTCTCGGAATGTAAGATACCGAGAAAGCTGAAAAATCTAGGATAGCAGAGTAGACCCGATCTCTATAGTGCCACAGTTTGTCTTTTTTGACTTGGTAGAGGCCTCTTATCTGCTTCACGATCAGCTCAGCATCTCCCTTTGCGTGTAATAATTTGATTCCCATTGTTCTTGCCTGCTCCATGCCTAACAACAACGCTTCATACTCAGTTGTATTGTTAGTATTTTCGAACATCAATTTGAAGGAGTGTGCATGCACCTTCCCTTCAGGAGAGATAAGAACAACGCTGTGCCGGATCCAAATGAAGCAAGCTGCCATCAAATTCCAGAGTCCAAATCTTGTTGTTAAGTTGATGTGGTTCTTGAATCACCGGTTGAACATCTTCTTTATCCATTTCTAGATAATAGACTCCGTGATCGATTCCTGAAACAAGATCTGAGATCTAGGATCCTCAGACTTTGATACTGTGTACTTAGATTTCTTCTCAGGTTCTAGCTTCTGATTTACTCCTTTGATTGGTATGTGCGCACAAGACCAATCCATCTTGACTTCTCCACCCAGCTCTTTGCAGAAATTTCTACTCAAAAGCATGCCGTAAGAGAGTGGAATATCTGCTTCTGAGGATAGTCATTTTCGAGTCTTTTATCGGAAAAGAAGCAAATCTGCGCATCTTTGATTTGCCCCACAAGAGGGACTTGCCTTTCCATTGAATAACATCTTCCGATGGTTTTTGTCAATGTGAGACCCAAGGCATCAACAACTTTTGCAGGCATGACGTTGTCAGAAGCTCCAGAGTCCAAGATGCAATTGCTAAGTTTGTGTCCGTTGATAAGCAAGTGACACATAAAATGGCTCAATCCTTTCTGATGTAGCAGGAGAAGAAGTGGAAGGAGAAGAACTTGCAGCTACATTATTTGAAGGGGGAGTATTCTTTGGGCTTGACAAGATACCCCGTGAAGTATTATTTGTTGGGTTGGGACCATTACTTTGCACATATTTGACCAATCTATTCAACTGATCAGGAAATGCTCTCAAATACTCAGCTTCTGACATTTGGACCTTGTTCCTCTTGATGTGATCAATTATGTCGAAAGCTTGACTTGCTTCAGCAGGATGTGTGTTGGCTCTTTGCTGTGAATTGAAAGAATTTGAATATTTATCCTTAGGCGCTAATGAAGAAGGAAGAGTGCTACCTCTTTTCAAGATAGTAACATCCGGGCAGGATCTTCTCTTTCTCTTGGCCGCTTGTGGATGCTTTGGCATTTTGGCATGTCTGAGACCTTGTAAACACCGTAAAAGTGTGACCATCAGAATCTTCAAAAGATTCATAATAGCCATCGTCAGATTCGTAGTCCAGGTAACCAATATTGGAGTTGCCAGTGGGATCTATAAAGTCTTCATCATCGAATGATTCATCAATGCCGAGATCCTCTTCATTAGTTTCCAAGTTATTCCTTGGAGCAGCTTCTATTACCAACCATTGTGGTGTAACAATAAGTATGTTTCGGTTTTGATTTTGATTTTGACCATTAAAGGTCGGGTAGGAGCTATTCTTGAGGGGTTGCATTCCTGCTTGAGAGATCTGCTTCTTGATTTGCAGCATGTCATTAGCCAATTTCTGCAACAAAGGATCTGAAGTACTAGAAGAAGCACCATCACCTTTGTGAGATGGTTGTTTGAGTTTTCCAGCCATGATCAAGTCATCCTCAACCTCCACGGCAGCATTTTGTGCTTCAAGTAGATTTACAGGTCTTGCCCTTCTCAGTTGATATCCAACTTCGGGCAATAGAGCGTTTATAAAAAACGTCTTTTGATTTTCATCACTCAATGCGGTAGAAGTGGGGATTTTATATAAAATCCTTTGGAACCTTGCAATAAAGTCCCGCATGTTCTCACTTGGCTCTTTCTTCAACTGCGTCAGTTGGGTGATCAACGTGCTAGCATCCTCTGCGGGCTTGAATCTTTTTAGAAATTGCTCACGCATAGTCGCCCAGTTGGTTATGGTGCCAGGAGCTAGCCGATAGAACCATTCTCCAGCCAAGTCATGTAGAGTCTCAATGAAGAGTCTGACTGAGACATCTTCATGCTCTACTGCAAGCACACCACAAGATATGAAGAAGGCCGCCAAATGATCATCGGGTTTTGCTTTCCATCTCCAAAGAATTTTGGAAAATTCTTTCTGGATCCCTTTGGCAGATCGTGCATAGGTGGAGCCAAGTTCAGAGGTCCAAAAGCTGCTCCCCATGGAACAGGTACTAGCTGATGCCCCATGTTGACTTGAGCACGTCTCCTCCTTGTGTAGACTTGATGGATAATTCCAGCCGCCGGATTATGCTTGAATCGATCTAGATTGGATGGTGTGCACTCTCCTTCCTGGTGAGAGACTAGATCTGCGGCTTTTAACTTGAGGAGGATGATTGAAATTGAATTTCTCCTGCAGTCGGAAGAAATGATTAGTCCTTCCTTGCGCCTTCACGGATCGGGTGAATGGACGTTCAGCCAGGTTGAGATTTGTATGGAAAACACTCACGATCTTGATAGATAAAGCTTGATCTGCAAAAATAGTTGTTCCCAAGTGAGTCGCCAAAAGCTGTTGGCTAGATTTTACTGCAAGCATAAAACCTAGGCGAGTCATGAGATAAATCTCCCTCATTTAAATGGTGAGGCTCCGTGTCAGATTTGTCAATAAAAATGTGTTATTATCTATCAGGGGTTTTACTTTAACCACTTAGTTCATGAACCATAACTAAGAAGTTCTACAGCAAGTAGCTGTTCAAGAAAGGAAGTATTTTATAGAAGAAGGAAGTAAAAGAAATACATAGAAGAAATGGGGAAGATGTGCATCCCAATTAGTAGATAGCAGAGCTAATTGCATGCACATAGAAGAAACTTAATAGATATGAACACACAAAATTATAAAACAAAGGAAGCTCTAGATCTAGATCTAAAATAACACAAAGTTTATTAAGAGATCTAAGATTAAAAGCAAGAAACAAAGTACACCGTGACACAAAGTTCTTCGGAAACCTGCTCCTTTGTATTCCTTTGCTCCAAGTTGCTCTCAGGGGTTAGCACAAAGTCTAGAACACAAGATTGCTGCTTACAAATTCTGATCGATGATTAACCCGGAGGTTCTTCTCCTACTTATAGAATGTAGGAGGGAAAGTACAAATGGAAAACTCAAACTGAACTGAAACATAAACAACAAGTAAAGATGACATTTGGAAATCATCCTCAACTATCTTCTCCTTAAGTGACACATGTATCACTTAACTAATAGAATGGTTCCACATGACTTTAAGTAATGGTTAGAAAACCAATAACTTAGAAGTTTTAAAATTTCATCGGGAACATAGAAAATAGAAGAAGAAAGAATAGAAGAATTCATGCCATTTGTAATGTTTATGTCTTTTTCTTGTTCTGATATCGGATATACCTATCGATGCCGTTAAATGTAATGTTTATGTAATTTTTTCTTGTTCGATATCGATATACCATCAAACATGTAATTCAACATCCTTCCATCTGTTTTAGCCATTGCTTCTTTCTCTGTCTGAATCTGCAACAACCCTTCATTCAAAACTTTGATGCACACTTCCACATCTTCCAAACTTGGCCCAAACCTCATGTCTGCCTGCAGCCACAGGTCTATTGATAGAATTCATCGTGAAAGGCTTGGTAGCTTTATCAATTCTCTTTTGTATCATCAGAAGAGATCCTTCCAGGGAATTAGGCACCTTAGTTGAGACGATCCGCACGTATGAAGTGACATTCCCGTCCACTCTCTCCTCAGTGAAAGAAATGACATTGTCTGGTAAGTTTGATGTCCTACTCTCAAGTGCCTGCATCCTCTTCAGCAAAACTCTGCAGATTTCCAAATGGAAAGATATTGCAAACTCTAGCTGCTTCCCCTTCTTGACTGATCCGTCTAGTACAATCTGTTCCGCAATAAATACATCTCCTAGCAGCTTGTTGATCTCGGCCAAAATACTCAGGTTACTCTCTGCAACTATATTCATGCCTTCTATGTTTTCCATCAGTTGCTTTAGTTGATTTGCTGCATCATCCATAACCTTTAGGCGGGCTGGCACTTCTCCAAGTTGTACAGAAGCTTGACGAATAATCAAATCCTTCCATTCGTCAATAGCCTTTACTTGATTGCTTGCGTCCTCCATTTCCTGCATAAGATGATCACTCACCTGCTCTGAAATGGGATGAATGGAAGGTTTAACAATCTTGGCTATGATCTCACATAATTGAGATACTTTCTTCTGTAGCTCTTCTTTTTCCACCTTTTCACTATCAAGCCTAAGGAATAAAGCATCCATCAATGTCTGCATGTCCTACTTCAATCCTTCAGTGGTGGCTTGACCGAGGGGTACTTTGGTTACTATCACATCCTCTGCCGTGAGCTCCTCCTCTATCTTTCCTTCTGCCGGAATTGATATCTCAGCAAACTTCTCTCCCGAATCCTCGATGATCAACCTAGAAGTTACTTTGGCAACTTTAGGCCTTCTGTCTCTTCCGGCCAGATTCTGGAGTAGCTGCAAGTTGTGCTCCTATAAGTTCATCTCCATTCCCGCTTTTGGAACCAACTGCAAATAAAACCATTCTGAGAAGAAACTTCTCGGAGAATGAGAAGTCGCTGAAGTCGCTGAGTGTACTACCATCTTCCGCTCTGCATCCTCTTCATCAAAAAGTTCCACAGTGTTATGGCTGCCATCTTCTGAATCATCCAAGGACAAAGCCCTTTGAATTCCGCCATCTGCAGCTTCAACGTATCCTCTCTGGAATAGGGCTGAACTGAACAAAGTGGTCGAGGAGGAGAAGATGAATGTCGCTGGATTCGGGTGGAGGCATGGAAGCATCTATATTCATGCCAAAATACTCCCGAGAGCTTGTTGATCTTGGCCAAAATACTTAGGTTATCCTCTCTGTAATTATATTCATGCCTTCTATGTTTTCCATTAGTTGCTTGATTGATTTGCTTTGCATCATCCATAACCTCTAGGCGGGTGGAACTTCTCCAAGTTGTATGAAGCTTGACAAATAATCAAATCCTTCCATTCGTCAATAGCCTTTACTTGATTGCTTACATCCTCCATTTCGCATAAGATGATTCCTCACCGCTCCGAAATGGGCTGAATGGAAGGTTTAGCAACCTTGGCTATGATCTCACATAATTGAGATACTTGCTTCTACAGCTTTTATTTTTCCACCTTTTCTTTGTCAAGCCTAAGGAATAAAGCATCCATCAATGTCTGCGTTTCTGTTTCAATCCTTCGGTGGTGGCTTGGCAGGGGTACTTTGGTTCTTTATCACATCCTCTGCCGTGAGCTTGTCCTCTATCTTTCCTTCTTCCGGAATTGATATCTCAGAAAACTTCTCTCCCGAATCCTCGATGATCAACCTAGAAGTTGCTTTGGAAACTTTAGGCCTTCTGTCTCTTCCGCCTAGATTCTGGAGTAGTTGCAAGTCGTGCTCCTCTAAGTTCATCTCCATTCTCACTTCTGGAACCAACTATGAAGCCAACCATTCCGAGAAGTTACTTCTTAGAGAATGAGAAGTCGCTAAAGTTTTTGAGTGTACTACCATCTTCCACTCTACATCCTCTCCGTCAGAAAGTGCCACAGTGTTATGGCTGCCATCTTCTGAATCATCCAAGGACAAAGCCCTTTCGAATTCCACCATCTGCAGCTTCAATGTATCCTGGAGCAGTAGTTTCCCGAAGTGGTGAGGGGAGAAGATGAATGTCGCTGGATTCAGTGGAGGCATGGAAGCGTCCTGCTGCTGCGGTGCAATAGTTGGTGAAGTATTGGGTACTGGAGAAACCGGAGTTAAAGTCATGGTCGTAGAAGTGATCCTCTCCTTGGATTGAGATATTCTATGCACTTTCAAATTCTTGACTTTCCTGCTGCTTTCTCCTCCATGCTTTTTCTTGAGGAAATCTCTTGCGCCAAATTTTCCCGTGACTTGATTCATCAATGCTTCATCAAGGCAATATCCCTTCGTTAGCAACCAATTTGAAGTATTCACCAACACAACTCCCGACCTTTCTTCAATTGTATTGCAACCTCCTATGTTATTCTACAGTATGGCTTTATCTCCTCCCATTTGATGGTAAGTGTCAAGTACCACATTCACATCATCTTTAAGATCCATAGGTATCCATGCTAGTCCAAAGTTGAACACTTGCTTTGCTGATAGCCTGCTGAAATATCTCTTTCTAACCTCGTACTCACTTTTGCACTTCATCTAGAAATCTTCTAATGAAGGCACATGTGCGTACTCTGGGATATTGTCTTCCTAGCTACTCCAAATGGATCAAAGTTTAGCCGTGCAGGGAAGAACTCTTGCTCATACTCGGATAACATTTGCGCCTCCATCCCCCGAGCTCTATGAATGCTAATGCAGCTGTAATATCCCACAGTGATTGGGAAGAAGCCCGTAGACTTGTGCCGCTTTGACTGAAGGTTGTGTAACTCCACAAGTTACTGCTCAGCTCCATGGCGATCAATCTATCATTCGGATGCCTGGGCATCTTTATTGGTTCTCTAGAAAATCCCGTAACCCTGAGGTATGTGAAATCTGCAAATTGAATGAATAGACTACCAATCTTGGACACAGCTTCCCATGCTTCCTTGCTTACCCTGTTGGCCTTCAAGTCTTTGTCTAGCCTACAGATGAAATCATAGAAGAATTCATCATTGATCACTTTGAAATCTTTCTCACATGCAGGTACAGTAAGCTGCGGGTAGCACTCGAAAATGGGGTCCTTAGAAAGAACACCACATCTATCCAACTTGGAAAAGACGCCTTGTGAAGTTGCAACATACACCAAGTAGGAAGTCATTTTGAAGCTGAAAGTATGCTTCACGTTCGGAGTTGCTCACCAATGTTGTTGCTAATAATTTCCGACCAATTGATTATAGAATCAACCTTGTTGATTTGATGGTCTGATGAAAGCATACATCCATGTATGGAAAGTGTAAGCATTCGCCTCACCATTCATCCTGCATAGCAATTTGATGACATCATCTACCTCCTACACCAAATTAGACCGTGGAAGAGTTCTTGGGAATTTTGAAGGAGATTTAGGATTCTTCATGTATCGGCTATTCATTATGCTCACGCAATCAACTCTATGCTTCTCCCACCTGCTGCCGGCATCCTGAAGACTAATGGAAGTCACCACCTTTCGCACTGGAATCTTCAAACAATAATTGATGAACTCTACGTCCAAATGAATTATTTTCTTTCTCGTAGCATCACACACTGATCTAGATGAAGGATGGTAAGATCTAGCGCACTCCATAAAAAATTCTTGCAATTGGGCTGTACATGGAAAAGCTGCAACTCGGATAATTCCACTACTTTTAACCGCACGCATGAGTGAAGTCTTTCCCGCTCTGGATCTATCAATCAAATCGAAAAGAGGTTCTGGGCCTAGATTTGTGTCTCCTATGTCTGTAAGTTTGGAATCGATGCATGGCTCTATCGCGCTTTCTTTTTCATCTCTCTTTTCCATGGCTTTGTCAATCTTTGTTTGAATAATTCTTTTTCTTCTTACTTGGCCATATTTCTTCAATACTAGTGTAGATCTGGATAATTCTTCAGATTCAGAGGATATATGTAATGTATTGGACATTGATAAAAGCTCATTTTCCTTTGTAAAGCACAAGTAATGAATTCCTGCAATTTATTCAGACAAAAATGGTCACCGGAGCATGAATAGTGAATTTTAATTGTAAAAATATACACTTTTCAAGCCCGCTGCCCCAAAAATTGGTTTTAATTTGCAATAAAGAGAGCATGAATCCTTTCAACAACACCGAGCACTCTGTAACACCTATGCAAAAATTAGGTAGACAAAGATCCACCTCCTTCAAAGCATGCACCAAATCTGGAATCTTTTAGCCTTGTTACCACCTTGCCTGTGCAAAATCCTTCTTCAAATGGGGGCGCACTTTTCCTCTTGGCTGCAATTCTTTACGTGTGAATTAAATAATTCACCCATATGGCTGCCCATGCTTATATAACCTTCACAATTCTATAATTAATAATTGCCCTAACAATTAAAGGTAATTAATTAATTAAAAATCATGCTCTTCTCTTTTAAAAATAGCATGTTTAAGGACAACCATCCAATAAATTAAATTAATCCAATTTAATCCTTCACACATCACTTCACTTAAGCTTCACAGTGTGCCTTGACCATAGCCACTGAAAATAGAAATTAATTTAATGATTTAATGCCTTAAAAATCATTAAATAACTCCCAAATGGGGCGCACTTTTTGAAAGAGAGGGGGCAACCACTAAATAAATTAAATTTAATACATTTAATCCATTTCTTTTATTCCCTCTTTGACTTGTTGACTTCCTCCAAGCTTGGGCGCACTTTTTAGAAGAATAGATTAATTAAAATAATCATTTCAAGGCTGCCATCATCTCACCAAAGGGGGCACACTTTTTTGCACATATAATTCTATTTTAAAGAATTTTTCACAATGGGATTCTTTACCCTGCAAGGCAGGTACTAAAATCCCATGATCCACTTAAGTGATTTGACTTTGACAATGGGATTATTTACCCTGCAAGGCAGGCACTAAAATCCCATGATTTCACTTAAGTCACTTTCCTTTTATTTTATCATGGGAATTTTCACCCTGCAAGGCAGGTAATAAATTCCCGCTGCCTGCGGCCTCTAACTTTCCCACTGCAGCTTAAGTGAATTTTATAACACGGGAAAAAGTACCCTGCTAGGTAGGTATAAAATTCCCACCTTGCCTACTGCTTGTATTTTTCCCATTGTAGCTTAAATCCTTTGTTTTCCAAAAATGCGCCCAACCCCGCAGGGGCTTTTCCGTGCACGACTTCACTTTTTCCCAGTGATCTAGACCTCCGATGGCGACTTCCTCCAGGCATAACGTGCGTATATGTTTTCTAGCTGCTCCAAGCCAAAAATTGGGCTTACCCGGCAAAGGAATTGTTCTAGAGAAATTTCATAGAAAACAAAATGGGACAACACAAAAACATGAAAAATTGCCAAAAGTTACAAATAAAGCCCAAAACTTATTCCAAGTTAAAACCCTTATGGTACATAAGAGTAATGACATATTCGATCATAAAAAGTTAAAACGGAGCGCAAATAGCCTTATACGGGGATCAAAATAATTAAATACAAATTTCCGTGTAGACAAATCCCGACAATGAGAATATAACAATTTTGGGCATCCGGGTATTTGGCAAAAAGGCTAATATGGCTCATTGGGAATATCTTGACATAATACAAGAACTTTCGAGTAATAAAAACACAAAATGGCCCATTATTTTAAAAGTACACAAATTTTCGGATAGGGTAGTCGCAGATTTCGGGATAAAATCTAGGTGACACCATAGACCATGTTTGAGAGTTTAGGAAAAGGCTGGACGAGGGTGCCTCGGTAAGTATGCAAAAACTTTAAGTTTTGTATGAACTTATTACTAACTTTAAGTAGGAGAAATTTAATTTTTAACGCTAGCTTATACACTTGAGTGCACTAGTATAGCCTAAGGAATGAACTAGCATTTAAGTGTACGTACTTAGCATGTAATTGAGATTGTGAGCATATAGAGGAAAATGCGATAGCATATTGAATGCACTAGAATCATAATGAGAGCACGAGAGTTAGTATGAGTGTGCTATCATGAATGCACTAGTGTTTAACTAGATGTGCTAGCATGAAAGTGCATAAGCTAGCATAAAAAGGGTGCGCTAGCGTAGAAAAGGGTGGGATAGCGTAGAAAATGGTGCGTTAGTGTATAAAGGGGGTGGGATAGCATAGAAAAGGGTGCGCTAGCATATCAAGGGGTGCGCTTAGAGTCATCAAGTGATTTTCAAAAGAAGTTTGGAAGGTTAGGATAGAGGAAAATTAATTTTAACTATGTTTTTGAATGATTTGTAGGAGAGACCACTAGCTTTGGAAGTGTGGGAGCATCACAGATGACTACAGACATTTGAGAGGAGATTAAAATGTAGTCAATGAAGAAAATTGGTCACATTATTAGAGGTGATGAGGCTAAGCTACATTGCATGACTACCACATATCATACTAGATTGTTTTCTACTAATTGGGCTATTTGAGAGGTGGCATAGTGAGAGTAAAAAATTTAGAATTATGAGTGGAGAGATGACAATTACTTTGGAGGATGTGTATCGGATCATGCGAGGTTACGATACGGGGTATACTTTGGTGGAGTTTGATGTAGATGCCACATGGATTTTAGGGCATATATGGGACGTATTCGAGGTTAGAGGAGATACCATGAGAGGGCATGGTGATGCACCTATACAAGTACATGAATGATAGTATGATAGCTCAACTACCAATATATTTGATGGCTCTTATCGGCAACTATTTCTTGTTTGATAAGACCAAGAATAATTTTTAGTTGGGATTGATATACGTGTAGTGACACGACTGATGGAGGGTGAGGTATCTACATGTGGTCATTGCATCCTCAAACATTTATATAAAGAATTGCACTGATTTTGTTCGAGAGGCATGTGGAGTCCGAGTTCAACTACTATAATGTAAATATGGGCATGTGCCCATATTATAAGTGGGTGAATAGTTGGTATTTTACGAGGTAGGTAGCTTGATGATCCCTCATCCTTGGATGGGAGAAAATAGGTGTGGGCCGAGAGGGTCATATGGGAGCATACTTTCGATTGGTGGGAATTTGATGACCTACATATGCTTATGGAGATTTGTAGACCATACAAGTTATATCGGTGGGCAAAAATGGTATAGAGCTATGCACAATTGAGGTAGAGTATTTTATTATTGGAAGTTGTAGTCATATCACGTAGATGTATAGGGTTGACAGGGTAAATATATAGCGTCGGATTACACAAAATACCCATGTGTTGATTGGTGGTATGCATGAGTGGCTTGAGAGAGTTGATTTCAAGTGGCGGGTTATAGTGCGAGATGTGAGGATGAGATTTTTGGTGTCATTCCACAGGTGTGGGATGCTTTTGCTAGGATTATAGATTCAAAAACTGCTCTTGAGTACGTTGCATGGTATGCAATGGTCATGCTTAGGTGGATTACTATTATGTATTTAACCATAGATATGAGGATAGAGGCAACGGTTTTATGTTGGCCAAAACAAAGGAGGGATAAAGGTAGACTTGGGTAGTCGGATGAAAAGACAAATATGTAGGGACATGGAAAGGTTCGAGGCCATGCGACACAAGCTCCAGAGGTTCATGTAGCACATGTGCCATAGGTACATGTACATGTTGCATAGGTACCACATGGTCACGTGGCATAAAAGGCCATAGATAGAGGTGCCACACACACATGTAGCAAAGGTGCATGAAACACGAGTTCATATGGCTTATCTTTGCATAGCTACATGCACAACAAATACCAAGTCATGTAGCCCCAAGTACCAGTTTAAATGCCACAACATGTTCTAAAATAGATACCAGTACAAGTGTTAGTTGTAAAAATGTAGGTATAAACACAATTACCTTTATAGATGCCATTGTCACCACACAAACCACCTAGTCCTGGGTGTTGGGGGCTGTAAAGGGAGGAGATGAAGGAATAGGAGTATAGGTTCTACGCCACATGTACTAACTCCAAGATTAATAAGTGGACCATCAATGGCCACATTACGGGATGAGAGGGATAGAGTTGTGTTATAGGGTGATGCTACATTCATCATCGTTCGGACCCTCCAGAGACAATTATACCAGAGAGCGAATGGGTAGGATGGCTCGAAACAATAGGTGTAGTAAAAAGGCTGAGAGGGATTAGATGATTGTCTAGTTATAGTAGGTGACAATAGATCGAGATGCCATACACCTATTGATAGCAATGAGTATCATTTGTGATGTGTTACAAGAGCTTATTACTTCATCCGGAGAGGTAGGTTCTTATAGGGCTTTATATGAGGTTATAGTCCATGAGGGTCAGAGAGCTCCAACTTATAGTTAGAGATCAAGAAGTTGGTCCATAAGGTCACAATAACCATCGATATCATTGAGATCATTGTAGATGCCCCTACTTAGAGATAGACCAGGAAGTCCCGACATAAGAGAGAGTTAGTGATGAATCATACTTCATGATACAAACACTGTGTTTGTGTGTGTGTATTGTATATGCCTCATGATGAAGGCACATTTTTGTAGATAGATGCCCATGGTGGCATACCAAGATGTATATTATTTTTGAGATATATAGTGTACATGGACACTTTACTTTTGGTGTATATAATGTTATGAGTTGTACATGCCGTAATGTATATAGTATGGACATTTGAAACCGCATATGATGATGAGATGTTTTATCATCATATAATGTATTTACGATATGATATGATGTCATTGTTTTAGAATAGATGATGATTGTTACTTTGATTTAGTACATATAAATGATTATGTTACATGTAGCTTAGCTTTCATGTTCATAACTTAAATTTTATTCATGATGTATATATATTTGATGATGTAATACATATGTAATGATAAGTAAACATGTGATAACAACAAAGTACATGCAATTGAAAAAAATATAAAGAAATGTTAGAAAATATAACTTAAACACATACTAAACAAATAAAACATACCATGGATTATTTAATAAACCAGGATGACAACAAAATTCTAAAAAAACAAGCATGTCAAAAAAACCCAATATGAACAAGAATTAACTACACCAAAGTTATATATGAACTAAAGTGCTAATAATTCTTCTGCAATTGGTCTATAATAACAAAACACAACAAAATCCTATATACACATAAATTTGATAAACACCCTGATTACAAAGGAGTCAAGATGCTTACAAAATACTTGCAATAGATCATAAAACAAAATAGATGAAAATGAGCCCATAATATAAAAATAAAATGGACCAAGATAATAACAAGCCACCAGAAAATTAAATGAAAATTACAACAAGGACTAACACACAAACCCAAAAGACATGGTAAAATAACCAAATAAGGAAGAACACTAAATCTTATGATGAGCCAAGTTATCTTCTTACATGTGATTGAGTCGAAAATGTGTAAAACAAGTCTTACACACACCTGCAACATACAAGGTTAGGCATAAACTAACATCCTAACAAAAATAATATACAAAAGGTTAATAAACAACAACAATACAACACAATGTACATAAACAACATTCAATGACACCCCTAATGTGTTCCATAGTGAAGAATAGAGAGATATGAATGCCCCCAAATAATGTCTTAGAAATGCAAGAGGATTGAATTGATATGTATTGGATTTAATCCAAATACGCCCTAAACAAATTTATATTGTGAAGGGTTAATTGATTGTTATGCCTATAAGCATAGATATATGCCATGAGAAATAAGATGGTTTATCAGAAGATGATATGGAATGACTAGTAGGATTTCTGTCAAATGGAGATATTGTTAAACTGTGCTATTTAGTTCTTTGAGATTTTATCAAACATTTTCTAAATGTTTTGTTTTTTCGAATGTTCGATTTGTTTTGTTTTTTTCTAGTTTTATACGCTTTTGGGATTTTTGAACATATTTGAATGTTTTTGGAGTTTTTAAAACATATTTGAATGTGTTTGAGTTTCTAAACATATTTGAATGTTTTAAGAGTTTTTTCAACATATTTCATTGTCTTTGTATTTTGAACATATTTGAATATTTTTGGAGTTTTTGAACATATTTCAATGTTTTTGTACTTTTTAAATTTAAACACATTCCAATGAAGGAGGAAAAGGTGTTCCCAAACTATAAAAATAATGGTACAAGTGAACAAGTCCAACAAAATCAAAGGATAAGACACAAAGAAAAGGGTGAACTAGAGCGGTGAAGCATGGAAATGAAAACCTAACCAGATGAACATGTGATACAAGGTGGGATGGAATGACACAAGAACAGGAAAAGGTGAAAAGTTGAAGTAAGTGATTACGATGATGTGTCCCTAACACTGGGATACTCTTAAAGGATTAAGAATAGAAAATTTTAATATGAAGTGTGTTCATGGGCTCCTTAAGCTATTTGCCATCTTGTTCGAATAACTTATATGCTCTAGATCTGAATTTAGCAGTCACAATATATGGTCCTAACCAATTAGGTTCAATCTTGCCTGCTTTTCATGTTATTTTGAATTATTCTTTTGATTTTCCTTAAGCACAAGGTCGTCAATCTCAAACTGTCTAGGTTTTATACATTTGTTATAGTTACGACAAAATTGATTATAATATACCTTTAGATGGCTCAAGGCATGAATTATTTTCTCATCTAAGAGCTCTAATTATATAAGGCATGTTTGACAAATAATCATCTTCATACATTAGGTTTTGTAAGGATAGACGAAGGGAAGGGATCTCAACTTCAATGGGTAATACGAGTTTATAGCCATATACTAGGGAGAAGGGAGTGTCTCCAATTGGAGTGTAGAATGTGGTGCAATAATACTTGAGGGTGGGATACAATTGTGTGTGCCAATTGCAACCATGTTTGTCAATGATCTTCTCCATATTGATTTAATAATTTTATTGGATAGTTCAGATGGACCTTGCAGACCGTGGGTAATAAGGGGTTTCCCATTACAGGTGGAGATGGAAATTTTTAGAAAGTTCTTTGACATTATTGTTTTTGAAGGATGTCTTGTTGTCTATAACAAGAGAATTAGGGATCCCAAAGTGAAAAATGATGTGGTTAAATATGAACTTAACAATATTTGACCTAGTGATGTAGGTGAGAGGCATGGCCTCTATCCACTTGGTAAAATATCATGTAGCGAGTGATTATGAAGGTGTGGCCGTCAAATGATGTGGGATTGATTTTGTCAACTAAGTCGAGCCCCCATCTAGAAAAAGGCCAGGGTGAAGTGATAAGATTAAGGGATTGTTAGGTTGCATGAATTAGATTACTATGTCGTTGACATGCCTATAAATTTTTAACAAAGTTATACGCATCGAGAATCCATAGTGGGCCAATAGTACCCTACGTGTAATATATTCTTAGCTAGAACCATTCTACTTGTATGTGTGCCACAAATACCCAAATGTATTTTGACTAGTGTCGATTCACTTCTTTCTAATTGAGACATCTTAAGATAGTCCCATTATATCCTCTTCGGTAAAGGGTATCGAAAAGGATGATGTACTGCGAAACACGTTGTGCTAAGGATCTTTTATTGGCTGAGTTCATGTTGGCGACATAACTTTTACCTTAGATAAATGTGTAAACATTGTAATACCATGGGTTTTTAGGACCAAAATTTCACACACCATGGTGGACTCAGAAAAATCGTATGAGGGCACCAAAGGATGCTCCATAAGAAATTAATTGTGTGTTTGGTTTATATCAAACTCAAGAAGAGATGCGATAATCTCCATGGCATATGCTACCCTATTTTGTGTGTGAGGAACTTGTTCAAATGTTATAAGCCAAAAATATCCTTTAAAGTGAGCGACCATGTGTTTGTATGGAACAAGATTATAATATTTGACTTAATATTCTCTATTTACCTATTTTATGATTAGGATGGAGTCCCCAAAAGCTGTCACTCTTAGAGCCTCCAATATATAGCAAAATTGAGACCTACTATTAGAGATTCATATTCGAGAGATGTTATTGGTGCATGGAAAATCAATGTGATAATATTTAGGTATACATCACCATATGGTGTGTGCAATATTATGTCATAACTTGATCCATGCATGTTACTGAGGTCCATCACAAAATAAGGTCTATGAGGTAACTACATCAATATAAAATAAATATTCATCAAGGAACTCAAAATGAAGGGGTTGAGAACCCAACAAGGTGACACTACAACTAATTAATCTACCAGAGATTTCCATTTTATGGCCTTTTGAATGATGATTTAGATGTCAAAATCACTTAGGAACATGACCCAACTAAACATGCGTCTTGTTATGACAAGTTTTGATAGAAGATATTTTAGTGGATCTACTTTAGCAATAAGTTTTGTGGTATGATTGAGCAGATAGTGTCACATTTTTTTAAAATTGAATTCTATTTCCAAACACACTTTTCGACGGGAGTATTTAATCTTCTAGGATATAAGGGTTCTACTCAAGTATTAGATCAATTTATTTTGATCTCTATTAGTGTGTTGTGTAATCAATGCCCTGATGGCATGTTCTATTATAGATATATACAAAAACATTTTATTATCTTAAATAGGTGACATCAATACCAACAAAGTTAAAAGGTACTATTTTAGCTTAGTGAAATAATTTTGGCATTCTTATGTCCATTTGTACTTAAAAACCTTTATGAGTAGTTGGTTGAAATGGTGGCACTTATTTACCAACTAAGATATGAAGTGCTTGATAGAATGAATCCTCCCTTGTAGTCCTTATATCGATGAAGGTTATGTGGTGGAGGCATTGTAGAAAATACACTTATACCGAGGGGGGTTGAATCAGTATTATCCAATTTTTATGAACAAAAATTTAAGAATCATAATCAACAACAATTTACACAAGATATAACAGTTACACATCATAGTATTTATGTGGAAAACCTTTCGAGTTAAAAACCACGAGAGAAATGTTGTTTGGAGCTACTATCTAAATCCAACCACAAAATTAATTATTTTACAAATGTTTGTAGGCACCAACCTACAAGAGAAACCAATCCCCAATGCTGATCACTAACTCAGCTATGATTTTTAAGCACCAAACCAATGTAGAAACCAATCCCCAATGCCGATCACTAACTCAAATATGATTTTTGAGCACTAACCCACTAAAGACACCAATCCCCAAAACTGAGCACCAACTCAACAATAAAAATATCCACCCATTGAAATTGTATCCTCAACTTGATGATGTCATATAGATAAATCTTCACTTCTCCCTTCTATTTCTATATACCTACACTTTATACTTTGCTTATGCACTTCTTTCTCTTCAATATTCTTCAACAACTTGACATTCTAATCTGCTTGAGTTTTCTCTTCCTCTTTCTTCTCTAATCCTCTTGATATGTATTCATTAATCACTCCTCTCTTGTTGCTCTTCCTATTATTCTACAAATGGATCCATTATACCATGAGATTTCATGAATTCACAATTGAATTCACTTATATACCATGTTCATTTCATGAACAAATATGATTTTCATGAGTTGGCATCCTTTATAATATTCATCATGAGTTAGCTTTAGTATACTTTGAAATTTGAATATTTGAATTTTTCAAGACTCCCGTGGACATCCCCTATTTTCTCTTGGTCCCATGACATTTCATGACCATCGTGGAAAATTCAAGTACATCTTTGGATTTTTCTCTTTGTGTTTATCCTTCTTTGTATCATATCACTTGTTGAATTCTACAACTTTCTCTTCATAGCACAACATTATTTCAAATAGACAACATACTTTAGTCTAGTCCTTTTTATGCAAGGCATCACCACAACCCACGATAAACCTCGGACACCCATGGAGCACTTCAAAACTTGCAAAGTAATAAAAATATCCATGGAACACTACATAGCCCACAGAACACTACAAAACCTATGGTACACTACAAAAACACGTGGAACACTACAAAACCATTTTTTAGGTGAGTGACATAAAAACTAAAACATATTTTTCATAAAAGGCACACATCTGTAATCATTAATGACAATATTTCTAATATAAGAGATACTTATTAGTATTCCTTTAACATCAATGACAATATTTCAAAAAATCTCAGCCTTTTTCATTTATGACAACCAACCATATTTACCAACCATCTTGTAACACCTTCCATCTGATCTATTTCTCTTTGGATTTAATTCTCATGACTTTCAATTATCCCCATTTGACATCAATGGAAAAGGAAAACAATCTCATCACAATCTCCCCCTGAAAATATGCTTCCATTTAATGTTTTTCTGAAAAGGATATTACTCCCAACTTTTTTCTAAGATATTCAAATGTTTCTTTTGGAAGAGGTTTTGTAAAAATGTCAACAATTTGTTCTTTTGTGGCAATGTATTCCAACTTAACCTGTTGATCTACAACTTTCTCAAAAAATGATATTTAATGGGAATATTCTTTGTTCTGGAATGCATAACTGGATTCTTTGAGATATTTATTGCACTAGTATTGTCACAAAGTATAGAAATTGGAGAATCATATTCTACCTTGACATCCTTCAATGTCTATTTCATCAAAAACTTATGTGGAACATGGTACAACAAAAATATATTTTGCTTCATTTGTAGACAAAGAAACATAAGCCCATTTCTTACTCAAACAAGATAAATTGTTTCTCAAAAATAAATAACCTCCACTTGTACTTTTTCTCTCATCATCTATACAATGGCCCAATATGCATCTGTATATGATGATAAAGAAAAATACTCAACTATTTTATACCACAATCCATAATCCACGATACCTTTTAGATATTTGAGTATTCTTTTGAAAAATTGCACATGAGTTTCTTTTGGGGTGCTTGAAAATGTGCTACCATGCCTACCACTTACATTACATCTAGTCTTGATGCTAGTTACATATAACAAACTTCCAATCATTGATCTATAAAGAGTTTGATTTTCTTCAAGAGATTCATCATCCTTGCTCAACTTACAACATGTGATCATGGGTGTACTTATTGGATTGTAATATTCCATTCTAAATTTCTTCACATTTCCTTAATATACTTGGTTTGTGAAATGAATATACCTTTGTCAGATTGAGAAATTTGTAATCCAAGAAAAATGAAAACTCACCAAGCATGGAAATTAAAAATCTTTTTGCATTTCCTCAACAAAGTTTTGAAACATCTTATCCTTACTTCCTCCAAAAATGATTTCAACTACATAAAAAACAACAATCAATTGATTCTCACCTTCAATTTTTCTTTACGTACTACTATTAAAAATTCCTTTTTGAACCCTTGTTGTTGTAGATACTTGTCCAATATTGAGTACTAGGCTCGAGGGCTTGTTTCAATCCATAAAGATATTTCTTCATCTTGCATACATATTCCTCATCATTTGATAATATGAATCCTTCTGGTTTTTCAATGTAAACTTCTTCTTCCAAATTTCCATTCAGAAAAGAAGATTTAACATCCATTTGATAGAATTTAAAGTTCTTATAACAAGAAAATGCCAAAAACATCCTAATGGCTTCTAAATGCATAACATGAGAAATTTTTTCTTCAAAATAAATACCTTCAACTTGTGCATATCCTTTGCATAATAAACTTGCTTTGTTTCTTAATACTTTCCCATATTCATTCAACTTATTTATGAATACCCACTTGGTGTGAATCAATTTTTATCCTTAGGTCTTGGGACAAGCTCTCAGGTCTCATTCTTCTCTATATGATCAAGTTATTCTTAAATTTCTCCGATCTATTTCATGTATTCTCTTGCTCTAACAAATATTTTAGGATTAACTTTGGATAGTAAATACATCTTTGCATAATCTTCTACATTTTCCAGTCTTCTTCTAGGTTGTACTCCAAGATTTCTCTTCCCTATAATATGGTTTTCTGAATGATTATTTTAGATTGATCTGGATGGTGTTTTTGTTTCCTTTATCTCAACTTCTTCCTTTTCATCTTCATCTTCCTTTTCATCTTTGTTGTTGGATTCTTCAAAATAATCAATTTCTTGTACCCTTCTCTTTTTACACTTGATATCATCTACCTTCACATTCACACTTAATTTTTTTAATGTTCTCATATTGTAACATCTATAGGCCTTTCTCATTGAAGAGTAACCAAGAAAAATACCTTCATCATATCTAGATTCAAACTTACCCAAGTCTTCATCATCTTTCTTGATATAACATTTACTTCTAAATACTCTAAAATGTTTGATAGTTGCTGGTATGCCCTTCTAAAGTTCATAAGGTGTCTTGTTGTTATTTACTCTGATCTTCCCTCTATTTAGAATATAGAATGTTGTGTTGACTGCCTCTCTCCATAATTTTTTAGATACTTTGGATTCATCTAGCATGGTTCTAGCCATCTCTTACACTGTTCTATTTTTCCTTTCTACAACTCCATTTTGTTGTGGAGTTCTTGTAGCTAAATAATGTATTTTTATTCCATGGCGTTCACAATACTCTATGAATTAATTTGAAGTGAATTATCCTCCTTGGTCAGATCTTAAACACTTGATTTTCAAATCTGTTTCATTCTCAACCAGATCTTTGAATGCCTTAAATATTTCAAATGCTTTAGACTTTTCTCTTAAAAAAGTAACCCATGTCATTATAGAATAATAATCAATAAATAACATAAAATACCTCTCACATTGTATGATTGTATTTTTATATGTCCATAAAGACCAGTATGCACAAGTTCCAACAACATTGTGTTTGAATACTCCTTTTTCTTTAATGGGGCTGTTGTTTTCTTTCCAAACTGACATTATTTGCAAGTGGTATTTTCTTGTTTAGTAATCTTTGTCATGTATCTAAAAATTATTGAAACGAATCTTCAATAGATTATCAAAGTTCATATGACCCATTCTCCTATGCCACAACCATCTCTCATCAATTTTCCCCATGCAACACTTTTCACCTTTAATCTCACTAAGAATGTAGAGATTATTTGTTGTCCTGCATGCATCAACAACAACCTTCCTTGTACTTTCCTTTCTGATTTCACACCCTCCAACATAAAATGTTATTATGTATCCTCTATCACTCATTTTAATTACACTCAAAATATTATGCTTTAGTCCTTCAACATATAATACATTTTTAGTTTTTGATTTACCATTATTTAAGCTAATGGTGACTTTTCCTAAAATTATTATAGTAGCATTATCTCCAAATTTTATAGTACCTCCATTTAAATGTTTTAAAGTAAGAAAACTAATTTGTCTCAGGTATATGGCTTGAGAAACCACTATCAATATACCAATTATTTTCTTCATTATGTACATGAAATGTTGTTTGAGCAATTATGGATTTTTATTTGTTTATTTATTTGTCTTGTTTATCCTTCCATATCTTTTCTTATTAATCCTTATGATTTTATATGGTTTCCTCATTCCTAGATTGTCTAAAAAAATCCACAAACTAAATTCTACAAAAGTGAGCTTTATGCCCTGAAAATATGGCACTTGTAACATTCAACGTTAAAATTCATTAGAGGTGCAAATGAGTTGTAATTTCTATTTGAGGACACATATGAATTTACATTTTCTTCCTATCAAAAATTATTACATAAGCTCTACAGTCTGTTGTCCTGTGACCAAATTGATTACATGAAAAATAATATCCATAAAAGGAATTTTGAAACCTGATATTGTAATGCCACCTTGGAGGAAATGATCTTCTTGTTGAATCCTTGTTTCCATTTAGAGGATTATTGTGTGGAACATGAATTAATTCCATTCTTCATCTTTCATTTGAAGTGTTTGTGTGTTGAGGGTCATGTGCTTCTCCTTCTTGTGGTTCTCATCTCTGGTAGAAATTTTAAGTGCATCTACATAGCTTCTTGATGTCTCAAGACTTGTCATCTTTGGAGACTCTTTGGGATCTTATTTTGTAGACTTCTCATTGTACCCAAGACCTTTTTGATAAAAAATAATCTATTATTATTGATGATGTTTTCTAAAACTTCATATCTCTTTTCAAAATTTACAAATATGTTTAGCTTGGTAGTAGATTTCTCAACTTAATTTCTTGAGGAAACAACTTCACCTTCTAGTTTTCACAATATTCTTCTTTCTATTTCAATTGTATCTTCTCACACGCATTTATCTTCTTCATTTCTTCTAGTTTAATCTTTAGATTAATAATTATTTTATTGGAATCTTCAAGATCATGTGTCAACTTTGATTTTAAGACACCATACTCATATTCTAGTTTTTGAAATTGTTGATATCATTCTTGATTTTCTTTCTTAGGGTCTTGAGTTCTTCTAGGGAAAAAATGAGTTCACCTTCAAGATATAATTCATCTTAAAATTTAGTATCTTCATCCTATTATGAATCTATCTCTCTTTTTTTTGCTTAACTTCTAAAGCCATTAGCAATGACTGATCTTGGTCACTAGCGAGAGATCCTTTCACCACTTTCTTCAGATGAGTTACTTTCCACCTTGGTATAGAGGCTCTTCTTGTGCTTGTAGAGATTCTTCTAACTTTTGTATCTTCTTTGCTTATGATTCTTCTTGGATTGATAATACATGTAACTTTCCTTCAAGTTTTTTTTTCTTTATCATCCTTATTATTATATGGGAATTTGTTGGCATAATGTCCTATTTCACCACAATTAAAGATATTTTTTTTGGAAAAAGGGTAAATGACAGATTTTGAAAGGATCCATATCCTTGTACAAATCCCTTAAGGTGAGATAAAACATTAAATCCTTACAACGAAGAATCCCATAGGAAACAAAAGAAAGAAGGCCACAAAGGCACACAAGTGAAGAACATGAGAAGAGAGAAAAGGAGAGGTGAAGTAACTTCGGTTTTGCTACACAATAAATTACTCCAAATAATTATGATATTAATCTCATTTTATGGAGAGGAAAACCCTTCTTTTTTCTATTTATAACTGTCCATCCATCATTTCGATTAGGGTCGAATTTTCATCCGGATGATATGGAACCTAAAAATTAGAGGGCTCTTTGGTCCCAACAATAGATGGTGATTCCTCTCCCAATGGGTGAGTCATCACCTATTCCGCCCTTCTCAACCCAATCATAGAGGGGGATAATTGATTCTCGGTGACTATTGATTACTTTGATGATCAATACTAGTCCCTACTTGATCCTCCAAGCAAGAATCAAAATTCTCTCCAACAATCAATAAGCTAGGATTGGAGTTCTTCCACCAAGAAAATATTTCCTTATGTTGCTGCTTTACTTTATGAAAATATGAAACAATATGTTCAAGGAAAAGAATTTCCTACACACGAAGGTAAATAATTTGTAATCAAGGGGTTGTGACCAAATCCTATTCGAACTTTGAGATCAATGGAAGCTGGAAGATCCAAAGAGGTATCCAGATCCACCAAAATTATCACATATGTAGTGTGAGTATAAAATTACATTTTGGAGTCTATGGATAAGAAATTTCCCAAAGCATTGCCAATATCAATCAAGCACTCCTCCACCCAAAACTACAGGGGAGATGAGGTAAGTGCACCCAAACTGGTTTGACAATAAACTCAATAGTTAGGGAATAGAAAGTCGGAACCACAATTTCATCAGCAAGTGATGATGATGCGAGTTCTCCCACAGTTTGGACATGATAGAATCCCTATCCTCCAAAGAAATGAAAACCATAATAAAGAATCCCCTTACACATGGATAAATGTCTATCTTACCATATAGGATGGGGCACCAGTTTGAGGAGATCCACGAGTGGAGAAGTTGCAACCCAGTCCAAATTGAAACAAAATATCAATCCTCAACTAGAGAAAAATTCTTCAGATTCCAACACCGAATCCCCAAAAGAGACCGAAGAAGTGGTTTTAGCAGTAGATAAGGGTTTTTAGGTCACTAAAGAAGAGGCAAAAACATGCAACATGGGATGATCATTCGCGACACAATAAACATTAGAGGCATCCACAACCACCCTAAATGATCCAAAATCTCCACCCAAAGAGGGAAGAATATAAGAACCATGGCCTCCTCCCTTAGCATGAGGAGAAGAGCCAACTAAAAAAGGAACAGTCACCATTCGGGACAAGAAGAGGATCCAAATTATCTTGAAATGAGGGTTGAATGATTCGAACACCTCCAACAATGGGAAACTTCTGTCACCATTGGAATTAGTAGCAATGCCCCCATATTTCCAAAGAAATGAAATAGAACCAAGGATTTGCAAGGAGGAAACCAAAACATGACCACCCAAAACCTCCCATTAGCATAAGTCTTGCAACCAAGAGTAGAAGCGAGGGTCCAAAGTAGGGTAGCTAGGGCTCACCAAGAAGCACTTAGGGTTCACTGAGGAAGTTGAGGAGGAAGACATCACATTTTTTTCCACAATTAAAGCATTTGAATGGTGAATTACCTTTATATTTTGTATACCCTTTCTTCACCCTTCCGATAAAGTGATATTCTTCTTCATCGACTCATTTCTAGGGAAACATGTGGTTCAATTTTCTTGCCTCTCACTTTCTTTGATGCTTTAAATGTAACTTATCACTTAGATGATTTATCACTTTTAGTTCTCATCTCATATGCTGTGAGAATCCCATGCAGTTCACCCATTTTTAGAATAATTATTTTTTCCAAATCTTGAATAGTAGAAAATTTGGCATCAAATCTCAGAAGAAGAGATCTTAGCAATTTTTTTATAATAGTTTCATCCTTAATTTATTCACTAAGTCCTCTAATAGTATTGAAAATTGCATCCACGTGGAGAAGGTAAGCTACAATGTTTTCTTCATCCTTCATCTTCAAACTTTCAAACTGACCTCTATGTATTTGGAGTTTTGCTTTCTTTATTTTATCATCTCCTTCATAGAAATTTATGAGCTTATCCCAAATTTTCTTTTACTGAACCAAAATGCATCACTTTGACGAGTTATTCCTTACACAATCCACTCAATATAGCATTCATAGCTTTTCTATTGATTTCAATCACCTTCTTTTCAAGCTGGATCTGTTGGAGGAGTTGTATAACCATTAATAACAGATTTCCATATATCAAACCCTAGAGCCATTAGGTAGGTGTGCATCCTTATACTCCAAAGGCATAATTTTTTCCATCAAATAATGGAGCCTTGTTTGAGGAGAAACCTTCTTGACTTGTCATGTGTGCTTTTGAGATCAACCTTCAGTGGTTAGATTGTTCAAGCAACCTGATCCGATACCAACTGTAGAATACACACTTATATTGAGAGGGGGTGAATCAATATTATCCAATTTTTATGATTTAAACTTTAAAAATCATAATCAATAGTAATTTACACAAGATATAATAGTTTCATAGAATAATATTTATGTGGAAACCCTTTTGGGATAAAAACCATATATAAAAGGCTGCTTGGAGCTATTGTCTAAATCCAACCACAAAGTTAATTTTTAAAAAATGTTTGTAGGCACCAACCTATTAGAGACACCAATCCCCAAGGTCAAGTACCGAATCAACTATGACTTATGAGCACTAACCCAATGGAGACAAAATCCCCAATTGAGCACCAACTCAGCTATGATTTGTGAGCACCAACCCACTAGAGACACCAATCCCCAATGTCAAGCACCAACTCAAGCAATCAAAAGATCCACCCACTATAGTTTCTTCTTCAACTTGATGATGGTGTATAGATAATTCTTCACTTCTTCCTTTTGTTTCTGTATACCTGCACTTTACACTTTGCTTATGCACTTCTCACTCTTCAATCTTCTTCAAAAACTTGACATTATAATCTACTTGAGTTTTCTCTTCCTCTTTCTTCTCTAATCCTCTTTGATATGTATTCATTAACCACTCCTCTCTGTCACTCTTTTATTTTTCTTTTAAAAATGGCTCCATAATACCATGATACCTCATGAATTCACAATTGAATTCACTTATATACCATGTTCATTTTATGAACAAATATGACTTTTCATGAATCAAAATCCTTTAGAATATTCATCATGATTCGGCTTTAGTATACTTTGAAATTTGAATATTTGAGTTTTTAAGACTCCCATAGACATCCCCTATTTTCTCTTGGTCCTATGGCATTTCATGATCATCACTGATAATTTAGTACATGCTGAAGTTTTTCTTTGTTGCGCAAATATACTTATTTGTATCATATTACTTACTAACTTATGTGGATTTATCTTCATTGTGCAACATTATTTCAAAAAGACAACATACTTTAGTCTAGTCTTTTGTTATGTTAGGCACTGCTACAACCTGTAATAAAATTTAGACACATGCAGAGAACTTCAAAAACCACGAAGTAATAAAAACATCTATGGAAAAGTACAGAACCTACAGTAACACTATAAAACCCGCGATACACTACAAAAACTCGTAGAACACTATAGAACCATTTTATCGGCATTCGGCATGTAGAATTCAAACTAAAACATCTTTTTCATAAGAGGG
Source organism: Taxus wallichiana var. yunnanensis (assembly GCA_018340775.1). Classification (NCBI taxonomy): domain Eukaryota; kingdom Viridiplantae; phylum Streptophyta; class Pinopsida; order Cupressales; family Taxaceae; genus Taxus; species Taxus wallichiana. The sequence continues at coordinate 390,212,511 of CM031236.1, forward strand.
ACATATCTGTAAGTAAGTACACGACAATATTTCTAATATAAGAGATACTTATCAATATTCCTTTGACATCAATGACAATATTTACAAAAGGAATTTCCATTATTTCCTTGAATTTGGTGGGGTCAACATCAATTCTCTTCCATGAGACCATGAATCCCAAAGGTTTCCTGAAGTGACACCAAAGACACATTTATTCATATTAAGATGAACCTTATATTCTCTTAACTTTTAAAATATACGTTGTAAGATGGTTAGATGATCTGTTTTGGTTTTAGACTTAGCAAGAATATCATCAACATAGTCCTCCATGATGTCATGAAGAGTTTTTGAAAATAAGCTGTCATTACTCTCTAGTAATTTGCACCTGCATTCTTGAAGTTAAAAGCCATGACCTTGTAACAAAAATTTCCCCATGGTTTCGTGAATGTTATATTATGTTGATCTTCCTTGATAATGTGAATCTAGTTGTAGCTTGAAAATCTGTCCATTAAGGATAACATCTCATGACTTGTTGTAGAATCGAAAATCATGTCAATGTTGGGAAGGGGAAAATCATCTTTAGGACATGATTTTTTTATATCCCAAAATAGGTGCAAATATAGATTCCAAATGTCTTCTTAGAAATAGGTACCATGTTTGAGATCCATTCAAAGTAGTATATAGACCTTATAAAGCCATATTATAACAAATTTTGAAGTTTCTCTTTGACTAATAGTGTAACCTTAGGATGCATTTTCCATAGTTTTTGCTTAACAAGCTTTGCATCCGGGTGAACCACCAGATTGTGCACAACTAGAGAAGGATCCAAACCCGACATATCCTTATAGGACCATGCGAATACATCCTAAAATTTGATGAGGAGTGTTGTGAAGGCCTATATTTTTGATTCTAATAAGCTTTCTCTAAGTTGTAACATTTTGGGATTATCATCTATTCTAATATTGATGGTGATAGTCTCTTCTACCAACATTTTAGATGTATCAAAGTATCTTGCAACAATGTTGTATGCTTATTCAGTCATATTATTTATATGGAATTTAGTCTCCTCTCTTTGGCACCTCAAAAATGTTTTGACCAGGAGGCGTGTCCTTTTATTTTTAATTTTTACTTTTTAATTTTTGCTTCTCACAGAGCCCCTTAGTGATGATTTCACTATATGATATTGTATTCTTATTTTTTCCATTTTATTTTATTTTTTGACTTTTTTTGGACTAGAGCACTCAAATTCCTTTCCAAAGTAAGCGGAGGGTTGAGGCTTATATTGAACCCATTCTTTTGGTCCGATAAGGGAATGGTCTCGAGTTCGATGAATTCTTGAATGGCCTCATCATTATGAAAGAGGTCCATGAAGATGTGACATTATTGGTACTAATTTATGAGAGATGGGTAAATGATATCAAGGGTGCAAATGGACATGTTTTCAAGGTAGAGGGTGGTTTTAGCTAGGTCTTTAAAGAGGATATGTGTGGAATTGACCTCAACTTAAGAGTCAATGTCCTCTTCACTAGTTGTTATATAAAATATTATAGTCCTTTTTCAAAAGTCTCATAACCTAAACCCTGACGGTATATATTTTCTTCATACATTGCCGGTTTAAGGTGACCTTGTGATTCCAAGATGAGTCATTTTCCTTCCAATTAATGTCTTCATTATCTTGTGGTATTTGACATAGTTTTTGATTCATATCACTCAACCATAAAATATTTGTATTTTCAAGAGCCATTGGAACCTTGAACATGTTCATCCTCCGAGAGTCCATATCACCTCCAAAGAGTATTACCAAGGTGATAAACTAGATATTATTTCAAGTGGGGGCATTGGGTCATCCATAGATACGTGGGGACAATGGAAGTTTTCTAATGTGGAAAGCATTTTCAAGAGTGTATTCACCAAGCCCTTGATAGGAAAAATTGAGCTCAACAGGTAAATATTATGTAGATGGTTACGAGCTATATGTAGATGCTTGGGATAAAAACAACACATCATGATCAATACATTTATCGGTGACATGGATTACATGAGGCCTAGTGGATCTATTCGTAGATGGAAAATAGTTAGCACTATTATATGTAGCCTCTAAAAGTTTGCAGTACTCAAAATATCTAGAATCAACAAGCAAGGCAAACTCCTTACAATCACATGGAAATTTAATGAATTGATGAAAAGTAGAGGGTAAAAATTGCATTACATGTATCTATGGTTCGACCTAATGGGACATTGTGAGGCATAAACATAAAAATTTGGTAGATGGTTTCAAGTATCTATGGGCCCACTTGTATAGGTAAGGTGATCATCCCATAGGATTTATATTCACTATTATCATAATCACAAATGGTTAGATCCCAAATTAGCCTCTATGTGACCAAGACATCAACATTTTCATGGAACAAACGTTTAAAATTTATCCATTATCAATCTGAACTCTTTTAACCTTGTGGTTACTAATATATGCTTTGATATATATAAATTTATTGTTATGTAGATTTGGATTTGGCAAGTCAAGAGTACCAAATGATAGTATGGGACTTGTTGGTGAAAGATCAATTAAGTCTTGGAATTATTAAACGTTAATATTATCAAGAATACATGCCTCATGGAGAGCATGTGTGAGAATCTCTTGAAAGTTAGGAAATACTTTAAATAAATCCATGAGGGATATATGAGAAGGTTTTCCGCTAACTATTATACTAGGTCATACTGAGAATGGAAGTGGAATATTTGGCGTTAGATACCAACTTTTGGTTACTTGAAGCCATAGGGTTTACCTTTCGAGGCTCAGTGGAAAAAGTGGATAGTTGGTTTACTAGGGCCACCTAAAATTTATTCTCGTCATTTAGCCACCACATAATTATAAGTTTGAAATTTTATAATTACAATGATAGGAGAGATAATTCTTCAACAAATGAAATTATCGAGTTGAAATCGACGTTGTTTGAATATTGGCCATGTTTGGTAGCTTTGTTATTTTTACCATGCTTGGGGAACGGATTGGATAAACCTTTAGATTATCATTAGGTGCTCTATTTTGTGTTAGGTCTTCGACAGCTATATATTCATTATCAATGAGGTCCTCAATGTAATGATGAAGTTGCACACATCTATCTATTTGATGACCATTAATGTGATGAAAATTGTAATATGTATTGGGTTTATACTAAGAAGGATTAGGTTCCCCTTCAACAAAGGGTTTTGTGATAAGGTACGTGACCATATTAGCACTTGTCAGTTGGCGTAAAAAAATCAAAAGGGTCTCTCCCAAGGCTGTAAATTGTCATCATTTTTTATCACAAGGAGGGGAACCTCTCTACTTGGAATAATTATGAGTTGTTTTAATTTGTTTTATTTGTGTTTACTATTTTACATTTTTCTAACTTCTTTTCTAAAAAGAAATAAAAATATATCTTATGAGAGTCAAATGGGTGTAAATTTAAGGTCATCAATTCATTTTTTATCTAGATATATTATAACCCCTAAACACCCACCCCAAGATACCAATATAGGATGCATATTAGCTTAACTAGGCATCACATGCACAAAAAGCTTAGGAAATGGGAAAAAGGTTAGCGGGTTAGAATCCCATAATTAAATCAAATATGACATGAGCCTTATACAATATAAAAGGATATGAAATGAACCTTATAAAATATACATAGATATGCCTTCCACTTTCCTCACATGTGGCTTCACAATAAAAATAATTCTCTTACAATTTCCTCTAAATACATCCCTTGCTACCCGAAAGTGGATATGCCTCTTCGATGCATCTTAGAATTGATTCTATAAATATAGAATTCTCATTCATATATAAAACCCAATATGACGTGAGCTTGCAAATAAGGTTGATGCCATAATATAAGTGGGAATTTGACTAACATAATGGTTAATTAGTTTTAGAATGAGTATGATTTCTTGTTTGGCCTTTCCTTCTCCTCATCTATGGATCATGATCCTTATATACTATGTATGTATATATTTGGTGATCAAAAAAACTAATACATATCTCATATAATTTCCAAGTGAATAATACCCACACATGCATAGTAGCTATGGTGAAACTATGTCCCAAAACATGTTAGAATATATCATATAGGGTGATTACAAACACAAATATAGGAAATTATAGAAAATTTGGGCTAATCAAGCAACTAAAATTTTCACACAATTAACCATTTTCAAGAGGACCCAAAGCTACTTTTAGCCAAATGGTGAATATTAGCCACTAAAATTAGCCTTGGATGTGATAAGGCTCCAATGATCCCATTAATGACTATGTTATGCGCTACAAGACTATGCTTGCTAAAATGAAACAAATATCTGCTAAAACCAAGTTTAAAGATTTTTATTTAAATCCTTCTTACTCCTTTGCAAAACTTAGTTATCTTTTATAAGTTTTGGTCATTTGTTCAAATATGCCACACATTAAAAGAATGGGAGGCTAAGCTCCTTATAATAAACAATCTTAAGTATGTTTTCAATACTCCTAATACATATAATGCTAAATTTCAAGGAAAACCTAATTTTAAAGGTAAATAAAATGAGAACAAGGTTAATGCTAACTTTATTTAATGTTGTATTCAACCTACCAAGCTTCATTTATAAGCTACCCCTCGGAGGTAATTTACATGATTACCATCTTCACCACAAGTGCTCCTTCAAAAGTTACTAGAGTAAAACCTTGTATTTCTCAATTCACCCTTATAGGTCGATACAAGAAATCCTAATGGTAAATATTTTGACTATTATTTTTATTATAATTATCATAGATGTTTTTTCCATTCTATTAATCGATCTATCAATCTTTTCATGCTATCCAATATCCTTTTTATAATACTTCTATTGAATTTGAATTACATACTAAGCAATATAAACCTGCTTAATGATAATTATTAGATTAATATTTTCAATGACTCACAATAATATCAAATATAATCTAGAAGTGCACCATAATTATCAAGATAAAACTCTTCCTCCTTAATGTCATCATCCAATAGACTCTTTTATTGATACTATCACTCATATTCCACCTCTTAAGCCTAATATTACCTATAAAGTTTCTAATATCACTCATGACTTTGTCTTTGATACACTTTAGGTTTAGTTTTTTAGTCCGAGCTCTAGTCATAGTGTCTTGATTGAAAACGGTCCTAAATGAAACATCTTTGCATTCAAATTATTTTCCTCTCTTGGCAATACTTAACAACACATGAAATTGGATACTTAGAAATTTCTTGGGCATATTATTATACCTCTCATGCTTGGCTCTGCTCTATGTCTATCCATTTTTATTCACCTCTTCGCTTGATCACCGACGTGATATGTGTTTAGGTTTCCCTCGGATTCATACTCTTAATTTTATCCTATCCATTCTACACAAATTTGTAAAAATTATTTATAATAAGAAATCGGTTACTGATCAAGGGTATCCCATATAAGAACACATTACCTAATCCATTTACTAAATAACGATGGTTTCCACACTTAATCCTATTGCACCTACGAGATGCTACCTCTAGCAGTATATCCCTTGTGTACCTCCTCCTTGGTTTCCTATTGCACATCATATGGCTCTTGAGTATGTTATATAACCTCAACTTCCTAGGGTCCATCCTAATCCAATTACAAACATGGATTATTTGAGGTCCTAACCTCCTTTGTTGGATATGTTTTCCCATTCCCTTATTGATATTTTCATAGGGTAGATATTTCTTTATTGTTTCTTTTTACACAAATATTCTAAAATATGAAAACATTCATATAATCAAATAGTTACAAAAATATTCAAATATTTTCAAAATGCAAAATTTAGGACCTACATATGACTTGATTTTCTAGCTTTTCATTTTACATATATTGTTTATCATATAATTTTATAGATAAAATAAATTCTAGTATCACATGCATTTATTAGGTAAATTGATCTTGATGCGCAGGACATACATATGATTATACATAATGCCAAGTGTTGGATTACATCTCGTCCAAGTATCCTTGATACTATAGGGTAACCTCTTACACTATGTAGGTGATTTTATTTCAATACAATTACTTTTTACTTCCTCATTATGCTTAATTTCTTATATTGTGCAATATGATATTTTTCAAACTAATGCAACTAACACATGTTTTATGTATTGCTAGCTTATCTTGATATATGCACCTTTGGGTTATTATTTGTTATCATATTCAATTACTTGCTTACTTATTCTTCCATGCATGTGGCCTATGGCAGTTTTCTATGATTGTCTTTGTGACACTTTGGTGTCCCTTTTTGTTACTTATATAGCCTATTGCTCATGTTGGTTGTGTGTGAGACAATTTTTGTCTCCCTTGTGTATGACCTATTGGAATTTTTTAACTAATACGTGGCATTTCTTGTGTACTTATATACTATATTACTTATATGCTTGATTACCTTTGTTCTTTTTTGTCTCTATACATTTGTTGTACATGTTTGTTTGTTATATTTTTTTCTATGATCGTGAACACACTTGAAAGAACAAAATATCAATCTGGCCACCTAAAACAACCCTCGGTGCAATTCAAAAATGATTAAAATAGATATAAAATGGATACACATAACTTGTTTTGAGTTAAAAATTTGATTTTCATATCTCACTTACCTCAAAAGAGGGTGAATTCATTAGGGTTTATTACGTGGATATATATGCACATTAGGCACATAGTCAAAATTTATAACTATGTAATATAATGAAACATGGTAAACATACTCGATTCATAGGAAAACATAGAATAGGAAAACAAATACACGAGACATATCTAAAAGGGATAAGACTGACATTTATTATGGTCCGGGATGGATGTTTTCATTGTGGGGAAATACTTTTTCGTATATTACAAAAAAATTAGATTCTCAAAGATATTTATAAGCTTATTATAATTTTAGGAAGAAACTACAAAAATTAAAGTAGGGACTACCATATTTTGGTACATGGAGGCACTAAAATTTTGTAACTTTACCTTGTGTAATGTCAAGTTTGATCATGCTCCCTTGTTACGATAAATGCTCACATTCATAATCCAATAATTTCATCTCTTTAGCTCTCCCATGAATTGATTCTCATTCCACTTTTCTTTGTCATCAATTTTGGGAATATTATATGATGAAATTAGTAATCAAAACTAGTGCTTCATGTTTAAACTTTCTATTTTGGTTTTCTCCCTCTCTATAAAACCATAAAACTAGGTCAAAATGTGGGGTATGGTCTTATTTGACTTGTATGGTCATCACTCATTAAGTTCATTGAATTTATTTTCAATTTGAATATCTTCTTTGGGTCATTTCATCTTCCTAGGGTCAACCTTATTAGAATATTTCACCTACGAAAAACTATTTAAGAAAGTTAAGTTAACTTTATAAATAAGATGAAATTCTTACAAGATCTTATTATAAATATCATTCCAAAAGAACTCAAAGGGATTTATAGAAATTTAATCTTTATCGGAGGAATGAGATCAAATAATTATAGTAGTAATAAAAAAGACCTAGTATGAAAAATACGAACAAGTGTAAACAATAGTGAGATAAGAGTGACTTACCTTGTATCAAGAGATATAGGTTAGAAGATGACATGAACAAGATGGATCTAAATGGTGTAAGATTTGTCTAAGAAAATAGAATTTGTAATCTATTTGTATGGGAGCACCCAAATATGGAAATGACCACCCAGAAACTGGTTTCTGCATTGGGTGCTAGTGTCTTGGAAATTTTTCTACTTTTGGTCTTTTCGGGGTTTGATAATGTCTTCTTTCTTCTACTACTTGTCACGAAAACTTTTCTATATGGTTTATATGTCGTAATTGAACCTAAAAATAAACCCTAGATAATTACACAAAGCTCAAGAATACATTAGTGAAACAAATAATGCATTTTCTTGAGTTTTACTAACCTCAATAGTCACCCCAATGTGATTATCCCTGAGCATTGCAATATATTTCAGAATCTATGTAGTTCTTGTGTGTGTCTGTGTGATTTGAATTGTGTCCCTTTGAAGCTAGATTTACCTTTTACCAATTGCACCAAGATAGCAGACTTCAACTAATTTTACCCCAAGATGATTATGTGAGATGGAATGTAGAATGATTACCTCCTATGTACCAAATGATGTAGCCCAAATGCAGTATTTGAATGTTGATCCTTTCCTAAGTTGTAGATAGTAAGTATTAGACCCAAATTATCCAACCCTAATAATGGTAAGTCATGTATGTATATGATTACATTGTTTTAATTTTTCATTAACAATAATAAATTATGACACAAAGTAATAATAAATATCTTAGAAAAGCTACCAAATAATGTGGCATTTGAAAATCAGGAAAAGGAAGGAAATTGATATAAGCACCCAAAGGGGACAATAGTGCCTCGGTGCTCTACGTACTTAATGGGGAGTAGTGTCTGAGATGTTCAGAAGATATAAAAATCAATATTGAGATGGGTCATATTTCATCTAATGTCCAAAAGTAAATTTATCATTCTAGAAAAGCAAATATTAAGAGTGTGGGAAAGATAAAATCAATGAAAGAGTAAAATAAGTGTTGTTAATGTCTAGACTTCTCACTTTAGGAATCATACATATAACAACATAATTAGAGGAACTGATGTAAGTATAAATTTTGTGATTTCATGACTACAATTGACCCCAATTTATCTTTGGTGAATGAATATTCAGTAGCATAAAGTAGATAAGAAGAACATACCTTATGGAGAGCCGAAGGTAGTTATAACTGATAGTGTGCTAAATGAGGAATGTGCTTGATACCATGTTGAATGGAAATTGTGAATTATGTATCGAGGATTCTATAAGAAGATAATGATCATAGGGGTGACCTTTGCATGTGTAGTAGAAGTGATGTATGTGTGTGTTCCTTGGATATTACCTTTTCAGAGTATCTTGTGCTTAAGATTGTTCCTTATTCCATTTGTATGTTTCCCTTTTATCGGAGTAAGGTCGGACCTACAAAAGAGAATAAGTGTAGTCAATGCTCATGATAAATGAAATTGAATTTTAACTTAGTACATGTCAAAATAGAAATTTGTATTGAATAAACACGTGAATAAAGGGTAGAATACACTTGCGTGTCATGAGAGAAGAGATAATTTTTTTCCTATATATTTAATGCCTTAGAGATGGTTAGAATAATACTAAGGATTTGGGCGTCTTATTGCCAAAATATGGATTTGAGCATACTTTTTCTAAACTATATATTTGAGCATCCTATTTCTAAACTATAGATTTGAGAATCCTATCACTAAACTACATATTTGAAATTCCATGCCGCCATGGGAAGAGTATTGGGAGAGCTGTTAGATTTTACCTCCAAAACTTAACACTTCCTTATGGATAAGTGTCACTATAGATGATCATAAACCAAATAGAAACTAGTCACCAAGCCATACAAAGTAATTAGTTCCATTACATAAAGTGTGTAATGTGCCCCCGATTTTTTTCCTATTGTAGTAACCCCTCACCAAGCATGTGTTGTTGGAAATCATAAAATACTATCCGAGAACTTGTTTATTATGTATTGTAATTGTTTCTTCCCTCAGGATAGGAACACCTAGGTGGGAAACTAGCGCCCACTATTGCTATCTATCTTGGGTGCTTCTATTCTACGCTGATTAGGTCCAATCCTAATTATGAACCTATTTATTAGATCTTACTTATCCTAATTTTTTTTTTTTCCATTATGTGTATAGTATGTGAACTACTGAGAGGGTGAAATAGTCACTGATTATTTCCCCCACTCATTTGGGGTGCATGAGATGAACAAAGGTGAGCGTGGCCCAAACAAGGAAAGATGAAACTGACATGCACATCCAAAATATGATTCCTATAGGGGAATAGGGAAGACACATGGTAATAAACATGACATATGTAAATAATGGGAAGAAGGATATCTAAAAGTGCTAGTTAAAAACAAGTATATATGATGTAATAAAAATTTTACAACACACAATAACATTACAAAAGACATAATGAGTAGTTGGTTGAATACAAGGAACAACACTTATGATGTTCCAAAAAAATTGAAGCCTTCAAGGTGATATAAGAAAAAAATGAACATAGGGTATAACTCACAAATAATGACAATCAAGACACAAGAAAATAAGATAATATATAAGAAAATTAGAGAACCATGATTGGAAGTAGGTCTGCAATACAAATGCTACACATGAAGCACTTGTTAGCATGTTAGAAAAATTGATAGTATGCCACAATGTATACAAATAGAAATAGGAATGAAAGTAGTAGTTATTGTAATAATAGAACATGAATATAGAGAATTAGAAAAGATAGATGCCCTCGGGAGCCTCAGTGGAAAAAATATGGTATAATTACAAAAACCATATATCATGTAAAACCCGTAAGTGATCTACATTAAACTCAAAAATTACCATGTGAACGCACATGTGTGTATGGAAAAATGATAGAGAATACTATGAATCCAACTAACATGATAAGTAATGTGAAACATAGAATAAAATAAGCAAGCAAGGATACACCTAATAAAGATATAAGATTTATTTTTAATTTTTTTGTAAATATATGTACATGAAATAGAAAAACTAGGAGAGGGGAGAAAGGTTTCCTACCAATGTATGTATACAAAGTAATGTCCATGTAATTAAATGTGCCCTCAACAATCGTGTTTGGACCTAGAACAAGAGTGTGTCATCAGGTAGCAAGGGGGAAATATTCCCATAAGTGTGAATGCTATGGTGGTCTAAGTGATATCATCAAGAGAATAATCTAAACTAGAAATATATCCAACAAGATTCAAAGTAGATGTATGGTATACAAGGGATTTGGGACTATTTTTGAAAAAAACCCATGATTCATAATTCATACGAGTGTCATTAAAAATTATTCATTAGTAAAAGGTGTATCAAACCGCTTATGTGCATTCCATCATGAGAAATTATGAGTGTAATCAAGGAATAAATAATTATGAATAATGATTATCGTGAGGCCATAGGATAAGTTAGAATAGTATCATGTATATCAATAATACTACCAATGTAATCTAGCCAATATTTCCCAAGTGTAAGTAGAAACTTTATGGGGATAAAGTGTGACCCAAACCTGCATGTAAAAGACCCTGGTACCATAAGTAGTTAGGAGAAAGATATAGTCTTACTATTCACTATGTGGTATGAGAAAAGGTATGATATCAGTAGGAGTGAGGCCCAAGTGGGTTAGAGCCTCATAGGTACATATAATTTTAGAGCAATGAGGATCATAAGGTACATGTTACCAATATTCTTGATTAATATATAATGTGCAAGTAAATTGATCAAAAGAGGAGGGTGGCCTAGAAGAAGAACCATAAATAGGAGTTGGAATGGGTTTGAGGGTGTGCAGTATTATGATAAGGAATCAAAGTGGTATTATTAGCCGATGAAGTTGGAGATTTAAATTGGTATATACAAGGATTTGTAGTAATATGGTGGCTATGAAATAAGGATTCATCAAAGTCCATGGGGTAAAGTCCAAAGTGCTAATAATTTCATCAAAAATCTCAATAGTATCAACAAAAACATCATCAAAATCATCAGTCTCAACATGGAATTATTGTTTAGAATTTTTAGGAGTTTGAGGATAGGTGTAGAGGGTGTATGGGAGGATATGGCATAAGAGATGAGATCATTAGTGTGAATTTGAATAGAGGAAGTGATGGTAAGAATTGATATATGATTGGAATTGTTAGGATCCCCAATATCATATGTATCAAGAAAATGTGAGGGTAATAGTTAAGATGGGGGAATAACCATAGAGATGGAAGAGTCCATGTGAAAATAATTGAATGGTTTAGGTATGCTCATAGCCATCAAAAATCAACTTGACACAACAATGGACCATAGAAGGGATGAATTGCATATCATGGATCCAAGGTCGACTAAAGAGAAGATTAAATTACAATGGGGCATCCATGACATAGAAAGGAGTAATGAGCTTATGGGGTCCCACTTGTAATTCCAATTTGATAATGCCTATACATGCATGAGTGGTAGTGTCATAGCCACAGACAATAATAGTAGAATGTTCAATTGCACTATGAGGGATATTGAGTTGGGATAGTAAGGATAGAGGAAAAATATTCAATGTAGAACCATTATCAATGAGTACATGCTTAATTTGGAAACCTTGGATCTGAGTCAGGATAAGGAGAGGAGGAGAATGAGAAAATGACATGTATATGATATCCTCATCAATAAATGTAATAGAACTACTAATGTGTTTAAAATATTCCATGACATTAGAAAAGGTAACATGATGGTCATCACTTTGTATTTGAATAGCTTGTAATGTAGTTTCGAGAGTGCAATGAAAAATTAGGGTCCTTACTCAAAATATCAAAGAGAGATATTTTAGTGGGGGTATTCTTTAATTTCTTAATTATATCATACTCTTTGGATGGAATGACATGTTGAGAAATCAGTGCACTAAGAGGAGGAGGAAGATAAGTAGGAAGCTGTAAAGGTTACTTAGTCTATGCAGCGAGCGGTGACAACATTAACAATAGGGTATGCAAAGGTAGTTGTGAAGTGAGGTGGATGCTGAATAATGAAATGGATATACTCATCTTGGAAGGATTCTTGGGAATAAATATGAATAGGAGGAAAGAGGAAGAAGAAGGAAAAGGGATCCAGGTAGATGATCATGATATGGGTTCAATGAATGATCTACATAAATTTAAATATTTATCGGAGGATTGAAATCAAATGAATATAATATCAATAAGAAATATATAGCATGAAAAGTATAATAACGTGTAAAAATAGCGAGATAAGAGTGGCTTAGCTTGTATCAAGAGATATGGGCTGATTATGGGCTGAATGACAATGACTAGAACAGGGATGGATATGAACTATATAGCTCGTATAAGAAAATAGATTCTAGAATATCTTCATATGGGATCACCTAGATGTGGACAAGACTATTTAGGAACATGTGTCTACATTGGGTGCTAGTGTCCAAACAAATTCTCTACTTTTGGTCTTGTAGGGTCTAACAATGTCTTCTTTTTCACCTCCTATCACAAAAACTTTGTTGTAGGGTTCATGGGTTATACCCAAAACCGGGAAAAAACCCTAGCTATCTGTAAAAACATCAAGAAAACATTAGATGAAATAAATAATGCATATGTTTGAGTCAGACTGACCTCAATGGTCACCTTAATGTGATTATCACTTCACACTACACTACATTTCAGACTCTATGTAGTTCTTATATGTATGTGATTTGAATTACATCCCTTTAGAGATACATTAACAAAAGAAAGGTTGACCCAAAGTAATAAGAAAGTTATTATAAAAGGTACCAAATAATGTGGCATTTGAAAATCGGGAAAAGGATAGAAGGACCCAAAGGGGATAGTAGCACTGCGGAGATCCTATACCTAATGAACGGTAGTGTTTGGGATGTTTGGAAGATATAATGGTAAAAAAATATGGGTCACATGTCATCTAGTGTCCAAAAGTAAATTGATCATTCTAAAAAAGAAAATAATAAGAGTGTGGGAAAGATAAAATAATGAAAGAGTAAAACAAGTGTTGTTAATGTCTAGTCTTCTCACTTTAGGAATATATATATATATATATATATATAATGACATACTTAGAGGTGTTGATGTACATAAAAAGTGTGTGATTTTATGACTACAAAGGGTTCCTAAATATTCCAAATTATTTTCACATCAATTATATTAGTCCCTACTATAATTTTAAATCACTCAACTACATCAAAGAGTCTACCTTCCTACATTTCTAAGAATGAAAAGATCATAGAGCCATATCTTATCAAGAGTAAGGTCACTCAAAACATTGTTCAAGGGTTTCAAGATAAAAAGGTTAGGTCACACAATTATGGAACACAACATCAAAATTTTATCGTGTTTGGTACATTCTATACTATATAGTTATCCCACTATCTTGATGTCAAGAGACACAAGGAACCCCTAAGGGAATGATTAGTTGTTCATAGTTACACAATAACCTAGGAGAACTACATGAGGTTTGATCCTACAAGGAGGGAATTTACTACAACATTTGGATTGATTTAGTAGCTGGGATTTTGACCTCTAAGGTAGTATAGCCTTAACCACATACACATGTTTTCTCCTTTTGGTTTTCTAAAGCTCTAATAAAGGGTTATGCAAGTCTCTAGGGTTTCCACTTTGTCAGAGGTGATTATAGGTCATCCCGAAGTTGTGTGATAAATAATGACATCCAATGAAGGCTATTTCCGATAAGTGAAGCACACAAGAAGTTTCAAATCCATATTTTCAAAGGGTCCAAGACCATATAGTTTCAGGTTATAATCATATAGTTTTAATTTAGACAATTCAATAGTTACACGGTCATGCCCTCCATTTCTAGCTTCAGAACTTGTAACTAAGTATTTATATTATCTGCCTATTCCATCATCCCACACATCCATATCCTCCATGTTATGCATTAAATAATAAATTTTCTCTCTCCTCTCATGTATTTGAGCAAGTACTTATCATTTATCAATTGTTACATGTATGAATGCATTATTCTAATTATGAATGATTAATGTTTGAAGTTAATTAGATCAAAATAGTCCACCTATTACAAACAATTACATCCTTCTTACTATTGAAATTTTTGTATCCTCTGTAACAACTCTATAATTTTATTATTGTGTAAATATTTGGTGAACCTAACTCTTGAAATAACTTTTTACTCAAACCCTAGTGTTTTCTCTTCCATAATTTTGGTATATCATGGATCACTATCATCATTTATATCTCTTGTAAAATGGTTCTCACCATTTCTCTAATGGAATTTAATCTCAATTTAATTATCCCACACCATCGATGATATCCCTTCTAGCTATTGTAAGTGTACAAATGTTATTGCTGATATATTTTCTAATTCTATGTTCATAGTCTTTACTAATACTATATAGGGTGAAGGGTATCATAACATGTATGACAATCATGTTCTATCAAATGATGAGGTACAAGATTTTATACACTTTTGAAAGAATAATTATGATATTATTGACATTATTCTTTATATTTCCCATTATCAACTCAAAAATATTGTTTATCTTCTACAACTAATATTATTCCACCCTCATCATCTAGTATACACACATAAACCATACCTACATCATAACCATTTCATTGGGGGAATATAATTCTCCACTTTGTAGTATTGCTTTATGACTATTGTAATTCCCACTACTATACCAACATATCCTTTCTACACTAACAATACCTCACATTCTTCTTCTTCTAACACACATACTTCAAAATTCATTTTTCATACTTTACAAGCTCAAATTTTACAATTGTAATAAGTTGGTTTTACTTATTCTTATGCTATATATTCTACTCAATTGTTTTATAACTCACTTGCACTGGAGTGGGTTATTACCATTTTCCACTAGTGTTTTCCCTCCTAAGCTTCCTATTTATGATGGAAAGGGTGATCATGAAGAGCACCTCCATACATTTCATGTTGCTTGTTTGGACTATTATTCTAATGATACATTTCTTATTGAGATCTTCCTTGGACTATCAAGGATTTTTCCCTACAATGGTATTATGATATACTTGTGAATTTTACACAAACATTTAATCCTTTGTCTAATAAATTCCTAACCCAAATTTTTATCAATATTCGGGACAAAGTGTCATGTGCTCAAATGGATAAAATGTGATGATGTTCCAACAAACCCAATGGAGACTATGTACTAAGCTACAAGACCATGCTTACTAAGATGAACAATATCTTAGCCAGTAGTGAACTACATGATATTTTTATACAAATTCTTCTAGTCCCTTTACAAGAGTTGATTATTTTGACAAGTTTAATTATTTTGATAATATATGTCACACTCTACAAGAATGTGAATCTAATATCCTCAACATGAATAAACTCAAGTATGTTACTAATAATCTTATTATTTCTACTCATAAGTTTCAAACCAATAATACCTTTAAAAACAAGGCTACCGATGACAAACCCGATGCTAAAACCACTATCAATGTAATATATCAACCTAAAGTTACATTTACATCCCTCTTGATGATATTTTGCATGTTTATCTTGTGAACCACAAAAATTTCTCTAACAATTACTTGAGTGTAATCTTGTATCTCTCCCTCCACCACTTGAGGTCGATATCAATGTACCTCATGTTAAGAGATTTGATGCTAATGTCATTTGTGATTATCATCAATAAATTGGGCACTTCACTAATATTATTTTAAGATTTATCACATTATAAAATACCTATTTGATGTTGTTACAATGGAACATGAGACCAAATATCCACCTAAGCATATTAATGATAATGCAAAGCTCAAAAATTTAGTGACCCACTCTCGAAACATGATACTAATAAATCTACCTTAGAGGTTCACAATGTTTATCATGTTGTACCATGTTATCAGCCAATTTTGACTTCACAAAATTAATATAAAAAAATGGAAATTTTGAATTTTTTCAAAAAGTGTTACTTTGCATGATTCATTGCTCTCATCGCGATCGTCTCATTTTTGTGATCGTTCCGGTCTTTGTTTCATCCATTTTGGGTGAGAACTCCTCCCGCCAGGTCTTAAAATGCATTAAAAATTAATTAATTAATTAATTATCCTTTATTTGATAAAATCATTTTTATTAAATTTGGGGTTTTTAATTAAATAACTATTAACATAATAATTATTAAAAGTCATTCGACAAATTTTTTATTTTATTGCCGGGGAAGTAAGCTTGTGCTTCCAACTGCCGGGAATGCCAAATTGGCTTCTGAACCCGGATTTCCCCTTTCCTGGAAAATTTATTTTAATTTCTCGCTTATGGGATTTTCTCCACCAATTTCCGAATCAATGGATTGGAAAATGGGCAAGAAATCTCCCGATTTCCCACATGGGGAAATTGAATGGAGATTGCCAGCCCACCTTGCCATTCCCATTGGAAATTGGTTGTTGCTTTCCCCTTTCCCCCTGGCAATTAATTCCACTACCCGGGAAGAAGGGAAGTTGGTTTAGCCTTCATAAACTCCTTTATCGGACTCGTTGGAAAGAGTCGTGCGAAGCTTTCCAATTGCTTCTTATTTCCAGAGTAATATTTTATCACATCCCTCAATGAATCATCACACATTCACAAAGATAGATATTGAAGAAGCTCTCCACCTGAAGGAAAAATAATACAGCTTCCACCCAGTCCAAAAGACCACGCAGGAGCAGTTTGAAGATCACCACGTTTTTGTTGGAGGAAAGAACAATTGTTCCAATGCAGCCAGAGAATAGTCTAAAATAGAAAAGGAAGCATTTTTCATGCATGAGATGAGAAAAACACCACGCACAACACATACAAGATAGTCCAAAATGCATAAAGGACAACATAAATTATTTTCCACACATGAAGGGTAAAGGAAACTGTTTGCATTGAAGAAAGAGAACAAAGTTCCCACACCACTTTGAAGGAGGAATGCACAGGTAGTTTGGAATAAATAAAATAAAACAAAAACAATGCTTTTCACATTCCACGTAAGAGCAGGAGGAGCTAAATAAGAAAAGAACAAAAGGAGGTTTTCCACACACACAGTTTGAAGGGAATAGTTCCACGCATTGACCGGGCATAGAAAAAAAGAAAACAAAAAACAGTTTGAGCCAAACTAAATTTTCCACGTGGACAACCCAAGGAGTTTCCATGCACCCACCGAGATCTATCCACGCCGAGGAGGAAAAAGTACCATGTTTGCATATCCTTTTACGTGGAACATTTAAAATGGAACACAAGAACCAAAAAAAAGTTAAACAATATGTGTAGTGAAATATACCTAGCGTGTGCTTTAGATCAAACCGGAAGTGTGATACTTCCTAGAACTAGTCGATTCTTAGATCCACTTTATTTAAAAAAATTTAATGTTGGTAATGAAGTAAATCCTATTGTAATTGAAATGATTTAGGTATCTCATTAAAAACACAATAAGAAAGATCTAATCTAACAGGCTAGGTTAAAATAAGATCCGAAGGTCAAGTAGTTGGTTTTGGTTCTCTGTAGGTCTGACAGAGGTCTCAGGTAGGTCACAGGTGATTAAGGGTGATGTGAGAATAGGTGGGTAGGTTACTATTCTGGGCTGTATTGGTAAATATAGAGACCGATGCCGGTTAAGGGTGACCGACCGGTTGGGGAGAACTAGGTGCGATTCTTATGAAAACTGGGAATGCCACAGAATGAGCTTTGGATCTCCCTTATGATTACACAAAGGACTAGGTTGGTCGAGAATGAGGTATTAGGCTGTTTGGATGGGGATTTGGTGAGGTTTTAATGGGGATATGGAGGGTGAGTATTAAAGGAGGTCAATGGGTGGCTAGGAGAACAAAGGATGAAGATACAATGATTAAATGAATGAACCAGAGGAGTAAACTATTCTACTTACTTGAAATCTGGTTTTGGGTGCTTGTGAGTGATGGATGAAGGTGTTGGTAAGAGGTTGAATGTTGTTGAGGATCACCAAATGTTGGAAAGCTCCTGCATGGGCTGCATGTGCATTCCCTTTTTCTTGGTTGGATCAAATCTATGTTGGGTGATTGTTGGATGATTCTTTGGGTGAATGTTGGATGTCTATGCAAGAGAAAATGCTTGATCTCCTTCCTTGCATGTGTTCTCATGGAAACTTGTTCTCAAAAGATGTGATATCTCTCAGGAATTCACCAACCTTTTTCCAACCTTGAAAATAAGGTTGTTTTGGGGATTAAAAGGTGACCGATGGTGGTTCTGGCTTAACCGGTGATGGTTAGGGGTAACCGGCGTCGGTCAAGGTGGGATTTCCTAGGTTTACTAAACTAGGTAGATCCCCTTGATTTTCTGGGATCTCATGTCGTTAACCCATGGATTAGGATGGAAGCTTCTTTTAAGCATGTGGGAATGTGGTTAGAGGGAATGTAGGCATTGATTTTTAGGGTTTGGGTAAGTCTTAGTTAGTTATGGCAACTTACTAAGAATAGGTCTTAGGGTGAGTTGGCTTGATGAGGTGTCTAGGTGAGGTGTAAGTGTGGGCATTATCTAAATTAAGATATTTAAATAATAAATATGGTGAGGATAATGAATTAATTTAATTTAATTAATTAAATTAATATTAGTGGGGTGAAGGGGGCCATGGCTAGGTGAATGTGATGAAGGTATTTATTTGTCGAGGGACCAAAGGGGAGTGTGACCTAATTTTGGTGTCTACATTTTTCCCCTTTTTGTTGCGTAGCTTGTATTGGTAAGTGATGCTAACAAAAATAAGATGTGGTTGCCCCATGTGTGGGTGAAGGTGATCCCCCTCAAACTAAGAACTGACGAGGCAGAAGGTAGAATCGGTGAGTGGTTTGATAAAAGGTAAATGTGATGAAAAGGAAGGTGGGTAACGAGGGAAAAAAAAAAAAGGAGCCATGTCTACTCGGGTAATCTAGGTAATGGGTCAGGGTCAAAGGTAGTAATAATCAAATGCACACACACGTATAAACTATACAACACACTACCGGGTTGAAGAGTGCAGGAAAACTCTACATTGTCTAAGGTCGATAGGTTTATCCAAACAAGGTTGAAGTGATTCTGGTATCCAAGGTATAGGATATGGTCAGGAAACACAATGTAGGTTAGGTGTAGGAATGTTTAGGTATGTTCTGGTACACCAAAGGTAGGGTTAGGATAAACGGTCATGGAAAGAGGCAAGGTAAGGTCATTAGGTCAATCAACACAGGTAACAGTGCCGTAAGTATAGTGAAACACATGAGGTCAAAGGTCACTAGTGATGGTCAGGTCAAATATCTAGGTCATGGCATGGGTAAGGCTGAGGTATGGGTAAAATAATGAGTCCCCAAAGGAGGAAAAGGTAGGTAGTAAATGATGAGGTCAGGAGGGTGAGGTAAATAGTCAGGGTAATGGTTGGGTGAGGTAAATGGTTAGGGTAAAGGGTAGGTGTGAAAAAAAAGGAGGGATAGGTGGGGTAATAGGGTAAAATGTTGGGTTTTGTGCAAGAGAGGGTGACCGATGCGGTCAAGGGTAACCGATGTTGGTATAGTGAAACCGACCATGGTAAGGTAGGCACATGTGACCGATGTTAGTGAAGGTAAAACCGGCATCGGTTAGGTCGGGTTTGTTATAAAAAAAAAAAAATCCATGTTTTTTTTGTTATTCATTTGTCATTTAGCGAATTGAGAAAATGAAAAAAAGAGAGAGAAAGAGGGAAAAGTGTCCAGATGGAATGGAGTGTTGAGTTGGTGGTCTAAACGGTGGGTGATTGGTTGGTGAGAGGTGGGTCCATCAGGATCGGTGTGTGTGATTTGATTGGTTGGAGACGTGGGTAGAGATTTGGTGATGGAAGAGGAGAGAGGATCGGCGGGCCACCGGTGCGGTGGTGCGAGATGTGCCACCACCATGATGATGGCAACATGATGAGGTAAGCATCAACTCTAGTTGTATTTGGTTAGATAGATTAGGTGATTTTACAAATTGGTTTTTTTTTTTTTTTTTTTGGGTGGGGAAAAAATAAAATTTGGAAATGGGAGGGTAAAGTGGGTAAAATAGGAATGGGGAGAGAGATAAGTGGGAGAGGAGGGGAGGGGATGAGGTGTAGGGGAGGTGTAGGTGATTTTAGGTGGGTAAAAGTGGTAGGGTGGTTTTTTTTGAGAAAGGGGGTTTGGGGGTCACGGGTTTTCACCATGATAGTGACCGGTGTCGGTCAGGTTTGGCAGCGTCGGTAGGGTTAAACCGGTATCGGTCATGAAATAGGTGACCGATGCCGGTTTAGGGGTGACCGGGGTCGGTTAGAGAGACCAAGGCACCGGTTGGGTTTTGGAGAGAAAGGGGCCAAAAGTGCCACAGGTTGGGTGATTGAGATGGGTAGGGGTAAAATAGGGTGTTGGAAAATGATAGGGGGAAAGTATGGGTGTGATAAATGTAGATTAATGTGTTGTTTGTATTGGATGTAGGGGAGAGATCAGCTACATATGTGGGATAGGGTTCCACCCCTGCTCGTGATAGTGTGTGGTGTAATGACCCCTGAGGAGCTGCGACATGTGGAGGTGGTGGGCTTGAGTGGGGTTCGACATTCGGCATGTAGTCGGTAGCCTAGTTTGATGGTCACACTCATCGATAGATGGGATTCCATGACCAACACATTCCACCTGCCGATGGGTGAGATCACTGTCACCCTAGAGGATGTGTTTAGGATTCTACGGCTACCCATATTGGGTACACAGGTCTACTCTATCTCCTCGAGGCCTCGGAGGAGCTGATGTTGATGGTGTTTGGAGAGGGGATGGCTGAGATGACATTCCATAGTGCCAGCATTCGCTATGGAGAGATGTACCTAGCCCATCCGAGAGGAGATGAGGCTAGTAGTTCTATTGATGGAGGCAGTGTGTTGCTTTGCACTACCAGATGTAGAGGGTGGGTGATTTCCCCGATCATTGATGGGGGTATTACATGACATGATGATGGACCAGACCCACTTTTCTGGTGCCAGCATTCCTGGTGTAGTTATACAGGGAGTTATGGGCATATGGATGGTTGCGAGTTCAGCCTGTGTTGTACCATTTTTACTTCATTGTTGGGCTTATGAGCACATAGTTTGTGTGTGGCTAGTAGGGATGCCTGAGTAGATGCATTTCCACCGAGATTAGTGTGAGTGGGGTATAGGTGATGGGTGCCTACTATTGGAGAGCGAGAGATCAGACAGGCCCACACATGATGTGGCCTATTTCCAGTGTTTATTGAGAGGGTTTTCAGAGTGGACATCATTTGGAGGCCATATGTGGACTTCCCATCATATAGCATATGCGTGATGAGCTAGCTAAGCTCCAGCTATTGAGATGGATATAGGTTTGCCATGTTGGGAGCACGAGATGATCCCGGTTGATAGAGTTAGGTAGTTTGGGCTATTATAGGACATACCTCCTGCCCTTCCCATAGTATAGGAGAGATGATGTGGAGAGGCCCTTACCTCTACCACCACCCTATAGTGCCCCCGGGTAGGAGGAGGAGGTAGGTAGTGGAGACCGAGTGGATTGATGATGTCGGGGTCACAGATATAGTATAGATAGTGGTGGGTGGCTCATTTATGAGCCATACCACCCGAGCCTGGGGCAGCCGAGATCTAGCCACCATCACGGTGCAGAGAGATGCCCTACAAGGGTAGGTGGGCTACTTGATTACCCAGTTGGGTATGTGCGAGACACACAACTTGTGAGCTCGAGAGAGAGGAAGAGGTAGTGGAGCTACATGTACAGGTGGCCAGTCTGTAGGCCTAGATGGCCGGGGGGGGATGGAGATGGAGATGAGGATGATGGTCAGGTGGCGGCCTTATAGGCACAGGTGATAGGGTTGCAGGGCTAGTTGGCCATAGCTCAGGCATAGATTGGGGCCTTACAGGCCCGAGATATATGAGAGGCACATAGGAGGGTAGAGGCACCACCACAGGCACCGGGATAGGGTCCCAGTTCACAAGGCGAGAGAGGGGACAGGGTCCCGCAGGATAGGTATAGGGCCGAGGCCTATGGGCCACCACAGACCATGCCTATATCTAGGTTATGGGATGCCCTAGGTGAGGCCAGATACTACCAGGACCTAGTTGATGGTGGTGGGATAGATTTCTATCCTATGGAGAGTATCAGAGCACAACAGGCCTCGAGTGAGAGGACTAGATCACACTCACATAGTGTAGAGAGCACAGGGGGCCATCGAGCTCGAGGCTAGATCATGGAGAGGCCACCAAGCTCATGGAGACCAGCTCCGGGTGAGGTGCAGCAGGGACCAGCCACCACCTATGATGGGTGGGGAGATGTTAGTAGGTCCTAGGAGGGCCGAGAGGAGAGGGTACAAGTGACATAGATATGGAGGATATCCGCCGAGATGCCTGATATATGGCTCCTATTTTTTTGATGTATTATAGTCATTTTTGATATATATACCAGCCTATGTGCCAAAGATAGTGAGGATGTATGAGAGTTTTTGTATATTTTGAGCATATACCGGCTGCGTGCCGAAGAGATTTTGTATTGGTTTATTGTTTTTTTAGTGTATATGATACCTAGCTACATGTGCGATGACATTTTGTATTGAGTATCGGCCTGTATGTGCTGATGATTTTGAGATGATGGACATGATTGGATATCTGTGTACATTGTATTGAGACACATATTTATTTATATGATGAGATACATGAGATGCTTGATTTGTTGGTGTTTTGATGAGATTTTTGATTTTTGTTGTGATATGTGAAATTAGGTGAGATGGAAATTAGGTGAGTTAGGCATGATGGAGTAGGTTGGTTAGGCATGGCATGGAGGTTAGGGTTGGTTTAGGCATGGATCGAGTCAGGTTTGGTTTAGGCATGGATGAGTGAGTTGGTTTAGGCATGGTGAGTCGAGGTTGGTTTAGGCATGGTGGAGTGAGGTTTAGGCATGGTTGAGTGGTTTAGGTTGGTTTAGGAGTTGGTTTGGCATTTAGGTTTGATTTTTAAAGTGGTTGGGGTTGTGATTCATTAATTTGTATAATGAATGATAATATGGGCTATTGTTAAGATGCTTTATAATATATGTATGATGATGGTAGAGAAATAGTAGTCATAAGAAATGTATGTTGTGATGATGATAAAAATGTTAAGCAACTTGTTGTCTATTTGGTTTGATTTTCAATTGTTGATATAAAAAGGAAACTAAGTGGGGTAGAATGTATTTTAGGAAGATGAAAGATGGATTGGTTAGGGTAGAGAGTGGCCGAGCTAACCTCCAAGGGCCCCATGCCCTCGGAGTGCTACCTACATAGTCCCGGTGAAAAGGGACCTCAGGCCGATGTAGTTCTCCCATAAGCTAGGGAAGAATATGAGGGGGTATGAAAATGAGTTGGTAGGTTTTAGGCATGTTGTGGGTTTAGGTTTGTTAGGTGTGTGTGGGTTATAGGAAAATTGGTATAGGTGATGTTGATTGTGGAAAAAGAAGAAGATTACCCCAAAGGTAAGTGTCGAGGACCAAGTCTGTATAAGGTAATCAAAATGTAAATAACGACATTTAAAAGATAAGAGGAGGCAATAAAGCCACCTGATTGGTTAGGATCATACCGAGTAGATCATACCTTGGAGGAGGTGATGAACGTAAGACCCTAAAGACATTGCATGATTGATTGTTCTAAGGTGAAAAGTAGTCACATGATCACCAAATGTCTTGGTTTCAAGAGGTCCCTTGAGGTGGTAGGAAATGGGAGTGGGAATGGTGAGAAGGGTGAAAGGTGGTTAATTTTTTATATGGTATGAGGTGGCATGCTTTGGGCAAGAGATCCGAGGTCACAATGGGCAAGTCCATGACTAAAAATTTTTTTTTTTGACTTGTATTTGAGATAGACTGATCGATGTGGGAAGTCTATATGGGATGAGGAATTTAACTCCTTGAGGTCTTCGTGAAGCTGATCGATGTGGGAAGCTTCAAATTTCTCTTTTTTTTTTACATAGTTTCCTTCCGAGAGAGGAGTAGTCTATTTATACATAGATTGATTCTTTGAGAGGAAGATGTCCTTTTGAGGGAGTCATCTTTTTGTTAGAAGTTTGACTCAAGGAGTTGGGTCCCATGTGAGGGCTTTGAAGTCATGGACAAGACCAAGGTGAAGAATAGGATTCTTGTTCAAAAAGTAGGGTGAAATGACCATGGGATCTCATCTAAAGGTAGATGAAAAGTATCCATGAGAATCATGCTATGTGCAGTGCCATGGTACACATATTCAAGAGAAGATAACAAGTGATGGGTACTCACATGATTCTTGTTTAATCATTGGTGAGGTGTATGAAGTGGATAGTGCTCAAGGGATGAGCATGGAAAGAAGAAAAAAGGTGAGGTAGGACTAAAGTCAATAATAGAATGGTCGAAGATGCAAGGCATTAAGGGGTTTAGGTTTGGGTTTACCATCGAGTGAAGATAAATGATAAGCACCTGATCCATAAGTATGAGTCACGATGTATGGTCCAAGCCAATTAGGAGAAAATTTTCCCCGTTTACTTTTTTCTACTTTGGTTACATGTTGATTTTCTTTCAGGACAAGGTCACCGACTTGGAAGGTTCGTTCATGGACACGTTTTTCATAGGCATGTTTGATACATTTTGGTAAACTTGAAGGTGATCAAGAGCATTAAGATGACGTTCATCTAATAACTCAAGTTGTGCTAAAAGGGTCTGATGAAAATTCATCATCATTGAGCATGTCATGGAGAGAAATGTGGAGTGAGGGAATCTGGACTTGAGAGGTAGAACAACCTCTGTACCGTAGACTAGAGAAAAGGTGTGTGGTAGTGGAAGTGTGAATACTAGTGTGGTATGCCCATAGGGAAAAAGGAATGTGTGTATGCCAATCCTTCCCAGTATCATTAACCACTTTCATGAGAATTTTGTTTAGGGTTTTGTTAGTGGATTGGCTTGGCCATTGGTTTGTGGGTAATAAGGTGATGAGAAACTTAGTTGAATGTCGAAGGCATCACAAATTTTTTGTAATGTTTTGTTTTTGAATTGTTTTCCATTATCAGTGATGAGGTGATGAGGAACACCAAAGTGAAAAATGATGTGATGATTGATGAACTCACATATTTTCTTGGCTTTTGTGGAGATGAGTGGTATGGCTTCCACCCATTTTGTGTAGTATTTGGTAGTGGTGATGATCCATTGATGGCATTGGGAAGAATGGGGTTGATCTCTCCGACAAGATCCAAACCCCATTGAGAGAAGGGCCAAAGGTCACGGGTGACCTGTAAGGCATGACTAGGTGTATGATGAAGGTTGGCATGTTGTTGGAATTTTACACAACATTTGACATAGTCACAACAATCATGGTTAAGGGTTGGCTAGTAATAGCCTAGGATGAAGAATATGCTTAGCATAACAAGGCCCTGAAGTGACCTCCACATATGCCATCATGAACTTCCTTAATGGTATAAGGAATTTCAGAACTTGTGAGGCATCGTAAGAGAATACCATCAAAGCCATGCTTATAGAGGAGGCCCCCATGATGACATAATGAGAGACCTTTTTAAGGAAGGCGCGTTGTCCATTATGGGTGAGATCAGGAGGTAAGATGGAGAGAGAAAGATAGTCGGAGTATTGTTTATACCAAAGGTCACTCGGGTCGGGGGTGATGGTTCGATGGAGTAAACATTTGTGAGGTAAATAAGAGGGTGATTGGAGTCATTGTATGGTGACAAAGATTTTAGAATCGGTGGGTGAAGTGGGTATTTGAGAAGCCAAGCAGGCCATGGTATCTACAAATTTGTTGGTTGAACGAGGGATGGTTTGAAGGGCGTAATGGTCAAAGGTGGTCAAAAGTATGTCTACATGATGTTTATACTTTTGAAGTATCTCATTATGACATTGGTATATACCATTGACTTGGTTTATGACCAATTGAGAATCACCAAAGATGTTGATTGATTTGACATCTAGGGCATAGGTGGCTTGGAGACCTAATATGAGTGCTTCGTATTGGAAATATTGTTTGTACAATCAAAATCTAGTTTGAAAGACAAAGGCATGGGTTCACCATCAAGTGAAGTGGAATGAGGATAATACCAGCCCCACCCCCACATGCTGACACTTGGAACCATCGAAGAAGAGTGTCATTTGATAGGGGTTCATCAAGGAAAGGGTAGCAATTGACTCATCTGGAAAGTCAAAATTAGAGGGTTGATCCCTAGAAATAGGTGCGTCGGCCAATTGGTCGGTGATAGCTTGGCCCTTGATGGAATTTTGATGAATGAATTTGAGGTCGAGGTCAGCTAAAAGCATAAGCCATCATGTGGCATGTTGATTTTGATAAGGTTTGGCATACATGAAGTGTAAGGGGTCGGTGTTGGTCACAACATAGGTTTTGTGGTTGAGTAGGTAATGGCGGAGTTTTGTGGAAATGAAAACTAAGGCTAAGAAAATTTTTTTGGGATGGGTGTATCGGGTTTCATAGTCCAAAAGAGTATGGCTTATGTAATAAACCACCTACTCCTGTGTTGTTCATCATGATGAGCGAGCATGGCTCCCAAAGGAGTGATCGGTAGTTGAGATGTATAGGTAGAAAGGTTGATCATCTTTAGGTGGAATGAGTATGGGTGGTTGGAGAAGGTATTGTTTTAAGGGCCTCAAAAGCTTTGTGGTAGTCATCATCCCATTTAAAGGAGACATCCTTCTTGAGTAGATGATGAAATGGTTGACACCGATCAGATAATTGTGAAATGAAATGGTGAATAGACTGCAACTTACCTTGTAGGCTATGGAGTTGTCTAAGGTTAGTAGGTGGAGGCATTTGAGAATGGCCTTGACTTTAGTAGGGTCAACTTCTATACCATGTAGGGAAATGATAAAGCCCAGGAGTTTTCTGAGAGGACCGTGAAGACACACTTCTTAGGCTGAAGGTGAACACAATATTTAATGAGATGGTCAAAAATGGTTTTGAGGATGGCAAGGTGCTCGGAGCGGCATTTAGATTTGGCAGGAGATCATCCACGTAATCTTCCAATATATGATGCATGATATCATGGAAGATGTAAGTCATAGCCCCATTGATATGTGGCACCAACATTTTTAAGGCCAAAAGGCATGACTCGGTAGTAGAAGGTCCCCGAGGGTGATGAATGGTTTTGTGTTGATCCTCGGGGAAAGCAGGATTTGGTTATAACCGAGAAGCCATCCATGAGTGATAGCATCTCGTGACCAGCGGTAAGGTCAACCAATTGGTCAATACCAGGTAAGGGAAAGTCATCTTTTGGGTAGGCTAGGTTGAGGTCATGAAAATCCATGCAAATGTGGAGTCCCCTATCACCTTAGTGATAGGGACAATGTTAGAAATCCAATGAGGATAATCAATGGGTAATATGAAGGAAATGGAAAGAAGGCATTGAAGTTCTTCTTTGATGAGAAGGGAAATGCGAGGGTGCATTTTCCTCAGCTTTTGTTTGATGGGTTTGGCATCGGGAATGGTTATGATATTGTGGACCACTATGGTGGGGTCAATACAGGCATGTCTGCATAAGACCAAGAAAAAGTGTGGTTATGATCTTTGAGAAAAGAAGTGATGGCTTCTGTCAACAACATCTAAAGATTGACCGATCTTTAGGATGTGTGGGTCATCCTGAGTATGAATGTTGATCTTGATAGTTGATTCATTCAACATGGTTTGCATCTCAGAGGGTAACGAACAACCGATGAATATATGAGTCTTTTGCACCAAGGTAGGTGAGTATAGATTCATCATCCTGACATTGAACGATGTTAATTGAAGGTGTATCATCATCGATCATTTTAGGATATAGGAAGGGAAGAGAGGAAGGAGCCTCACCCTCGCGTTGATAAGTCAAAGGCCCCAAGGAAATGGTGTTTATGAAAAAAAAAAAAAAGTTAGGAGGGATAGATTTGGATCCATCGACTCATCGGTGAAGGTGGTGATGAAGGTGGAGTGGGTGAAGAAGGTGGAGAAGGGTTGATGTCCTTGATGAGTTCAATGCGGGCCTATTTGGTAGGTGGTTAGGAAAGCGATACCACTATGGTCGTTATGTTTTGGGTGGTACATGGAATAATGGTATGGTGGCCTTGCTCATAAAATCCAAAACCAAAACCCTTCCATGCACATCGGTGTAGGAAGGTGTGGGAAAAAATGGTGATTGGTGAGAGACTGGAAGTCAAGTGGAAAATGGGTGGTTTGTGATGGTGGTTGGGTGTGTAAGTGGTAGTATCAAGTCCCCCATAGGTGAGACTAGTATGAAGATGAGGAGGACCATAAAGGAGGCATTCTCCTATGTGGTGATCATAGCGAGGGTGTTGGTGAAGACTTCCATACTCTTGTGGAGTAAGGAATGTGTTGACACTATATAGGTGGTATTCCCCCAGAGTGAGGCATTGAAAAACACCTTCCAAGGGATCGGTGGTTGGTATGTGGGTAGTGGGAATAGATGATGTGTTGGAGGTCGATGCGGAGGTGGAGTTAATGGATTGGGAGACTGATGGGTTGGCCGTGGAGGTTGTGGTGGTGGTAGGAGTGGAAGAGGCATGTGCGGTGGAGGTGGTGACTATACTGGTAAGTGGAGGTGTAGGTGAAGTGGTAGGGGTCGTGGAGGTAGACACCTTAATGGGTATGAGCACATCATTGGGTCGAGTAAAGCATGTTGCATGTTTTAAAAGGTGATGGATCAGCTGGAATAGGTAGGTGTGTCCTTCATGTTCAAACTTTACACAATGATGCAAAGTGGAAGGAACACAACCCATGACATGAATCCTAGGGTCTGCCAAGCAACAAGTTATATTGAAATTCCCCCTCAAGATGTAGAATAGCTCTAGAATAGTGTGGGGGCCCACACAAATGTGGAGGATGATGGTGCCTAGTGTAGAGGTGATAGCGTCATTGAATGAACACAACATGACAGGATGTTTATGCATGTAATTGTTAGGTATGCGCATTTGAGTGAATGCATGGGATGAAATGATGTTAATGCTAGTGCCCCCATCAATCATTACATGTCATACATGTATATCATCGATGTGGATAGAGATGAAGAGGGTTGGGTCTGGGTCATCTATTTGGTGTGGTGTGATCTCTTCCTCTGAGAAGCTAAGGGAGGCTATTTGGTGAGTAGGGTGAGGTGTGGATAAAGGTGGTAATTTGGTGAGAGAGGCTACATGATGGGGTGTGATAATGGAGGCTACGGGTGTAGGGTCATTGGGTAAAACCTCAATAGATTGAAGAACCTCCATGAGAGCTTGACGATGGGATTCGAGGTTTGGATGAGGTCATATAGGGACATTTTGAGGGGAGATTGGTGTAATTGTTTGAGCATGGTGTGATGTGTGACCCCATTAGAAATAGGGTATGTGGGTCCATGGATAGTAATCTTAGGTGTGGGTGCAGATGGTATGTTGGGTATAGGATTGGTTGGTGAGTCAGTTGCCTTTTCCTTACCTTTATCCTTCTGAGCATGGGTAGTAACGTGGATCATGTTGATTGAGGGGAGTTGGAAAATGGAGAAGGTGTAGGATGAGTGGTATAATGACATGATGGGAAAAAACCTACTGGAGGAGAAAAACCTTGTGAGGTGAGTTGGTGCAATGACATTTGGGTGATGGTGTGGCAAGTTCTCTGATGTGAACCATGTTAATTTCAAATCTTGGAGGTGGCTCTAGGAGCTGTGGGGTGGAGGTCGTGGTTGTTGAGTGGGAAGTGAAGGAAGGACTATGGGAATGGGTGTCGGTGAAGTAGGGTCCTCATCGAGAAGGTCATCATCATCAAAGTTGGCTTCGGAGGACACAACTAGATAAGGATGGTTTTCAAAGCCTTGCAGTTCTCCACATCGTGCCTGACACATGATGGTAGGCACAAATTTTAGTGTCATCAAACCCTTTTGGCTTGGGTTTGAGGGGGTCATAAGGTCTGAGTGGTGGTAATGTGATAACAGAAGTCTCAAGGAGGTTGGTTAATATTTTGGCATAGGACCCCTAGTGGATCGCAATGGGAAGTGAAAGTGGGTTTGGGTGTAGGTGTGGTTGATTGTTGAGGAATGGTCCTTGCAGGAGGGGGAGTGGGTTGAGCCATGGTTTTGGGTGTTAGAGTAGTCTTGGGTGTTGGTCATGTTTTTTTGGGTAGGGGTATGGTAGATGAATGGGTAGGAGGGTGTATGGTTGTTTTGACTACCTTATTGGAGGGTAGTGGATTTTTGTTTTTGGGTTGCACCTTCTTGGGTAAAGGTGATATGGGTGTATGAGATCTAGAGGGAAAAGTAGATGGGGAAGAGGGTGAGTTACCCATGGGGATAATGGAGGTGTTGTGAAGGTAGATGATGTGGGTCGAGTAGGGGGTGTGAGAGATAGAGACTGAAGTGTAGTGGGTAATGAAGAAGTTGCTGAGGTTATTGGAGGTATGGGTGGTAAAGATGTTGTAGGTGTAGGTGTAAGTCATGTTGGGTGCTTGGGTAGGTTAGAGGTTTGTGAGGAAGGAGTGGGCTGTTGTGTTTTTGGTTTATTGATGGGTGGAAGTTTCTTAACCATGTGTTGGGAAGTTGAGGTCCTAAAGATGGATGGGATGAGGTGTAGTGTGAGGTGTGATTGATTAGGTAGTTGGGGTATGAGTTCTATGGGTTTGGTTCTTCTTGTTTGGGTTCGGAGTAGGTGTGGTGTTGACTTTGGAGGATGTAGCTAAATCTAGTTTGATAGGTGGATGAGTAAGGCTGGTGGTTGGGGTGACCCCTAAGGTAGTAATAGGTTTAGTCGAGGAAGATGATGTAGGTGTGGGTTTGGATTTAGATGTAGGTTGGGTTATGGGTAAGGGTGTGTGTTGAGTTATGATGGGTGTCGTGGAAGAAGTTGTGATAGAGGTGGTTGTGTTGGTTTGATTGGTTGAAATATTTTTGGGTAGATAGTGGAAGTATCAGCAAGTGACATCTGCATTTGTGTTGAAACAGAAGAAGTAGAAGATGCCCCCCCCAAATAAGGCTCTATCCACATAATCTAAGTGATCGGCCAAACATGTGAGAATGACACGTCTGTAGGTGATGTTGATGAGGACCTAATGGCTATTCCCATAAAATGTGTCTTAGAGATGGGAAATTTGTTAGCTTCAACTTCCGTGGGTAAGAGAGCTGAAAGTAGGTCTGCAGGATCTTGGGTAGCTGATGGAGAATGCTCACCTAGAGGAAAAGGTATCTCTATTGGGTCTGTGATAGGTGGAGGAGATGATGGGTGCTCCTCTATAGGTGGAGGAGATGATGGGTGCTCCTCATGTAGGTGGAGGAGATGATGGGTGCTCCTCTGTGGGTGGAGGAGGTAAACAAGTATCCTCCATGGAGTGAAGAAGTATTGTGGGTGTCGGTTCTCTAGGTGGAGAAGCCAAAGGTGAAATGGTCTCGATGTTAGTGAAGGCTCCTCCATAGGTGAGGAAGGAGGTGAAAGGTGTTCCTCTATGGGTGGAGGAATAGGTGAGGGTTCTAATGTAGAAGGAGGATTTTGGCTAGAATCTCCTCTATGGAAGGAATATGGGGTAATTGGGAAGCAACAGGTGTGTCACTAAAAATAGCATGGACCTCGTGGGTATGGCTATCATGAGTTGAGGTCTCACCGGTTTGATCAGATGAAGGGGCATGATTGGGAAAGGGTTTCTTGAAGATATGTAGGTTTTGATTGGTAGGTGCGTTAGGATTATCCATGGTTAACTCACCTTTCTCGAGCATTTCTTGGACAATATTTTTGAAAGTGATGCAATTTCCATCACTATGACCCTTTACTCGATGATAGTTATAGAAGTCATGTTCTTTATACCATGCGGGCATGGGGCGAGCAGGGTCAAAACTAGTGTGTGGTTTTATAGGTGGAAGGGTGATGGCCCCTGACTTTGATGAGATTTTCTAAGACAAAAGAGTAAGGCTCCCAATTGGGGTGTATTTCCATTGTTCTCATCTGAATTGAAAAGTCTGAAGATGGGTGAGAGATTAGATGAGGGGTAGCTTGATTTGATGGATGAGTTGGACCGGCTTTGAGTACCACTGTGTTAGCGGTGCCCTTAGCTTTGAATAATTTTTCTGTGGTTTGGAAGAAGAAGAGGTATCATTGACTTGAATGCCGAATTCTTATTGCGTAATTGGATTTTCTTCTCTTCGATGGCCGAATCTCTAGCTTTCGTGCCATGGTGAATGCTTCATCAAATGTTTGGAAAGTTTGGACCTAGGGTTGGTGAGATATGTCTAGCACAAGCCCATGTGAAGAGCTCGATGAGTTTATTTGTGGTAGTTGGAAGGTGAGTTGATTGATCAAGGCTATGCTAGTGAGTGACAAAATCTGTGATAGATTCATCATCATATTGATGCGTGGAGTATAGGTCAATCATGGTAACCTTCTTGATGATATTGATGGAGAAGTGATCAAGAAGGCTTGGGCTACTGATTAAATGAAAATATAGAGTGTCTAGGTAACCCACTATACCAATCTAAGTGCAGTCAGTCAGAGACATGGGAAAGGTCCTTAAGAGAAAAGCATCATCGTGAGCGATTAGGTAGCACCCATGTTTGAATGACAAAAAATTGTTGTGGGTCTTCCTTGCTATTGAAATGGTTGAATTTAGGCATCTCCCAATGCATGGGGTATGGATGAATAGGAATGGATGGGTGGATGGGCTCATTACAAATTTCATCGTAGGTGAGAGTATTGTGGGAGCCAAAAACCGATGCCTCAATGTCTACATCTTGTCCATCATCAATTTGATTAGGTCATTGGTAGGTTGCGATGATTGGGTGCCTCTGTAGTGTAAGAGGGTTGGTGTTGGGCATATAATGGGGGTGGCATTCAGTATATGGTGTTTCCATGTAGGTAGATTGAGAAGAAGGTAGTGAAATAGGGGTATGTACCCAGAGTGAATAATAGATGAAACAGGGAGGCTGCTGATAGTACGTATATGGAGGTGGAAGGGTCATGGTAACCCTAGTGGAAATGGGGGCTAATGATTGTGGAATGGAAAGGACCATTTTGAAAAGGGGTAGGGGTCACCGACACCGGAGGTGGTAGTGTAGCTATGGGTATATGCGAGACAATAGGGGTGGATGAGGTTGTGTTTTGGGTGGTTGTCGAAGGTATGGTGGATGTGGTGGGTGCAATGGATGTAGCAGACATTGCGCAGTCATAGCGGGTATAGGACCTAGCTGTGAAATGACTGGGGGTAAGGTAGATGTGGGCAGCATGGAGCTAGATGGGGCTGACACAGGAGTGGGAGTGAGAGTTCGGGGGGATAGATATGGGCATGTCATATATCAACTGACCCGAGGCATCTCGAGTGGATGAGTGGGAAAGATAAAACTGCAAGGCGGTAGGGTTTTGGTCAAGGAGTCATGTGAACTCCTCATCTCTAGTAGTGATAGTGATAGGTTGGATAGGATCCATGGTGGGTGATAAAATGGAAGGTGGTGAAGGCTAGGTGGGAGTGGTTGACAAATGGTGTGGAAATAGAGGTGCTAGCTTCTTGATCTTGCAGTCGTAGCA
This sequence comes from Taxus wallichiana var. yunnanensis, assembly GCA_018340775.1. Taxonomy (NCBI): domain Eukaryota; kingdom Viridiplantae; phylum Streptophyta; class Pinopsida; order Cupressales; family Taxaceae; genus Taxus; species Taxus wallichiana. Next base: position 390,246,534 of record CM031236.1, read on the forward strand.
CCATGTGAATAGTACTTGATCAAGGTTAGGCTACTTCTCTGTAAATGACACAAAAAAACAGTAGGAATAGGTGAAACAGGTGGTAAAAAGTGGATTAGGTACCAAATGTTGGTTGGAAAGTGGCACAGGATAACCGATGTCGGTCGGGGTAAACTGACACCGGTTAGGGGTAACCATTCTATCGGTCACTATGGGAAATGGACAGTGAGTCAAAAACAAGGTATAAGGTCAAATCTGATAGGTATGCCAAACCTGATGAGTTTTACAAGGTCAATGGGAATGATAGTAGTGACAGGGACTCTGAATAGTTGAAGAAGGTGAATAAATGTCCTTTTGGGTAGGTTAACCAAAATGACAGTGAACGAACGTTGTTGGGTATAACGACGATGGTCGAGGGTAACCGTAACGATGATGGTCGAGGGACGACACACCGTCACTATGAAATTGAAAATGATGATGAAAGAAAAGTGGTTGTGAATTAAAATATGATGTGGAATCAAACCCAAAATTTTGAGAATGATGAGAATATGGTCAGGCACACTTCAGATGAAGTCGGAATACACCAACTATGATGAGGAGCATGCAAGGATGAACAAGAAAAATGAAGAACGTGACCTCTCACCTCAAAATGCAAGCCAAGTAGAAACACTAAGAAAAATGTGATCCTAAGAGTGCCTTTTCTATTATGTTTGTTTAGCTTATGCTATTTAAGGACTGACTCATGAACTGTAAAATAGATTTTTTTGGTGAGGATGGCTTCCTACAAAGAAGGAGATCTAAAAGGTGAGGTTTTGGGTATGTTATGGTGGGGGTGGGATTTGCTCTGAAGTATGACTCGACAGAGCAGTGAGCTGGGGAGTACCTGCCAATCCTCATATCAGTGTGATCGATCATTGACAAGTGTTCCTAGGAAAGATGTTGTTTAAGAATATGTATTTGTTTTGAATTTGTGTAATTTGGCAAGACTCGAGAGAGAGAGAGAGAGATGTGCTTTCTACGATTCATTTGTCAACCATCAGTTGGGAATGACTTCCAGTGTATAGGTTGCCCTCAATTAATGTGAGCTAATGCGATAAATCTAGAATGAAATGCACTTATTTTAAGCCCAAATGAAATATGAAGTTGATGACACAAATGGATGAATAGGAAGAGGGATGCTCTTTCACTAAAATGTAGAAAACAAGAAGAAATGATTCTTTTTAAGTACACCAAAAGAAAGGTTTCTTTTAGAGAAAATAGAAAGAAAAAGAGGGTTACCAAGGAAGAAAATTAATGTGTATGCTTTTTAGAAGGGAAAAAAACACACAACTTTTCCTAGGAATGAATAAAATGCAAGGAACCCGGATGGGTCCCACCAGGCGTGCCAAAATGTTTCACCTGATTCTTAGACATTTCTTTGAATATTGACAAAATAGATAGGGTAATGGGCATAGGAGGAATACCTGTTGAAATGTTGGTTGTTGGGTTGTTGTGCATGTATGAATTCTAAATCCAACTGATCATGAGAGCTTCCTTTTGGCTAGGAGGAACTACCTGAAATGGAACACAAGACCACCAAAAAAAGTTAAACAATATGTGCAAGTGAACTACCTAGCGTGTGCTAGATCTGGGAAGTGTGATACTTCCTAGATGGTTATCAATCCACTATTTAAAACAATTTAATGTTGGTAATGAAGTAAATCCTATTGTAATTGAAATGATTTAGGTATCTCATTAAAAACACAATAAGAAAGATCTAATCTAACAGGCTAGGTTAAAATAAGATCCGAAGGTCAAGTAGTTGGTTCTGGTTCTCTCTGTAGGTGACAGAGGTCTCAGGCAGGTCACAGGTGATTAAGGGTGATGTGAGAATAGGTGGGGTAGGTTACTATTTTGGGATGTATTGGTAAATAGAGACCGATGCAGTTAAGGGTGACCGACACCGGTTGGGAGAACCGGTGCCGGTTACTGTGGAAAACTGGGAATGCCACAGAATGAGCTTTGGATCTCCCTTATGATTGCACAAAGGACTTGGTTGGTCGGAATGAGGTATTAGGCTGTTTGGATGGGATTTGGTGAGGTTTTAATGGGATATGGAGGGGTGAGTATTAAAGGAGGTCAATGGGTGGCTAGGAGAACAAAGGATGAAGATACAATGATTAAATGAATGAACCAGAGGAGTAAACTATTCTACTTACTTGAAATCTAGTTAGGAATGATGGATGAAGGTGTGAGTGATGAATGAAGGTGTTGGTAAGAGGTTGAATGTTGTTGAGGATCACCAAATGTTGGAAAGCTCCTGCATGGGCTGCATGTGCATTCCTTTTTGCTTGGTTGGATAAAAATATGCTTAACCTGTGATGGGTGATGTCATTTGGTGGATTTCCTAGGTTTGTGAATGTTGGATGCATGTTTGATGCAAGAGAAAATGCTTGATCTCCTTCCTTGCATGTGTTAGACTTAACATGTGGGAATGTGGTTAGAGGGAATGTAGGCATTGATTTTTAGGGTTTGGGAAACTTGTTCTCAAAAGATGTGATATCTATCTCAATTAGGATATTTAAATAATAAATATGGTGAGGATAATGAATCAATTTAATTAAATTAATTAAAATAATATTATAGAGGGATGAAAGGGGCCATGGAGCACATTGAGGAATTTCTCGGCATAGCTGAATTTCCGAGAATTCTGATATCACTCGCTACGATCAAGTGCAAGAATTATGGGATGAAGAACCCCGAGATGGAGCAAGATGATTAATAACAACCTGGTTAGTAACCAAGAGGCATCAAATTGATAGGCTTCCCAAAGAACTGTACCACATTGATTTCATGGAAGAAATTGGGGACATGATTACTCTCCTAAGTCGAGTTTTCATTCTACCCTCTACTAGGATTTTCCACCCATGGATGTATTAGTTTATTTGTATCATCCTTGCCAAGAAAGATTTTGTGGATTGGGCCACCATCATCAGTAATACCCTTCACAAACAATTGATAGAAGTTAAGATGACTAGATGCTTCTACATGACATCGTATCTGACTTATGCAGTAGTAAGAAGAAAGCTATTTTGGGACTTGAAACAAGAGGAGTCATGGGGCCATCAAATAGTGTTTTTCATTATTACCCTCAACTCAGTTTCAAAAATAGCTCTCACCATTTTAGAAGAGTCAACGATGCATTCAAATTCTGCATGGTTCGGAACCTGAATCAGAATACCGAGGAAAGATTTTCTAAAGAATCCATGAGTGTCATTTCCCAATGGGGAACCTGGTTTATTCAATTTTCATCATTTTCCTACATTCACGTGAGTGGCTTTACTGGTACCCTGTGGAAGCTTCCTAAGTACATTAGCGACAGATGGGAATTAATGGATCTTACGTAGTAACTATTCCAAGTTCATTGTCTTCTTAGTGACAAGCACCATTCATGAATTCATTTCCCAATCCAAATCGGGGAATACCAATGTCTAAATATTTTCAGTGCACAACTCATGGAAAAAGAGTTCACTCTCATAACCATCCATCCATATGTGAAGAGATCCCAGTTTGATATCAATGGATATATGCGAGAAGACTCGGGAGTAAAGTATCAACATAATCCATGGAAGATTTCTGGGCTGCTTGTTCGGATGAACATGAAGTAAGAAGATGAGAGTATTCTTGCCTAACACTTGCTCAGATCAAGGCCTTTTGCATCAAGAGCCCTCTTGATTCATTCATAAATGATGATGAAGATGTCATTGATCCCTCATATGATGCAGTTGCTTTTACCCCATTGCCTCAAATCGATTGGACCAAAAGAGATGAATTTTCTCTTGATAGCAAGAATCAACCAATTATTGAAAGAAGCATATCTTGGTACGATAGAGAACTTTCCAAGTTACAATCAATTCAAGATCATGCTTTGGGATCAAAAAATTTCCAACACGAGGAGGCCTCCATTCAACCAAAGTCTCTTCTCAATCAACCTCTGTACCATCCAATCATACACAACAAGCAAGAAAGGAGTGGTTGCCAAAATCCACTTCGCCAAGTAACGTGTCACGAGGAGAAAAATCTAAAGATCCTAACCACGAAGAAGGAAGAGAGCATGTATCTGGATTTTCTACCTCGAGTAGAGATTCTTCTACCCACATTGTTAATAGTGCTCAGAAGCTAGTGGAAAATGATCCTCAGTCATGCTTCGAACAAGCGTCCACTCAGGTGTAGGTAATTCAAATATCAAACACTTTGGGGCATGTAGTTCATGAAGGGATTTCCCAAAATCTCTCGAATAATCAAGATGGATATTGAGGTTATTTTCCCTCAACAAGGTCGTATAAAGGATTTAAGAAGGATCTCATGATGTCAAGAATAATGAGAATATTGATTCGAGCTCTAGGATTTTGTATGAGGAAATAGTCCACGATACTCCTTCCTGGGTTGATTCTGAGGTTAAAAAAGGAAGAGGGTTGTCAAGGAAATTGACATTGATTTTGATGCCCTTTTCAAACTTTCAAATGATGTCATTCTAAAGAAGCCTAAGGTGCTTTCTCGAATAATGGTGGATAGTGACAGAAATAGGTTTGCGGATCTCGCCATCCCACAAGTTGATAAGGAGTGTGATTCCATGAAACCTTATGATTATGAAGTTTCCAAACTTGGACTTGGGAGGTCTACATTAGAAAGTGACATGGTGATGGCTCGAGATTCAATTGATATCGTGCTAAAGAGACTTGAGAAATATAAGTCTCAAAACTCTCAGCTCAAAGCCGAAAAGAATCAATTAGTGGAATATGTTCAACATTTGATAAATCCCATATCATCCACTTTCCCAGTACCTGATGCAGTGGCTGCCCAGATGAAGAGACTCTCAATTTTTCAAAAGAAATAAACACATTAGGCCATGTCACTAAAACTTGGCTTTCAGAGATTCTCATTTTAGGCCAAGAGATGATCAAGACTGCGGTTAAGCTTCATGAAGATGTTAGTGCGTATCTTGATCCAATTCTTTCTTTCAAAGAAAATTTTGTTTCTAATATATCAAATTTGGATGAGATATTTCCCAGTTTGCAGGAGATGACAAGTATGGAATCCTCAGTTTTAGCCATTGAAGGAATTCTTGAATTTGAACATCGAGGGACACATTTTCTTTGGTGTCTGCATCTCAAATCAAGGAAGATGCTTCTCGAGGATTCTATGATCCATTATGAAAGCATGTGCAATGAAGCCTTCACTTCACTCTCCTTGATTCAAGAATTCATAGCTGAGATTCCTTGCAACCTCGTAAATGAGCATAATCAAAGGTGTTCATCGGAGCAGGTGGAAGAGAAATTTTCACAATTGTTTAAGGACATGTACACTCCCGCCAACAATTTCTCATCAGTTTCAATGGAGCAGTGCATAAAATTAAAGAACTTGTTTGAGAACACTCAATCCAAAATTGTTAATTTTAATGATATTCCAAGTAGGATTCTTGAATTGTAGGTATTTTGTGAGGCTATTCTTAAAAAAAAAAAAGAACCTCCAGAAGAAGAAAAGATGTTTGAAACTTTGGGAATGTTTAGATCCTTTCAACTAGAAAAAGTGGCAGATCCTAATTTCACCGGTGGTTCAGGGAGTTAATTTTCTTGGTATCTAATGAAGTGGGAGAGTCCATTTCTCATACGCTTAAGATAGGTGGACCCCATTTCAATGGATACAAAACTGGTTATTATTGTATATTTTAAAAGGTGTTGTTATTTGCTTTCAGGAAACTATGAATATTTTAAGTAATTTCTATTTTTGGGTTGTCTTTAATAAAGTTGGCTGAAAAGTCAAAGGTCACTTAAGTGCCTTATTTAATGATCATGTACAACCCTAACTACTTTGTAACCAACTTTTGGGTTATAAAAGGAAGTGAGGGGATCATTTGTAAAGGGTGAATTTGAGAGAGGAGAAGAATTAATTTTGTGTGCAAGCTTTGTTTCAGGAAGAAAATTTTGTGTTCTTTTGTGAAAAATATTTTAGAGTTAATGAAATATGAACTTTGTGTCTCATTCATTGTCTCTTGTAGCATTTTATGTTCTTATGTTCATTAGATGTTAGGTGTTTGAATCTTGCATGAAAATATTATCTTTGATCTTATTGTGAACATTATTAATCATTTGTTTTAGTTCACGGTGATCAAGCTCTGTTTATCTACTTGCTCATGTGTGTTCCCTTTTACACGTTCTTTTTTGCTAACTCAAACTCCGTTTTATTTGTATTAGTTATTCATTTTTCTTCTTCATGCAATATTAGGCTCCATGTTTACCTAACTCTTGCATGTTCTTTCATTCATTCCATTTCACTCCTTTCCTTCATCCCATTCCATCTCCCTCATTCACTTTTCTTTCCATTGATGTTACAAAACACCCCCACATACAATTTTAAATGTATAGATGTAAATACAGCTTTGGTTTTCAATAAAGCCAGCCTCACCTTCATTGAGGAGGGACTTCTGCTCCCACACCGTGGCATGTAATTTGCATACGTGCAAATCCATATTCTAACATACCGCCTCCACCATCTTATGATAACATGTTTAATAATATGATTGGTATTGTTTCTAATATGAATCCCTTGCCCATTATTACTTTTAATAATACGATATGGTACATTGGTTTGTCTCTAATACACTTTATATTCTTGCATTGGTTCGATCAACATCCTATATGTAATGTTTTGGTTGATAAGCGCTACCCCCATAACATGTGCATTTTTAAGTTAATACATTATATCATATATACTAATAAGGATGCCATCATTAATCCTTAGACATGCATTGGAAATGTTTTCCTACCCCTCATGGTTTCCTTGGCTACCTTTGATCTCACATTCTTGGTGGCCTCTTCTCTTACATCATGTGACATGAGTCTATGTTTCTCTTGGCTTCACACCTTTGTAGTTATACCTTTCGTACTACATCATTGTGTAAAGTTTATTCACAATAATCAAGTTATTAAAATTGAGGATATTCCATTAAAGAATCATACTTCATAACACCTTGATCCAAAACATACGACTATCGCAAATATTACTGGTGTATTAACAACACAATTTTCTATTTATTATATTGTGCATCATAAAACATCTCCTCGATTACATCTATGTATAGGAATCCAAGTTCACACATTGTTTATAGTTAATCATATATTACCCTCATAGGTCACCTTATCCTTGGCATTTTCCTTAGTCATCTAAAACATATGCTACATATTGCAAGACACCTTCTCCTTAACCTTTAGTTTGGTCATCTAGAAGACACACTATATCTCATAGGATACTTTATCCTTGATATTGGACTAGGTCACCTTTGTCACATCCTAATCGTCATGATTCTCCTTACTCCATCTCTTTTACAATACATGTTATAACTCCTAAAAATATTATACATGAGCATTCTTTGTCTATTCTCGACACTTGTAGGGCATATCCCCCTACACCTATTCAAGGCAACATTTCTCTTCATGAGGCCCTTATTGGGTAACTCTTTTTATATCCCACTTTTTGTATATAAATTTTTAAAACAATTCAAAAATATTCAAATAATCATATAATACAAATATGTGTAAAAATATAAAATCAGGACCAAGTGATGGTTTTCTTGGCAATATTTTTACTTTATACATGTTGTTTTTCATGTTGGTTTGATAGATAAAATATTTACTCTTTACACACATGCATTCAAAAGTATGTTGAGCTTGATGTGGGGAACTCACGTGTTGATACATGATGATGAGATCTAGATTGGTTTCTTATATTAATGTTTTGGGGGCATCCCCCAATGTTGTACAAGTGATTTTCTTTTATTATATGTTACTTTACACCTTCCTCATCCCACTTGGCTATATACATAGCGCTTATTAATATTTTTCTAGCTAATAATACTAACACATGTATCTTATCCAATGCTAACTTAGATTGATATCTATGTATTTTCTATCTATACTTACTTCATATATTGTTGTCACTTATTTCTTAAGTAGATTATTACTTGATTTCTTACTATGTGGATTCACTCAATTGTATTATTTGATTACACTAATCTGATTATTTCCTTTATACTACATAAGGGCCTTGATTATCTTATGACATTGTGGGTGTACCATGTTTGTGTCTCCATTCCTATTTTTCATGTATGTTTGATTGTGGAACATTGTGCCTTCTATTGCAATTATCTTGTGACATCATGTGTGTCCCATGTTTTTGGATCTATGTCGATAAAACTATGTTTCTATATAATATTATGTACTTGGTTATGCACTACTATTTCTATTATGGTACTATTCTATCTTGCGACACATTTCGTTTACACTGATGATTACACTCTTATCTTTACGATGGATTTTGAAATGTTTTCTGTTGAAAATATTGTTTCTACTACTATACTATTTCTACTCTCACTTATGACACACTCGGTTTATGCTATGATGATTACATAGCTAGTGCAAGTTTTTATTCCATTATATGGTCTTTATTTCATTGCACAATTTTCTTACACATGTATTTAGCTTGCTTAGGTGTTAGATAGAGATGGGAGTTACACTTATCCACCTTTTACGTGGCATTTACACTTCCCCCTGTTCATATTTATATACCTCTTACAAATCTATTATCTAATGACATTCACAATGGTCCTACTTTCATTTCTTGTTCAACCTATATTAAGACACTTTTAACCCTTAAAAAATTACATTTTCACTACATTATAAAGTGTCATATATTAGGTAATGTAATTACGAACTGTGATAAAGTTTCATTTGGGGGTTTCATCATGGGTTTTGGTATTAACTTCCATTGTTCTATTTTCTAGCTAAATTTATAGAACTATTTATCTTGGAAAAAGGATAAAAAATAACTACATATTGCATGATCTAATTCCCTAGCTTCTTGGACTTTTTCCCAAGCCTAATGACTACAAGAACAAGATCAAGTGGTTGAACAAAAATGACATGGTCTACAAAATAATATGTATCACTATTCTTGAATATATTTAACATAAAATTTCATACATTGAGTGCCATTTCATTTCTTGGACATTCATTTGATAATTATATGGAGACCATGATTCTCCATCTGAAAGTGATGCTTCCTCATAAAACCATTCATGTGTGGATGATACTAAGACTATTTTCGATATTATTACTAGTGCTGACACCCCCATCAAAAGCGAGGACAATTTGATTTCTACTTCAACGTTTAGAGTCACTTATTTAAGAGCTTCAAGTGATTCTTTGTAGTAGGATCATATAATTCCTCTTGTACCTATTGCTACTTCAGATTTTAAAGTCACTTATTTGGGATATTCCTATGATTCTTTGCGTGTAAGGATCATGATATTCCTCTTGTTGCTACTTTAGAGTTGAGAGTTGCTTCTTTGATATTTTCTAATGATTATTCACATCAGAACAATGTCATTTACCTCGCACCTATTGCCACTTTATATTCGAGATTCACTTCTTCAAGAACTTCTAGTGATTCTTGGTATTAAGACCATATATGTTTTCTAGATTAATATCGTTGGGACAAATACCTACCAAAAATTTCTTCATTTTTGTAGCGCCTCAAATTTCAGATCTATATGACACCATTTAGGACATTTATCTTCTATTTAAAAACATTCCTCCATAACGTATTGTTTTAGGAATGTTTAGAGTTACTTTCTTGATGGATTCTAGTGATTCTCCATGGCAGGACATTCCTTCACAACCAATTATTTCATCGAGTTCGAGTTATTTCCTTTAAGAATTATAATAATTCTATATAACAAGGTTCTTCACGTACATAAGATCCACTTCATTAGTTGATCTAATCATCATAAATTTCATATATGTTTGTGGAATTTCACCTTTTAGATCTTAACTACACTATGGGTATATTTGTTCACTCCTTGATAAAAACTCGACAAATTTGTTTCTTCTACTTCACTAGATGTATGTTCTCCACCACTGCATACTTATATGGTGATACCACTTACACTTCATGAATCCTATGATTCACCTTTGTCATCATTCATGATGACACCTTCGTAGATGTAATAATTTCTTGGTTTAGTTATCATATCTATATTGGGAACCCTTCCGAGTCCTATTTGATATGTGACTTGATTCATCGACACTTGTCATGAGTTGAGCATTGAAATTGTTGATAAATATATAGATATATTCTTTATTTCATCTACCTTTGATCCATATTATTTTAGTGCAACATTAGGAATTCCTTATTAGGATGTAGTCTTCACTAATTCCTTTACTGGTAGTAGGTTTATTCATATGTATGATTTATTGGCGTTTATGAGGCTTTATCTTCTCGGGGTGGTTAGTCCCGTCTTCTTCTCTTCTTTCTATCTCTATTTATGGGGGGCTTCACCATGTTATTTTGGGGGCTTATCTATTGAGATATATTTTCTATACACTTCTCTTGTCTCTCTTTTTGGGAATGAGTTTTCTCCTTTTCTCCAATTTAAGAGGGATTTTCTATGTTCTTAGGTACCTCATCAAGTCTCATTACCATGACTGGTTCATTTACCCACCTAAGATAAACTAAGGGGGATGTTAGTGTAGGTTTTATTCCATTGCATGATCTTTGTTCCATTGTATGGTTTTTCCTACACATGTATTTATCTTGCTTAGGTGTTGGCATGATAGATTGAGTTACACTTCTCCACCTATTTAGGTGTCGGTTACACTTCCCCTCTATAGACACTAGAAAATGCACCTTGCGCATAAGGCTTTCTATTAAAAATATGGAAAACATCATAAAATACAATAATCCAACAAAAGAAACTAAAAATCATAAAACCCCAAAAAATGGTGATAAAATTCATCTCATCACTCATTTACTAACTCTCATTCACTCACATTTAATTTTTTCCATTCCACCTACCCATTTGTATGCCCAATGCACTATGGACCCTTATCCCTTCACCCATCTATGCACATTGCACCCATATCCTCACAATATTCTATGTACTGAAAAACTCTAAAACACCACTCACCCCCATCATTTTACCCTCTTGACTCTTTGAATCTCTGTACACTTGAGCCAATATTTGCATTTTTGCTTCTTTCTCACATATTTCACTATTTCATGTCTTATAGAGGTGAAGGAAAATAAAAAGGACTGGTGCAACTCGTAAGATCACTATTTTAGAAATATTTCAACATAAGCTCCGGTCATTCTTGCGACTAGCCTACAACCTCCATGTGATTTTAAGTGAATTGTTATGGAATCGGCTTATGACTGGTCACATATACCATTAATTTTTATGCATTATTTTATCATTTTTTTCAATAAAATGTCTCTTATCTCCTTAAATGGTAGGGATTTGACCAAGTTAGGTCCCTTTCTCATAAAAAATAACTAACTTTTTTCTAATTTTGTTTGTGTGCGGAGTTATAGATCCAGATCGGAAGTTTACCCATTTTATTCATTGAAAGAACCCATGATTGTAATTTATTAAATGACAACATAAACCCATTTATTTAGTAGCATTGATTTGGAGTTTTTTTAATTTACTAACACATATTTTCAGTGATCCAAATCTAGGCATACACCCTCTTCCTATTTATACACCTCTTGTAAAGCTATTTTCTAATGAATTCAATATAAAAGCTATCTTTTGGATCATGTCCCGATTCCTCTCTTGTAACTCTACTCTATTTTTGCATTCATATTTTATTAGTTCTCAATCTTGGCCCACATTCTCACATAAACTACTATAGATTTTGACATGTTTGTTATTTCTATGCTTGCACTACCCTAGATTATGACATGATTGAAAACTTTATCTATTATTTCTACTTCTTAACACATGTATTACAACTTGTTTTGTGTTACATGTTGCTTTGTATGCATGTCATGGTATCTACCATGCACAACCCCTTTTATAGGTACACATTATCAATGGTAACCACCATTATAGCCTTTTTTATGATCCTCCACATATTATTAGACTTATTACACATGAATACACATATTATTTCAAGCCACATTCTCAAATGTTTTATCACTACCTCAAAAGAGGGGAATTCATCAGGATATTTCTAAATCTAAAAACAAATTACAAAATACAAGAACAAATTTTTATAGGGTTAGATCCTCATAAAAGGTCACAAATATTAAAATGTGGTAAAATCCAATGAAGGTCAAAATTGTATAATAAAGTAAAAATGTGGTACAATCTTGACCATGATGGACATTCTTGGATGTAGTTTTTCAATTTATTCAATTTCTATCATCTATTTACAAGATTTATACTATTTAAAATATAAATTGCATGATACAAGGGGATGATTAATTCATTCATTCTTAACTAAATTATTCAAATTCAATTCTAGGAATATGTTTTGGGCACATGAGATCACTTATCCCTTATGTTTTTCACAATATACATGATCAAATTTAGTTACATAATACCTTATGGGGGCATGGAAATGTCTAATCCTTCCAAGATTTGAGTTTATTTATGTTATTATGAAATTGGGCCTAGATTCATATGAAGGGGTATGGTTTGTGGGTTTAGTGGAAAGTTTTAAAGTAACTAAATTATTCATACATTGGTCTTTCCTCTTCTCTCACCATATTCCCAAATAAGGAAGAAGTCAAATTAGCTGAGTTATTTGAAGTTTACACCTTCCTCCCTATAAATCTACAAAAGGGAGAAAACCTGGTCATTTGATCACTCTCTTTGGTGTTGGGTTGTACCTAACACTCTAGTCTCTCATATGCCAAAAAATTTGGGACTTATCACCCTTAATTCTCTAAAATCTCTGTAACAACTCCAAATCTCCAAGGCATGACATGAATGGGAAATAATCCCTCCATAAAATAAATAGGTGTGCTCCTTCCATGTTTTGCTTCTCTTCGCTTAATTTTATGTAAAGTTTAGAGTTAGATGCATTATCTATATTTTGAGTCAAAGTTTAGTTTATATCCTAAATATCAATTACACTCAATGTTATATGTTTCATCATGGAGTATACTAACACCAATAGATCAGAGAAACATTATCAAGTGAAGACAAAGTGTGTGTACGCACTCACTTACTTTTTTACTTTAAACATGTGATTATAAATTACAGTTAAAGGGGGAATGTGGAAACCAATAATTTGTAACATGCCCATGTGTAATGTAAAATTTTATTATGATCTCTTACTAAGACAAATGCTCACATTTATAATCTAATCAATTCATCTCTCTAGCTCTCCCATGAATTTCTTATTATTACACTTCCATATTTCTTCAATTTTGGGAATATTATATGATAAAATAAGTAAACAACACATGTTATTTATGTTCAATTTTTTCAATTTTGGTTTTCTCCATCTCTGTCTAAAATTGGATGATCCTATCTACTCACATTTTATGATTTTGTTTTCAATTTAAATATCTTATTTAGGTTATTTTATCTTCCTGTGGTCACCTTACTAGAATATTTTGACTATATAAGCAATTCAATGTCACTTTATAACTCATCGACACTCTTACAATTTCAAAATCACTCAAGTAATTCCTAAATATACCTATATTAGTTGTACATCAATTAAAGTAGTCCTAATACAAGTTTGAGTCACTCAACCATGTCAAAACGTGTAGCTTCCTCCATTTACAAATATGAAAATATCATATAGCCATGTATTAACAAGATCAAGGTCATTCCAAGAATTTTTAAAGGGTTTCAAGCAACAAAGGGCCAGGTTACATAGTTGAGGCACACCACATCACACTACTACCACGTTGGGTATATTCTATACTATATAGTTATCCCATTTTCTCAAAGTGTCAAAATAAATTAGGAACCCTAGGGGGATTATTAGTTGTTTACACTTGCACAAGAACATTGAAAAACTACATGAGGCTTGATATCACAATAAGGGAATGTAGTAGAATACTTGGATTGTTTCAATAGTTGGGATTTTAACCACCAAGGGTAGTCTATCCTTAACCGTATGCATGTTTTATCCTTTTGGTTTGTTAATGGTCTAATGAAGGGTTATATAGGTTTTAGGGTTTCCAATTTATTGCAAGTGATTATAGGTCATCCTGAAGTTATGTGAGAAAGAGAAACATACAAAAGTTCATTTATAAACAAGTGAAGCACACAATAAGTTTTAGATACAAACTCTCAAAGGCTCGATACTTTAATATATTGTTCTAGGTCAGGATCGTATGGTTCCATTTTGGATCATACACTATTTATATGGTCTTGTCATTATTTAGTTTTTAGAAGAACTCACACTAAAGTATTTCCATTTTCTGATCTTCTTATTCCATCATCTTACACATCCAGATCCTCCGTTTTTCCATGTATAAATAATTTTCTCTTTATTTTCATGTATACGAGAAAGTGTTTATCGTTTATCAATTATTAAATGGATGAATTCATTATTTTGATTAGGAATTATTAATGTTGTAAGTTAATTAGATAACAAATTCACTTATTGCAAACCCTTACATCCTTCTTATTGTTGTGTATCCTGTAGCAAATATAGATTTTAATTTGGGTTTAAACAATACATAATTTGGAGGGTTTGAGAACTTCACTCATTTTCACCACTTTATGACTCTAACAAAACTTTAATACAATGTATGGGGGCATGGTCCTACTCTTTGTTCTATATTTTCCATTTCTTATTTTAGACTCATGGTTACATCACATAGTCCTAGGGGCATGAGACCAATCATTCCCTTTAAAATTTATGTTATTTTATACTTGGGCCTAGATCCAGTACAATGGTGTGATCTACATGATTATAAGATAGAAGACCTTGTGAAAAAAATTATTCTTATTTTTTTTAATATATGTTTGGGTGACTAGAAAACCTTGTGGAAACTTTTCATTTTTTAGGTTTTTGGAACAAAGGTATTATGGCACCTTTAGGTCTTTGGTTAAGTGACACTAAATTATTTCATGAATATAGCATTTCCTTCAACAAAAAATGGATAATAATCACCCCTAATATTTCAACATCTCAATTCCAATATAAATCTCTAAGTGAATCAAATTTTGCAGCTTCTCCTTGACAAAGAAAATAAGTGTCTTCCTTCCATGATTTTTCCTTTTTACTTTACTACTTACAAATTCAATTTTCAAAGTTACAAATATATTTCTAAATTTGAGTTATAGTTCAATTTATTTTATGGACATTGGCTATAATTTGCATTGAAAATTTCATCATGGAGTGTGCCAAAACTCATGAAAAATCACAGAACTGAGTGAAGAAAAAGTGTGTGTGTACAATCAGGTGTATTATACTTTAATCATGTAATTTTATTTTCATATTTAAGGGGGATGTAGACACCTAAATTTTGAAATTAATTTTTTTATTTTATATCTAAAGCTTGAATTTTTCACACATTCTAAACATAGGTGACTTATCCTTATCCCTCTTCCATATATTCCTTACCTATCCACACTTCTTATTTACTTACAAAAATGATCACATCAATACATAATAATAAAATTATATAGGCACTAGTCTCAAAAATTTACAAATTCCCAAGATACCTATATGGGTTTGTTCAAATAGGACCAAAACATCCACGGTTTGGTCTAAGACAAACAATCTTATCTCCCACCACCCAATGATCACTTTTTTAATTTAATATATTTTCATGGGTCAATTCATGTCCCATAGGCTGGACGTAATGAGAAATTAACCTATGAATGCATATAAAATTAATTCTATCTCACTTAGTTAACTTTGTTGGAACTCATCTAGTACTCTCAAGAGCACTCGTTAAAAACCATGTTCCTAAAAAGCTGTAAGTTATATCCTAAACTACTTCAATATAATAACACAACCTAGGAGTAACCAAAACATAGGTATGAATCCAATTATTTACACCCTAATTAAATTATGTTATGAAAAGTGTTAAACAACAAATAGGATGTAAGGGTTTGTAATAATATATTATTATGATCTAATTAATTTATAATTAATCATCCATAATGAAAATAATGCATTAATACTTACAACACTTGATAAATAAAAAACAATACATCAAATACACAAGAGGATGTGAAGACTTTTTATAAAAAGAATATCCAAATGTGCATATAGATGGAAAAGGTAGATACAAATTTGGATATCCTACGATATCAAGTTTGAAACTAAAATTGAGAAGGGATAGGACCATATTTAACTTGTATAATCTAAACTTAGAGTTGTATGATCCCAAATATAATTGTAGGATATTTGACACTTTGGAACTTAGGATCGTAACTTCCTGCATGCTTCACATTCCTTGAAATTTACTTTATTGTATGTTTATCTTATTTGCAAAGCTTTGAGATGATGTGTAATCACATAAAACAAAGTGGAAACCCTATTAACTTGTAATAACATTCATCAAATCATTAGGTAAGAATAAGAATAAATCATGTGTTTGGTGAGGATATGATACCCTTGGTAGTTGACTTGGATTTACCAATCAAATGGTTGGACTACATGCCATTGTGTAAGATAAATCCTCATGTAATTCTTTTAGGTGCATGTGCAAGTGTGAGTGTGATTTAAGCCAACCCCTTATGGGTGCCCTCATGTCTCTTTAAATAGACATAATAGGATATTTATATAGTAAAAAATCTACCCAACATACTAATAGTGTTCTTTAGATGTGTTACCTAACCCTTTGTTCTTTAAAACAATTTGGAAATGCTTGGAGTGACTTTATTCTTGCTAAGACATGTCTCTATGACCTTTGCATGTTTGGAAATGGAGGAATCTAGACTCTTTGACCTAGTTGAGTGATTCAAACATATAGTAGGGGATAGTATAATTAAATTTACAACTAATTTGGGAAATTTTTAGAGATCCTCGAGTACTTTTTGGAAGGATATTTATAATAGTATTGTGTAAGAATTCCACGTGAGTTATAAAGTGATATTGGCATGATTATATAGCCTTATGCAGGTGAAATATTATATTAATCTTGGCTCTAGGATGATGAAATGACATAATAAATATATTAAAATTAAAAATAAAGTCAAAGAATATGATAGATCAAGGTTGTATGAGTCATTCTGGAGTAAATTTTACATCCTCAACAAAATCTATAGTCTAAAATAGGAGTTTGATGCAAAACATAAAGTTGTAGCATGTTACACAAGGATACTTTGGTATTTTGAGTACTTAATATTTCTCATATTTACAATAGAGAAGAGTGTAAATATGAGTAAGTCATGAAATATCTATGAAAATATATTGATAGGATTCTGAATATGAGAATTTATTTTATTAAGGGAGCGTATCCAAATTTTGCATTGTAAAAGGACACACTTATAAATTTTAGTATCTACATTTACCTCCATTTAAGTGTGTATTTGAAAAGAAAAACATATATGATTGTGCACACACAATTTATCTTTGCTTGATAGTTGTTCTCGGATGTGTTGGTGTTGGTACACTCCATGATGAAACTTTAATCATAAAGTGTCGTCAATGTCTATGATAGAATTTGAATTGTAACTCAAAGTATAAATAATGCTTGTAACTTTTGTAATTTTGAATTTTCATAAAGTAAAGGATATGAAAAACATGGTAGGAATACACCTATTTATTTTTTGAATGGAGGAAATCCCATTCTTATTATACTATGAAGATTTAGAAATATTACTAAGACATCAAAGATTTGGGGTGATAAATACCCAATTGTGCCAAAGGATAAACTAGGGTGTTATATACAAACCCAACCTTGGAAGAGAGGAAACAAAGTACCCCACAAATAAAAGAGAGAAGACTGACATATCACATTTTTAGTAATCTTGATATCTTCCCCATTTTAAACTTGTGAGAGAAGAGAAAGGAAATTTCTAAAGATCTTAGGTGCTTCGATACCTTTCACAACCCCATGGACCACACACTACGAGATGGATTTGTAACTATTGTAAACTCTTAGTACTATCAAAAAAATGAAAGGAATGGATATACCATGCCCCTATAATGTGTTGTAATGTTGAAAATGAGTGTAGATATTTTAGAATATCATAGAGGAGAAGAAGGCCTATGCCCCCAAACCTTGTTCGTCCAATTGTGTTTGAGTAGTGTAGAGGAGAATTATTGAAGTACTCATGCATTATTTATCATGCTATGAACCAAGTGACACGTATATGATTGTTTAAGAAACTTTTTAATAGCTAATAAAATATGAGAAAACTAGATTTTATTAATAATATGACTCTTGTGTAGGAATTTCCAATATGACCAAAAGCGTACTCAAGGTCTTAACAAAGATTGTATAGTTTTATCCTGTGTTGAATTTTGCCACTTTTTTTTGTATTTGTGCTTATTTTATAGGATATGGACCCTATAGAAACATCTTCTTATGTCGATAATTTTTCTCTAGATGTAGAATATATCCCAGTGAATTCCCCTCTTTTGAGGTACCCATGATAAAGAATTTGAGTGTGTAAATCAAAATAATATGTGTACCCATGTGTAATAATTTTGATAATCTATGTAGGATCACATATAATATTGTAATGGTGGCCACCATTGAGAACCTATATCTCTGCAAAAGGGGTTGTGTAAGGTGTAAAAATGACACACATAACAACCAAAATACAACACTTAACAATAAATAATACATGTATAGAAGTAATAAAAACAATGTAAAATGTGTTAATCATGTCATAATCTAGAGAAAAAATAGTATAACAATGTAGTAAAAATCCAGAGTGTCATAAAATTGATTCGTAATAGTATAAAAAAATTATAGTAGTAAGAGTCAAGTATTTCTCAATCTAGAGTAACAATAGCATATTAGTAGAAACAATAGTGTAGAGGAAAGTAATCAATAATAAATAAACCTATAAACATAGTAACATAGAGGCATAAAGCCACAAACATGAGATATGCACAATGTCATAAGAAAATCAAAATAGAAGGCACTTTAGGACACCTTTATAGAAATAAATGCATACAAACAAGATAGGTACAACACCACAAACATGGGACACACATGTTGTCATAAGACAATCAAGTCACTAAAGTCGTAAAAAGTACGTAATCATAGAATTATAATCGAGCAAGTAAATAGTCAATCCTAAGAACAAAGTCAAACATTGTAGTAGTAAAGTAAGGAAAGGATCCATGTAAGAAATTAGTGATAATAATTTATCAAGAGAGTATATAGAATAATGATAGTAAAAAAACATAGATAACTCCGATATGATAGCATTGTACAAGACATGTATGCTAGTCCTATTAGATTAAAAGATAACATAGATACTATGTATATAATCAAGCATGATGAGGCAATATAAAGTAACTACAATGAAATAAAATAACAAATTTAGTGTAAGATATTCCTCCAAAGACTAGTGTCAATGTGAAGGAACCAAGTCAACATCGATGATCATGTGTCATCATATGTGTGTATTTCATCACACTCAATCTACCTCATGAACAAATGTGTGTAAAGAGTATGTATAAAATATATGTTATCCATCAAACCAACATGAAAAATAATATGTATAAAGTAGCAAGCTACCTAATCAAACCATAAACATTTTCTCGAGTTTTTATTTTATAACTATGAGAATTTTTTTATTATCGGTTATTTGAATCTTTTTGAGTTGTTTTGAAAATAACTATGTATAGGAAATAGGTTAGCACAATAGATACCAAATAAGAATATCATAAAGAGGAACATCACATTTAGAGGTAAAAGGAGGTGTAAGCCCCAAAATTTTTAGAAAATATGAAGGGTGCTCATGTATATTCTATGTAGAAGTCATGGCATTTTCTTGAGTTGAATGACTAAGTAAAAGGTCAAGGAGGGAATGATCTTCTAGGAGTAGTATGTGAGATAATATATATATGCATGTATGTATTAGAAGGGAGTATCCTACTAGACATAACATGATAATCATAAGGACAAGATGTAGATATACTAGTGCTAGGAGTATTAATCATATCTATTGGGATAAACTACTGAGATATAAAGTCTTTGAATGGTATAATCCTAATTTTAACGATTTGTTCATTGCAAATGAACTTAACACATTGATGCGTAATGAAGTGTCACTACAAATGTATGAAGCCAAGAGAAACCTAAATTCATGTCACATAATATAAGAGAAGATTCCACCAAGAATGGGATGTCCAAGGTATCATAACTAACTAAGAGAGGGAGAAAAATATTCCTTATGTGTCTTAGAATCAAGTATGATTTTATTTTTAATGTATCTAAGAGTTAACAATAATATAAGAGTGCACATATTATGTGGATTAGTGATATCAATTAGAACATTATATATAGGATTTCAATCAACAAAAGCATGGATGTAAAGTCAATCAAAAAAAGTTTTGTACCATATCAATTTCATT
The DNA here is from genome assembly GCA_018340775.1 of Taxus wallichiana var. yunnanensis. NCBI lineage: Eukaryota > Viridiplantae > Streptophyta > Pinopsida > Cupressales > Taxaceae > Taxus > Taxus wallichiana. The sequence goes on from CM031236.1 coordinate 390,266,852, forward strand.
GAAAGTAATAATTGGAAAAGAAGTTGTAGGAGTATTGGTACCAATGATAACATCTAATGGATGAACATAAGAAGGTGGAGGTAACATAGTGTGATAAGAATGATGTGCCTTTCAAGTATATTTAATAATTTAATGCTCAAGAAGTGGATCAATATTTTTTGAGTTTTTTACTGTCATTAATAGACTTAGATTCAGTGGGAACATCTCATTCAATAACACCAATATTGATAAGTTCTTGTATAATACATGATGAAGCATATAATAGTTAGTGTAATGACTAATGCATCTATAGTAATAAAAATAGGCATTATCATTGGATATATTACCATGAGACACACTTTTATTAACCTATATAAGTGGAGGGAGAGATACAAGGTTTCACTCAAGTAATTGTTTAAGCACTATTTGTAGTGTACAAGTTAGATGAGTGAATTTCAGCTGAGAAGTATTCAATTGTAGCTTTGTGGGTTGAGATACAACATTGATAGTGGTTTTAACTTCAAATTTTTCATCATTAGGTTTTATTTTAAAAGTAGTTTTTCCTTGAAAATTGTGATTATAAGTGTTATGAGGATTAACAACATATTTGAGCTTATTCATGTTGAGGAGCTTAGCTTCACTTTCTTTAACAATATGAGATACATGATCGGTTGAGTTGAAGTTATCAAAGATAACTGATTCTTGTAAAGTGACAAGAATGCTACGTGTAAAAAGATAATGTAATTCACTATCTAAAAAATATTTATCATCTTAGTAAGCATGGTCTTATAGCATAAAACATATCATTTATGGATTCATTCTAACCTTGTTGCATTTTATCCTTTTTTGTGTAAGATATTTTATCTTGAATATTGATAGAGAAATTTGTAATAAATTGACTATCCAAGGGAATAAAATTACAAATGAAATGTATGTGTAAATTCTAAAACCATTGTAGGGAAAAATATTTGAGACTATGAGGGAAGATATTAACTTAAGTAATCTATCATTTAAAGAGTATTCCAAGAAAGCAACATGAAATGTACAAAGCCGATCTTCACGATTACCCTTTTCATCATTTATAGGAATATTAGAAGAAAAAAATTGATATGAAAAGGTGGGAAGCCACTTATGGTGCAAGTGGGCTATGGAAAAAATAAGTATAATCCATAACATAATAAGAAACATATTCACCTTTTTGTAATAGTGGACCCCGAGATTGCAAATTATGAACATGGGATTCAAGTGCCTATGTTCTATAAGAAGTATGTGAGGCACTATATGTGTAGATAGGAGATATAGGAATAGTAGTGTTCATTATAATAGACATAACAACATTGTGAAGTGGAGGATTAGGTTCCCCAAATAAAACATGTATAGTAGATGAAATAATATTAGATGTATGCATAATAGATGATGGAGAATTGGGAAAAGCTTTAGAAGATATAATAATATTCTTAAGGTTGTCCATGACAATATAAAGAAGAATATTAATATTATTATGATGTTGTTTCAAGAAATGTGTAAAATGTTGTGCCTCATCATTTAATAGAGTGTGATTTTTAGATATGTTATGAGATCCCTCACTTTGTATAGTATTAGTGAAAACAATGAAGAAAAAATGAGAAAAATATTTGTAATATAATATGCATGCTTACGAGAGTTAGAGATGGTAGCGTCGGGAGGTGCATGCTCATAAGAGTGAGAGATATTAGTGTCAACATAGGTAGAATTAGAAAATGGTTCCACATACTCATATTGGGGAGAATCATGGACCTAGTTAGAGGGATAATAACTTCTATTAGAGAAATGTTGGGAACCCTTTGGATTGAGATAAATATGATGATAATGATAATGATCTATACTAATTTTTAAACACACAAAAATAAGAAATATAAAACCCTAGGGCCATTAGGGCTTGAGCAATATATTTGAATAAAATTTTAGGTTTACCAAATATTTACACCCTAATTTCATTACATTATGGAAAGTGTATGGAATTATATAGGATGTAAGATTTTGTAGCATGATATTATTATAATCTAATCAATTTAAAAATAAAAATTCATAACTAGAATACTGCATTAATACTTGAAACAATTGATAAATGTTTAACAATATGTAAAAAAAAAGAGGAGATTAATAATAATCCATAAAAGTTAGAATAAAGATCCAAATGTATGGAAAAGTGGAAAAGGTAGATCAGAAATTGGAGATGATCCTATATCAATTTTGGAACTAGAAATTGAGCAAGAGTAGGACCATATGAAATCTATAAGATATAAACCAATATTTTTATTCTTTTTAATGGAAGTGTAGATTCATGGACCATTTGAAAATTTCACTTTGTAACTTCCTACGTGTTTCACTTACTTGAAAATTCCCATTGATGTATGTGGATCTTATTCACATAACTTTGGAATAACTTGTAATCACCTACAACAAAGTGGAAGGGGCCCTCAACAATCTATAGAGAGGGGGGGGGGGCGGTCGAGTCCTTTCCCATTGGCCTATATCTATAAGATTCTCTAAAGGCCCTACGTACCTCTCCCTCCTTCATCGCAAAAATGCCCCCTATATATTCTCTGCGTAACCTCCCCCTCGCTATACATAGTAGGCATAGGCTATCAGCCCATTGCAGTAGAGAATCTATCAATCACATGAAGGGTTGAGAAGGACCAACACACCCTACCTTCCCCTCTCCACCTCACCTTAATAAAATAATTAGATAACAAAAAGGAGAAATGATGTGTGGTGAGGTGAACTACCCTTAGTAGTTGACTTGGCTAAGCCAATCCAAGTGTTTCACTACACGCCCTCATGTGGGATTAAATGTCATGTATTTCTTTTAGGTGCATGTACAAACATGAATATGATCTAATCTAACCCCTATGGGTTCCCATGTGTATCTTGACACAAATATAGTATGATAATAGTTTAGTATAGAATGTACCCAGTATGGTAGTAGTGTGATGTGGTATGCATCATCCATGTGACCTAACCATTTGTTCCTTAAAAGATTTTGACAATTATTGAAGTGAATTTTCTCTTGCTAAGACATGGCTTTATGACCTTTAATGCTTCTAAATTGAGGAAGATAAAATATTTTTCCTATTTGAGTGCTCTAAAATCATAGTAGGGGTTTATCTAATTTATGTATAGCTGATTTGGAAATATTTTAGAGAGCCTAAGTGATTTTTGGTATGATATTTGTAAAAATATCATGTAAAAATGTCGTGTGAGTTATAAAGTGATATTGAATTGCTTATATATATTTTTGTATGTGAAATATTATAATAAGGCTGAACTCTAAGAGGATGAAATGAAAAATAAAGATATTCAAATTAAAAAAGTTAGAGAATATGAAAGGTCATGACCATATAAGTCAAACAATACCAAATTTAACATCTTGAAAAAGTTGTATGGTCTAGGAAAGGAGGATTTTGATGCAAAAAAATAGTAACATGTTGCATATGGACAATTTATGGTTTTAATTAACTAATGTTTCTTGAATTTATGATAGAGAAGAGTGTAAAGATAAGGAAGCATTGAAAGAGCTAGGGAGATATACTGATTGGATTGTGAATGTGAGAATTTTTCCTAGCATGGGAGCATAGCCAAACTTAGAATTGAAAAAGGATAAGCTACAAAATTTTATTACTTACACCAGTGTAACAAGTTTTAAGAGTCATTCATCTCATTTTATAGAACTTACAAAACAAGCCAAGCCAATCTTAAGTGCTCCAAGTCCTTGTATCTCATTATCAAGTGTTCAAGTTGCCAAATTAGTTACATCTAAATAAATATCACATGTTAGGTGGAAAAATTCACATGGTTTGAGGCCTCTTTAAAGTAGTGTGAATATAGATGGTATATGGGTACTTCAATCCAAACAATAACCTTCTTACATGGGTATCCTACCCATGATTAGGTATTGAGGGTGTTTTACATCACAAAGAGGGTTTTGTAGATACATGAAATATATGGTTTCAGTGTGAAGGTTATCACAAAGTGCTGTAAAAATGTAGAAATTCATAGAGCACTAACATATCATATAAAACCATAAGATTAGCAACATACCATACCATATCTGCAAGATTGGCCATATGGTTCCATACCGGCTTAGTTTAAAGATATAATTCTATACTTGAAGTACCTCTAGGTAATTTTTAGTTTACATAGTAACTCTACACTCCCAAATCACCTCTTTACTTTTATAATCAATTAAGTACACTTCTCTTGTGTTGTGAGAAAATCACATTTATCATTTTTATATATAAGGGTTAGATTGTTAGTAGAAAAACATGGAACTTATAAGCTCATAAATTACAATGTTACACTAACATCAAGATGAAACAATAAATGGGGAAATAATTAAACATGAATAATTCAAATCTCCATTTGTTGAGTAGATGAACTTCATATTTTGGATTCTCGTAAACTATTTGTACAAGATAACCGTTGCATGGTTGTAAGGAGAGATTGAATATACAAGGAGTATTTCATAATTAGAAGCAATATCTAGATTTGGAAACTTCTTACATCAACAAGGGTTTATCAATTTATCAATATTTCCAATAATATAAAGATCTCATGATAATTAGGCATGTTTTGGTATTTTGGGGGTTATTTATATATATTTATAATTTTGGAAGTTTAGGTGATATTGATGAATGTTGGATAATGGAGATGTAGGATTAGAATATTTTTAATTATGACGAGGAGAAATTAAACAAGATTAATTGTCCATGGAATGAAATGGAAATTGGATGTGAAGAAAGTGATTTAATTAATCAAACAAGAGTCAATTTAATGTTAAGGATGATTTAAGAGTGATTTTAGAGAAACACATTTGGGGTGTCTACATTTTCACCTCTTTTGGAGGGTTTCATAGAAGCAATACCATTTTAAATAAATTAGTAAAAATATACAATTTACTTAGAGAAAAATAAAATAAAATGATGAAATTGATAAGGAGATGCCCTCTCGAGAGATTGTATGGTGATAGAAGAAGTGGAGGGGTTCTTGAAAGGTATAACAATGTCCGTGATGGTATGAATCCATAGGGGAAAAGACTATAAGCTGGAGGAGGGTGAAACAAGTCATTATCACCTTATGAAGTAGGAATTATAGAGAGATATGGTTTTTTTGTAAGAGAGGAGATCGTGGAGAAATTTATGAGTCATATACACCGTGATGAGAAAGTTTGATAATACCATCAACTAATGATATAAAACCCTTAGTAAGTGATTCTTTAAATTTTTATTTTCGGAATTTATAAGGGTTAAAAGTTTAGGTAGGTGGACATGTTGCTCCCTATTTTTGAAGTATAAGATTTGAATTTTCAAAAAAAGTGCATACATTAACAATATTATCATGTACAATCATAAGATTAGTTTACGCACTCATGGGATTAACACATATGTAAATTTTGAAATTGAAATGGATTCTCTTCTCTCTAATTAGTTCATACACGCAAATTCATAGTACATCTATGTATTATCATAGTACATGCACTAGTTTAGTGGATCTACTCAATGCCATAACACATACACTTTTGTAGATTTTTTTCACATAGTTTTAGCATTTTTGCTTGATTTAGAAAAAAAGACTAATTTTTTTGTTTTATTTGGTTATTGCAAGGGTTTCTATGCATTATATAGGCCTAAGAGAGGCAGTTTGTTGTGTTGATACTCGCCATAAAATTTACATATTATGAGTGGATTGGTCTAGAGGTAGTTAAATTATAATATGTAGTGTGGATACCTAAAGCATCTGAGCCGATAAGGAAATTTTGATAGCATTGACTAAGAGATGATAGTAAAATATTGAACATTTCATCTAATAATATAAGAGATTATAATGACACTTGAGGATTTCTACAAGATAGTGAGATTTTCAATTGTGGGTGACATCATATATTGGGATGGATCTAACTCGGAAAACATCATTGATTAGATCTATAGGTAGAGATGATTTCCCAATAAAGTCATATCACTAGATTTCATTGAGTGTTATGAGAGAGACACGGTAGATGACATACCACTAGTATTGATGATACTTGTTAGTGGTAGATTACTTCTTGATAAGATGGGGTGGTACTTATGGATTGGATACATGGACATGATTTTATTAATGATTGATGATCATTGAGTTTTTCCTAGGCACCAAATATACTTGAAACAACTATACAAATATCTACACTTGATTACATATAGATATGGGTACAACATTGGATCCACCACAATCCTACATATATTCAAATGACATAATATTATAGTGGGAAACCCATAGGGATACTAAGAGGAATAAATGATGACGAGCCTCAATTTTTGGATGGGTTATTATTAGAGAGGGCACATGGGACAAAGAGGGAGACATAATGTACTACATGAGGGAAATATATACCTTGTGGCAAACACATTACATGGATTCCCTACTGTATATGTGGGGATGGGAAGAAGAGTAAGAGAAGCTTAGGTTTTGTTGTCATCGAATTGAATAGCGCAAAAATTCAAAACTTGAACCATGACAACCAAGCCATAATGTGAAAACATGTTTCAAACCTTCTTGAATCCCTCTCCTTATTAGTCTATCTTATGTGTGATGATCATATTTAACTTGCAGGTTCTTCTAATTCTTTGAATAAACAAGTATAATTTTGTAAAAATGTGTAAAAGGGTTCATAAGTTCATTTAATGAAGTGCAACAAAAGATTAGTTCTCTCGATAAGCCTAGAAAGGTAAATTTTGGCCATCATGGGGCCCTTTATGCATCCTACAGGAGGATTATGAAAAATAATAAACATCCAAAGGTGGTATTTGGGAGATTTTAATGTATTGGAAGTATTTTAGGAAAATTTAGGGAAGATTTGGTGTTTGGGGAAATCTATGTAAAAGTGGGTTTTTCTGTATAAGGAATGTACAAATCAAACTATGAACCTAAACTTCCACAGATGATTTTGAGAGCTATGTAAGGTATTATAAATAAATAAAATAGGAAATGGAAATCTGGAATAATATTCTACATGGTGGTAGCATCAAATTTATCCAAAGCCCGATGGTTTCTTGAAATAGTTCAATCTTCGTAGGTGTATCTCATTGTCCTAATAAAAAGGGAGCCATTTTTATAGTTTCAGGAATAATTAAGGTCTTAAAACTATTAAATTTGTCTTATAATGGTATTTAAGGTCATATTCATATAATATTTCATCTCAAAATTCCATTTGGAGCTCAAAGTGTGAAGATTTCATGTTTCCAGGCTATTTCGGGTAAGTCGGTGTAAAAACTGGCTTTCCAAATGGGGTAAGGAAAATTTGGTTATACATCTTGTCCCTTTGCACTAAATGGGACAAAGGTGACACAAATTTTCACCCCATGACATTATTTTAACCATACAAGCACCCAATCAAGTCAAATCAACCCGAGTTGAGTCAAAGGAGAGTTAGGTGAGTGTTTCCTATACTTAGTCAATTTTATGATGTGCCAAATTTCACCACCTTTCTAAGGAAATTTTTGTGTCCCTGTAGACACCCAAAATTGGGTCACAACCCTCTAAACCACCTTCGATTAATTAATTCCACACTACACCTAACCATGCCCACTTGCAAACATTTTAATTAATTTAACTATCATAATTAAGTTAATATCCATCTCACTAAGCAACCTCACCTTTCCACCTCATCCTAGACTTATTTCTAGCCTATTAATGAACCTAGACCAAGTCCCCACTTATCTCAACCAACTAGGACTCTTTCCAACCCTAACTATTCATGACCTATTAATCATCTAACTAATTCCACGCTCTAATTTACTTCATTCAACACTCCAGACCCGAAATAATCCAAAGACTATGCCAAATTTGGGAGAAAAACCCTATTTTTGGCAAGTTAGACCAATTCTCCTTAAATTATGCCGGTTATTCCTTGTCCAGTGCTAGTCACCTAACCGTCATTGGTTAGGTTAAATAGAAAATATTAACTCATTGATTAGGTTCTGAATCTTTTCATCTGGCTTTTACAACCTAACATTCTTGTTCACGAGTTCTCCAACGACTTTGTGACACACCAAATATCCTCACTACATTCAGAGACCATACTAACCATCCACATATTGATCCATAGCTCCAAAGTATGCTCTGTGGGAAACATCGTGCCTTCTAGCTACTACTGCATTCATTCGGGACCACCTTTCTTCACAACCATCACCACCATCTACTTTCTACCTACATTCAACAAGTAATTATTGTTTCTTCCTTGTCATTTTCAATAGATTAGTTTTTTTATTAGCTATCTGTTTCATTCCTTATTCTACCTCACCTAGATCTCTCCCGTACCACCTCCATCTAACTATCTTCCTATTTACCCATCATACCTTGCCCAAACCTCTATATTTCTACCTTTGAGTCCTTAGAATAATCCCACAACATCACCTAAACTCCCCTCACTCTCTGTGCAATCACAAAGAGTGCCCAAAACCCCATTTTTAATATTATTTCCAAATTTCCCCTATCGACACCGGTTATCAAAATGACGTCAGTCCATTGCTAGTAGTTGACATTGGTCGCTTAACTAGCATTAGTCTCTATGACTAGTAATATTATTATAAACAGAAACCTTATAAATTCCTCCAAACAACCCAGAATCATACCCAAATTTTCCCATACATCACCTACAACTTATGTTATACCTCTGACTCCAAACCATCCTACTAGCCATCCGAGATTTAATCGTAACTTTACCTGTTAGATTAAATTTACTTATTGTATGCTATAGGAGATAACTAAATATTATCAACTATAGTAGGAATCATTCATTTATAATTTATTCTTTCATTAAGTTGTTTTAAATAGGGGATTGACAACCATTTGAGGAAGCATCACGTTTCCCAGATCTAGCCTTTGCTAGGTAGTCCTCTACCATTTGCTATTTAATATCATTTGGTGGTCTTGTTGTGTTTCTTATATAGGTCATTCCTCCTAGCCAAAGGGAAGCTCTCTACAATCATCTTGGTCAACATTCTATGTGTGCACACCATCTACATAATCACAAGTACATCTCCTACACATTTTACCTATTACCTATTTTGTCTCATACTTTGCGGTGAAATTTTTTTATGAGACTATTCATCCTTCCATACCCATTCATCCTTATCCCCCACATTGGGAGATGCCTAAATTCAACTAATTTAATAAAAAGGAAGATCTACAATAACATTTGTGATCATTTAAACATGTATGTTATCTCGATCGCCCACGATGACACTTTTCTTCTTAGGACTATGCCCATGTCCTTGATAGGACCTACTTTAGATTGGTATAGTTCTTTACCTGGGCACTCAATCTTTTCTTTCAATCAATTGGCTCAAGCCTTCCTTGACCATTTCTCCATCAACATCATTAATAAGGTCTCCATGACTGATTTGTATTCAACACGTCAATATGAAGACAAATCTACCACAAATTTTGTCACACATTGGTAGAGCCTTACAAATCAGCTCACCTTTCAACTTCCACAAACTAAGCCGATAGAGTTGTTCACTAGGGCTTGTGCCAGGAACATATCTCTAACTCTTCAGGTCCAAACATTCCAGACGTTTGATGAGGTGTTCATTATGGCTTGGAAGCTATAAATTCATGCTATGAAGAGAACAAACTACAATTACACAACAAGAGCGCTCATTTTAAATCAAATGACTCTTCTTACTCTTCTAAACCAAAAAAAATCATGCTAAAGAAAAGGTATCGCCAACCCGGTGGTCTTGAAAGTTGGCCCATCTCATCTATCAAACCAACCGAAACCTTCTTCTAATATTTCTACTATTCATAACTTCAAGTAGAATCAGAACATGTAAGATGTATCCCCATAGGAGAACCTTATTCCTCTGTGTTGGAAAAGTTGTTAAAAGTAGGAGCCATCACCCTTCCATCGATCAAACCACATATTGGCTTTGACCCTTCCCATCCTATACCCACATGGTATAAGGAGAACGACTATTGTAACTATCACCATGTTAGAGGACATAGTAACAAAAATTGTAAAACATTCAAAAACATTGTCCAGGAAATGTTAGATAATGGAGATCTCATCCTGGACAACCCTAACGTGTTGGAAATCAAAACCTTCAGGTCTTTAAGAATCTTTTCCAAACCATACCCATTCATCGAATCAAAGTTAGAGAGACTTCTTGTAATAACACCCATGTTCACGAGGTTCATGTTGTATTTGACATATTACTTGACCCTTCTTCTCGCTTCCTTCCATCCCCTCTATTGATGAGATTCTTATGCGAGCTCCTCTACCCACAGAGGATCCTATTTCACCTATTCCTATACCCATAGAGGATCCTACCTTGCCTACTCCTTCATCAACATAGGCACTTACCCCACTTATTCCATCACCTATCGAGGAGCTTTTATTACCCATGTTATACCCAAAGAAGAGTCTATTTTATCCTCTTATCTATCAAAGAAAGAGTATGCACCACCTACCTTGCCACCTCCTCAAACCATAGAGGATCCATTATTATACACTCTTCCCGTGAGTGATGCATCTCCCAAGGTCTACCAGATCCCGTTAGACTTCTTCGCATCACTTCTACTTGTAGATTCGAAGCCAAAAACTTCCTTGTCTCACGACCTCAAAATTTTTCACATGGATTACTACCAAGTCATCACCATCATCCTCTACCTCTATGTCATTCTATTGTTTATCCGATCGCTTAGAGTATGTTGACCCCACCACACTCTGGGGGTGTTTCTGTCTCCCAGTACCTACGCTAATGAAGATTATTACCCCAGACACCTCCACCATCTACCCAAATATATTCCAAACAAATAAGACCATGAGACCTAAACCAATCATATTATCATCTTCTTCATCAACCTCTCCTTCACCCCAACCTTCACATGCACCCAAACCTCCAACAACACCTAAAACTCCACCTAAAATCAACACTACATTAGAGTTCCATCCTACACCTAGTCTACTGCATCCCGCAGTCAAACTAGACCTGAATACTAAGAAACCACCCATCAGAAAGTATCTTCCCATGCCTAAGAAGAAGAAACAATCCCTTAGGCATTATTTTCCCTCACCTCTTGCATTGATCTTAGGCCCACACTCTTCTACCTTGGTCCAGATACCACTTTATTAAGGCAAGTACAAGGTGTGACAACTCATATCCACACCTTCACCACCTCATTTACCCACACCTTTACCTCTTCACAAAAGCAAATCCCAAACATGGAAGCTCACACCCACACCTCTACCTTTATCATCTCATTTTCCCACACCTTTACTTTCACCACCTCTTCATCTCACACCCACACCTATACCTTCATCATCTCCCTTACCTATATCTTCTCCGTTACTCACCACGATATCATAGCCAACACCGCCACTTTCACTCGGCTTTTAGATTACCCTTGTCTTATTTGTTTGCTTCTACTTCATGTACCCCACCTACACCTTTACCCAAGAAGGTGAAACCTAAATCAAAAACAAAAACAAAAACTTTGCTATCCACCAAAAAGGTAGCCCCACCTACGCCACCTCCAACAGCACCTCTTCCACAAAAATCACATGTACCTTCACCAAAACCCACTCTTACATCACATTGTGATCCATTGGTAGGGTCATATTCCAATGTCCTTTCTATATTGCTAGAAACCTCTACTATCACATTACCGCCATTAAACTTTATGACCCAATCAAAATTAAACCAATAGAGTTTGATAATACTAATATTTGTACATATCATCTCTCTTCGTGGCATGATATCAATGATTGTAAGGACCTTAGAAACATTATCCTTTAGATTTTTAATTTAGAAATCCCCTTGGAAGAAGATTACCAATTGGAGGAGAATTTCATTCCCCCTTTGCTTGTCACTACACAACCTAATCCTATATCTATTCAGGGGTCGTTACCTCCATCTCCAAAACCATATTTTCCACCTCCATTCTTCAAAATCAATATGGTTCAAGTAGCTACTCTATCACAAAAGGAAAAAGGAAAAGAGAAATACGGTAACTGTATGCACCCAAAATTACATGTGCTACATTGTCAAAAAATGGTTATAAAGGTCCCCAATTATGATTTATATCCTTTTAGAATATGTTCAAGCTCTAAAACCCATTTGTAGTACATATTTATAGCCTAGACATCCTTACTTAGCCCTCTAATGCTTTTTCCTAGCTTCCTACTACATGTTAGAGTAGTTTGACCTTTAGTGTCAAAACTATTTCCCAGTTAGGGCGGTGGTTTCCCAACCGCTACCATGGGCAGGGCAGTGGTCCTTTAACTATTGCCTCGCATAGGGCGGCAGTCCTATGCAAATTTTATAGAGATTTCACTCATGTTTTGATGCAGAATTCTCTCATTTAACTTCTATTTTTAGACGTGTTTCTTTTCCATTTCGATGATTCCAAGGTCCAACTGCCTTGTGGCAATCTATTCTTGTACTTCTATTTATGATTGATGGTTGTTAATAGTTTGAACTCCATCTTCACTTTTTTATGTCCTCCTTTAGCTGCCAAATGACTTCAACCATTGCCTAGCTAAATTCCTATAAATATCATGCTTGTGGGCAAGCAAAACCTGGAGAATTTTGAGTATTCTTGTTATCGCAAAGCTACTGAATTTATTGATGGAAATCACCAAAGCCAATCTCAGTTCAATTATGCTTGCATTCTTCCACCTGCATTACTTCCTAGTCTACCAATCCAAGCTGTTGTCTACTACTTGCACTTTTCTTCTTCTGTTGTTGCTACATTCCCACCCGTTGGACTCATGTGGACATAGAAATTGAAAGGATAAACTGAGGGGATGAATATTCACACAACCATATTTTCCATTGTTCTTGCATATCCAGGTTGGAGGTGTTGTTTGTTTGCTTCATTTATTTAAATTGTTGTTTCTAAATCATATTCATTCAAATAATTCATATCAAATAGAGAAAAAATTCTCTTTCATTTGCAAATTGTTAGTTAATTTCCAAGAGGGTTTATATCTTTCATAGTAGCTCCTGGTGACAAATCTTCTTCTTTCTATCCCTGTGGATTTGAAGGAGAAAGTATCTGTAGGAGGTTGTTTATCATATCATAGATTATTTGGAAAATTATGTTAGCATTATTTAGAATACACTCAACACAGGTGAATAACCACACCGGGTTATTTTGCTTGTTTAGTTTTAGTGTAGAAGTAGATTTGATTATTTAGAATAAAAAAATTGTTGTTTAGTGATTGTAATATTTCAGTTTTTTTGATTTGCTTAGATTAGTTTCCTTTAGTATTAGCTTAGATTGTTAATTTCATTTATTTTACATTGATGCTTCAAACTAGTTTAGCACTTGGATCCAATTAGGAAAACATGCCATAGGGAATTTACGCTACCCATTCATAGCCTCTAAATATCCCCTTTTGCTGATTCGCTACTGGGAAATCACATTACCATATCTTAGTCACTGATTCTCCCATAGAAATCCATCCACACATTCCACACTGGCTGTCTTGGCATGACCTCGGGAGGTCGAGTGCAGATTGAAGTTCACAAATCAATTTTTATCAAGACAAATTGGTGAACCCGATGTGAAGTATTAATTGCTTCTTGTTTCCTTTTATTTCATTGTTATTACCTATCTTTCCATTTCTTCCCCTATTTTGATAGGTATTTTATACTTTCTAAAATATGTCTGGAAGAGAGTTTGGTGGGCCATTTGGCTCTAATAGATATTACACCAACGTTCAACCATAAAATTAATCTCTTTCAAGGTGGGGTGAAAATCACACAAGAAACATCCAAACCTCCCCTAGCTACACTTCAAACCCCATTAGCTATGTAAGGATGGAGGAGGTTGATCAACTTTTAAACATGCAATACAGTCAACCCAATGCAAACCATGTTCTTACCATAGATTCTTGTCAAGACCTCACATTGCCATGCAATCAATAAAAGATGATATATTTACATGAATAACTAATCCTCTTCATCAGATAGATGAATCTTTGGATATAATGAAGAATATAGCCTCTGATATTTTGCATGCCTATCCTAATATTCTTACTTTTGAGGAAGATAAGAATTATAACACCAAAAATTCATGACAGGGTATCATGATCCTGGTCAATCAAACCCTATGCCATAGGCACCCCAACAAGGGACTCAATCCTCTCCTAATGATCTCATTTCTACTTTATTAGGGAGGATTAGAGAACTAGAAAGTGCCAGACTTCACAACCAACACATGTAGTAGGGCACAACATAGGGTATCCTGTTGACAACAAAGAATACATCCCTTCTAATGAACAACCAACACAATATCATGTGCAACAAGTATATCCAGTTCATTCAAATCTAGGTGATCTTATCACAGGATTAGACACACTAGGGATAGGTCCTCATCCTTCTCAAGCTTATCCTACGCAAGGTCTACATGGAAGTGCATTCTCGAATTCCACCACAACAAGAAATGTGACATTCCCTGGTTTTACAACCGCTAGTCCATATCCCAAGACTATCCTACCTTACTTACATATGTATTCAAATTCCCCCCAGATGGAACCATATTCCATTCCCTCTCCTTATGCTCCATACATTCCACTCAATGCTTATAATGCAACTTATCCATATCATCCTCCTCTAGCTCCTCATCAAGGATCTTTGATGGTGGAATCTTACGCAATGGGTACCTATGTAGAGTACTTAAAAGAGCATATTGAATTCACCATACATGGTGTCATGCTTCTTTGCTCGTTGTGTGATCTTACAAAATTTAAGGGAGAAGGATACCCGAATGATCATATCAAGGCCTACACGATCGCTATCGTGAATTTATTCCTTGGGATGTTGTGGTGGCTAATATCTTTCCAAAGACTCTCAAAGGAATCACATTGGATTGGTATTACCATATTTTGGAAGCTTCTATACATTCCTTTAAACAACTTGTTTCTGAGTTCATCAAAGCATTTGACATGAAAAAGTTGTTATGTATAGGGATTAGGGAGTTCTTGCATATGAGACAGGAGCAAAATGAATCTGCCACCCATTTCATCTAGAGATGGTTCCAAGTTCTTTATTCCTCTGCAAGTGTGCCTAACACGGACTAGATATAACTTTGTGATCTTTTCCTTCAATCACTCAATCAAGAGACTAGGGAAGAAGTCTAGAAGTTTCCTTTCCATAGTTATGAGGAAGTATTGGAAGGTTTTCTTCGGATTGACCAAGCCGCTATAGATAGTGGGTGTAATAGCTACAGTCCCAATGGGAAGTTGGTATCTCTAAATCAAAATAATGTAAATTATCAAAATAATGGGGCCAACAACCAAGGACATCTCTTACTAGGATTAAATTATCAAAACTTCAATGTATGCATTTACCCTCTTGAAAGTTGGAATGATATTATGATAGGAGTGCATTTATTTTTGTTGCATCTCAGGGGACATCTCTTGCTAGTGCATCCTACAGGCATATACTATCTCTTGTGCATTGAATTTTATATGGTCCCAAGATTCTTCATGAGCTTTGTTTTGCATTTGGTGTAATCACTGTTAAATGCTTCTGTGTTCCATGTATTTTCCATATTGCTTAATAATTGCCCCTGTATTGGGAGCTTCACCTTTGATCATTAATGGCTACACTTTTGAAAAGTGCATGTATTCCTCCATCTATTTTTCTCTATATAATTCATTGTTAAAATAAGAACACAGTGCCTTAATTGGAACATATCCAATATAAAGTACTAGGATCCAGTCCCTATCATATTCCAAGGCATAATTGTACATATATAACTCACATAATAACAATTGAATTTCATGAGGCATTTTTATATATATTCTAAAGAAAGGTCTGGCTCCACTAATATCAAATGGAATATTTGAGTTGATACAAGTATAGTTTAACTGTAACATTTGTTATTTTAAGAAAATGGCATAAATGTTAGAAGGTGGCATGCATTTAAGTATGTCATTGGTCACCTAAACTGTATCTTCCTACTTTTTCTTGAGCCTTACAATTTCCTTATCCTTATCCTTAAGCTCCTTTTCCTTTTCCTCAATGTCCTGTTGATGCTAGAAGATTAGTTCTTCCTTTTCCCTTTCCCATTTTCCTTACACCTATTAAAATAGTTTTCAAATTGTTGCACCCAGTAATCCAACAAGGTTATCTGCGTGGCCATATTTCGCAAGCTAGTTATGGAGGTTCTTTGAAAACTTATTTGATGATGTCCTATGGCAGGATAGCTTGTGGCAATAATGAGGAAGAAGGCTCTAATATGGTCTCAATTTTCTCCTCAGTAACTATGGGAAAATTCCCTTATACCATCGTAATGTGCTCATGTGGTTGTTTTGTTTCAAAATGTGAACAATATTGTCAATAATTTCTTCAAAAACATGGAGCATATAATCCCCAATTTTCATCTCATCAATCTATGTCTCAAGCATTGTGTGGTCATGGAATTCCTCTATCTTATCTTCATCATTGGTGGATTTATAAGATGTGTCTTCAATTTCCTAGGAAAATCCTTCTCCTTCATGCTTCTCATGGGTTTCCCCAACATGAAATTCCTCTAGATGTTGTTCAGTAGGGCTTTCCTGAACAGTTTTATCACCACTTTCTCCTCCTTTCTTATCTTCCATACCCTCCATGGACTCCTAAATTTAAACATCAATACCTTGTTGATATATTTCCATTCATGTGGCCTCAACATTATCTTTTGCCACTTCTTTATCACTATCAAGTGCTATGGTTTCAGATCTTTGTGGATTTTGACTTATGTTTTTGCTTTTGCGACCGACTCATATGCAACACAAAAATGAATGCATTAATTTTATTTGAGGGATGCAAACATGTGAGGTGAGGTTTTGTGACAAAGTGGGGTGATGTGGAGTGACAAATCATAGGGTGAAAGGTGGTGGCATATAATAGCTTAATTAAAGACATTCATGACATGGCATAAACATTAATTAAACATAATCATTCTATCGATACTTTATTAAAGTGAAATGAGTGCACTTATCTCAAGAAATGTGTTAGATGATGATTACATGTGTAATTGCACCTTTTGCTATAGGTAGAATTATCATGATGTTGCATGTTGAGGTGCCACAATGTTGCAAATGTTGTTTATAGTGCTGCAAGTGTATGCAATGTCATGTTGAAATCCCCTTAATGAAATCAATTAATTCCTGGAGAGGGAATAATGAATTTTTTTGGTGTCAGTCATCTTCATCACTATTTATATGTGTAGTTTGTTCCTTATTTTCTTCATGCAATCATAAATTTCGCCAATAGGAAACCAAGGCAGATCTTTATGCATGTTGTTACAAGTGGTCATTTATTCTTTGCACCATATCCTTCTGACAAAGACCATGCACTTCTTGCAACAAATACACCAAATACTACAAAAAATAAATTCTAAGAAAACAAAACATGTTAGTTGAGTGTAGCTGATCAACATGAGGGTTGATCACATCACTTTTGTTCATCCTTGGAGTATTTAGCAATCTAAATATACCAAGGCCAATAAACATCTCATTCTCTAGCAGCTTCCAAAGAAGAACTAGCAGTTCAACTTCGACCTTAACTCTAATGTTATCATCTCCATCTTGCTTTGACCACCTCAAATCGGGCTGCATGAAGGTGCTACACGTTAGTTGTACTTTTATGCAATCTCAATCTATGACCATTCACTAGTAGTTTGAATCTCACAAGATCTATGGTGGTGAGTTTTACACTCCATTGGGAAATATTTTCTCAATATCATATGGGCCTAACCACCTTGTCCTAAGTTTTCCCATGTGGTCCTTGTACTTTGAGTCAAATAAGAGAGCCCAATCACCTTCTTCAAATTACCTTGTTTTGATGAACCTATCATGCCATTTGATCATTTTCTTTTGTACCACCTTTGTATTATGCACATCTTGTCTCCTCATTTCATCTAGCTCATTGAGTTGGAGAATCCTTTACCTTTGAGCTTTAGAAAAATCTATGCCTAGTTCAAGTGCAATCCTTAGTGTCTTATGCTCAAATTCAATAGGAGAACAATGTCTTCCATCAAAAATATCGAATGGTGTGAAGCTTGTTGTTGTCTTCCAAGTTGTGTTGAATGCTCAAAATACCTCTAGAATTATGTCTACCCAAACACTCATGTGGAGTGCAATAGTTTTTTCAAGATGGCTTCTATTTCCTATTTTTCACCTCAACTTGGCCATTAGATTGGGGATGATAAGGTGTAGACTTCCTATGTCTGATTTCATATTCCTTAGCTAGATCAGAAATAACTTCAGTAGTAAAGTGTGTACCTTGATCAGTAATAATTTATCTTGGTACTCCATACCTTGTGAAGATGTGGTTGTACAAGAATTTGGAAACTTTCTCACTCTTCTGATTTGGAAATGCTTTCACTTTTGTCCATTTAGTGAGGTAATATGTGCACACCAAGATGTATTCCTTCTGCTAAGATTTAGGATCTATAGGACTAATGAAGTCCAAACCCCATTTTCAAATGGGTGTAATACTAACTGAGGTTGAAATGGCATCTCATCTGACTTGGTAGGCTTACCCATTCTTCGGCACTTATCACACATCTTGGTATATAATGTTGCATCCTTATGTAGTGTTAGACATTACTACCTTGTTGTCAAGGATTTTTTGTTGTTCCTTTGCAGCAAAGTGTCATCTACATGGTTCACAATGGCAAGATTTGAGCACATCGTATATTTCCTCATCATCTATACATCTTGTAGTCTTTTAATTTACCAAACAGCCCAAGACGCGTTGACACATCACCCAGAAGACTCGAGCACTCACATGAAGCATGCAATGGTACCAAGTCCCTCTTTTATGGCAGCTTTGTCAAGGAGTTAGCATGATAAACACATGTATAATCCAATTCCATAATATCCATTCAAAATTAAAGCATAAACATATCTAGATCTTAACCATAGTACATAAAGAATCAGACAAGAACTAATATCAGATTCACCATACAAGATCCATCCATAGTAATATCAATAACCATTATCCAACCACATAGATCCATTGTATTAATCATTGTAAAACAAAGAATTTGAATACATACATAAGAGTATCATTATAGGTCATGCACACCCATAAAACAACATCATAACCCTAAAAATGTGGATCAAGATCCTCTAAACTATGCAAATCAATACATATATACATACATACATACATACATACATACATACATACATACATACATATATATAGGGGTGGGTACTTTCCCTTCACCGCCTATACATCCTCAAAATAGTTTTCATGCTAAGAATATCCATGTGCCTCTTACAAAGACAACTAGAGAGCATGTAATATCTTCTAAAAATAGATCATCTATAGATAACTTTAGTTCCATCCCCTATTATTATCTCAAAACACTGCATGTCACTTGTCCTAAAATAGTCTTTTGTGGCATCTAAGTCTTCATACTCCAGTTTGAACTGCTAGTTTCTTGCTCTAAAAATAGAAAACTCCTACATGGATTCTTCTCTTGCATGTTTCCTATGCCATCTCTATACTTAGCATCATGCCCCAAAATTGAATAAGTCCTCTTTCCTTCGAAATCAACCCTTGAGCGTTGTTTTCTATCATCTATGCATGACAACTAATAACCATATTTGCATTCATCATTTTATCACCTACACACATTTATCCTATTAGTCATATGCAATAGATATTCATTTTTCAGGGCCCAACATTACCCCACACTAGGTATGTTGTCCGTCCTCGAAACACTTTGTTTTTCTTCCCAAATAATAAAGAATCCTCCAAGAATCAAAGAATAAAAGAATCTATCCAGCTGGCACCAAAGAATGAAAGAATATACTAATATGTGTAAAAATAAGGGGGAAATCCTTATTTACTAGGGCTTCCAACGTTTTCCACCCTTCTAGTTCACTACGTGCTTGATTAAAATCTTTTCTAATAATGGCTAGTGACCTCCTCCAAAGTTAGGTCCTCTCCCTTAGCCTTTTGTGTCCACCAAAGTCTCCAATTACTTTCCTATATTTGTCAGCACATCCATCTTGTGTGTGACTTGTGGGTAGAGTTCCTTCAATTTATTTTTAATCGAGGATCTTAATGCATCAATTTCCTCATGCCTTTGTTCACCTTACCTCGCCCATATCTTTTCCCGTTCTTATTCCCTTTATTCTTGGCCTAGAAATCCTTAATATCTACTTCATCTTTTGTAACCAATAGGCCCACCACATGGTCTATATCTTTTTAATCATCATACAAAACCTCCACCATGTGTACGACTACCTTGGACCGACCCTACCAATTCACCGTATTCTATTATGGTGTCATAAATCTAGCCTCTTTCTTGTTGCTTCGCCGCATCATGACTTCTCTAACGAATCAAGGGAATGGGTCACTTTGGTTGGGAAGAGATTACACAGTGAGATCTTCAAGACAATGAAATGCAAACTCATATGTTGTCTTTTCTAGGGGAACCAGGTCCAGTGTGTAATCAAAATTGCATCTCGTTATGCACTCGACCTTCATGTATAATGTGCGTGTCTTTCCCCGATCATCTCTTAACTCCTTCCTTAGTTGTGCAATAATCTCTTCCTTCTCTTTAATCTCCTTATCCCTCTCAATGATTTCCTTATTCTTCTCCACTAGCTCACTTTGCATGTACCTTATACTATTATTTTTGTAAAAATTTGGATCCCACTTCCACCGATAGCTTATTAAGTACATTGCATGCTTGTTCATCCATCAACTACTGAGAATCAACTAACGGGTACATGTCTCTTGATACTGAAGATTCATGGGAATCCAATAATGCATGGGTGCTTACCTCAAATTCTATCTCCTCAATATGGGATTCAAAAGCCTAGGACAACATATTTGTTGTGCATGGGAGTGCACTCTTCTTATCAAATGATGACCAGAAAAATATTTGATCCATAGGGATTATACTCTGGTACCTTACACACAGAACCTTGTTTGGATCCTCAACATATTGCATTATAAGTCCTTGGGGAATATAGGTTCATCTCTTTCCTCGTGAGCACCATTCCGAGGTGTGACTCTCCACCCATGACCCCTTCCTATCCTATGCTCTTCTCCTATTCATTTCTTTCCTTTATTTCTTCCTCCTCACTCCACATAACCTCGTGCTCCACTAAATGCTCAATAATCTTCATGACCTCTCTCTCCATTCTGCACTCAAGTTCGGGTTGGGAGTGTGCTTATCTTCAGGTTCTTTTCGTAGAGTCTCGAGTTCTCCTTAATCACCTACATTTTGGCCACCCCGAAACCTCTTCTTCCACATCCATGGTATGAGCATATTCATAGTTCTCATGTCCTGGTATTCTTCATCTGATTCTTCTATTGTATGCACTTGTGGGCTTGGCTTCTTAACCAGCTCTTCTTCACTTTCAATGCCTTCTTCTTCCTAGCTCTCATTCTTCTTAGAATCTAACCTGGTGGACTATCTTTGATTTTTCTATACTAGAGACATTCTACTAGTAGGATTCCTCTTAACATAAGTGTTATTTCCCACCTCCTTCCTTTCTAAGGTTTGTCTTGTGGGCACGCTAGAAGCTGGGGTTTTATCCTTAATCACTCCTTTGGTCTTACTAACAACCAATGTCTCTTCGTGCTCGCACTTCATCATTTCAACCTTCTTACATGTGGAAGGCTCCTTAGGAATTGCTTACATCATCTTCTACAAATGCTCCATCCACAAATTGAGGCCTCAGATAATTATATATCTTTGGTGCATCCACCGAAGCTATGGGAAATGTTATTGGTTTCATCAAATGTATGTTCTAGAGACATACTTCTCCTCATAAGCACACTTTTTAGGGTAGATTTTTTTGGAGCATCTCATGGTGCTCTTTATCTACTTCACTTAGGTCATACCTCAATTTATGCACCTCTTTAAACATGTTTACTATGCTATGGAAGTATTGTGTTGTGAAGGAAAAGGAGTTTTACCATGGGCTCTTAGTTTCATCCCTAACATAAATCTCCCAATACAAAAATTGTTGGTATACGAAAAAATTGCAAGTCCATCCATAAGCACAGAAAAACTACTCTCAAATCCTCCACTCAGCATTTAAATGCATCACGCATTTGTTTATACCATTTTATATACGTGCTTTATAAACCGGTTATAAATTCACAAGTATACTTTAGAAAATAATTTTGCAGGGAGGGATTTTAGAGGATACTCCCATATTTTTCCTTAGGCCCATCGGGCACCCCAATCTCTGAAAACACTATTGTAAGAAAAACATTTCCAAACATGATCTTATCACCATCTCACATGGCATCGATAATATCTTCTGCTATGAAGGAGGCAATGTTGTATATAGTTCCTTCTGATATCCTTTTGCACACATATATCCACCTTTTGTTTACTTGGGTCCATCTCTCCTACCCACTTAACTTTGTGAGAAAGCACGTGACCATCTTCATAACAAGGTCATTTAACTTTATAATATCAAAAGTGCCCACCCTTCTTGTATTCAAACTCCTTGGTAGCTTTCTTCACCTCTTCATCATTTCCCAAGTCATCATCAAATGAGCTATACCAGTGTTAATGAGCCCAAGTGTACTTCTCAATCAACTGCGCGGTGATGCACATCCTTCTACCTAAAATAGAAGTAATATTCATGTATGTGTGACATTAACCATTGATATAGTCTTCAAGATTCCCAAAGAATGGAATCTCATATAATTGTAATAATCCAACACTCTTTAATACCCTCTTTACCCTATCATCATAAACTGGTTTATCATCCGTGGTTCTCTCATTAGTTGGTTGAATGAGCTCTATCACCATGTCACATGCGGTTAGGTATGTGTGATGATTATAATCACTAACCACCATGCTCCTTACATGGGATTCCCACTCTTTTCCCATTAGCACACCATTAGGGTACTGCATTTCCAAGTACCATTCCTCCTGAACATCAACTGTGGGGGTAGGTTTTTCTTTTCCTTGCCTCTCTTCTTTGGTGACATGGTCATGGGTTTCCTTGGTGTGCCATTTTAAGTGTAAAAATCAAATCTCTACCTTGTTCCTTAACTTTTTCGACACTTAAACCTCTCATGTAAAAACCTAGGTGTAACACTGTTGTTCTTTGTTTAAATCTTGAATTTCATGCCCTAGTTTTACAAAACCCTAACCAGAGAAACTCAAACTCCACACCATGTCATCCAATCTGCAAGATTCCTCCCAAATGAACTCTCCTTACTCGATCATGTTCTATTTTTCCCTTTGGTGCATGATTTTCAACTCTGCAATTGATTTCTCACTCAAACATCAAATTTTTCCCTAGTTCATGTAATCGCTCTTCAAAATTCACTCAAGGTAAGGTAAAAATGATTTACCCCGATGCTCCTTTTATAGTGTTTTAATTTTTACCACATTTAATTCTTTCCACCTACCACCATATGACTACATTTATTTCCACTTTTCTACTTTTCCCACCTTTTACACATTCCCAAGCACACTTCCCCCATGCATTAAATGTGTGTAACTCTCTGCAACCTCTCGTGCATGCAAACTATACTAATCGTAGACCTCCTTACGTGTGCTCCCAACACCAAAGAAATCAACCTTTATTTCCTATTCCAAGTAGTTCTCCATTCCGGTGCCTACCTCACATTTCCCTACATGTTTATTCTTTTACATGGATTTTCCTTTGGCATCATCCTTATTATCACCATCCTCCTTATGACACCTTGTCACCATTTTTTAACAACCAGCATCACCATTGCTACACGTGCTCTTCTATTACTTAGGAATCCTCTCGCGCACTCTTGTTTTCCTTCTACCCCACACTAATGATATGCAACCCCACACTAATGTGGTGCATAAATGCATGCACATGAACTTGATGGATATTAATCAAAAAACTAGCACGCAAGCATGCTTATTACAACAAAACACCAAACTAAATGACAAAACATATCAATGTTGAAATGAAACACATATAAAGGAATGCATTAAAGGAAACCTAATCTAATGGAAACTTGCCTTATTAAAACACCAAGAAGACTTATTTATAGTAGGGCTTTAGCTACCCCGTTAAAATAATCAAGAAATGTGTCCCATCCAAACTGTAAAAGTAAGCCTTAATCAAGTATGTAAGTCACAACATATGGTCCCAACCAATGCACTTGGAACTTTCCAGATGGCACACAAAATTGGAATCATAAGAAGAACCATCTTCCCAACTTATATCTTTTATCCTTTTAATATGTCGATCATGTCATGCCTCTTCCTCGGCCTTTTTTGTCTTCCGACTCCAACGAAAGTAAGTGCCACACTTCTCATCTAAATGCATCATTAGTTTATCAATACATTCTTCAAGTGATTTCTCATCATCAGCTAGACCTCCCATGAGCGTAATACATGCAAAGAAGGTAACATAAATTCCATGGGAAAAACAAGCCTCTCATGCTAAACACCAAATGAAAGGGTGTGGCTTTATTTAATATTTTATTAATTGTTTGTATGCCCAAAGTACACAAAGACTTTTTCATCCCAATCCTTTCTTAAACATCACAAATATTATTCAATGTATGTCCCAATATCTTGTTGAAAGCTCAATGCAGTTCCATTGGATCGTGGGTGATAGGGTGTTGTTTTATGGTGCGCCACCATAAATTTTGCCAATAATATCTCGGATGCCCTCATTAAGAAAATGAGTTCCCCTATCACTTGTCGACTCAATGGGTGGACATCCATTCCTGCTGATTATATTTTCCCATAGAAACCTTGTTGTTGTAGCTGCAATGCAATCCTTTGTAGGCACTACTTTCGACCCACCTTGTAAGATAATCTACACAAGTTATAATATAGCATGATCCGACCTATGCAAGGGTGGGGAAATAGGACCCACAAAGTCAACTTCCCACTTTTCAAAAGGTTTTACACTAGCAATAGGCCTAAAGGAATTTCATCTCTATGTTAAGCTTTCCAAGTTGTTGAAAATGGTCACATGCCTTACAATATTCGATAAATCCTTTAAATAGTTTCCCACCAAAGACTACGCCAATAAAATATTTCATTGCGTGGTAGCATTTCCTGCATAATTTCCACCTGCAATCCCACCATGAACTTCCTCCATAATGGCAGTATGCTCATGCTCCAGTACACACCGGTGTAAAACCTCATCTCAGCCTAACTTGTATAAATATCCATTGATTAACATGTAGGGCGTGACGGCGTGTATAACAAGTTGTTTCTTTTCTAAGCTCTTCATCCCTTAGGTGCTACACCAATCCAAAAAATACAACAATATCTTCTAATTCAGAGGGCGTGGTTCAATTGAACAATTTATGCATCCAAATTATGTCCTCGATGCTTTGCACATCCTCACGGAGTTAATCCTTGACAATGATTTATTCTGAGTTACTTATTCCTGGCTTTACCACAACTGTAAAATCAAATTCCTGGAACAATAGAATCCAAAAACATATGCACCCCTACAAAATGAGCTTATTTACCAATACTTAAGTGCCATATGATCTCGTATAAAAATAAAGGAGTTTCCAATAAGTATTTTATAAACTTATGTAGCATGTAAATCATGGACAATGTTTTGAAACTGTAGTTGTATAATTCTACTCAATTTGGTGTCAACTTAGTGCTTGCAAATAAAATAGGATGATCAACAATACCTTCTCCATGTTGGGATAATATTGCACCAATGTCCATGCTAGAGGTGTCCACATGTACATGGAATGGTTTGGTCCATGAAGGAAAGTGCATAATAGGCGTAGAAGTAAGCCTTTCCTTCAATGTCTCAAATGTGTGTTATTGTGCCTCACCCCAATGGAACTTTCCCTTACTCTTCAACAATTCCTCCAAGGGCATGGCAATCCTAGCATAACCTTTGATAAAATTCCTATAATAACCTGTGTGCCCCAAGAATCCGCACCTCACTCTAGTTAGTAGGTTCCTCTAAGCCCAAAATAACAACAACCTTAGTAGGGTCTACTAACAAGCCTTCTTTACAAATAATATGTCCCAAAAAAGTCCCAAAGGGTGTAGTAAAAAAACACACTTCTTAATGTTTAAGGAGATGCTCAACTGTCATAACTCTCAAACATAAGTCTTAAATTATCACAATGATCTTTCACTAGCCATAAACTATCCAATCATCCAAGTAAACTTAAGAAACTTGTGAATGAAGTCTAGAATGCCTACACAACAATGCGCGAAAAAGACTACAGGCACGTTCTTCAATCTAAAAGGCATAACTGTATACACAAAACTTCCCCATTCAGTGGTGAAATTTGTCTTCTCTTGATCCTCTTTAGCAATCCTCACCTGATGATATCTAGAAAATCCATCAGTGAAGGAGTAGATCTCGTGCCCTACAATAGCCTTCCAAGATTTCCTCAGTAGATGTGTGTGGAAAGGGATCTATTACACATGCAACATTAAACTCCTTATAATCCACATAGATTCTTATCCTTCCATCTTTCTTTATGCTTATCACCATAGGGATAACCCACTCTGACTCCTTAATGGGCTCAATGATTCCAGACTTCAACATCTTATCAATCTCTTCCTTTACCTTGACACATAGATTAGGATTCATCCTATAAGGACTCTTCCTAATTGATTGTGCACCTTCCTTTAACTTGATCCTCATCTCACCCTAAAGAGTGATGTACTCCTTTCAACTCATGATAACATCTAGGAAATAAGTCTGGAAGTCACACAAGTAACTCAATTATCTTTGCAACCTTTGATTCAGACCAATAATCACCGATGATGGTCTCCTTTAGGTTCAACATATTATCCCAATGTTGACCTTCTTTGTTTTCATAGGCTCATGATACATGCATGCCTTCTCATCTACACTTTCTAAGACCTTGTGCATACCCATAGTATGATCAACATCTAGATTCTCCACTTCTTCATCATCAATCATGTAAACCAACTTTCCTTTTCTTTTCTAGGCAAAGGCGCACCCATGTTGTTCTTCATCATTGTCTCTCCTTCTTCAAAGCGTGCCTCCAAATTTGAATCACCTAGTAATTCCTAGATAATCTCCTCATCCTTTGCACTATCTCCCATAGTCAAGTGCTTCATAATCTGTAATGCCTCATTCATTGGAGGTTTAGTAGAAAAATAGTCAAAGGTTTAAATCATACCTACAATCATTTCTTGCCAATTCATTTCTCTCTATTCAATTCCACATAGACATACCATGTGCACATGCATAGCCACACAAATGAAGTAGAACTTGTGCACCCATAGTGAAGGTGGTAAGGCCTCCTACCCCCCTATGTCTAGAGTCTCTCACACTTTGAACATGGTGCAAAGAAAAATCCTTCCCATGGAATTCACATGTCTTGGTAGGTGCATTTCTCCAAAGAAATCTAGTAGAGAAGGTGATTCTCACTTCTTGTCACTCTAAAAGACTATCTCTGTGTACAATCCACCAAAGCATGTTGTTGTTCCCACATAAGGTATATATGAGAATATTCTTCTTTCCACTTGATCTTTCCCTTGGAACTATAGTGTGAAAATACCTCAAGATTTCCTTCACCGGTGTATACCTTGGTACTGGTTATTGCCAAAGTGCCTAACATAGTGTGACTCGCTTACATGCAGTAACTACACTTTCATATCATGACCAACCATTTCATAAGTCCTATGCACCTGTTATCACAAGAAATGTTGGTTATATCACTCATAGATTGTGCATCATCCCATTGAATAACTTATTCCTTTGATGGCTCAAGCACTTCAGATCTCTAATGGTGCAAACATAAATTATGTTCAAATCCTCTTCACTTAAATGTTTAAAGGCACAATTTTCCATGTCATAAGGGATGATCATCACACTTTTCCTTGTTTGTCAAAATGGATGAAACCTTATTGAAGCATAGATCAACATTATTTACATAACACTAAGGGTTGCCCAAGTAAAGCTAGAAAACTGTCTACTTGTCAAGACCTCAAAGTCCCCAGTAAAATTCACCCCTTGTATAGTAATAGTGGCATCCTTCAAAACTCCAATGGGCATGGATTTGGTTCTATTTTCCATATACAACACATTTGAAGATGGCTATAATGGTGGTCTCCCCATCTAATTCCACGTATCTAAGGTGAGTACATTCACTTTTACACTTATATCAATCAAAATGTTACTCAAAAGGTCATCATCAACAAATGCATTCAATGTGATCTCTTATCATAATCAATACGTGAGAGGGTAAGTTCACATGTAATATTTGTATCTCATGCTTAACACTAGCACACTGTGTATCTTCTCCCTTAACCATTCCCCTAACAAAGGAATGATGTTCTCTTGGCGTAACAACTTACAAACTTCCTTCAAGTCATCAACATATTTCTGAGGAAGCTCAACTACTTTTTTCCTGCTCCAGCTTCCGTGACTACTCCTTCAAGCATTGTATCTCACCTTGCAAGTTTCTAATGACCTCTATGGTATCTTGATAAAATTCCTTCTGATGGGAATGGTTTGGATAATTTCCATGCAATACAACCTATTTTGTAATGAATTTTTGCTTTGGAATCTCTCTCTCACACGTGCATGCACCGCCTTCAAGCACGTCTAGTAACTAACACCGGGATTATCTCGGGTCGAATGCTAACTTTTGCATCCACTAATCTTCCACAGTGCACTATACTATAACCATTCATGTGTCCTTATCCTATTTTTGCTTTTTGCTTAGGTGCTTATAAAATATGGGAATTCTTCATAATTTTGATTTTTCCGCACAGGAGAAAATAGTATTCTAAGGGTATTCACAGCTTATAATGATGAGGGGATTCGCATGTATAACATATTCCTCATGGGAATTCAGATCTTCCACTACTGCTGACCTTGTCCTCTAAATCCTCCATGGTAACCTCTACCTCTACCACCTCCATCAAAGTTCCCTTCATTATGATTACGATTATGTTACTCACCTGTTCCTTTAGAATTTTTGCAACATTGGGTGTGGCGTACACCATTTTGATGACATTATGAATCGATCAATCAATCTATAATTCTTTGTATCATGAGTGGTAGAATTACAAATCTTACAATAGCAAGACACATTCTTTTTATCACATGTTGCAACAAGGGGAACCTACTTGAATCATGATCAAATGACAAATCTACAATCGACCAACATGGTGTGCATTGATTTATGAAGGAAAATATCCTTAGTATGTCCTTATACTTCAAAATCTATGCACCAAATACCATTGCGCATCTCATGAGATGAATTAGCTAATAATTTTTCTAATTTTTTTGCATAGATGCAATATAAGCTTCTAAAAATGGGATAACTCTAGTGTCTATGCTCCCAAATTCCTCGGTGTGCAAAGCTTCCTCAAGTGCCTCACACGAATTTGTAAAATTTCTTGCGTGAGAGCACCCTTCTGAAAGGTGTGATCAAACATCTAATGAACCATTGAGCATGCTGACTAGGGTGAATATCATAAGATAACTTTGATAATAATTTTTTAAAGTGGGTATCATACTCACGATTTCATCCATTCCCTTCTTGATGTTCTTCAACACACTAATGCTTTTCTTTTGAACTCAGGTATATGAAAATCTACTAATAAATCATCATGTAGCATGGTATAATCTACATAAGTCTAGTTTGGATTATACTTCCTATACCAACTATGTGTGCGCCCTTGCAAAGTAGTAGCAAACTGACTTGCCTTACACTCAGGAGTTGTAATCCCCTTAGCACATCATAGTATCTCACACATATGCACATTCTCAGCTACATCTTCAATTCCTCTATACTTTGGTAGGTGAAGGTACATCTCAAAATAAACTTACTAGGATTGGTGCAGACCGTGCCCACCAAATCTAGAACTTTCACTACCTCTTGTGCTCTCTCCACCTCTAGATCCACTAGATCCACTAGATATTGAACCACCTAGTCCTTTTGATCCCCCCATGGTGGGCATGAACCAGAGGATGTGATTCCTTATGTTCCAACAGTTGTACTAAAGCGCAACCCACCGCCTCCAAAGTTTTACTACTCCTAGATGTAATACCAACATTCTGCACACCCACGTTCTGTGTTGATGATGTGCTAGAAAATATACCTCCAACTAGACCCCAAATAAAAATATGTTGTCTGCACCACCATAGATGAATGTGTTATCTGATTAACTCCTAAAATTAATGGAAAATTAAATCTATGTATCACTACTATACCACCCGCACTAACTTACTTATCAATGAATGTCGCAGAAATTGGAAAAGCAAGTGCAAGGGCTAGGTCACAAGGAGGGATCAAATGCACACCACAGTCCTTGTAGTTCCAACCGGTGCACTCTCATCTGAGGTCAAAGAGGGTTCTCTACCATGCTTACCCAAATGGGGGAGTTCTAGATGCTCTAGCTCCACTTCTTCCATGTGAGCTCCAAATCCTTCGCAGTCATCTCTCTTTGCAAACACAATTTGTTCCACAACATCACACCACTTCACCAAGTCCTCTTGTGCTCTTCATTAAAATTAAGCTAGATTTCTTCTCTCTATATCTCTGCCACCTAGGTCTTCCATCATTCACCACACCTTCTCCTTAGGATGCTCTTCCAAGATGAGTCACAATCAAGATCTTAATCACTAAAGGGATAACATGCAAATAATATCCTCTAGGTTTTGCGTAGGAACTAAAACTCAACAAAATTTGGATAGGAATAATTTGAGAAACCGCATACTCCAAGGTGTAACTCTACAAAACACCACTCCACCAATGATCTACAACGTGTGTCCAAGTCAGATCGACATCATGTAAATTTTGGTAATCTTCCTGGTCCAAACAAGTGCTCTATACCTCCAATTTATTTTTGATGTGTATGCTACCAGCCACTGCATAACTATATTAGAAAATAGAAGAAGAATTTCAGTAGAGCTCATGATAAAATTTTGTTCAATCCACGTGTGTGCATCAAATTCAGGTCTAGTGTTAAATGTGAGCAAACTCTTCCTCTAAATTCTCTACCCAATCCTCAATGTTGGCCAAAGTTAACCGATACGTCTTCATCATGAAACATCCTTGAAAATATCTTGAAAAGAGGTCCCAACAATGGAACCAAAATGTAGTCTTTTATTTTACCAAACATCCTAAGGCATGCTACCACATCACCCAATAGACCAAAGCACTCACCCGAAGCACACAAGGGTACAAGTCCCTCTTTTATGAAATATTTGTCAAGGAGTTAACATGATAAATGCTTGTATAATCCAATTCCATAATATCCATTCAAAAGTAAAGCATAAAAATATCTATATCTTAACCATACTACATAAATAATTAGACAAGAACTAATATCATATTCACCATACAAGATCCATCCATAGTAATATCAATAACCATTATCCAACCACATAGATCCATTGTATTAATCATTGTAAAACACATAAGCTGAATACATACATAAGAGTATCATTATAGGTCAGGCACACCCATAAACCAGCAACATAACCATACCAAAAACGTATATCAAGATCCTCTAAACCGTGCAAATCAATACATACATATACGGGTGAGGACTTTCCCTTCACCGTCTATGCATCCTCAAAATAGTCTACATGCTAAGAATAGCCATGCACTCGCTACAAAGAAAACCAGAGATCATGTAAGCTCTTTTAATAATAGATCATATATAGATAACTTTAGTTCCATCCCTATTATTATCTCAAAACCACTGCATGTAACTTGATCTTCTACTTGTCCCAAAATAGCCTTGTATTGCCTCCAAGTCTTCATACTCCAATTCAAACTGCTAGTTTCCTGCTCCAAAAATAGACACCTCCTACATGGATTCTTCTCTTTCATGTTGCCTACACCATCTCTATACTTAGCATCATGCCCCAAAATTAGCTAAGTCCTCCTTCCTTCTCGGGATCAACCCTTGAGTGCCATTTTTTTCATCCACACGTGAACACGATAACCCCGCATGCGTTCATCATTTTATCACTTGCATGCATTTCTCCTGTTAGTCTTGTACATGCGCACTCAAATAATTAGTCATTTTCCAAGGCCCAACACATCTTCTCATAACATTATCATGCCCCGTGTGAAATAGAAAACCAGCTATCTTAGAAAAATTCACACTTTTCAGAACAATGTATTTCTTTTCAGAATATAAATAGTGTTGAGGTTTCTTACTTGAGACCAAATAATTGGCTATATCAACATACTAGGGTGTTCTAGTAGAAATTAAAACAAGTTCTCATCTATGAAAGACTCATCTACTAATTTTTCTTCATTATTATTCTCCATTC
The DNA here is from genome assembly GCA_018340775.1 of Taxus wallichiana var. yunnanensis. NCBI lineage: Eukaryota > Viridiplantae > Streptophyta > Pinopsida > Cupressales > Taxaceae > Taxus > Taxus wallichiana. The sequence goes on from CM031236.1 coordinate 390,299,103, forward strand.
TTGAAATAAAGTCAGCTACAACATTTTCCTTCCTGTTTTATCCACAATGGTGACATCAAACTCTTGCAAGAGTAACAACCATCTGATTATTTTAATACTTACAAATAGTTTATTGATCAAGTATTTAATTACAACATATTCAATGTGAATAAACACTGGGTATCCTGTGATGTAGTGTCTAAACTTGTTAATGGCATACACAATTGCTAAAAACTCTTTCTCTGTGATTGTATAGTTAAGTTCGGTGTCTTTGCTTGGGTTCTTCTTGCCTTAATAGATTGTGTAATTTAGAATTCCATCCTTCTATCCTAAAATAACTCCAATGGTGTGATCTAAGGCATCAGTATGAATGTGAAATGGAAAAATCCAATCTAGTCCTCTTAACATAGGTGCAAAAGTCAACATTTGCTTCAAAGTCTGGAATGTAATCTCACATTTCTCAGTCCACTCAAAGGCAACATCCTTTCCCAGCAGGAAAAATAATGGTGTTGCAATCTTACTAAAGTCCTATATAAATCTTCTATAATACCCAGCATGGCCTAAGAATCTCCTCACATATTTTTTCTTCTTTAGTGTTGGTAGATTTAAAATCATAGATATAATTGTTGGATCTACCTGAATTCCAAAGCAAATGATAGATAATGCCCCAACACTATTCCTTCATACATCATCATGTAGTATTTTTGTTACTTAAGGACATGTTATGCTCCTTGCATCTCTTAATAAATGTGTTTGTATTCTTCATTACTTCATAAAAAACACTTCCATGTATTGTAAAATCATCTATATATACCTCCATGTAGTCATTGGTTAGATATGAGAAAATGCTCAAAACTTCCCTCTGGAATATAGCAGGTGCATTGTATAAACCAAATGAAAGAATAGAATATGTAAACATTCCCCATGGGCATGTGAATATGGTCTTTTCCTGGTCCTCTGGTATAATCTGAATTTGTTTGTAGCCACTATAGCCATCAAGAAAATAAAAATATTGTTTGCCAGTAAGAGTGTCAAGTACCTGATCAATGAAAGGAAACAAAAATGATCTTTTTTGTTGCTGAATTCAAATATTTATAGTCCACGCAGATCCTCCATTTACCATTCTTCTTAGGTATAATGATAAGGGGTGACACCATTGACTATCTGAAATTAGATATATGAATCCAACATCTAATTTTTTTAATTCTTCTTTCACTATATCCCTCATTGTTGGGTTCATTCTTCTTTGTGGCTATCTTATTGGCTTGCAAATATCCTTGATGTATATCTTATGTGTACATAGCTTAGGGTATATCCCATGCATGTCTCCATAGTCCCATTAAAAAAATTCGTGTGTTTATGTAGAAGATCAATTAACAGTTGCTCTTGCTGCATGCTCAACATTTTTTTCACATTAAGTGGCTTACCCGGAGTAATTTCCACTTGCTTAGAGATATTAGTCATGGAGCATATACTACTACTTACAAAATTTAATATATGATCATGTGGAAGAAGTTGGTTGAGGATGCAATTATTACGTGAAACATTCCTAGTGATTTACAGTAGTAGGATTTAATTCTTAGGACAAATTATACACCGTAATTTATCATCTATTTCTTCATTCCTCCCATAATTATTTTACAGGACGTTAGAAAGAACAACATCCTCTTCTTTCCCTTCAATTTTACATGACTTCTCTAGCATCATGAGTTTTGAACTGATCTTTTATCTTCTTCTGGCTCTTTAACCCAAATGGTTTGGTCTTCTTCATTGAACGGTTATGCAGGGGATAAAACATGAAATTCTTGGTGCCATTCTATTAAATATAATCGTATTACCAAATCTGCATCCTATGAATGCATCAACAATTTCCAACCATGGTCTTCCTAGGATGATAGGATATCCTCCCAAGCTTGATTTTGGCTGAAGAACAATAAAATTAGTAAGGTACTCCCAAGAGTCTACCACTACTACTACGTCCTCCAAGACTCCTTCATTCTTAACTATTGATATGTCGTAAGTTGTAAGAATGTGGTTGTTTGCCTTATTCGATCTAACTTTAAATCATCAATAATTTTTTTCCATTAAATTTATTGTTGCCCCCAAGTCAATCAGAGTATTCTTGATCACTGTGTCATTGATTGTGACATTTACCAAAGGACTTCCTAGATCTATGTATTTGGGAAAAATTGAGTTCCCAAGCATAATATCAGCTAGTTGTCCAATGACTTGTACAATATTTGGATCTTTCCTCTTCTTACCTAGTTTCTTTATGTATAGATATTTAACAATTTATTTAATATGGGCACATCCTTAATAGCTTGAATCAATGAAATTTTGACACAAATGTCTTTTAGCTGGTTGACAAAATTAGAATCATATTCTGATTTGAGGTCAATATTCTTTTCTTGTAACCTTTTAGGAAATGGTGGCTCATTACCCGTGTTTTACCCTTGCTAAAATTTTGTTCAAGTTATTATTACAGATCAACATGCAATGTCTTTTAGCTTTGTTGTGGATTGGTATGCAAAAACTGTGGTTATTTTGTAATTTAAGTAATGGTGGGTTCAACTAGTGGAGGAAGTGTTCTTCTCAAGAGAAGATATATATTGTTGATGTCAACATAATAGTTAGGGTATTGAGATGGTTTAGTGGAATATGCTAGTTGAGAAACTTTATTGTTAGGGTTAGGCAATGGATGAGCTGGTAGTTGGGTAGTTTTGGTTGAAATCCTACTTGGGCATTTGGAATCGAGCTTGATGTTGTGGATAATGAGGTTGCTGATAAGACTGTTGGTAATTTGGAGGTGGGTTATTCCATTGATGTCCTCCTCTCTAAGGTTATTGCCATGATTGAGGAGGTTGTTTCCATTACTTTTATGGTTGACCTTGGAATTAAGGTTACTACTTTTGTTGATATTTGTTAGGATATGGGGCCCAACCTTGAGGGTTAGCCCAAGGAAAGGGTTGTATATATGGATTATTAGACCAATTTTGAAATGAATACATAGGGTCTTGTCTCATACCTCCTTTCCTCGGTGGCCATAGTTTTCTTTGAGCAACATAGAAACCTTGCCCATCCACTATCTCCAACATCTTGAAATCAGGTGAAACCTCTCTTTATTGAGAAATGATGGCTAATTCTCTAGATCTACAGTCATATTTCTTTCTTCTACATGCATGGTAGTACTCTCTATGAGTGTTGCTTCTGCATCTTCATTTTTCTTTTTGGCATGTAGAGAATCTAATTAATTATCCAGGTCACTAAAAATCTTCTACTTTATGTTTTTAAACATGATGACAATCTCTAACTTGGATATGTACCCAATTGTTTTGGTAGTTGATCCACCTCTTGATCTTACACTTCTTACCCTCTTCATAGTATCTCTTGAGTAATTTTTGCAAAAGTATCTTTTGAAATGTCCCCTACTCCTATCAGATCCATAGTGTCCATGTCCTCCTCACCAATTCCCTTAAAAATATTAATTTGATATATTCATGTGGTAGTCTTGTGTGCCTTAACTTCTAAACACAAAAAGGAACCTTTCCAAATATTCTTCCAATGGTTCATCCTATTTTTGTGCCATTCTATAGATTTCATCACCTCCTTTACTGCTTGGTCTACAATAATACCGATACTTATTGAGGAATTTCTCCTCCATTTTTCCCCATTTGGTCACAACATTTCTTCCCAATCCAATGAACTATCTCAATTCTTCATCATTGAGTGTAACAGAAATAGCTTCAATTTATGTGCATCAGTAGTATAATCATAACTCCTGCACAGAACATCAAACTCAAACAGAAAGGTGTCTGGGTCTTCTGTCATTGATCCATGAAAATTGGGAAAGGCTAAGGGAGAAATATTCTTCATAGAAGCAGCTGCATTATTGTCAGTAATGGGGAACTCAAAATTGGTTTCCCCATTTCAAACATTTTGATCTACTTCTTTTGCCATCTTTGGCTTCTCAGAGCAAGCTTCAGAACTATCACTTGGAGGATGATCTTCGAATAGTAAACCAAGGACATATTCTTCATAATCCTTAGAGGTATATGAAGAGATATGTGCTACTTGTGGATTAGGTAAAAATATACCATGGGCATCCCTTGGGTGGTGCATGCATCAACTAACTCAACTCAATCAACAAAAAATTAGTTGGGGGTTGGTTTGGAGTTGAATTTCCTAAAACTTAAATTGTTCTAAGAAATGAAAACCTCTCAAAAACCTTATAACTTAGCAAGTATCACTTTGAAAATGGTGCTAAAAATGGTGACGTGAGTTAACTTTCAGAAATTGATATGATTTTCATTAAATCTAGAATCATTTAATTATCGACCTAGGGATGTAAACTTTCAATAAATCTAGTGTTGTATGCACATTTATAAATGTTGGGAGGTATAAAGGTAAATTTCTGTCACTACAATTAGGAAATAACAATGTTGGAAATGAACTAGATTATGGTGAAAGTAAATACTATAAATAAATAAAAAACATGTAAAAATAGAGCATGGATAAAGAAATGGATTGTTGCTAATCTAATCATGTGAAGAATTAGAACAAAAATGAAGGAAAGGGTTAACAAACCACAAGTGGGCCACACCTTGGGTGTTAATCCCTCCTAAAGCCTATGTCTCGCAATGAATTAACATAACTCATATTCTTATTTCATTAGCATGAAGATCACAAGTGGGAAATACAAAAATCCTCTACCTAAGGATCAATCTATCTATGTATATTTTTATATCTCTTTTTTATTTATATATCTATTAATGCAGAGCCACTACAACCTCTAAAACTTTCCAACATGTTTGTTAGTAAGAAAATTCAAACATTCACAATTAGCTTGTAAATGTGCTTGGGTCTCCATAACTCAAGACAACTTTACAAAAAATGTTAAATAAAATTCTCAAGCTCAACCTCTCGTAATCAATTGGGTTCTTCAAGTACTCTAGGTCCTCAAAGTCTTAGAAATTCCTTATGCACTACTTGGAAGAGATTAGTAGTTGTGTAAAAGGCACTAGTTTAATAATTCCACCTAACTATCCTATGTTGTTGGCTCCCAATTTCAAACTAGCTCACACTATCTCTCTGTGCAGACTCTGCATTCATAAAATTCTATCTCTCGAGCCACTCCTCAAGACTCATTGTTGTATTGATTACTCTCCTCTCACCTTTTAAGGATTCTTAATATCACTATAAACAATGCTAACTAAAATGTCTAAGCTGATTCAAGCAAAGTGGTTAATGGCTTATGTTTTTCTCTGTCATAATTTTATGTCTATTCAAGGAATTCCACAACCAACTCATGGGATTTCAACCCTCTACTAGCCTCTTTATATCAATTTACACGGTCATAGACCTTCCTTCAATGCAATTCAAATTTGTATTTCCCCAAATGGTTTCTCTTTGTCTTGCACGATCGGGATGAAATTGTCAAGGATTTCTTCCTACTTTAATATTAACTAACTCACTCCTTGCATTACTTCCACGACCTCCTCGTAGTCATATCTACAAAATATTAGCATTTTTCATTGGCTAAATATTGAGAAATCAAACTTTTCCTCCCCTTATGCCCGACATGACTGTGTATGAAATTTCGATGCGAATTTATTCCTCAACACCTAATGAAATGCTCGATTCCTTTTTAAATAGTTAGGCGACCCCCTAGATAGAGCTTAGTTTCAATTTTCAGGAATTTTCGTTGGGTAAAACATGTGTTATATGGATTTTTCCTTTCTAAAACCATAGTTAAAGGGTACCACGATTGTGTTGGCCGAGAGGGTGAATTAATATTTTACTTGACCATTTTTTCTCCTTCGACTCTATAATATTTATAACAATGTCCACATTTAGTGGAAGCTTCCTAAACTCAAAATTCCCTTTAAAAATACCTATAACTCAATCTGCAATTCATGATTCTTACAATGTTACACCAAACTCTGATTTTTTATTGTAACGCCCATTAAAACAACCCACTTGAGACCCAAGAACAACCTAGGATTAGTTAGGAAAAATTATGGAATAATTTTTTTTATTAAAATAATCTATAACAATGTTACAAGACAACAGTTGTCACTAACAGGTTCCAAAACAAATATAATCTACTAGAGCATAATTTTTTTATTAATAATTAATATAGCTTACAAGGTCCAAAATTTAGGGTTAGAAGTTTCAATTAGATTCAGAGGAAAAATTCCTCACCATAATCATTCTCTATGAGCTTAAATTTTCAAATTGATTTTCTCACTCTTAATGAATTATAATTTTTCCTAAATTACTCCCATTGGATAGGAAATTTCCTCACCTTTCCAGTGATATAAATAAGTCCTCCTAACTCCTCATATTTTTCAAGTTATGGGCTGGCGGGCCTTGGGGTGAAAATTTTCCCCAAGAGTGGGCTGCGGGCCCAGGGGTGAAAATTTTCCCAAAGGGCGGGTTTGGCAGCCACGAGGATAATTTTGTAAAAAAATTTCCACGTGGAGAAAAATTCACATTTTTTCCCATTCTCCCATGGGTCTGCCGCAAAGGACACGTGGCACTCCCTAAGGCAACACGAGGAAAAACGAGGAAAGGTGGGGTGGCGGGAGACATTTTGCAAATTCTCCCACGCGGTGAAAAGTCGGCTCTGCGCCCGCACTCCCGTGAGTCTGAAAAGGACACGTGGCATCTCCTAAGCCAACATGGGGAAGGTGGGGTGGTGGGGAGAAAAATGACTTAAATCTCTGAAGGGCTAAGAGGGTACATAGACCCGCGCCTCTGCCGGTACCTCGCGATGCCACGTGGCAGCCCCTGAATGGTCAAAGTGGCGGGCTGGCGGAACAGTGGGGAAAACTTGGAAAAAAATTTATAAAAATTCCGAGACACAAAATACAAAAAGGGATCCATTCCTCCACCAATTCCTTGTGACGCCACGTGGCATCACCTGATTGGTTGCGGGCTGGCAGGAAAGTTTGGAAAATTTTCCAAAATTTTTCCGAAAATGCTAAGTTCAAAAGAGGATCCGCCCCTCCATTGTCACCTCATGGTGCCATGTGGTAGCCTTTGATTGGCTGTGGGCTAGTGGAGAAAATTTTGAAAATTTTCCCAAAAATTTTCCTAAGCCCCAAGGGAAAAATTCGGCCGCGGGCCCACCAAGGAAAATTTTCCCAAAATTTTAATGCCAAGTGAAGAAAACTTTAGAAGGCCATAACTTTTGATAGAGAGCTCAGTTTGGGGAAAACAAGGACTTTTTGGAAAGCTATCGATGTCCTATTTGCACATAGATTTTTAATTTTTGTTTTGATAAAATTTAAGGGGTCAATTTTAAGAAAATAGCCTGAGCAGCTTATACAAAGGCAAATTGGTAAATTTTAACTTGCTAGATTTATTCGATTTGATCTTCTTCCTCTCTCAACATGTAAAATAGACATGGAGGATTGTTACTAAATGGATTTAGGGAAGGATTAAAGATTCAATTTGTCTAATTGACTTGCAAATTTGAGCATTTCCATTTATTGATAGAAAAACGATTGCAAAATAGTTTGAGCCCGATTTTGCTAAGTTTTGAGATATTTCCTTAAGTGTCTTTATCTATTTAAACTAGTTTAGGGCCAACTAATTTAATTCAATCATTTAATTTGTCATTTTATTGTTTTAGGTTTGAATTGTGTGTTTTTTATTTAGATAATTGCTAGTTTGAAAGTATAATTAATAGGGATCAAATTTTGATGGATCTATTTGCCATTTCTTCTTCCAAGTATTTAGAATACATTCCAATTCCAATCTAACACATTTTAGTTGATTAAAAAAAAACCATTCAAGACCAAAATGCAATATTGATTTCCAATTTTTCACATTTCAAAGAGACAAAATATTGTATTTTTCTCACATGCATTTCTTCCTTTCAAACAAAGATTTCAATACATTGATATGATCAGATTCAATTTAGCAATGCAACTGGGAAAACATTTAATTCCTTTATTGATTTCCAAAGGAAAATTTACAACTTATTTCTTTTAATCCTTCCAAAATCATTTATTGAACACGGGAAGAATATTACATTTTCTTTTCACGTGTTTCTACTATACCATTTTTCAATCAGATATTTCATAGAGTATGATAAACACATATTTCCAATGGAATAACATCATATGGACAAAAAAAAACCATTTTCATTAATTCAAATGAACTCTTACAACTGCCTTTCCATTTGATTACAAAATATAGTATACCAAACACGTATCATTCTTTCACATTCTTTCTAAATGAATACGTAGTATAACTCTTTTTACATTTCTAATTTCCACACTTCAAGTGGGAAGGTTATAATGAAATTTTATTTCACAAGGGACAATCAAACTTTCTTTCCTCATCTCCGAACAAAAACATACATTCTTCTCATTCTTCCAATTTGATCACAACAAAGACAAGGGAAATGCAACGCCTCCACCCAACCAAGACATCCAATGAAAGGAGAATCCATCCTTCTTTATTGGCCCTCTATCCTCAAAGACAAAGCAATAAGAAATGTATTTCAACTCATGGCAACAACATGCTTCCACATCACAAAGCAATCTTTCAACAAGCACATTTCAAATTAAAAACATAGTCCAAAACAAAACAACAGTTTTACAACCACATGAAAGACATCACACAAAACTCAAGCTTCACCATGCAAGCCAAAGGAGCAAGAACTATGGGGGATGCTTCTTATGCCTCCCAAACGGGAAATGGGTATCACCACCTGAGTTACAAACCGCCAAAATATAGTATATCAAAACCCTGACATTCCTTATGCCTCCCCAAGTACCCCTTATTCCTCACATTTCCTTATGCCTCCCTAACCTCTTATGGCACCCCATAATGAGTAAAGAAATGCAAGCTATTTATTTTTAAGGTGGAACCCAAATCCCAACTCCCTCCACCCTTATACCTCCCTAAAACACACTTGTGCCTCCCACATAATAAACCCCATAGTCTTCTCCTAAATCAATCCTAGACCTTCTACCCACAAATGCCCACAACAATAACAAACATACCAGCATTTACATATTCATAAAAGGGAAAAGAAGAATATTTCTAGGAGCCAAGATCTTACCTCTCCATGATGGAGTTTGTTCCAAGTTCAAAACAACAAGACCCTTCCAATGCAAGAAATCCAAAAATCAACCCAATACAAGCATGCAACAATCTTCCAAAAACTTCTCCAAGCAAGAGCTCCCAAAACAGCAAGAAAATTCACCCAAAAAAAGTCTCCCAAAAGTGAAGCAACCCAAAACAAGACAAGGAATTCAAATTTTATAGAGGAGGGAAGAGAAGAGGATGAGGTGGATCCATATAGGATGCCACATCACACATCCTCAACCCCAAACACAAAGTCAAATTCATTCTCCAATGCATAATAAATAGGTGGGTGAATAATATGATAGATTTACTTACACACTCAAACAAGTCCATACCCCATAATGACTGAAATTAAATTATGTAAGAAAAGTGCAATTACAACATTCAACTTGACTTGTAAAAATGCATAAAAAGGTCTAAATTTAACCCTCCAACCATAGGCAAGATTGGTATGTAAATTTAAGAGGTATGGGACAAGTTTAACTTGTGCCACAAGCCTCAAAAAAATCAGCCTCCAAGGACAAGTTCGAATTTCCAAGAAGGTAGATTGTTTCACACTCAAAAGTTAACTTACACATCACTTACATATTACTTACACATTCTTAAAACACTTTATAACATGGCCAACAACTCTATTAATTACATTCTTATGACTTCTTTTAATTAATTAACTAAACAATATGATTACTCACAATATTTACACACCATTTAATAATTAATGAAAGGGTAAAAGCATCACAAAATAAACACATGAAAACATAACAAAGGAACAAAAATAAAAGAAATACATAAAATCCCTTGGTCACATTTAAAGGTGATCCCCCATGGGAATCCCTAACACTAACAAACACACACACAAACAAAACTAGTTGCCATGGTGACCTTGTTGAATTCATCTAGAATTCCAATGTGGTTGGTCTCCAATCCCCCAATGTTTGTTGTGATATTTTAACTTGCAAAACACAAATACCTCCTTTGGCCTCATGGCCATATCAGAATGTCCAAAATAATATAAATATAATTAAATTTCCAAAATCATCTAGATATATGAATCACAACAACATCAAAGCAATCTAACAATATCATTATAGTTTTATCAACAACTATATCATCATCCAATAATTTTCCATTTCTAGGTCTACTCACAATATCCAAATATCGCAATTCGAACAACATCCATCATATAACCATGTCCAATAGTATAAGATCATCAACATATAAAATGTCTCTAATAATCATCATGCATCATATAAGAATCAAATTCAACAATAATCTACGATCAAATATCTAACATCATACTAAATCAAAACTATAATAATGTCCATAATATAACTAAAAGTGTCATGATCAGTATAAAAAGGTGTCAAAGGGAAGTGGGCACTACATTTATTCACCGCATTGAACTAAATGTGTTACTAGCTATCCATTCCAAAGTGCATAGGAAATTATAATGAGACACAATAATAGAGATGAAGGCTTCTATTAATAAGAAACCCACATCATACAATCTTGCACAAAAATCACACCAATAACCATTATATTGTATGCATGCATTTAATTAACACCTCAAACATGTCTTGGAGCTCCAAAATTCAACACCTCGATTGATCAATACCTGAAAATTAATTACAATGGTGTGTATGTTTCTTCCCGCCTCGAATTGGTGTAACTTCCATGTCATACTCATGATGACTCCTTCGAGTAGGTTGCATGATAAGTTGGAGGTTATAAAAGGCATGTGAGTTATAATATTATTTCCGTAGGCTATTCTAAAGCTCTCCACACAATAATTGAGATTCTATAACTCCTAAAGGACCTATCTATCCTACTAAATCACCTACACATGCACACAAGACCACAAGTGGCTTTACAAAATTCAAAATTTTAAACTAAGCAAAATGGAGGGAAACCTCCTTATTTAAAATATAGACCTCTTGAACTCAAATGACCCCCTAAAGGACTCTTAGTATGCCCTACTGAGAACCTAAAAGTTAAAATTTAGTCTCTATTTTCCCAGACTAAATATGATAATGATGCCCCTACATCATCTCTATATTAATCTTTCCTTTTTATATATTTTATCATAGCAGAGGCATGAGGAGATAGAGTCCTACCAGAGTTCCACTGGATTAAGTAAAGGGTCTTCACCGAACAATCCAGAAACTTACATGCATGCAATAGAATTATTCATTAGATGTTCTCATATAATCACATAACTTAACTAATAGATTATATGATCAATCAATTATTAAATTATGAGTTTAATCAATTAGTTGTTTATTGAGTTGCAACACATAATCAGGTGATGGCGTTGAGTCTTCTTCTTATTCTCATAATTGCTTCTTCCATCAACATGTGTGAGCTTAGGTGTAGTGTCCATGTTGTGCAAGATCCTCATAATCATGGCTTTATGTATGTGTGTTTCCTCCTTTGGTTGTGGATGCTTTGATGTGGATGAGTCCCTTTTGCGCATGTCAGTTTTTGTAAACAACCTCTTTATTGTGAATGATTTCCTTTGTTGTATGTTAGTTGTTACATATAACAACTTCTTTGCAAACAAGGCTGTCATTTATACAAAGAACTATTTAGCATCATATTGCAATCAAAATAATAAATGCATACTCATAACCCACAAAATAAAGTAAGATTTAGTAATAATTATATTAATTAATATCTAAGCCATAAGTTCGAAATATAGTGAAAATGTTTTAGTAGTATCACCGGGATAATACAAGTTCAGGGGTACAATTAGATAAAACAAATACAATAGATGAGGTGTTTAAAAAGGAAATTAAATGACTCATCAACAATACTCCCTTCTAGAAAATTTCTTTAACCCAAACATGATCCTGTCATGTTGTAGAAGTTGAATCCCACAAAGCAAGTTTCTCCACCTCATCCTACAGTCAATCAAAATAATTGCTGCAAATTGAATACCACAAGGCAAGTCTCTCCACCTCACCTTGCAATCACTCAATGATCAGTGGGATCCAAAGTAACCAAGACACCCTATGTAATCATCATGTTGAGTAGAGAGCAATGTTACTCCTGAAGTAGTATGATGCCCACACCAACTCTCCATTGGTACCCACACTGAAACTGCCAATCTATCCAATCCCTGCCAATGTGAAGTTTTCATCATGTGATCACTCACAATCACTACTTCTTCAATCAACCCATGGGTATGAAAGTCCACTCTGAACCCTATAGCATCCCTTGGATGAACATGTAAAAACCTGTATAAGTACTAAGCATTCCAACTCTCCCACATGACCCACACTCATGTGAGAGAAAGGATCCTCATAATGTGTCTCAATGTGTCCCGTGGGGAAGAATCCCAAGTCTCCAGTAAACGGTCAACTGGAAATATCAACTCTACATAGTCCATGCCCAACATAATCTCATAACGGTGAGTAGAGTCTGCATCAATGTTTGAATGTTCACAACAAACTAGTATCCCACACACCTCACAAACTCCTCAAACCTCATCCTTGACTTTGGACCTGTGTAGAAATTATCCTCAAATTTGATCACATCATCATAGATCCCGAACCTATATACCCTTCTAGCATCCACCTGCCCAATGTCAACCTCCTCAATGTTATGCAACTCAACAGTATGACTCCTATCCAGGTCTGGAGGTCTATAATGAGAATGAACATCACACATGGTATACTTATGTATGCTCATCACTATATCATTAGGCACCCCAAGAGAATGAAAATACATCCTGTAACTCATGTCCATCTCATGTGCTGAATGTGAACCTACTGAATAACTAGGTAACTGATTCAACTTCGTCCCTCCACAGACTAACACATGGGTGATATTTTCACCATGCATAGAAGTAGTAAAGTACATAGGAGTTTTATCCCATGTCGGCTTAGAAAATGATGAACTTGTATGCTCTGATTTGTCATAACGACAAACCGCACATCCTCGTATAAAGTTGAGGATATCCTCTCTCAACCCATGCCATCTCGAACCTCTCCCATATAAACCCATAGGTTTCATCAAGGCTAAAGTGTCTGCTCACGGTAAGAGAACAATGCACATGTCGCAAAGTATATCCATCCTCAACCATGAATCTGACACAAGGTAAAACCTATCCCTATATAAGACCATCTCATCCTCCAATATGTAGTTGTCATCCTGTGTGTGACCATCCAAAATCTCACAAGTGTGTCGAGTTCTTGGAGTAATCAACAAGCAAATGAGATCTATAGTCTCTTGAAACCTCAAATAACCAACATAATGATAAACTTGGTTGATCTGAACCTGTAACCCCAATCTATGTAACTATCTCATGTGCAACACTACTGGTCACACCCATATCCATTAAACTCCACATCTGCTAGCAATAGTAAAACACCTCATCACACCATAAAATCCTCTCCATTCCCTTGGTTGTAACCACTCTGGGTGCTCATGTAGATAAACCTCTCAAGATTACATTCTTTCCCTTGGACTTAAACTTCAGCTCCATTATTTGAAAGTTAGTACGAAACTCACCAAGAGAGTGAAGCCACTGCATTCCCAGAACTATGTTGGTCTCTCTAATACCAACTATGTGGAAATCATTGGTAACTATGTAGTTACCCATAGTTGTGCTCAAATGTGGAACTCTCCATGTTTATATCATAAACTCTCCATTGGCTACAACAATGTTGAATCCCTCACAATATTCTATTTGTAGACCTCACCTCTCAACCAAGGATGCATCAATGAAGTTATGGGTAACCCCATTATCAATGAGCACCACCACACTCTGACCTTACATAACTCCTTTGACCTTGAATGCCTTGTACCTCGGGGTACTAGACAATGTAGCTATAATCTCCTAAGGAAAAGTCTCATCCTCTTACTCCACATCAATATTGTCCAATGCAACTCCATCTCCATCATCCACCTCATGGATCTCTAACTCCTCATCTCTGTTACCCTCACTCTCCTCAAAGACCTCAATGAATTGGGCCTTTCCTTTCCCTATGCAATCATGCCCTGGAGCCCAAGGTGTACGGAAATCAAAACATAGTTTCTTTTGCCTTAACTCATCTCTAAGATCTCAAGAAATGAATGGCTTCTTATCCGCATCCTTTCTAGGTGGAGGATCCTTCGTTAAAACTCATTCATTCTAGATGAAGGTTCCCTTTGTCTAACTCGAGGTGGAAACCTCTAATTTGGAGTACCTAAATCCAAATCATGTGCTCTACTAATAACATCAAACAACGAAGGAGGCTCAAATTCCTTCACAAACCCTGCTAGTGCATCTGTCAAACATGAGATGAAGAGTGATTTCAATCTCATCTTTGAAACATCAAAACCATAACCAAAAGCCTCTAAAAATATGTAATGTTATCTATCGAAAGTTCATGTCTATCTCAAGTGATTCAAATCTCTAAAGAACCTTTTAGGATCCTTCCTGTCAAACCTACTCATCAACCTTTGTGTAAAATTTTCATATGTATTAATATTCATGTAACCCTATGTAATAAGACCATGATGCCACTAGTCATGAGCATCTCCCTTAAGATGTAGGATTGCAAATTTAATTGCATCCTCTTCATGCATGGGGTTCAATTCAAAGTATGTCTTCAACTTTTGTATCCATGATTGCATTGTACACTTCTTAGAACCATCAAATTGTGGAATGGAAATTTTTCCCAATCTCCTCTGCAACTTCAGAACGTGAATAGAGTGATCCTTGTTGAGCCTCCTACCAATATTCATCTTGCAGTACTTGGTAAAAGGCATGTTGTATTTCAACCCTTCACTCAATGATTCATACTTCAGCCAACATGTCTCCTCATCATAAATTTTTGAGTGATGTCCCACTTGTGTAATTTTTGGATCCTTAAAAAATGTTGGCCCATGCATGCTTGAATGTGTATTATGGGAAGGGGAAGTGTGCTAACCTAAATTTATACCTTCACCCTTTTGAGCCTGTTGCTTTGTATTACTATTTTCTTCTCTTTTTTCATGATTCCAAAATCTACCTTGTGATAAATTTTTTGTGAGTTGACTCAAATACAGATTTTTGGTTTCTTGTTATTTTACCATATTGATGAATACTTTTTTCATTATGTGTTCATTAATATTCTCATCATCAACCATATTTTTCCTTTCTTTATGGGGTCTATTCCTCCTATAATATACCTTCATACACAACCCAACAAGCTAGAGGAAAGTTGATTTTGATACCACTGAAATGTCCCTTGTAGGATATCACTCGAAATTCCCAAATTTATAAATTTTCAACAAACTGAAATTTTGATTTTCAGGACAAGGTACAAAAATATAGAATATTTTATTTCTTCCAAAATGTCCACTTACAAAAATACCCAAAAGCTTCAAAATGATTGGAAAAATATAGATAAAACCAAAGTATTAAGAAATAATTTTTAGCACACAAATCTAATTTTATTTATTTATTTTAAATACCTAAATTGCTTTAAAACCCTAGTTTTACGGACAACTAAAATTGATCATATTATTTTCTAAATTTTAGACAACAAGTACAAATTTTATAAAATAGATCCAACCTATAAAAACCCAAAAATACGACACTAAACCCTAACAAAAACAACCTACAAACTCCCAAAGGTGATGTCCCACTAGGAGAACAACAAAAAAAAACATGAAATTCCTCCTAGAAGTGCACTATTGCTATCTCCAATGCCGGAAATGCTCTGACCTGGAATTATGTAGAAATATGAATCAACACCCTAGAAATCTCTGAAAACTCTACAACCCTGAATTGAAAATTTGATCTGAATGAAGCCCCAAAATAGCAATCTAGGGATGAATCTTTCACCACCAAAGAATGCTCTGCTAGCTAGGGATGGATATCTCACCACCAAAGCTAGGGTTCCTGTAGAATCTCACCTCCACAAGTAAGGTCAAAAGTAAGAATCCCACACAAAATTATAAGATATCATAATGTGTCTTTCTCTCCTCCTTTTATAATTTCCCTTTTTCCAAAAAGAAGCCCAAAACCCTAATCACCCCACATGGAGAGTCTTCATGTGTGTAATTATCACTTAAAGTGACTTTATGTTTCTGTGTCAAAAGATCCACTTAAGTTACCCCAATGAAGAATTAGAACATAAAGTACCATATATTCACCCATCACTTAAGTCATCGACTAAATATAACATAAAGTACCTTAGGGGAGCATCTCACAACCTTATTTCACTTAAGTCACCTCAAAGTACTTGTCCAACTCCAAAACATAACATATAAGCCAGATGAAGGTAAAAACCACACCTAATAACCATCAACTTCCCTATCCCCTTGGGCATAACCAAGGCTAAGATGAATGAAAAGCCTCCTAGGCCATCTGCTTGGAAATGGGGACATTACAATGACTCGGGTGGTGGAAACTTAGGTGATTTATATTGTCCTTGTAAGGTTTTCAAAATGTAATCATCTAAGTATGGAGATTGTTTTTCTCCCATCTCGGCGGGAAAAGAAGGAAACGGTCCTTATTTTTTGTAAATTGGATTTAATTGAACAATTTTCAATTTGTTCATATTCCTCTTCATTAGAATTAATATGGAAAGGATTTTTGTCTTTCCTTCCAAAGGGACTATACTCACGATGTCTTGTTCCCACCAATTTTTAAAGAGGGGAGGAACGAAGAAAAGAGGTGATAGAAAACTCAACCCTTATAAAAGTAAATGCTAATATGGAAGAGGAAAAGGCAAGAATGCTTGAACCTAGAAAAATGAGTGCTAAGATGGAGAAGGAAAAAAAGGTTAGTTGATCTCCCAACTCTTAAAAAATGAGTTATTAAGAGAAAAGGGATGACAATATGTTAGATATGCTCAACTCTTTAACAAAAATGAATGTTAAAACAAAAGAGACATAACAAGGTGACTTGATCAAATCTTAACAAAATGAGTGTAAAGAGAGACTAAAAGGTTTGAAAGGTTTACTCTTAACAAGATAAGTGTTAAGAGAAATGAAAAAGGTGTGATAGATAAAACTTTAACAAAATGAGTAGTGTTAAGGTAAAATAGGAATTGAAGGGTTAGATTAAAGGAATATTAACAAAATGAGTGATAATAGAGATGAAAAGGTTTGAAATTTTCCTTGACCCTTAACAAAATGGATATCAAAATATACTGGTGAAAAGATGATGATGAAAAGTTTAAATCTCATGAAAGTGAAAATAAGATATGAATGGAAAGTAATTAATTAAAGATATCAAATTATAGCAAAGTGAATGATTTAAAAGAGAGGAGTCAAGAAATGTGAAGATTTCAAAAATTTAACAAAGTGAATGTTGAATTTGATGACGTAATATGTTGGAATGTTTGAAGTTTAACAATGAAAATGTTAAAATTAAGATTTAGGAAGATGATAGATCAAGGTGATCATGATGGTGCTTGAATTGTGATAAAGTGAGTATAAAAATGTCAAAACTTAGATAAAAAAAGGTGATTGTGCTTAAGTTAGGATATGGATGTCCGAAACTCAAGACTTAGACTTGTTTACAAAGTGACAAGGTGGATGAGAGAGAAAATGTGGATGAAAAGAGTGGAACACAAACTTTTTAATATGAAAGAAAGATGAAAATGATGTAGTGAAAGTTGGTCTTTACCTTAAATTGGCTTGGTCAAGGTGTGGCTTCCTAGAACAAGTTATCTCCTATGTGTCAGTGATATCCGAGCGAGCACAATACTATTGCTAGTTTGCATCTTTTCTTTACCCCTCTTGATACAATGAAACAATGATTTTAATCTAATTAAAGGATCAAACCTGTGGCTATCGCTATGGATATCTCGTGACTATAATCTATCACAAAAGGCATACTAGTCGAGTTGGGTGGGGCAGGGGGGGCATTTCCTCATCCAGTTAACTCAAGGCGTTGACTACTTTTGGGTTCTTGTGGTACTCCTCATAATTATTTTCTCGCCCCTTACCATACACTTCCCATAGTTACATTCGGAAGAAGGGAATAATACCAACCTGAAAAGTTTAAATTAAGGTTAATTTTATTAAAATTTAAGAAAGGCTATAAAGGGGTTTGCTTGATCTTTGAACAAGGAAACTGCAATTATTACTTTCAAATTTTTAACAACCTTCTTTAGAGATGGTCTTGTAAACAAATGATTAGAAAGTTTCCTATGGTGAAAACACGCGATAAAAACATAAAAAAGTAAATAAATTCACATTTATAATTCTCAATATCGCTTGTATAAGCACGAGAAAATATCATGCACATGGTTTATTATGATTAGCTTCACAAAAAATATTTAAAAAACATAATAAAAAACAATCTCGCATAAGCATTAATTACATTTACAAAAAAATTAAAAAGTGAATTAATTGAACGAAAATGTCTAATAACCCTACATTAATAAGTTTCATAGTTAGTCTACTTTAATGAAATTGACAAAAAGGCCTAATGTTAAATATACCAAAATTAATTAAAATAACTTAATTAACTAATTACAATAAAATAACTAGATTCTTAACTAAAATAATCTAAATAAGTTAAATAAAAAGTAATAATAGTAAAACATAATATCTAAGCCTAAAAGAGATTAAATACGCAGAAAGACTAAGTTAAACTTTAACCTAATTTTAAACCTTGTAATATAAACTAAGACCTAATACTCAAGGTGTTGCATACGAAGGGGAAGGGAAAATGTGGCTCGAATCGGGTTTGAGTGAGGAGTCGGTTGTTTGCAATAATTTAGTGCTCACATTATGGATTAATAATGTGTGTGTAATTATTAATTATAAATGAGTTGTTAGAAAACAACTTAGATTATTTGATACGTTATTGTTATTAATAACAACAATAATATACATGAAGACTCATTTGGTTAACCGATGTGCAGATTATTGTTTAGGTTTTGTTTTCAATAGTTCTACCTCCTCCTTGTTCATCTATTCCATGTTGTACGATTCTATTATAGTAGATCTTGTTTTACATGCATATGTTGTGCATCGATTCCTAGCTTACATTGCCTACATCAATTCAAAGCGGTATTGAATAATATTATTGACAGCACTTGGCATTGGTATATTCAAAAGTACATTGAATTGAACGGCTTCAGATTTTCTCCATTGTGTTTGATGCAGCTGCATGTATGTCTCATCTACTACCAATTCCATCGATGGATTTGGTCAATCTGCATTGTTGACATATTCTGGCAGTAGCAGCATTGGTGATTTGTATTAATCTTTGCCAAGACTTTTGATATTAGTAATACCAGTGTGATTAACACAGTACAACATGGTACGTGAATCTCAACATTCTCATTTGTATCCTTGGAGAAGTCGAAACAGGGAAGACAAAGATACACTCGTTGTCACAAGATATGACGTGGTCACAAGTTTGCTGAGCATTCCAAAATTTCACCTTCTGCTCATGCAATTCTATATCTTCCACGTGCACTGTTATACAATCTTCCATGCATATGGAATAAATAGTCAAGTGTGAGTAAGTGTTGTTAATTAATTTGTCTCAATGTTTTTATTATGTGTATTATATTGTCATTTTTAGGATAATGTTGTTTGAAATTCCATCCACCTTTTAGAGTGAAATGCCAATTCTTTTGTGAGTTATCAGGTTTTATTATAAATCTCAGTTGTTCATTTTGTTTTAGCTTAAAAGATATGCAAATATCTTACAGGTTATATTGTTCATAGAATTGAGTTTAAGGTTCATTCTCAATACACGATTTGTTAACTCTTGAGCCTTCAAAATTTGTAGTTGAGAATTGTCCTTGTTGGATTTTATTAAAATTATAAAGTGTCTTTATTATTTAAGTAAAATGATTCATTTAAGTTTAGAGGTATTGTTAGTCAAAAATGTAATAGTTTGTTTTGTGCCAACCGTATAATTAGTGTTATCTAAATTGATTATGTCAAATGTTAATTATGAGTCATTATCATTTTTCTAAATTCAATTAGTCTCAATAAATAAGAAGTTTTTTTTAGATTCATTTTCATTTTGTGTCATATGGTTAGTCAAACCATAAAGTCGTGTCATCAAAAAGTGTCAAAAATTAAAAAAAAATTGCCTCGTTTTTCAATAATTTGACCTATTTTCGCTTGTATGCGATGTCCAACTTATGGGGGTGAATTTTTTAAATATCCCGAAAGCCAAATTAAGTTGAGTTATCAACTTTGTCAGCTGGAGGACGAAGGCATAGCAGCTAGAGTTTGATTAGCGACCTCTCGTCGATCACCAACGATGGGGCCGCATAGAGTCGTGGTGGAATTTTTGTGTGTTTGAGTTTCATTTCATTTCAGATTTGCAGTTTGTTTTAGTTGTGTGATTCTGTTTGAGTTCCTATTTTGGGTTGAATAATTGAAAATTTCATATTGAGGGGGGGAACATGGTTTCAATTTTCCATTTTCACTTTCCCCTCTTTTTAGATTTTTATTTAGTATGAAGTGTTTCCTACATAATTCCATGAAGGAAAAACATAGTGGACAGACAAAAGCACAAAGGAAAAGGAGCCTCATGATATTTGGGTTTTTGTTTGTCCTGTAAAACCATCCTTTGTTGAGGTTGTTGGTTGTTCTGTAAAAGCATCCTTGTTGATGTCGTTGGTTGTCCTGTAAAACCATCCTTGTTGAGGTTGTTGGTTTTCATGTAAAACCATCCTTGTTGAGGTTGTTGGTTGTCTTGGAAAACCATCTAGATCATAAGCACGCACGGGAGACGAGCTATAAAGGAACTACGATTGTTTTTCTCCCATGTTCGCACTAAGGGGGTTAATGTTAAGAATACTTTAGTGCTCACATTATGGGTTAATAATGTGTGTGTAATTATTAATTGTGAATGAGTTGTTACAAAATAACTTAGATTGTTTGATATATTATTGTTTTTAATAATAACCATAATACACGGGTAGATTTATAGAGTCATTTGTTTAATAGGTGATTAATTTGTGGAGTTCTGAAAATAGGAATATCTCCTTGTTTATAGGAGACACACACACACACACATGTATGTATATGTATGTATGTATGTATGTATGTATGTATTTGATGTTCATAATGAATTCAATGAAGGTTACATCATTATTATTCTTGTTGTGTTATAATTTCACAGAGCTCAGACCAAATCAAGATTTGGTATCAGAGTGATGAGATTTGTGTGAGAGTCCATGAGGGGATGTGTTCATACATTGTAATTTCCCAACCGATGAGAAGATTATTGTTTAGGTTTTTTTCAATAGTTCTACCTCCTCCTTATTCATCTATTCTATGTTGTATGATTTTATTATAGTACATCTTGTTTTACATGCATCTATCATGCATTGGTTCCTAGGTTGCATTTCTTGCATCAATTCAAAGTGGTTTTGAATAATATTGTTGACAACACTTGGAATTGGTATATTTAAGAGTTAGATCAATCTTCATTTAATCAAACGGATTCATATTTTCTCCATTGTGTTTGATGCAACTATGTGTATGTATCATCTACTACCAATTCCATCGACATATTTTATCAATCTGCATTGTTGGAATATTCTAGAAGTAACATCATTAGTGATTTGTATTGATTTTTGAAAATACTTTTGATATTATTAATACCAGTGTGATTAACATAGTACAACCTAGTATGTGAATCTCAACATTCTCATGTGTATCCTTGGAGTATTTGACACAAGAAAGACAAAGATACAAATAGCTTACTTGTCACAAGATCTGATGTGGTCACAAGATGGATGCACATTCCAAAATTTCACCTTCTACGCATGCAAGTCTATATCTTCCATGCATATGGAATCAATAGTCAAGTGTGAGTCAAGTGTTTTTAATTAGGTTGTCTCAATGTTTTTATTAGGTATATTATCTTTGTCATTTTTAGGCTAATGTTGTTTGAAAGTCCATCAATGTTTTAGATTTAAATGCAATTTATTTTGTTAGTTATCGGGTTTTATTGTAAATATTCATTGTTCATTTCCTTTTATCTTAAAATATATACATATATCTTATAGGTTATATTGTTCATATAATCAATTTTAGGGTTCATTCTCAATACACGAGTCGCTAACTCTTGAGCCTTCAAAAGTTGTAGTTGAGAATTCTCCTTGTTTGATTTTATTAAAATTATAAAGCGTCTTTATTATTTAAGTAAAATTAGTCATTTAAGTTTATAAGTATTGTTAGTCAAAAATGTAATAGTTTTTTTGGTGTCAACCATATCATTACTTGTCATTTAAATTGAGTCTGTCAAATGTTAATTGTGAGTCAATATCATTTGTCTAAAGTCAATTAGTCTCAATGAATAAAAAGTTTTTCCAAGATTCATTGTCATTTTGTGTCATATGGTTAGTCAAACCATAAATTCATGTCATCAAAAAGTGTCAAAAATTAAAAAAATCCTTGTTTTTCAATAATTAGATGTATTTTTGCTTGTATTTGACGTCCACCTTATGGGGGTGAATTTTTCAAATATCCTCAAAGCCAAATCAAGTTGTGTTAGCAAACTTTCACTAGAGGATGGAGGCACAAGAGGCTAGAGGTTGATTTATGACCCCTCATTAGTCACCAACGACGGGCCGCACTGAGCTATGGTAGCATTTTTGTGCGTTTGAGTTTTATTTCATTTCAGAGTTGTAGTTTGTTTCACTTGTGTGATTCTATTTTAGAGTTCTTGTTTTGTGTTGAATAAGTGAAAATTTCACATTGAGGGGGGGAACATGGTTTCAATGTTCCATTTTCACTTTTCCCTCTTTTTATATTTGTATTCAGTAAGTAGTGTTTCCTACATAATTCCTTGAAGGAAAAACATAGTGGACAGATAAAAGCACAAAGGAAAAGCAACATCATGATATTTGGGTTGTTGGTTGTCCTGTAAAACCATTCTTTGTTGAGGTTTTTGGTTGTCCTGTAAAACCATCCTTGTTGAGGTTGTTGGTTTTCTTAAAAACCATCTAGATCATGAGCATGCACGGGAGACAAGCTGCAAAGGAAGTGTGGTTATTTTTATCCCATGTTTTCACTAAGGGGGGAATGTTAGGAATAATATAGTGCTCACATTATGGGTTAATAATATGTGTGTAATTATTAATTATGAAAGAGTTGTTACAAAAAACTTAGATTGTTTGATATATTATTGTTGTTAATAACAACCATAATATAGAAGTAGATTTATAGAGTCATTTGTTTAATAGGCTAATTAATTTGTGGAGTTCTGAAAATAGGAAGATCTCCTTGTTTATAGGAGACATATATTCCTATATATATGTATTTTATGTTCATAATGAATTCAATGAAAGCTACATTATTATTATTCTTGTTGTGTTGTAATTTTGTAGAGCTCATACCAAATCAACGAGTTGACAGAGGGCTCAAGATCGAGGGAATGTATCTTTGTAGTTATCACAAGGGAGAAGCATAGAGATGGACTCACTCAACATGTAGATCAAGTTAGGGGTTTGATGTAAGGTAGATGGTGAGGAGAATACAACTCAAGCCAGGTTTTAGCTCGACCAAGATTAAAGAAATCTCGAGAAAGACTTTAGGAAATAATGCGGGGTTTTTAGTGTTTGGAGATCATATCAAATGGTGTTAAACTTGACAAGGAGATCTAGGAATGTGTACTAGGGTTGCGATAGACGGATCGAGTTGGCTCGAGAAGTGTTGGGATAAGGTAATTTGCATCTCTCTGTAGGATATAGGAGTTAGCTCGACGGGTCGAGGTGGTGTGGAGAGTGGAAGGGGCTTGGTGGTGTCTCGAGGTTTAGATGGTACCACAATGAAGTGGTAGGGAGAGGCGGGGAGGCGGTGAGGATTCAAGTAGATCCAAGGATAATTGATCCAGTGTGGTGTTGAGTTGTGGAGATCAATTAATTTTGTTTAACATGCAATGTAAAACTTGTTGGAAAACACAAGAATTGTCATTAGTTAGGGGAATCGACATCATCACCCAAGACGAGTAATCGGTCGGAAAGGAGGAACCCGACATCGGTTAGGGATAACCAATATCGGTTACTTGTGCATGGATGTTTTAATTAACTCTCTGGAATTAGATCTATTTTCAGCATTAAAGCAGATCTATTGATTGCAATTGCATGGCTAAGTTCCCTAAGTTTATAAAATGACTATATAGGCATGAGAGCTAGGGTTTAGAAGTAAGAATTAACAAGAATTAAGGGCTTACAAAAAGTTGGTAAGAGAGATAATTCTTAGAGAAGAAGCAAAAGCTTGAGAGAAAGAAAGTACAAGTACATCCGAGAGGTGTGGAAGATTGTAAATTTTCATTGTATATCTTGTCAAAGCTTTGGATAGTAGATTGGCTTGTTTATTAGTGGATGTAGCCCACACTAGGTGAACCACACTAAATATGGTGTTGATTTATGTCTCTTGTTTTTATATTACTTCTGGTAGAATATCTGTTTTTATTTGCATGTATGCTTAGATCTGATATATTATTTGTATAATCGGTGTGCTAACCCCAACAACTGGTATCAGAGCTTTGTTTGAGGGTTTTTGTGTGTTGACA
Source organism: Taxus wallichiana var. yunnanensis (assembly GCA_018340775.1). Lineage (NCBI taxonomy): Eukaryota > Viridiplantae > Streptophyta > Pinopsida > Cupressales > Taxaceae > Taxus > Taxus wallichiana. The sequence continues at coordinate 390,323,665 of CM031236.1, forward strand.
AATTTACTCATAGAGGTTTTCTGATTAAGTGGGAGCTACAACAATGGTAGAAGAAAACAAATGCAAGGTAGAGAAGTTTGACGACCGAAATTATCAATTATAGAAGATGTAGATTGAGGATCATCTATATCAAAGAGATTTGTATTTACCATCTGGATGAGAAGTCTAGACCTACGAAGATGACTGATGAAGAATGGAATATTATTGACTGAAAGGGTTTGGGATCTATAAGATTGAGTCCTGGAAGCATATGTGACAACTAATATTATAGAAGTGAATTCTATGATAGAGTTATGAAATCTCTTGCTAATTTATATGAAAAACCTAGTGCTTCAAATAAAGTTTATTTGATGAAGAAAATATTTAGTTCTAAGATGTATGAAGTTGGATCTCGCATCTAGTCATTTGAATGATTTTTGATCTATTGTAAATTAGTTAAAATCAATTGCTATACCATTTGATGATGAATTAAAATAACTTTTATTCTTATGTTCTTTTCCGATAGTTGGGATAACTTGGTAATGGTTGTTAGTAATACAACATCTGCTAATAATATTTTTAAGTTTGATGATGTGGTTAGTATAATATTGAATGAAGAAATTCATAGGAAGAGTATAGAGGAATCATCATCTGGGAATGATTTGAATGTAGAAAGCAAGGGCAAGCAGAAGGAGAGATCCAAGAGTAAGAGTAATGGGAAATCAAGGTCAAGGAATAGTAGATCTAAATCCAGAAGTAAGGTAATTACTTGTTGGAAATGTGGAAAGAAAGGACATGTAAAGAAAGATTGTTGGTCAAAGGATAAAGAGAACCAACAACCAGACAAAGGTAAAGAAGCAAATCTTGCTACAACAGAGGTAATGTAAGATTCTCTTATTCTTTCTTTAGATAATAGAATTGAATCATGGGTTTTAGATTCAGGAGCTTCTTTCCATGCAACCCCTAATAAGGGTTATTTTAGAAATTATGTCTAGGGTAATTTTGGGCATGTTTATTTGGGTGATGATGAACCTTGCAGTATTACTAGTAAAGGGGAAGTTCATCTAAAATTGTATAATGGAAATACATGGGTATTGAAAGATGTGAGACATGTGCCAAGCCTCAGGAGGAATCTTATTTCTGCAGGGCAACTAGGTGAATTTGGTTGCATGGTTACTTTTACAAGAGACTCTTGGAAAGTCACCAAGGGTGCTTTTGTTGTGGAAAGAGGTAAGAAGTTAGGAATGTTATATTTATCTACCTTTGTTATTGATTCCTTTTCTGTATTAACTACTTCATATTCAAATGCATGCATGTGGCATAATTGATTGGGCCATATGAGTAAAAAAGGAATGCATATTTTAAAGGCTAAGGGTAAGTTATTAGATTTGATGTGATTTAGATCTTGATTTCTGTGAGCATTGTGTCTTTGGAAAGAAAAAGAGAGTGAGATTTCTCAAATTTAGGAAAACTAAGGAGTAGAAATTAGAGCTTGTACACTCAGATGTGTGGGGACCATCTCAAGTAGCTTCTCATAGAGGATCCTAGTATTATGTTACTTTCATTGATGATGCTACAAGAAAGGTATGGGTTTATTGTATTAAACGTAAATCTGATGTTTTTGAGACTTTTAAAAGATGGAAAGACCTTGTTGAGAATGAATCAAATTCTAAGTTAAAGTTCCTTATATTTGACAATGGTGGTGAATAATATTGTGTAGTAAGGATTTCAAAGATTATTGTTCAGATTAATGGGATATGTAGAGAAAGAACGGTTCTAAGAACACCACGGGATAATGGTGTTGCGCAGAAAGAGTGAACATGACAATCATGGAACATGCTATAAGTATGAGGATACATTCAGAATTGCCCTTGCGAGTTTTGGGTAGAAGTGGTTGATACATCGGTTTATTTGATTAACCATGGGCCTTTGAGTTTACTAGATAGAGGAATACCGAGAGGAAGCTTCACAGGAAAAGAGGTAGATCTTTCTTTTCTTAAAGTTTTTAGTTCAGAAGCTTTTGTGCATGTTGATAAGGAAAATAGGAAAAAGTTGAAAGCAAAATCCAAGAGATGCACTTTCATTGGTTATGGATCTGGTGATTTCAGATTCTATTTTTGGGATTTAGAGAATTTTAAAATTATTAGGAGTCATGATGTTGAATGGAATGAAAAAAAAATGTATAAGGATCAAATTTTGGTACCCAAGGATGAACAGGTTGAGAAGTTTGTGTATGAAAATAAACTCTCGAATTCAAAAGTAATACTAATAGGGTTACACAGTAACCAGTGTCGGTTTACCCCTAACTAAAATCAGTCAGCATAACCGGTATCAGTTACAGAAGAGCCAAACCAAAATCGGTTAGTAGAACCAACGTTGGTTATAGGTGACCAGCGTCAGTCACTAAAATATTTGGATATGAGTGTCTAGGAGGCCTAGATTGAGTCTCAGGTACCCCAAACTCCTATGAGAAGGTCACAAAGGGTAAGTAAACCTCCAAAAAGATTTACACCTTCTCTATTTTATCTATTATTGACTAATAATGGTGAACCAAATTTTTTTGAAGAAGCAATGCAAGATAAGACCCATGTCTAGTGGGAGCATGGCATGGATGAGGAGATGGACTCCTTGGAATAGAACCAGACTTGGGATTTGGTTAAGTTACCAGTAGGTAAGAGAACATTGCAAAACAAGTGGGTTTACAAGATCAAGGAAGAAGAGGGTGGACAGAAAAGGTACAAGGAAAGGCTTGTAGTAAAGGGATTTACATAGAAAGCAGGTATTGACTTTGGTGAAATATTTTCTCTTGTTGTAAAGATGAATTCTATTCGTACTATATTGAGTTTAGTTGCAGTATAGAATATTTACATTTAGAGAAACTAGATGTGAAGATGAATTTTCTTCATGGTGATTTGGATGAAGAGATTTATATGCAGCAGCCCATTTGGGTATGAATTCAAGGGTAAGGAGAAATTAGTGTGCATGTTGAAAAAGAGCCTATATGGGCTCAAGCAAGCTCCAAGGAAATGGTACATGAGGTTTGATAGTTTTATGCAAGAGCATGGTTACTTGAGATGTGAATCTAACCATTGTGTTTATTTCAAGAAGCTTGGAAATGGGAGCTATATTATTTTTTTACTATATGTGGATGATATGCTTATTGTAGTATCTAGTATGTAGGACATTGGTGAGCTTAAGGAAAGCTATCTCACACATTTTCTATAAAGGATTTAGGAGATGCCAAAATAATTCTTGGCATGCAAATACATAGAGATAGGAAGAACAAGAAATTTTATTTTCCTCAGGAGGATTATATCTACGAGGGGTGTTAGAAAGGTTCAAGATGCGAGAATGCAAAACCTGTTAGTACACCTATGGTGAACACTTTAAATTGAGCAAAGATCAGCGTCCTTCATCACATGAGGAGGTCAAATACTTGACACGAGTGCTATATGTTTTAGCAGTTGGGAGTCTCATGTATGCTATGGTTTGTATTAGACTAAACATTGCGCATGAAGTGGGAGTTGTGAGTAGATATATGGCCAATCCAGGTAAAGAGCATTGGAAAGCAGTCCAATGAATACTCAGGTATTTGAAAGGGACATCTAGCATGTAGTTATGCTATGGAGGTTTGGATATTTCTTTATGTGGCTATGTTGATTCTGATATGGCTGGAGATCTGGATGGTAGGAGAAGCACTCACTGGATATATTTTCATAGTACGTGAGACAGGTAGTAAGTTGGATTTCAAGATTGTTGAGAAGGTTGTGGCTTTGTCTACTACGAGAGGTAGAGTATGTTGCGAGATATAAATGCTAGAAAGGAGATGATATGGATGAGTAGGTTCACGGAAGATTTGGGAAAGGAGCAAGATGATTGTAAAGCTTTGTTCGGTGATAGTCGAGTGTAATTCATTTGGAAAAGAACTCAACGTTTTATTCAAGAAAAAAACACATTCAGTTGAGGTATCACTTCATACGGTAGGTATTGGAGGATGGACAATTGAATTTGGAAAAGATTCATACAAGCGATAACCCTACGAGATATGCTAACAAAGCCATTAGCAAAGGAGAAGTTGGAGCTACAATCCACTTCTATTGGTCTTCGAGTTTGAGACTTGAAGAGGAAGAAACAAAGCTAAGGAAAGATTCAATAATGACGTTGTATAGGTATGGTGCAGTAATTAATATCCAAGTGGGATATTGTTGAGTTGTGGAGCTTAATTACTTAATTTTAACATGCAATGTAAAACTTGCTTTGGAAAACACAATAACCGTCATCGTTAGGGGAACCGACATCGGTCACCCGGGAATGACATCATAAGGAAAGGAGGAACTGAAATTGGTTAGGGCTAACCAACATCGGTTACCCGTGTATGGATGTTTTAATTAACTCTTGGGAATTAGATCTATTTTTAGCATTAAATCAGATCTATTGATTTTAATTACATGGCTAAGTGCCCTAAGTTTATAAACGACTATATAGGCATGAGAGCTAGGGTTTAGAAGTAAGAATTAACAAGAATTAAGGACTTTTAAAAGTTGGTAAGAGAGAGAATTCTTAGAGAAGAAGAAAAATCTTGAGAGAAAGAAATCATTGTACATCTGAGAGGTGTGGAATATTGTAAATCTTCATTGTATATCTTGTCAAAGCTTTGGATAATATATTGGCTTGTTTCTTGGTGGATGTAGCCCACATTGGGTGAACCACGTTAAATATGGTGTTGATTTATGTCTCTTGTTTTGTATATTTCTTCTGGTAGAATATCCACTTTTATTTGCATGTATGCTTAGATCTTGATATATTATTTGTACAACTAGTGTGCTAACCCCAACACGTGGCTTGGCTGATTTGGGTTGGTATGAGAGTATGGGTAGAGCTAAGGGTAGCTTGAGGGGAACTCATCCGAGGTGTTGAGTTGTGATGGGTAAAGGCGAGGTGTGTGTAAGGAGCTTGGCGAGCAACTCAATGAGATGTGAGTTGAGTTAGGGGATATGAGGATGGAGCAGAGAGGGAGATCAAGGGGTGCTTAGAACCAAATTTAATAGATTGCTAAATTAGAACCCAACTAAAACCTTATGTTATTTTAGTGAGAAAACACCTAAAGAAAATTGATTTTAAATTTGATTTTTGGCCTCCATAACAACAATAAACACCTATAAAAAAGTCACAAAAATAGTACAAAAATAAATAAAATAGAATTTCTTATGATTTGTATAAATTTTCATTTATCCTTTTAGATTATTCCAAGACGATCTCTTATAAACATAACAATGTACAAACACAAAAATCACACCAAAAAAAGACACATTAATCAACTAAAATCAAAATTTCACAAATGTTAGTAAAAGACTAAAATTATGCATTACAAAATGAATGAAAAATGAAACAAAATGAATGAAAATGTAGGTAAGTTCCATTGGGTGTGCTATAAATGTGAGCATGGAATAACTTGGTGTATGACAAAGAGATAATCAAATCAGAAAACCTTATCCTTCATGTCTTCCTTGCGAACCTAAATGATAATGTTGTCAAAGATTTAAGATTGTGGAACCTTATAGATTATTGATTATAGGTGATCTTGAGAGTGACCTTCAAATGTGGATTTGAAAATTCTATGAACACATATTTTAGCTTTGGGAAATCTTCTAATATGCGGGAATTGAAAATTAAAATAACAAAGTAATTGTATAAGAATCCAATAGGATTTGTAAAGGGATAAGCTTGCTATTTTATAAAGGTGGGTTGTGGTTTTAGAGTAGTTGAAAGTGGTTATATGTGGTTAAATGCACATACTAAAAATAACACTTGAGAGAGGTTAAACAATTCGGATGAATTTATTCCCATGAGGGGCAATAAATAAATTTAGTTAGCAGAAGTTGCATCTTGAAAGACTGTTGTGTGTGTAGTTCAATTGCCCCCGCCTTTTTAGGATTCTAGAAGTGGATTTTACTGGACTGGTGAAGTGTAGTCCAAATGGAATCTAAGTGGTAGTTGACTAAGAAAATAAGTTTATTTTCCTAATTAAGTATCTATTTTTAAATAACTACAATGTGCAAGATAATTAATTAACCATTTATTTAATAAATGATAATTATCTTAGCTAAAGTGGGTTAAGAACTAATTTAATTAATCCCAACAAGGTGTAATGATTAATTAATTTGATTAATCAATCGTAAGGGGGTATGAATAACAGGATGTGAATTGGGATAATACTGGGAACAAGTGTGTGATTTTGGGGTGTCTACACTCATTATGAGTGAAGATAGAGGCCACCTCAAGCAAGCGTGCATACCTCAAGAAGTGTTTATAAACACTCATTCAATAGTCCTGGAATGTTTTTACATCTTACAAAGGAAGGAAATTGCTATAATCATGCTTCAAATAAGAAATTTCTCCATCAAACAAAGATTCATCTTCATCAGATCACCAACCCTCTCCACTCTCTCTCTTTCTTATCCTCTCTCCATGTTCTAATTTCTCATTAAGAATGTGCTTTTTCTATTTCATCCCATTCACTTAAGTGGCCCTTAATTAAACATTGTAAGAGTCCTTTATCCAATAATAAGAAAAATACTCACTTCCTTAGAAAATGAAAGGTCACAAGTGATGGGAATAGGTGAAAGGTCATGTGGGGGTTAAAATAAGAGACATGATTGTAATTATATAAATTGGAATGGCTTCTCCATTCCAAATGATTGACATTTTTGGATTGAATATATGTTTTTGAGATTTCCACTTTCACATCAAGCAATAAGAGTTGTAGTTATTCTATTTATTGTCTTATGTTCCTATACTCTCTCTTACCAACTTTTCATACATGATACTCTTGTAAAACTAAGAAAGATGTATGTGCCTTTGATAAATGAGTCATTGAAATTTTGTGTCTAGATATTTATGGTCTTATCATTGTTTACATTGTTTTTAATTCTAATTGAATGTGGACCTAATTCAGTTATTATATGTGAATTATATAAGACTACTCACAACAAGTAACCCTCTCTCTCCTTATTTCCCAACTCCCCTTTACCTCTCTTCACTAAAATTTCCTCCCTTGTATTTCATACAAGCACTTTGCCACAGTTTAGTGGAGTGTTCTGTGTGATCCATGGTCTACCATCCACCCACAACTTTAGGATATTTTACATTTAATAATGGGAGCATCTCCATATACAAGGAGGAGGGGCTTAGCCCCATGATCGTTGGTGAAAACTCAATAATTTCCAAAACAGAAATTTATTTCACCAACAAGTTTGTACACATAGAGTGTTACATAATTATCCAAAGTGAATTCATTATTGAATGGTATAGGCCTTATAGGGTCCTCTCGATGGTTTAGAGATATGTATGGGATTCCATTAGGTCCACACTAGTTTTATAGGGCCACACAAGAGAGGGGAGGCGGGGCCCTCTATAGATGAAACAAAAATAACTACTAGTTGGGACTCAATTACATTGATTATATGATATGCATCTAGGGTGATAGAGGACCTTGGAGTTGTAGATGGATCTAACACTTGGTGGCATGCCATAAGTCCTTAGATAATTACTACACCGATAAGGTGATAACTAGGTCTAATGGAGATATCTCGAGTATCTAAACAATGCAAACATCCAAGGGTACAATAGTGAATGCTACAATAACTCACAATGGGGAGGAGGGATGGAGAAGGATAGGATGGATTAGGTACATCATAAAAAATAGGGGAGATGAGGTGGGTCCATTAGGGACCATGTGGTTTAATGGAGGATATAGAGGAGGATAAGTAGGGATAAATCATATGTAGGTTGATGGAGGAAGGAGTATATCTATCACTATAAGTGGATATGGGGTGGCTCCTCAAGGACTACATATTCATTAAAACAATGAGTCATAAATACTTTGGATACATAAATCTAGGCCCAAAAGTAAGAGAATGGTCACTTGAAAATAGTGGATCTATTTTATCGGGATGAGATAACATCTATTGATGTTAGGACTTCTCATTTGAAAAAAGGTATCCCAATTCACATCAAAGATGGAATCATGAGTTAGGAATGAGGCATTAAGAGATGCCCAAATTTTATAGGTTACCTTAGTATGGATACACAATGAATAATTCCATAAATATTTCGAGGAGAGTGAGACATAGCATGTATAACACTAAATACCTTAGGTTTCACCCAAGTGACATTGGATTTAGTTATAGCTACTAGGGAAGAGGCTTATAACAAGAGATTAAATGAAAATGTCGTGCCAATAGAGGCATGAGAGATAGCCTACTCAAATAGGAGGAGTGGATCATTAAGATCATATACCTCATCTAGATCTAGGGAATCAGTTGGGACCCCCTTTATGATTAGTCCATAACTATCCGAGAGGTCTACCGGGAGATCCATCGGGAGGGCATTCACCAAGAAGTGAAACAAGAGGCACATCACCATCAAAGAGTCATAAAGTGTTGGAGTTGGCGTGTTCACACTGCTAAGTGGTTTAGGATATTTTCCAACCTACTTATTTTTAGTAATGTTCACACCACTCACTTGAGATAAGCTTATTTTGGGAGTATAGTTTTTTTATTAAAACCTTTTATTTTATTCTCATGTAGGTGGCTTGAGCATGATTTTAGGGATTTGTAGTGTTCCCTAATATTAGCTCTCCACCCTATTTTCTAGTTGAGGATAACTTGTTAGCCTATAATATGGGCACTCCCTCCTTGTAAGCATAATCCAGCTATTGTATATTTTGTTAGAGCTGAATAATCATGGAGACATTGTTTGTTATATTACTATATTAATATTTATGTCATGCATATGTCTAATATTAAATGTTTTGAATTTTTACTAATGGTAGTTCTATAGGAGTGATCCTGGGTTGAGAGTTTTCATCTCTCCGACATGGTATCAAATTTTTCTTCATGCAGCCATTACCTGGGTTGAAAATCTGATTTTTTAATATTTTGTATTTTTACAATAAAGATTTGTGTGTTTGTATAAAAACAATTTATCTCGGTTTGAACATTGCATGTGGGAGACACTTGTTTCTCTATTTCTCTTTCATGATACGAAGATTAATTTGTAGATCAAGGTTGTTAGTAGAATAAAAATGCATTTGAAAGTTTTATTGAAAGGCTTGGTTTTGGCCTAACTCGGACCATATCTCTCAACTCCTATCCCCTGCATCTCTATCATCTTTCTAGCTTACTTCAATCCTTGTTCTAGATCGGTGGTTTGGGAAACTTTGTGACTCAATCTCTATTTTCCTCTTCTTGGACCGAGCTAGTCCTTTATCTCGGTGAGGTTATACACAACTTGGATGCATTAGTCATATGGTTCTTACTTTTGGTTTGATCTCAACTTGGTTTGATTTTACCCTACTTGGCCTCTCACCTTGTACATTCCTCCTTCTCGGCCAAGTTGATCAATGCCATGTCTATCTTGATCCTTCAATTCAGATCCCGACTCGGTTGCGGTACTCGACCTCCTCACCCATGGTTATTCCTAGCTGTCAAAGGTTGGGTGTTGAATTAGTGGTGGCTCTTTTGTACTCAATAATGGCTTGAAAGTGACTCTATATAAATTGGCCCTGGTTTGGCCTTGGATCAACTATCTATATGCATATGCCACAACTTGAATCAGTCCTAGATTGAATCCCTTTCCATTAACCGAATTAAATCTATGCATGATGTTATTTAGGCATAGCTCATATTTTTCTTAGTGTCGAATGAGATCTCATGTTTAGAAGTCGGGATCGGGCATTTATAACTTAGCTATGTGGTTCTTGGGTCAAATGGTAGGTTTTTATAGATCAGTTGTATCATCCATTTATTTCAGCTTGACATACCCCAAACTTTTCCCCTATAACTCTGTTTGGCCCATTTATAGCTTGGTGGTTGTTTGGTGTAAGCTTGACTTGCCTTGTCTCGGCTCGCCGGATCAGCCTCTCCCTAAACTCGGTTGTGTTTTGGACCTTTTCCTAAGACCTTGACTATGGTCTTACTCAAGAGTGACTCTACTTCATATTAGTCCTCATATCGGCTATAGATCATCTCCATAAGGCTCCACTTGACCTCCTTACTTTTGAATGCTTGAGTAATTAGGGTTAAAACCCTAATTTGACCTATTTTATTTTTTTCTCCAAATCAAAGGATAATATAAAGTATATATTACTCAGATTGGTTTACATGGTCTCGATTATGGTAGAGTGTTGAAGGCCCTTATTGTCTCAACATAGGTCATGGGTTTAAAACTCTTTTCACGACTTGTTTCTACCTCACTCACATCTCGTTATGTGTGGCTCCTCAAATCATCCATTAGTGTGATCAACCTCTCTTCCAACATGCTACCTTGAAACATACCCGAAAATCATCCTCAACTCGAATGGGCTCCCCATCAGCTCTCCTCTAGCTCATCAAGCTATACATTTGAATTATTATTTTGAAGGTAAAATTTTTAAGTAAAGTTTTTATTTAAAAGGAGAGAAAATTATTTTTGTAATTGGGAAATTTAATTTGGAGTAATTTTTAAAATTCAGAAAATATTGTAATAAAACTACATAATTATAAGCAATTTGGGGGGTTCATTTTGTGGTGAAAATTTAATTTTTTGGCCATTTCAACAGTCATTTGAAAGGGCTAATTTGTGTTTGGCTTCAGGGCACCGCCCTCTCTACCCCATCTCATATCGCGACTATGACAAAGCAAGGAGCATTGCCCTTGACCCCATGGGGGATTCCACCCCATACCCCTACCGTCTTGTCTACTACATAGTATCTTCCTAGTAACCTTTTTTCGAGTATTGAAGACTAAATGGTGAAGCATGGTTTGACAGTGGTCAAACCCCTCATAAGAAAACAAATTTTCTTCTTTCTTGCATCATTTCGGATCCATACTAGTCATTTCTAGAGCTCACATATATTTGGTTTGGATCTCACATATATATTTTTGGAGATCACTCATATTTGGTCAAGAGATCCATTATATTTGGTCCGGAGCTCACATATATTTGGTATTGAGCTCACATATATTTGGTATAGAGCTCCCATATAATTTGTCTAGATCAAGATCTATTATTCTTAGGAGCTTCCATATATTTGGTCTAGAGGTAGGTATAGAATTAGTATAGAGCTTGACATAATATTGATTCGAAGCTAGGATATATAAAAAGGACACCACCATGTTTTAGATGCATTTTTTACAGAGCCCGAAATCCTATATTTTTTTAGTGTTACATTATTTTTTGAGTGTATTCTTACATTTATCATGGCCTCTTGCCTTGACATATTTTCTTTGCAATCTAAGAATGAGATTCCCTTCACTAAAGTTTGTGTCATTCAAGATAACCTATAGAATTTTTGGAAGAAAATAAATCACTCAAAAGTAAAATTCTCTTTTACATTCCTCGAGTCATGGAAATGATGACCTCATAAACTCCTTATAACAAATACTTGTTATCCTGCAACATCACCTTCATATTGTGGGACAGTCATATCCCTACTCCTAGTCCAATTTTAGTTATTTCTCCTACATCCTTTGACCTTGATTTTTCATTTTTGATCCTATTAATGCTCTTGATTCCCATAAGCTTATTACACTTGTTACTACACGTTATACTTCCACACCTATTCCTATTACAATAACACGCTCCGTGTATCCCACTTGACCTCTCGCTCACATGTCTAGCTTATTTGAGAATCATACCACTTTGAATTTGGTTCTCACATTCTCTATTCAATTGGATTTTTTTGGGGAGGTATTGGGATACATTCAAAGGGTATTGATTCCCTTATTCATCCTATTAATTATCTTTCTCACCATGGTATTAGTTTTCATACAGTTCATCTATGGGATCACTTATTGATAGAGCTCTAGTTTTGTTCGCTTAAATCGTGTGAGGATATTGAAAAACACATGAGTTCTACTGCACCTTCACTCAACCATGAGAAAATTGAGATTTCAAATTTGTCGAGACATGATCAACTTGACACACTTTTTAATGTTTCCTTACATGCTCTAGTTGTGCACTTCACACCAAATCATATGCAGGCATCTTCTTCGGCCATCCATATTAATATAGGATGGATTTCTAATCACTTGTGATAGTAATGTAAGAATTCATTGAGAGGAATCGACACACATGGATCCTCCACAATTCAATTTTTTTCTCCACTTTATCCTCCTCCTACATTGTAATTCTCCCTATTTTGAGCTATTTTATTTAGCAGATGTAGTGAGTATCTCTAGTTTTTTGAGATATTTTGTATATTTATTTTTGACACCTTTTAGGAATGTTGATAGTATCATTTAGATTATATTTGAGTTGGTTCTCATTCGAATTGTATCTAGTCGGTGAAACCCAATATTAGTTTCTCGGTGTTCAATATTTGGGTCAGCCACTCATACATATTTGTAGTGTCACTCTACCCATTTGGTACTATAGGAGGGTATGGTATAGATCCTACTTTTGGGTCTCGTTTCCTTTCCTTATTATTTATTGGTTTTGGAACACCATTTTTTGCGGTAGATTGAATTTTGTTTAGTTATTTTTTGGAACTTTCAACATCACCTCGATAACCTCCTTGATTAGATTTTGATTTTGTTCTCCTTCGAAAGGGTAGTGATTTTATTGAGTTACAATGTCAGAGACTCCATTGATAATATATCTTCATTGAGCTATTCCATTGTATTACGGTGTTGGTTGATTTTGAGTTTTGTTATTGAGTAGTGGATTCGGACCACAATATAGACCAAACTTATTCTTCAATAGAGTACTAATTTTTTGAGTCGTGCTTCTTGGGATGCCTTGCAGCATGATTTTTCTCTCTCTATTTTTTTGTTTCATTTACTAGTTTTGGGTATCTTGTGGTGATTTTTTTCATCCATAGTAACTCTTTTTACCAATTATTTATAATGGGTGGCTTATGAGGCCTTGTTGTCGGGACTCATATTTTGATCTGTCCCTAGATTTTTTTCATTTCTCCATCCCATTTTTGCACTTATGGGAGGGTGTTGGAGTTGACCTTGTTAGAATCAAAATGAATGAGAGGGGGTGAGTCATTCATATAATAATTTTACTTCATTTACCAAACCATACATTCATCATCTAGGTTGTTTATTCATCATACATAACCATGTGATCTTATTAGGATATGCAACCTTCAATCATAAGAGTATGCAACAAGATACACAACACATGAGCACCATATATAAGTGGGAAACCCTCATGTGGAAGAAAAACCACTGAAAATCTACTTATATTACACAAAGAAAAGAAGTTTAGTGAAGCACCAACTCTTGATTTAGTGAGGCATCAACCCCATAAGGAGCACCAACCCCTAGTTTAGTAGAGCACTAACCATACAAGGAGCACCAAACCCTAATTTAGTGAAGTTCCCACTCAAAAAGGAGGCTACAACCCTATAGGATGACTAAGAACCATACCAACCACCTAAATATGTTTGATCTCTAATGTTTTTCTTGCCATGACTAATGGAGATCTATAATTTAGCTCACAAAACTTTGCTCAAACCCTCATTCACATAAACCACTATTTCTTCTTCTTCTTCAATGTATCTTGGCTCTAGCTCTTGTAACATGATCTCAAATCTTCCTCAACTTGAAACACATCTGATTAGCCTTAAAATCATGCGGTCAAAGCGTAAAACACTCACACTATGGTCGCACTTTTCCCTCCAAGAGAACTACTTCAAAAATGAACCCAAAACCTTTCTTTTATAAGATTCTATTCCTTTAAAAACAATAGAGTTAGGTCCTAAATATTTGAATTAAAATTTCCAAACATGACCCATATAGGTCGGCCATGCCTAAAACCATCCAACATGCACCAAAATGCCTTAAAACCTCATCACTAGGATGAGAAAATCCACTCATGCCAAAAACATGCTTATTCAAGCTTCAAAATTCACCACACATAAGTAATATAGCATAAAAACATCATACATGGTTTCAAATTTACTTTATCCAATCAAATATTTCATTAAATTGGCCCAGTGGCTCATATCCTTCTCAAAACAGATTGTTTTGAGCACCTTGTCTTTAACTTTGGGCCTCAAACCCCTCAAAATGAACTAAAATATGGCATATAACCACTCTATAGAAACCTAAAAACCTATAGAACACATCCATGCATGTTATACATCATGAAACATCCATATCCTAAAACCAAGGAAACTTTACACTTCACCAAATCAACTGCCCATAAAATTGTTTTGCAAACACAACTGTTTTGCACCCTTTTTACCACTTTCAAGACCTGTAAATTCATTAAATAGAAACAAATTTCATCCCTTTTAACTTTCCATATAGTATAAATCATCAACTCAATAATCCCATGCATCAATCAACTAAATCTTTCAGCCTAAGCAAACTTGTCCTAAAAAAGCAGCTACCTTCCTCTTCACAAATCAACCTAAAAGAGACATAAAATTACCTCACCAAGACTCAAAAATTATACCACTAGAAATAAATTTAAATCAACTTTGTAGAAGATATTATAAATCCTTCCAAATACAAGTGGAAGGCTTTCAACCAAACAAATCTCTACAAAATGTTTTTAAAGCCTTCTAGGACTCAAGAACTGACCATTGGCCCAACATGATCCATCACCTCAAAACTCATTTCCAAACTTTGAAAAATCATGGAAAACACTTAGAAATTATTCCCAAGCACTCATAAACCTTCACCAATCATGAAGAACTTAGAAACATCATCTTACCATATGTAGCCGTTTGCACCCTCGCTACAACTAGCATCCTTCAAACTTGAACCTCAAAGAACAAATCTTAACTTTTGCATACCTCTAATAATAAAGTTTTATATATCAGTGTAAATATATTTAACCATATTCATAAAAACTTTAATGGAGTCATAACTCCCGAGTAGCTCCTGCAATGCCAATTTTACTCCAGGATGCTCTAAAGCTCGCCCCAAAACCAATCCTCATAAATAGGTCACACTTTGAATTTTTAGACACAACCATGACCTGAAACCTTTATGAACATATATAAAAACTCAATATCTAAAATAAATGTCAATTTATTCTTCACCTTCTTTGGGAAACTTCTCCTTAAGTGGAACTCTTCATAAACAAGCATATTTAGGTGAGGCCCACATACAACCACATGCTCTATCTTACCTTTATGTAAATCTTAAAGTCCTCTACAAAATCCAATCATCACTTATTCACCGGTAATCAAAACAGGCTACGTATACATACTTTTCTCCAAGCTTCTTCTAGCTAGGGTTTTACTACGGTTTCAAACCAACTTACCTTCTTAACGATTGTTCATAAAAATGTGACAATCAAACCACCTAATTATTTTTGTGAAAGATTAATAACTGACCTAAGAATCTATTCCAAATATCTCAGGTCCCCATGCAAATCATACAACTCATAATGAGCATCAGAAGGTCAACATTTGCCTTAAAAACACACTACAACTTACCCGGTTTTGCAAAACTTGCATATCTTCAAAAATAATCTTTAGAATGACCTAAAAATTTGCATAAAGAATCATGAAAACATGTTATAATTTTAAATTCATACCATATATCCCATATATTTCTCACTCTCCATCTAATCTCATTTTCATGTGTTTACCTACATGTTTCTCACGGTTTTCTTCCCGAGGACCTCATAAAAGAGACAAACCTTTGAATTTTGACCTGAAACTCACCATAAACCTTAGGTACACTACCAATATTCTTACACCATGCTTTTTCAAGACTGATTAGGTCCAAATCTCATATCTAAATACCATTTTTCATGCTCCAAGGATAGGAATAGGTCTAGAATGATCTGACTCAACCATGAAACCTCATGGCTTGACCATACTAACTTCATATAGACTCATTTACAATTTTAACTCACCCGATAGACCATGTATGACATCATGAAACACTCTAACTCACTTAGGAGGACTCAAACCATGACTCAACACCCTAGACCATGCACCAGGACTACATAAAACTCACCAAACCACTCAATCTTCATGTTTGACACCTGAATAGAACATCATAGAGACTCACATGACCACATGAAACCATTTTCCATCAATAGAGTTGACATCAATGACAACACAAACACACAATGGCCAACATTCATGTTCACATTGCTAAGTGGTTTATGATATTGTCCAACCTACTTATTTTTAATCGTGTTCACACCACTCACTTGAGATAAAATTATTTTAGGATTATAGTTGTTTTATTAATAAATTGCTATTTTATTCTCATGTAGGTGACTTGAGCATATTTGTAGGTATTTTTGGTGTTCCCTAATATTATCTCTCCACCCTATTTTATAGTTTAGGATATCTTATTGTTATCCTATAATATGGTCACTCCCTCCTTGTAAGCATAATCAAACTATTGTACATTTTTAACTAATTAATAATCATGGAGACATTGTTTGTTCTATTACTAGTTTAATATTTTTGTCATGCACATGTCTAAGCTTGCATGTTTTTAATTTTTACTAATGGTAGTTCTCAAGGAGTGATCCTAGGCTAAGGTTTTTCATCTCTCCGAAAAAAATTTGAATTGACCTAGTATAGGATTTTGGTATAATGATGATGTATATGATTTTGTCAAGGTGTATCTATTATAAAAAGTGATCCTATTTTTGATAGAAGCAAATACAAACACAATTCCATATAAATTACAATAATTTATCTTAGTGCATACAAGTGATAAGATGTTTTCTTATAGAGACTACAATAGACACCATTGAAACTAGGGGTTCTTATTATTAAAGATGTAGGAGGGGAATTTCAACCCGACATGAGAGGCCAAGGGGAGGAGAAGTAGAAACACCACTAAAACTACTAGGAAATCCATAACCACTAGGATAACAACATTTACAAAATCCAAAGTGGTAATAGTGTTTTGCAGGACATGGAAAAGGGTAGGGACTAGTGCAGATTCATATAGAGAACCCAATTGGTCATGGAGGACGTGGAGAGGGAAAGTGGTTTTTCATAGAGAAGGAGGAGGATGGATACAAGCCTTGAGGTATGGTTTGACCCATAGTGGTAGGAAGGAGTTCTAGGTAGGTCCATTTTTAGTTGTTTAATTTTTTCACTTCTACTTTATTAGATTCCTATCACTATAGTTAGTGTATTTCCTAGTTATAGTATTTGTAGTTTATGTGGTGATGCTTCTAGCTCTATCATGTTTGTGTTTTTATGGAGACCAACATCGGGTGGAGAAAATTGATTAGGAGCACTCTAGTGGATATGTTTTTCATATCCTTGGTGAAGACTGTTGTATATATCTTCCCCCTTGGGTAGATATAGATAAATGGAAGAGTGTGGAAATCAAAGAAACTCAGACCCCAAAATTTATTTCCGTGGAGCACAACACAGAGTGTTGACATGGCAAAAGTTGCGCCCTTGGCGCAGGTAAGTGGCGCACGACACAGAGTGTCGACATGGAAAAATTTGCGCCCTTGGCACAGGTAAGTGGTGCATGACACAGAGTGTCGACATGGAAAAATTCGCGCCCTTGGCGCAGGTAAGTGGCACATGAAACAAAGTGTCGACATGGCAAAAGTCACGCCCTTGGCGCAGGTAAGTGGCGCACGACACAGAGTGTCGACAAGGGAAAATTCATGCCCTTGGCGCAGGTAAGTGGCGCACGACACAGAGTGTCGAAAAGGGAAAATTTGTGCCCAAGGCACAGGTAAGAGAGTGTCGACACAAACATGGATGCACCTATGGCGCACCTTCAGGAGGCACAACATTTTGAGCGCTGACAGGAAGCAGACCCTGGCGCAGATATTCAGATGGCCATAACTTTTCACAGGGAGCTCGGATTCATGCAAGGTTGGAATTTTTGGAAAGCTTATGAGGTCCTCTGTCTAACTACAACTGGATATCTTTAATTGGGTGAGAAAAAATTCTTAAAAATTTAAAATACAGTTCGCCACTTTTTGGGTTTGCTAGGGTTCTCACCTACCACCATAATGAGATGAATTAAATGCAACCTAGAGGTGGTTGGGGTAGATTTGGAATTCCTCTCTCTTTTCTCTCTCATTCTTCCTATAAATTGTAAGGAGGGGATTCTTTCTAAATGTTGGACATTCTTGTTTTGCCCCTCCCTTCTTCTCTTTGGCAAGTGATTTTGTGGAGTTCAAGCCTCCCATCTAAAACTGTAATGCAACTTTGCCTCTTGGCATTTTGTGGTGTATTGTATCAATCTTTGGAGAAAATAATGCATGCCTGTGGATGATTCTCAACCCTCTCTATGTTCATTTACATCCTTCTGATCTTTCATTGTAAATTTGGTTATCTGTGCATGATCTTGCATTGCATTTAAATGGTTTGTGTTTATTGGCAAGAAAGGTGTTCTTCATTCCTCGGTGCATCACCTTTGTAGTTTAGGTTTTATTTTATGCATCTTCTTACCCTGTCTCCTTGGAAAGTTATGTTGTATATATCTTCCCCCCGGGTAGATATAGACAAGCAGGAGAATAGAGAAATCAAAGAAGCTCAAATGCCGACACGGAAAAGGCGCACGAGAATGGCTGATAACAATGAGTGTCAACATGAGAATGTATGCGCCAAGGCGCAGGAAAGTGGCGCACAGAAATGGATGTCGAAAATGTAAAGGATGTGCCCTTGGCACATGGAAATGGCGCATAACAATGAGTGTCAACAGGGAAAAAGTTGCGCCTTGGCGCACATAAGAGGATGTCGACACAAATGTAAATGCGCCCTTGGCGCACAGAAGAAGATGTCAACATAGAAATAGACGCGCCCTTGGCGCACAGAAAGGAATGTTGACACGGAAAAAGTTGCGCCCTTGGCGCAGGAAAGTGGCGCACGTAAACATGTGTCGACACAAACATATTTGTGCCTTTGGCGCACAGAAAAGAGTGTTGACATGCAAATGAATGCGCCTTTGGCGCACAAAAAGGGTTGTCGACACAAACATATTTGCGCCTTTGGCGCACAAAAAGGGTTGTCGACACAAACATATTTGCGCCTTTGGCACACGAAAAGGATTGTCAACATGCACACGGATGCGCCTATGGCGCACCTTCAGGAGGCGCAACATTACGAGCGGCCGACAGAAGCTGCACCACTCACCCGAGATATTCAGATGGCCATAACTTTTGACTGGGAGCTCCGATTCACACAAGGTTGGACTTTTCGGAAAGCCTACGGCGTCCTCTACCTAACTACGACTGGATATCTTTAATTGGGTGGGAACAAGTTCTTAAAAATTCAAAATACAGTTTGCCACTTTTGGGGTTTGATATGGTCCTCACCTACCACCATAATGAGATGAATTAAATACAACCTGAGGTGGTTGGGGTAGATTTGGACTTTCTCTCTCTTCTCTCTCTCATTCTTCCTATAAATTGTAAGGAGGGGCTTCTTTCTAAAGGTTGGACATTCTTGTTTTGCCCCTCCCTTCTTCTCTTTGGCAGGTGAATCTGTGGAGTTAAAACCTCCCATTTAAAACTGTAATGCAGCTTTGCCTCTTGGCATTTTGCAGTGTGTTGTATCAATCTTTGGAGCAAATTAATGCATGTCTGTGGATGATTATCAACCCTCTCAGTGTTTATTTGCATCTTCTTGATCTTTCACTGTAAATCTGGTTATCTGTGCATGATCTTGCATTACATTTTTATGGTCTGTGTTTATTGGCAAGACAGGTGTTCTTCATTCCTCGGTGCATCACCTCTGTTAGTTTAGGTTTTATTTTCTGCATTTTCTTACCCCTGTCTCCTTGGAAAATTAGATTAGGTTTTGAGTAGACCCTCTGCATTTTTTACGTGTGCATCTGAACAGAGGAATAGGAGCCGGCCTTCATCCGGAGAGCTTTTCCGATTTCGCAAGGTCCCACACTTGGGAAAAGCTCCATGTTGTGCAATCGCACTGAGACTTTCAACCCATTGCGTTGCAGAGTCCTGTGGGTGCTTTGTGATTTTGCATCAACAAGTTAGTTTAGGTTTTTGAGTAAACCCTCTACAAATTTTACGTGTGCATCGAACAGAGGAATAGGAACCGGCCTTCATCCGGAGAGCTTTTCGATTTGCAAGGTCCCACACTTGGGAAAAGCTCCATGTTATGCAATCACACTGAGAGTCTCAACCCATCAAGTTGCAAACATTCAGGGGTGTTGTGATTCACCATCAATAGTTTTGGCATGCCTGGTGGGACCAAGAGGTCATTCCACAAGATTTGAAGGAATTTTCAAGAAATTTGGACTAAAAATTGCAGGTTTTACAATTTGATTTTTCCACCTTCCAGGCTGAACTTTGAAATCAATTTTCAAGGGCTTAACTTGCTCAAAACAAGTCAAAATTTCACCAGTTGATAGATTGGGGGATAATATTCAAAAGGGTATTCTTATATTTTTATATTTTGACTTTAAAAATTTCATGTTTTTTGAATTTGATTTCGTGTTTTAGAAATCGGCATTTTTTGGTTTTTTAAGTGTCATTCCAAATCAAATTCCAAACCCTAAAATCTCAAATGTACAGGTATTTTAAAATTTTGAATTTAAATATTGTTAGGTTTGGTGTGTAACTTGGTAGAATCTAGCCTTTTGAGGCTCATTATCTAACACATTTGGCGACTCGAAGGGGTAGAATTCACCGGTGTAGCAGCAAAAGTTACCCAGGCATATGAGAAGAATTCAAACCAGGTTTGATACTCGAGAAGAGGGGATATTTTTCCACTTGCAACTATCACCAGGAAGAGGAAGGAGAGGAAGAAGACCACAAAGATCACCATCTCCACCTAATAGGACTTTATCAACCCCTCCACCTGGTAGACCTTTCATCCAATCAACAAGGGTTCTCAGGCCAATCAGAATGGTGCAACCACCAAATCCCTTTGTCAATTTCACGTGGCAGATCCACTTGCCCTCAATGCATAGAATCCAGTTCCAATTGCAGCATTGAAGAACATTCCATTTTTCACTGGAGAAAATCATACCACTCCTGGTGATCATGTCAAAGACATTGCTAACATTTTTGCAATCCATGAGATAAATGAAATGGATGTTGCTGTCAAATTTTTGGCATCTTCATTCAAAGGGAAGGCATTGCAATGGTTTAGGAGCCTTAGAGCTGGTTCTATCCAAAATTGGAATCAGTTATGCATAGTTCTCCATGAGCAGTTTGGAGAAAAGGGAGACAATTTGTCTCTACTAGAACAATTGACAACTATCAAGAGAGCTCCCAATGAGTAGCTGACTGACTTCAACTTCAGATTTCAAAGGTCTTGGGATAGAATTCCAGTGGTCGTTAGGCCAACAGCTGAAGGTGCTTTTCTATACTATCTTAAGGCTTTGAATTCTAATATTTCTATGTTAATTCAATCTATGGGAGGCACAACCTTACCTGCTGCTTATAACATTTCCATTAGGGCCGAAAACTGTCTTATTCAAGCTGGTAAGCTGGCTCCTAGGCCTCCCATGCCCTTGTATCCAAACTTAGAAAATCCAAGCACTAGTCAAACACCCACTTTGGCTCCTATTCCCACTCCTAGAAATCAAAGTTCAAATGAAACTTCTACTTCATCCTCTAGTGCTTCAAATGAACTCCAGGAGGTTATGAAACAATTGCAAGTAACCTTGGAAATGAGCTGGTGACTATCAAAAGACAGCAAGCTCAAAGTGCTAGACTGTATCAACCTCAAGTGCCACAGGCTAGGCCACCATACCAGCCCAATAGGCCACCCAATCCGGCTGCAAATCAAAGCCAAGTAAGGCCTCCCACCAATAGACCATTTCAGCCCTATAACCCCAATGTTGCATCTGCTTCTAAAGCATTAGTGCCAGTCCAAAACAACATAGCTCAAGAGTATGATTGGTGTTTCCCATGCAATGAACCTCACAACCAATCTATGTGCTTTAATGGTGCTTTAAACCAAGCCTTGATGGTGACAACTACTGGCGTTGAGGGTGAAGTGAGTCAAGAAACAAATCAGCAACAAGGGACATCTCAGCAAAACACAGCTCCAAATGATACCGCACTTGTGAATTGGCAAGCTGAGGATTTTTGTGGCATGAATCAAACAATTTCTCAGAGTGTAGCAGCTAACACAAGATCAAAGAAGAGGAATATGGGTGAAGGGCAGTCATCGGCTCCAAGTGATCTACAACCTTCCATCACTCCACAAGTTGTCGGTAAGCAAAATGCAGCTCCAAACATTCAAGGACAGCCCAAACCACCTTCTAAACCAACTCAAATGCCAGCTGTTTCTGCCCATGCACAAGAAAGGAATGTGCCGCCTAAAGGACAACAAAGAGATGTTTCATCCCCATTTAGCATCATTGATCAAATGAAGAAGACAAATGTGAATATATCAATGTGGGAATATTTATCCATCCCGGGAAAAAGAGATCTTCTACAAGCTGCCATGAAGGATTGGTCAACTTCGAACTTGAAGCGAGAAGTCCCTATGCAAGAGAAGGTCCTCACAAATGTTGCTCCATTCATGTTTGAAGGGAGTCATGGAGGACAACAAGGTAATGTTTTGAAGCCCCCTCCATTCTATGTTTCATTAATCATTGGCAATGCAATGGTGGGAGTGATTAAAGGTTTGAATCTTACCCTGCATGCATGCCCCAATGTTACCGTTTTGCAAGATGTGTCAGTGATAGATTTTCCACCACTCTTTTCCCTATGCTTATCAAGGGATTTCATAGCTAGAATTGGAGGCTACTTATCTGCTGACTGGTCACACATGTTGTTCAGAACAAGATATGGTACTAAGGTCACAATCAGATCCGAACCAATTGCAAACTTTCATATTGAGCCTCATACTCCAAGCCAAATCAATGCCAATTGTTCAACATTTGATCAAGAAGATTATCCAAGCATAGATGAAGCTGACACCAAAGTTGGAAGCATCCTAGATTTGACTCTTGATGAATGGGCAAGAAAGGTACATGTTTTTGATCCCTACCAAGAAGTAGAAGAATCTGAGCTAGGAGTCTATTGTATACATGAAGAAAACTAGCCTATTCCTAACATCACAAAAAGCAGACTATAAGGATGACAATGAGGTATGGCAATTATTTTTTGATGGATCAAGGAGTAGGCAAGGTGTAGGAGGAGGAGCTATGCTTGTTTCACCTCAAGGCATCAAATATTATTCAGCTTTCAGTTTCTAGTTTTCCTATTCAAACAACACAGCTGAATATGAGGTGTTGATTCATGGACTTCATTGGGCCCGGAAAAAGGGCATAAAGAACTTGCAGGTGTTCAGGGATAGCGAGCTAATCGTCAATCATGTTAGAAGACAACATGCTACAAAGAATGACCTGTTGAAGAACTACAAGAACAGGGTATGGGACCTCATTGAGGATTTCGAAGCTTTCAACATCACGTCCATACCCAGGAAGAAAAATGAAGCTGCGGATAGGCTCGCAGTAGTTGGAGCAATGTTTGATGTGGTTGACAACATCAAAAGGGAAAAAATGCAGCCACATATCCATGTGATTGTGAGGCCAGCAGTTCCAGATAATAACACAAGCGGGCAGGTGTTTGAGAATGATCAACAAATTGTCAATTTCTTACAAGAAGAGGCCGAATTCTTAGCTAGGAATCAGGATAGATTAGAGCAGCAGTAAGGGGATCAAGTAGTACACCATGGAAAAACAAGCTCCCCAAGGGTTTAGTAACATTGGAGTCTATCTTCAACCCTAACGACCAGTTCCGTAAGGAAAAGGCTAACATACAGGTCAAGAGAGAAGATTCAGAGCCAATTCTAGTTGGGGAAGGCAAAACACTTCAAATTGGCAAAGTGGCCACTGAGTAGGAGAAATCAGATTTCATACAACTTTGCCAAGAATTTCCAGATGTCTTCACTTGGAGCTATGAAGACTTGAGAGGTTTCAATCTGAAGTTGGCACAACATACCATAGAATTGGATCTAGATGCTAAGCCCATCAGGGTGAAGCAGAGACCAGTCAACCCTCACATTGAGCACCTAATGAAGAAAGAGCTAAACAAGCTAATAGAGGCAAGCATTATATTCCCGATCAAGCACTCAAGTTGGGTTGCAAACTTGGTTCCGGTCAGGAAGAAGAGCGAGAGAAATCAGGTTGTGTGTAGACTTCCGAGACCTCAATAGGGCATCTCTCAAAGACCATTACCCACTTCCTTCAATGGAACAAATATTGCAAGTGGTATCCGGTTCGGAGAGATTCTCTCTCCTAGATGGCTACTCAGGGTATAATCAGGTAATGGTGAAAGAAGATGACCAGTTCAAGACGGATTTCACCACCAAATGGGGCACCTATGCCTACAAGAAGATGCCATTTGGGCTATCAAATGCTAGAGCCACTTTCCAAAGGGAAATGGATATGGCATTCAAGGGGTTGATCAATAAAATAGTTCTGATATATCTTGACGACATCACCGTATTCTCCAAAAATGCAGTGGATCACCTCTTTCATCTGAGGTAGGTATTTCAGAGGTGTAGAAGATTTGGGGTATCATTGAACCCCAAAAAATGTATATTCTTGGCTCACGAAGGAAAACTTCTAGGTCATATTGTTTCAAAGGAGGGATTGACGATTGACCCAGAAAGAGTTGAAGCAATTCGAGCGTTGCCATTGCCAAGTCACAAGAAGGCTCTTCAAAGCTTCTTGGGAAGGATCAATTTTGTCCATAGGTTTGTTCCAAACTTTGCAGCTCTTGTAAAGCCAATAACGCTGATGTTGAAGAAGAGCATGGCATTTAAGTGGACATCTGAAGGCAAGGCAAGTTTTGAGGCAATAAAAGAGGCTATATCTCAAGCTCGACTCTCATCAATCCAGACTTCTCCAAGGACTTCATGCTATATGCCTTCGGTGGTGGAGACACCATTTCTACAATCCTGGTACAGTGAAACAAGGAAGGATTAGAACAACCAGTCGCTTTCTTCAGTCAAGGCTTGGAGGAATACGAAACTAGGTACTCTTTCATTGAAAAACATGTCCTTGCAGTGATTAGAAGCTTAAAGAAATTCAAGCACCTAGTCTCAAACAACAAGGTCCAATTATTGGTCTCTCATGCGGGAGTCAAGGACTTCCTTCTAAACAAGGATCTAAATGAGAAATGTGTAGGGTGGATCACTCGTGTCATGGAATATGACATCGAAATTAAGGTCACTAAGCTGGTCCGTGGAAAGGGATTATGTGAACAACTAGCTTTGAGTCAGCAAGTTGAAGTAGGTAATGAAAAAGAGGTTGTCTTGGTACTACAGGATGGTCAAGAATAGGAAAATGATGATGTGCCCACTCCTTGTTGGACTCAGAATATGATACACTTCCTACAGACAGGCCTATGCCCTCCAGAAATGAGCAAAGCAAAGAGGAGATACTTTAGATTACAAGCCATTCCATATGTGCTTGTTGATGGTGTTTTGTTTAAAAAGGACATCAATAGAGTTCTATTGAGGTGCATTGGGACAGGTCAAATTGAGAGGGTGTTACGATATTTTCACGATGGAGATTCCGGAGGACATTTCACCCCATGAGTAACATCTCTCAAGATAATGAAGGTAGGGTATTATTGGCCAACAGTCTTCAGTGATTGCTATGCATGGATAAGAAAGTGCAAGAAATGTGCACTCTTCACAGGAAAAGAAAGACTAGCAGCGCTTCCATTGCACCCAATTTTGGTTGACCAACCATTTATGCAATGGGGATTGGACTTCATTGGGTCATAAATCCAAACTCAAGCCAAGGCCACAAGTGGATTCTCACGGCAACGGACTATTTCACCAAGTGGACCAAAGCAGTAGCGCTCAAAGAAGCAAATGAGTCTAACATACTAGACTTTTATGAAGGAATAGTGACCAGGTTCGGTGTGCTGGCCACTATCATATCAGATAATGCATTGGCATTCATAGGTTCCAAGATTACAGAATGGGCTGTCAAGAATGGAATCTATTTGAGCACCTCTTCAAATTATTACCCGCAGGGTAATGGACAGGCAGAGTCCACGAACAAGAATTTGCTAAGAATCATCAGAAGGACTCTGGATGAAAACCAAAGGACATGGCATACCAAGCTAAAATCAGCATTATGGGTTGATAGGATAACGCCAAAGAGATCTACAGGTAATTCTCCCTACAAGTTGGTCTATGGGAAAGAGGTAGTATTGCCTATATCATTAGAATTGCCAGCATTGGAACTCATGAAGCAGTTGGAGTTGTCTGAGTTTGAACCAATGGAGGATAGGTATGCAGAGTTGATGGAATTGGAAGAAATAAGAGAACATACAGCCTTCGAGATGCTTGAGAAGGATCAGGCCTTAGTAAAAAGATGGTTTGATAAGAAGGCAAGAGCAAAGACCTTCCAGGAAGGGGACCTAGTTCTAAAATGGGATGCAGATCGGGCAAAACCAGGAAAGCATTCCAAGTTCGATGCCATTTGGAGTGGTCCCTACATGGTCATGGGATGTAAAAGTAGTAATGCCTTCCAATTGTCTACATTGGATGGAGAAGAACTCCCAATTCCGGTTAACAAAATCTATCTTAAACATTGCTACTAAAAGGAGAAGGTTTACCCTTGTAAATATTAGCCTAGTTTTCAATTCCTCTAAGTGTGGAGGCACATTGTCTTGTTGTAGTTAGGTTTCAGTTTCCCTAAGTGTTTCGGCACAGGTTTTGTTGCTCTCAGGTTGAATTTTTGTAGTTCAGTGTGCTCTTGAAGAAGGGGTTGCGATATCAGGCTCGGGATCAGATATCAGGTTGGTTTCAAGTTATTGCTTATGACTCCATACCCAATGGATTGCTAAAAGGCCACTGATCTTCTACCTAGCAGGCAGGTGATCCCTTTGAGTCACCAAATTGTTGTATATATCTTCCCCAGGTAGATATAGATAAATGGAAGAGTATGGAAATCAAAGAAACTCAGACCCAAAATTTATTGCCGTGGCGCACGACACAGAGTGTTGACATGGCAAAAGTTGCGCCCTTGGCGTAGGTAAGTGGCGCACGACACAGAGTGTCGATAAGGGAAAATTTGCACCCTTGGCATAGGTAAGTGGCACATGACACAGAGTGTCGACATGGAAAATTCGGGCCCTTGGCGCAGGTAAGTGGCGCACGACACAGAGTGTCGACATGGCAAAAGTCACGCCCTTGGCGCAGATAAGTGGTGCACGACACAGAGTGTCGACAAGGGAAAATTCATGCCCTTGGCGTAGGTAAGTGGCGCACGACACAGAGTGTCGAAAAGGGAAAATTTTCACCCAAGGCATAGGTAAGAGAGTGTCGACACAAACATGGATGCGCCTATGGCGAACCTTCAGGAGGCGTAACATTTTGAGCGCCGACAGAAGCGGACTCACAGCGCAGATATTCAGATGGCCATAACTTTTCACAGGGAACTCAGATTCATGCAAGGTTGGACTTTTCGAAAAGCTTACGAGGTCCTCTATCCAACTACAACTGGATATATTTAATTGGGTGAGAAAAAATTCTTAAAAATGTAAAATACAGTTCGCCATTTTTTGGGTTTGCTAGGGTTCTCACCTACCACCATAATGAGATGAATTAAATGCAACCTAGAGGTGGTTGGGGTAGATTTGGAATTCCTCTCTCTTTTCTCTCTCATTCTTCCTATAAATTGTAAGGAGGGGATTCTTTCTAAATGTTGGACATTCTTGTTTTTCCCCTCCCTTCTTCTCTTTGGTAGGTGATTTTGTGGAGTTCAAACCTCCCATCTAAAACTGTAATGCAACTTTGCCTCTTGGCATTTTGTGGTGTATTGTATCAATCTTTGGAGAAAATAATGCATGCCTGTGGATGATTCTCAACCCTCTCTATGTTCATTTGCATCCTTCTGATCTTTCACTGTAAATTTGGTTATCTGTGCATGATCTTGCATTGCATTTAAATGGTTTGTGTTTATTGGCAAGAAAGGTGTTCTTCATTCCTCATTGCATCACCTTTGTAGTTTAGGTTTTATTTTATGCATCTTCTTACCCTGTCTCCTTGGAAAGTTAGTTTAGGTTTTTGAGTAAACCCTCTGCAAATTTTACGTGTGCATTTGAACAGAGGAATAGGAACCGCCTTCATCAGGAGAGCTTTTTCTACGATTTCGCAAGGTCCCACACTTGGAAAAAGCTCCATGTTATGCAATCGCACTGAGAGTCTCAACCCATCGAAGTCATAGAGACATCTTGGGTGCTTTGTGATTCACCATCAATGCACTTCTGATGAGTTAAAAGTGGATCTTAGGATTCCTTGTAGTATCGATGACACAAAATGATTTTTTCCAACACTTACCATGGAGTATAAGTCTTGATTACGAAGAGGGATAATACCATAACACGAGAGGTTTAGGTGTATACACTTAGAGAGGTGATGTGTGGTCAATTATGTAGGACTCGCACGTGGTATTAAATCATAGGTACACCTAAGGGGGTTAGTCTTACTAACCTCATCGGCGAGCCAATCGAATTATTTACTTTATACTTGCATCATATTGTGTCACATATTGTTTTTCATACTATTCACATAAATTCTAAATTTATATTTATTATGTACTAACATGGATTTTATGATATAGTAATTAGCTAAAAATTATATGCATTATGGAAAGTAATTTTGTTTGAAATATATTAATATTTCAGATGCAAAAAACTAACTACCCTTTGTTAATTGAGGTGAATGCAAGAACAAATACCTACTTATTGAAGCATAAGAAACAAAGAGGGAGGGAATCATTAGGGATAAGATCATAAATCAAGAACATTGAAATCAAAATAGGGAAGCCAAACTGATATTCACTCACACACTCACGTGATGGGGTTATGTAATTAAGTTCTAACATATATGATGAGTTGATTTAATAACTGTATAGTACATTGATTTTGGATATGATGCTTTGGCTGGACTATCATATTTTAATTCTATGTTTTGGAGTGCATGTAAAAATATACACTACTTAAATTATGCCAAGGTTTCATCGCCATTGACATGATATGACAAATGTATGGCATCACTATTGTTGAACCCTGGTCATTGGTGTTGTCATTTATGTCAAGTGGAATTGATGGAAAAAGGTGTGAATGGTGAAGTAAAGCTCAGTAAATATATGTAATGGACATGGAGGTTGATTGGTAGTATCTTATAAAAAGGTTTGTAAGCATTGTCTTATACCAGTGCCTAGGCATATGAGGTTTTTGAAGCATGTCACAGAACTGAAGGTTCTCAAGGAAATGCACTCAAAGCAAAGAAGATAGTCTGAGTATATGTCAAGATGCATCAAACTTATGGTTTAAATCATGGTGTTAAGGTTGAGATAAGATGTATAGTTACAAAGATAGCTCTTGGTGTCTACATTCTCAAACAGTTAAATCAACATACGATGAATATTTAAAAATCTTATTTTCGATCATACAAAAAAATAGCAATGGTCAAGGTATGTATATTTTAGAACTCAAGTGATATCTTTCAAACGAGCTCAATTTTGAGCTCTTTGGAGGAAGATATAGTCGCTCAAATATTTGTAAGTCATGACAATCGACACATTTGAAGATGGATAGGACACAAGGTGAAGATGAATGATACACATGGCGTGGTAGATTAAATACCGGTCAACTTAGGTTAACTAAAAATCCCGAGAGACACATGGTATGGATAAAATTGGATTGATTGGCTCAATTTTCAAGCCCCCGACATAAATATGATAGTCTGAAACTAGAAATGTACTTGGAGCTATCTCGATTGGTTCATGGTTCACATTCGACCATTATTATATCATGAAGGCATGTGGAGCTACTATTTTAGTCTATGTGTCACAATGTCCAAAGTGGAGGTTAATAATGGTCTGAATTTTTGAAGGCATGGATTTTTCTTATTGGTTTAAGCTTCACACTGAAAAGCCCAAAATCTCAAAGCTACATGGAGCTATTTTATTGATGAAGAAGATTGACACCAAAGGCATGTGGAGTTGTTTTATGGATTAAGCTTAACACTAACAAACCCAACACCACAAAAAGGTATGTGAATCTGGTTGATTTGTTTAAGATTCGCATTCAAATATCCTAAAAATGTGAAGTATGTGGAGATTTATCATTGGATAAAATTTCACAAATGGTACACACTTGAGATAGAATATACATCAGCTAAAGACAGAAATAGGTGGACCAAGAAGAGGGTGCCACTTGGAAACACGTAGAGAAAGTGACATGGCTAATTGCATGAATGATTGGAAATATCCTCAAGGAATTAGATGATGTCATGTAAGGATGGAACAAATCAATGATTTTTATGTTTATAAATCTCACAATGATCATGGTGGCGAATGTGAAAATGAAAATTTGATTGAATCTCATGATTGCACAAATGAAATTTCCCAAATTTTTGAACATTTCTCTATTTGAGGATTGTGAGAGTGTTGCAAAATAAATGAGGTTGTTTCATCTCAAAATGGAAGAAAAATTTGTAATAGAATTTTTCCTCAATCAGGAAAGTCTGTTAAGAATAATTAGTAATGAAAGTCATGAAACAATAATGTAAATGTCAGACAGTGTAACTAAATATTATTTTAGGAAAGGGTCTTGTAACATAAAAATCACCAGTACATGTGAAGATAATTTTAGGAAACAATCCTTATACATTCACCAGTGCATTAAAAATAGAAAAATCATGAGTCAGGAAAATCAGTTACACTTTTATATTTAAGAAAAAATTTAAGCATGATAATTTGTTGAGAAATGGTGCATTCGAGTGAAGAGGTTACAGAGAGAGAAAGAGAGCGGGAAGAGTTATAAAATGAAGATTTTTTTATTGTATAAGAGTTTCATAATCAAATAATAATATCATATGAATGCTTGAAGGAATGAGACAGAGGAAAGAAGATTATTGGTTATTTGAGCATGAAGATTGAGTGATGAGAGAAATAGAAAGGTGATCATAATCCATTATATATGTAATAGTGAATCTAGATGATCAAACTGTGTTTGTAATATCTATCTAAGTATGTGCTTAGATCAAATGGGGTGGGTGATCCTTACAAGTTTTTGATTGCTAAACTAGCTGAGTGGGTGCTTAGCTTTCTTCAAGTGGGTTCTTGGAAATTCAAGTGGGTGCTTCATAGGTTGAGTTTATTCTCAACAAAACCAAGATTATTGTAAGATTTGGAATTGGTGTTCCTAATAAAACCTTGGTTTCAAAGTGGGTTTTCTCCCTTCATGGGTTTCCCACAGTAAATATTGTGTTACGAGTTATTGATTTCTTGCATGTGATTGATCATTTATTCATGTTACAACTCCTACTCCTAATCAAGTAATTTTGTTTAAAAGTTATTTACGTTTTGATAAACACCGATTCACCCCCATCTCAAAGTGCTTGTGATTTATAACAATTGGTAACAGAAGAGTGATTCCTTCCGGCATAATCTTAACATCTTCAAGGAGATTTTATCTTCACAAGCACAGAAACCAATCAAGCACAAGGTAGCTTATATCAATGTCTAGATCACCCCTCTTCACTGAACGATTATGCATTCTAGAGGATAAGAATGAAGACTTATCTTACATCAATTTGTTTATATATATGAGAAACTATTGAAAAATTCTACACACCTCTAGCTACTCCAATTATGTTGCTGTAATAGATAAGGCAATATATGAATATAATTCAAGAGCCATGAATGCCATCCTTTGTGGGAAATGATTAAAACGAAATTTGTGAAGGTAATGCACTGTACCTCAACCAAGGAAATTTGGACTAAGCTTCATAGTATTTATGAAGGAGATGACAAGGTCAAGATAGCCAAACTTCATACCTACAAAGCTCAGTTTTAGATCTTAAAGATGAAAGAAGATGAGAGTATTTCTTCCTACATGCAAAGGGTAGATGAAGTGATCAACATGATCAGAGGCCTAGGTGAGAAACTAGAAGAAACTATTGTAGTCCAAAAGGTCCTAAGATCTCTAACTCCTAAGTATGATGCAAAGGTATCAGCTATTGAGGAAGCCAAAGACATGAAAACCTTAACATTGGATGAACTAAAAAGTATCCTATCAGCATATGAAATGAGGAAAATTGGAACTAAGTCTACCAAGAAGGAATTTGCATTCAAATCCAAGAAAGAAAAATAAGAATCAAATTTTTATGATGATGTATATGATGAGAATATTGAAGAAATGTTCATGAGAAGGGTAGGTAGAGGCTCAGGAAAATACAAAGGTAAGCTCCCATTCAAGTGCTTTGATTGTGGACAAGTAGGACATTTTTTGCTAAATTTCCAAACAAGAACAAGGAAACTCAGTCTGAAGAAGGCCACAAACATAACAAAAAAAAGATGAACTACAAGAAGAAATATGGTAAGAATAAGTTCTTCAAGAACAAGAGAAACTTCTACTCAAATAATTCAAGTGAATCTAATTCAAGTAACTCAGGAAGCTCTACAATGAGGATGATGAAACTCATTTTGAATCATTGTTTATGGCCATGGATATATCTGAAGAATGCAACACCAAAGGAAAGAATACAATTGATTATGAAGACTGATGAATAAGAAGTTATGCATATATCCACACTTTTACATTCATTCATCATGTTATCAATATCTAATTTCTTACATTCATTACATAATCGGGATATTTACCACTTAGTTATCCCAATTTTCTGTTCTAGAGGTCTTATTCCACTAATTATAGGCTCAATATACCAAAGTTTGGTCCTTCAAACAAAAAAACACTCACCAAACACCTTTCCCTATTCTAAAAATCCCATACAACACCAATACACCTATCAAAAT